>OY728155.1:1429548903-1430798903 GCA_963277665.1 Viscum album | reverse complement strand
TTTATGAAAATTCCTTTATCGGTTTAGAAATATTTGAATCTTAATCCCCAAGAATGAATAAAATTTAAAAACCTAAAATTACATGGGTATGGGTAAATTAATGAAATGACATTTCAAATGGGTTATATATACTTATCACAAAAAAATATACATGGGTAACATTAAAATATATCCGAATAAAAGGATAATCAGAAGAAGACCCTTACCTTTAGTCCAACTTGTATGATGTGTTTTTAACATTATTAATAAAAATAATATGTCTATCATTTATAATTATGGAGAAATTTTTTATTTATATTATTATTATTTTTTCACATATTAAAATGTTATAATTTCATAAACAATTTTTTAATGTTGACTATTTATATTAAAATTTTAATATGTGTCCAAAATTAATTTCATTGTATTCCCATTGGTCAATGATGTCATTATTAAACATATCGAGAATAATATAAATTTAATAACCATAAAATTTATATTTAAATTTCAATTTCTAAATCAAATAATAAAATATGGTTATGAAAAACGATGTATGTTATGATCATGGAGATGGTTGTCCATACATACGCATTAGCAACATTTCCATCATTTGATGGGCATTATGAAAAAATGTTATGAATTATTTTAAATGAAAATAATTATCAAAATATCATAAAAATAATATTGTTCAATTATTAATACTTATATATGTATCATCCATTACATTTAGTGATAATAAAATAATCACATCTATTCATCGAGCCAATAGTCCACATGTCCACAAACGATACAATAATTTTTTAGTTTATGAATGAAAATGATATAATACCATTTTAGAATGATAAATATGAAATAAATATAATTATTATTTTATTTATATCACATATAATGATTAAAATTATCTCTATTACATTATTATTAAATTGTTGTAGGAATATGAAATACATTTCTTCACGAGGATATAGTCTGTTGTAGACATGGGAGTTCATATTTTACACCCCAATTAATTGAAAGTAAAAAAAGGTATATTTGATATCAAAACTACATAAGTATAAATATGATAAAAATACCATTTATATTGTTTAAATTCGTCAGTAATACATGAAATGAGAGGTAGTGAAAGAAAATGATTGACATCAATTCATGAGTTTTTATTCTACCAAACACATAAAAGTTGATTTCATAACACATTAAATAGAAGATGATATGAATGTAGGTTATTCAATTCACACAATAAAATATAATAAAATGACAAATAACGTATGTTATTATATATTAATAATTAAAAAAATATTTGTAGGAGGTTTAAGATGAGATAAAATAAAAACACTTAACAATGATACCTCTTCTTCATGAAAGCTCCTCGGGTAAGTAAAAAAATCCTTCTTATGATTTATTTATTATAAAAATATGTGCTTTAGGTATTTATAATGGATTTAATGAAGATATTTTCGTATATAATTGATTTTTTAATAAGATTTTATGGTTTTCAGAGGATAAGAGAGTGGGTGGCCTTTTAAATGACAAGTGAGTGGTACACGTGTATATTTTTTAAAAGAATAAAATGTCTTACCCATGTTTTTTAATCCAAAGAGACTCCTAAATGGACCATACTAGATAATATAAGATTGAATTTTGAAATAGGGACATAAAATGGGGGTTGTACATGTTTTGCATCATTTTTTAACATTTATCTTTTCAGATTAACCCTTGTGAAAACCCTATTTTTACAGTAACAATGGTAATTAATTTTTACTATTCATAATATTCAACATGGTTAAAAAATAAATTTCCCTATTGGATAATATAAATTATTTTTATTATAAATTTTTAATAATTTTTGTAAATTAAATTCAATTAATAAAGAAAAAATTTATTTTCAAATAAAACCCACATATGTAATGAAAAATACTGTTTTCAGGAAGTTTTTTTTATGAAAATGATTATTTTCTATTAGAGATATGATTCCTAATAATCATTGTAGTAATTTAATTTAATATATATTCATATATTAAATAAAATTTTAATTTATAAATTTTCTCTTTAATGAATATCTATATTTATTAAAATGTAAAATAAATATTAATTTTTAAATAGTTTTTAGAAAAATGATGTTTTTCAAACCCTATAATTGATTATACGAAAATAAAAGAAATATTGATAAGAGAGTAATTAAATACGCTTAATATAATTAAATAATTATAATTTAACCCTAAATCATATTCTAAATATATTTTTACGTTTATATTAATAAATTTATTGAAAACTAATGGATTTTTACAAGAATTAGTATTTTTAAATATTCTTTCAAAAATCATAATTTTTCAGAATATCCAAAAACATTTAACAGATAATAATATTAAAACCGTGATTTCAAAAAATATGTTCATTTTTCAACATAAAAATATAGAATTACTTAATTATGTTCCAAAATAAATTCTTCTAATAAATGATTTTAATTAAAACTATTTCCTTTATAGTTTCAAAGTTATTTAATATTATTATAACAAATATTAATATTATTTTCATATTAATATATATAATTATTATTTATTCTATTACTAACTATTTTTTTAAATTTTTTTCTTTTATAGAAATTTCATTCTTGAAATTTTAGCTACATATTAAACAATATAGGATATCATTCGCACATACCATTTTTAGATTCTCATGTTTCCTCTCCAAATGGATGGGTTTACCATTAAAACATTACTTGAAGAGTCTTCTTATTTGTTATGATGTTTTTCTAAAGGTTATAAGGTGAATATAATTTTACACATAAAATAGTATTTCTTCAATCTAAACTATTTCTAGAATAAAAACAGGAGATTAATCATACACATATTTCCTTATCACCAAGACAAGGAAAATGTTGCATACCTAGGATAATCTCATATCCAAAGCCATAAATTTTGGAACTGATAAAACAATATCTATGATTTCATATAGTTAAATGATCTATGGAATTGTATTTCAATTTTTACCAAAGTGAATAACCCTTTTGCATTGAAATATATTGAGAATTAAATAATATTCAATCTCAAAAGAAATATAATTTTTATGGGTTTTGGTATACACTTTCATCCTCCATTGATATATCCTCATATATAGTGGTATCAAAATCACACTATCAACCATTTAATTTACTGAATATATTATATTAATTAACATTCACTTAATTTTTCAATAAAAATCAGTTATCTGGCACATAATTCAATATAATTCCCTAAATGGTGCAATCTATATAATGGAATGAAAAATATTATTATATGAAAACAAAAGAAACAATTAGATATTATAATATTGAAGTATCTTAAAAAACATTGAACAATAATTAATAATATATTTCAATAAATTAATTGTTCCGACATAAAATCTATCAGATTGAGGATTACTATAGGTACTGAAATTTAATTTGGCCCCCCAATAAATTGTTTTGTACATTAAAAAAATTTCATTTTATCCTACACACATTATCTAGAATAATGGAGAGATGCAGTCCATGTAACTGGAATATATATTTTGTTTGTTGTGTGAATGATAATCTAAACACATAATGTCTCTAAGCGATGTAAATATATCAATTTCATTAATTGACCAGTAATAGAAAAATCACATTATTACATTTAGTTGTCATTGATAATCCAAACATGATGTCCAATGATATATTTTAGCATTTTACATTCTAGAAATGATAACGGTTAATGCTATTATTATGATAATTGTCATTATTATTTAGCCAACTAAAAAGTCAATAAATTTATGTAAAATGCATCAAAATAAACTTTTATTCCATATCACTATAATTAAATTCAGAGGTCATTATATATATTAGTGATGACCAGATGGATAAAAAATAGATAACTATGAGCCTCACTCAACAATTGTTCCTTCATTTTTGAATTAACATTCATTCACATTTCTTTATGGAATCATAAAACCTAGTATTCTTAAATATAAAAATTAGGAAAATTAACATTATCAATAGATTCTATAATTTCAAAAAAATTGAGATCCTCCTTCTTTGGTTGGTTAATTGATTATAATAAACTAAAATATAGAAAAACATGAAGCAAAATATAGGACAACCATACATTCACATCATCTAAGAAATAATTAATCAAATAATTAGCCACAATGGAATGTTACAAATGTATCATGATTGATGTATCATTATTTTTCTGAGTCAAGGCATCTCCCAAATTTTATTCTAGGTTGGTAATAGATCATAATATAATAATTAATGATTAGTTCCACCTATATTCTATCTTTTATTTTCAATACATTCCATGTGAATATATACATTAAAATTTTCAGGTTTTTAAATATTTTACCCTTTACCCTACATAAATGGTACCTACTAATTTTTTCAATTGAAATCCATAATTGATGATTATAAATCATTTACAAGGAAATTTAATTCATAAGGTTTCAACTAACATGAATCATAAGTAATTACATTGTCATTCTACATTAGGTCCAGACCACGTCATATCAATTGTGGATCACTATATATGAAAAATTTTCATTTTTTAGATTGTAAGGGAAAATGAAGAATTGACCAATGATATTTCTAATTCCTGGAAACATTGATCACTTTAAAATTTATAGATAAATTTAACACCTTTTGTGTTCACTTAGTCAATGGTCTAGAAAAACTCTAAATAGTTTAGAAAAACAATCAATAGTATGAATCTAAAACATAAAAAATAATAAATGGAGAAATATATGTTGGATTTGGACTTCCATTAAAAAAAATTTATATGGGTCCACCTTTATTCTATAATTTGATAAAATGTTTCCCTGAAATGAATTTTTTTAAACCAAAATTTGGACTTACCTATTTTCCAATAAAATTTATTATATATTTTGGTTTGAAAAATAATCCTCTGGTTTATTTCATATTTTTAATAACTTTTATAATATATCAAAATTTCATCAACAAAAAGAACAATATAATTCTTCATGATATCATGAAAAGGACTTTTTAAAAGTCCATTAAATAAATTATGTGCATTAGATAAATAAAATAGAATTATTTCAAGCTCATAATGCCCATTTCTTATCCTAAATGAAATATTTTGAATATCAGAATCCTTCTCTTTCAAATAAAGGTACCCAACTGATGATCAACCATTAAAAAATATTTTTATACATTGATATGATCAACAATATAATTTATATAAGGAAAAAGATGATTTTTATGGAATTTATGTTATTCAACTTCATATACTCAATGAATATACGCATTGAACCATAATTCGATTTATCAAAAAATAGTAGCACCCTAGTATGATGTGCTGTGTGGAATGAAATCATTATCTAATAAATCATGAGATTTCATTTTAAATTCTAACAATTTTTTTAGAGTCATTTACTAATGGGTTTTTTAAATATTTTTAGAATCATAAACTAAGTAAATAATATAATAAATTCCCCATTATGAATTAAAAGAGTAAAATATTTTCATAAAAGATCTATGTATTCATTCACTGCTTACATATCCTAATTGGAATATCTTATTTACTTTTAACATTTTGAAATTATTAAATATTATTTCCATTACAAATAATTATTTCTTCTTCTTGGGATGTTCTCAATGTAATGTTGTCATTTAAAAAAACTTTCTTCGATTCTAAATCAATGTTATCAGTATAAAATGAAGGCCAATCCGTATATGAAAAGATATAAATATACACTATGTAAATTTCATCAGGATTTATAGGAAGGAATACCCCACTGATAAATATTTTTAAATTCTTATAAATCATTGTTTTTTACTAAATCCACCAAGTGATTTCACCAAAGGTTATATCATATATTCATGAAGTGATATTTTTAATTTACTAGAAAATTTCTCCAAAAATGGAAGAATGAGATGATCCTTAGTCAAATAACATATTTGAATAATTTGAATTAACAAGTAACATACCTTTCACCAATTAATTTGACAGACAATAACCATCCATTTTTGTAGAATTTTTTTACAACACCAAAAGGATTTTGATCATGATGGTTTCAAGATTTAGTTACTCACATAGAGAATACATTAGCATAATGAACCAACTCATTAAAACTAAAACTCCTCAAAATTGGATGGATATGTGTTATCCCATTAATTGATTATTTTATTTACATTTCCTTTCTATAATGGGATGTATACATCCAAATATTCAACATTGGTATCACATCTCTGATTTTACAAGTCATTCTCTATGGATATTTTTAAAATACACAACCGAAAATGGGAATTTCATTTTCATACAAACATATATATTTGTTGTCTATTTCCCCATCACTTATCATTCTTACCACCTCTAAAATTTATCAAAATAAGGAACCTGAGTGTTATAAACCTTCATCCTATCTTTTCTGGTAAAATTGAAAAACATTCTATTTGATTTTAAATTCTTATGTGGAATAATCTCCTTATAGATTTTCTATAGATCAAGTGTAATATATATTAATTTTATGATTAATGATCCAAATAAAATCTGATATGTACATGGCTAGTCTTGTTATATTGGATTCAAATGTAGACATATAATCAATATCTTTTTCCTCAATTATATAAATTATTTTTCTATTTTATGTAAAACAGACACGAGGATATTTTTATCAATAAAATGATCCATAAATGTGTCCCACTCCATGGAATGAACATCATATTTCAAGATATGAATCTTAATAAAACACTTCTATCGATGATAATTACCATCTAAATTTTCAATAGAAGAAGTTACGTTTTGACTTTATAACTATCCAATGACATTAATTATCCTCTCTAGAGAAATGATCCAACCATCAGCTACCAAAGGTTAAGACGATCCACTAAAAAATGTGGGATTTTTCCTCATGAAATGATCCACTATAGACATGTTCCTTCATGGTAAACAAGGTTCCTCTCTTGCATACATACCACCACTATCTATAGTATTTTTCAACTAATTCATCACAACAAAAAATAATTATATTCTAATTCTAGACATCTTAGGATGCTGATTTGGAAGGATATTTTAATATCAATTCTTTCCTTCTATATGTTTCTCATTTACTATAAAAAACCATTTGGAAAAAACAAAATATCGAATTGGAGTACATTAAATCCCAATATTATATTTCATTACATTTCAACAATTATGTAAAAAATTTCAAGGTCATGCTATTAACATTATCCTAATGTCTATAGCTATTTAAACATCATATGATACAGACTATTAGGACCCGATCTCAAAAAATACATAATCATGAGTGTTATTTCCTGAAATTAATTCTCCAATATATGAGTATATTTTTATGAATATTGACTTAATGAATTTTTTAAAACATCTATATAACAAATCCATATAATATAGTGTGGAAACTATTGATCAGTATCCATTTTCCCACTATATAAATTTTCTAAAATAAATCATGATCTATTTTCATTATAAATATTAACAATGTATAACATGGAATTTTACATTTCCTTACGCATCCTAAAAACATATAAAAAAATGGGTGACAAAAAATACCAATGAGGGATATAAAAAGACGAAACCGATTGTGTAGTGAAAATCCAAAAAATCCAATAAAAATAAAACAAGATTTTTTTTACATAGAAATGGAATTATTTTTAATTTAAAAATATCATTTATATTTCATTTGGAAATAACAATAATTATCTAATAACTGATTTCAATTCAGATAAAATTCAATTAGGTTCCTTAAAACATCATATCACAGAACCCATACAGAACCCTTCTGAATTATAATAATGATATAACTAATATCAAAAATAATTAGTTATAGAATAAAATCTGAACCAAATTGATATGAGTATTATATTTGAAAAACTATAATATAATCTATAACTAGAACACCATATTCTATCTTAGTACACCCATTGAAAATAATTTAAATGTATCAAATAATGTGTAAAATATTTTATGCTTTCAAAATTTCATTACAATACGCTGTAGAAAATATTAAAACCCATTTTTATAACATATTAATATATTAAAATTCCCAATTCAATTCGTAATACGTATTATAAAAAAATTACATTGAATAAGGTAAGGATGTTTTTTTTTAGAAATCATGAAATCATGCAATATAATGCAATATTTAAATTTTTTAAGGTGGTAGGAATGGTTATTTCCACCAAATATGTTAAAATATAGCATTAATTTTTCATTATAATAAATGTCAAATAATTCATACAAAGATTCATTTTTTACAAAAAAAAAATAAAATAGTGAAAAGATTCTCTTTATGAAAAAGTCATGTCCAAAAATTATTTTTTAAAAAAATACAACCAATAGATGAAAAAAGTATATGAGGTATTAAAATAAATTATATATTTTTTTATAATGACATGCCCCTCATCACTTTTTAAATATTTGAATCATAATACCTATGAAAGAATAAAATTAAATGAACATTAAATATCATTATAGAATTGAATTTTATGATATACCATGTAAATTATGTTATATTTCCACCTTATAAAATAATATATGTGCATACCATCAAAATATGCCACAATGAAAGGAAATTTAAATAAATTCCCTTGCCCTGATATAGACTTGTCACGTGTGACTTTAACTTCTTGAAAAAAACATATGTTAATTATTTTCATTCTATAGATAATTTTTAATGTTTATTATTTTTTCATTTCAATTGCTATCTTTTTATGTAAATTTACATTGTCAATAAACTTTACATCAGTTTTTTTTATATTCATCTTATGTAAAAAAAATTACATTATTAATATGACTATTAGACAAATAAGTCACTATTAAAAATATCCAAATTAATAATAATGAAAAAATTATAATATTCACAATTAAATTATAATTTCCAAAATAAATCATGACTTATGATTATAAAAAATAAAGTGTCTTACGATCAAAGAGAATGTATGTCTCCCCAACACATGATTAGTGATTCCATTTTTTCAATGATCTTTATGGAAATAATTTATTCATTAATTTATCATTTTATAATGATAATAATACAATAACTATAATATTAGTTACATAAATATACTTATATATATAATCCATGTGATTTAATTATAAAAATATATTCACATTAATTTGTGAAATTCGTAGTTTACACGTCCATGAACAATGTTGTCATATTTCATTATAAGAAAGAAAATGATAAATTATCATTTAAAAATGAATAATGTTTAATAAATAAAATAACAACTATATTTATATAAAATTTATTTTTCAACATAATCTTTACTGACATGCATATAAATATTTAGTGAAAAATGAATTTCATCTCTTCAAAAAGTGGAATTATACCATTCACACAGGAGGCATTATTATATCCCCCGAAGAATGGAATGTTGGAACTCATATCTGATATCATAACTCTATAAGTATAAATTTGATACCAAGAATATATATATATATATATACACATAATTCAAATCAATCATTATAGTTATCCATTAGAGGTAATGATGGAAAATTAATGAAATTTGTTTGCGAGGATACAATCTATTGTTCACATGAATGATGATTTTGTATTCAATTTAATGGAAGAGAAGATTCATTTAGGTTTTTCTTTTAAAATAATAAAATATTCATATATCATTAATAATGACATTATTATATAATAAAAAATTAAAATTATATTAAAGATTTGTAAAAAAAATTAAATAACGATACATGGTTATAAAAGATGGATTTCATTTAGGAAACCTTAATAGGTAAGCACTAAAACCCTTATTAGTAGGAAAATATGATCAATAATGGATTGTTAGTCATGGGGATGTTATTAAGGAATATATATTGGTAGGTAATTCATAAGTAAATATAAATTAAAATGTTAATATGAATGTATATGGGTGGCCTTTTATATGTTATATCTGTGGTGAAATATTAATTTTTGAAAATAAAATGGTGTTCTTATATTTCTCACATGAAAAATGGATCCCGAACTTTTCATTATAAAACATTTAATAATTTTTTGATAAATATTCCCATAAAATTAGTGTTGTAAAGATTTTGTGTCATTTTTAATCTTTTCTTGTTAGCTTACCCCTCCCCTAAACCAATTTTTACCGTAACCAAAATCATTAATATTTACTATTATCACTATTCATTATGGTAAAAATATATAATTACCATATTAGATAATATATATTATTTTTATTCAAAATATAGAATCAATTTTCCTAAAATAAAATCACATATGCGGAAAATTATAATTTAAAACAAAACCTAGAGACACAATGAAAAGTAGGCTTTCAAGAAGTGTATTTTTTGAGAAAATTAATATTCTATGTTAACAAACTGAATAATAATAATAATTATTTGAACGTAAATTAAAATATAATTTTATATAATATAAAAATTTAATTTAAAACTTTCCAAATTATGTATTACATAATCTAATCAAAATAGAGATACATTATACCTTACGAAGTTGTTTTTAGAAAAATCTTGTTTTAAACCCAAAAAAAAATTATATAAAAAAATTTTATGTTAAATAAAATATATGATTATAAATATTCCCATATATCAATTTTTAAGGACAAGATGACAATTCCTTTAAAAACACCATAATGATAAATTATATATTTTTTGATTATTTTCTCCAAATACATTGAACTACTTTCATTTAATATATTATTTCGCCAATATATTAGTTACTAAGAATTTGTTAGGTTTTTTTATACTTATATAAATATTACGTTTTCATAAGTAAAATTTTATTTCCAACTTTGATGAGGGTAATAGAAAATGAACAAAAACATTATTTACAGAGGTGATTAACCAAAATAACATTGAAAATAGTTTTATTCCTCTATATAAGTGGATGAATTAAAAGAGGTTGTTATAAGATATTACACTAGAAAAATAAATCACCTTTATATAAATGATTATAGAGTTATCATGTTGTTATGTCTGGAGGAGAATAATATAATGTAAAAGATGAAATGAAAATAAGCGAGGTGTTTTGATAAAATTACACATTTAATATCACCTCCTAGAGGAACCATTACAGAATCCAAAATTTTTGTTTTTGTTATAAATATATCAATTGAAATGGGTAGAGTTATTAAGATATGGTTTGGAGATATTTTATAGGATTAAATTCTTGTGATTTGGAATGGGGTGCTATTTATACTTTAGGAGAGGAGGGTTTAAGTGATTTAAAATGATTATTTTATAATTAAAACCAATCACTTTGTAGTGGAATTAATTTAAAATAATTGGGATGATAATTAATTTTTTTGTTGTTAAGGTTTGATCCACACATCAATCCATTGTTTATTTTTTAAATTTTTAGGAATCTTTAGCCTTTAACCTTGGAACTATATCCCGTCATATTATATTTCATATACTTCGGTAATTTTTTCCTATGGTATATTTTTAATCCTAAAATTTTAATTAACTATTAAAACCATTTTCGAAAATATTAGTCTAGACATGGGATCCAATTTAGGAAATTTTATTTAAATAAATGAATAAATTGGATTTAAAATCAATCCTATAGACGTAATGGGAAAACAAGTTTTTAATGTATAAAATTTCATAACTATGAAATATTTTTATATCCAATTTAAAAGTGATGAATGATTAAAAGGAACTAAATTGAATTTTTTAATATATAATTGATATTATTATTAATAAATTATAATTTAAAATATAATTTAACTATATAAATAAATTTGAAGGAAATGTAGTTTTCAATATAAATTAAAAATCAATCATTACTCATCATTAAGTGTAACATCTCTAAAAAAAATTTAAATAATTTACCATAATATATTTTTGATATTAGTATATTCAAAATGGAATTTATTTTTTCAAATAAATGTTTTACTATTGTGAATTATTTAAAAACATGTGTGTTGGTAAAATGCGATAGAATTTACTTTTAAAAAAATAATGCTATTTATGCTTAAAATTGTATTTATTTTTATCATAAGAATATCAGACATATATATTGTTTCAAAAATAACTTTATGATATATATAAACTAAAAATTAAATTAATATATTCAGTATTTTTTGTAATATTAAATCAATAATATAAATTAACATTTTGGGCCTAAATATTTTTTATATAAATACATCATTTATGTGTAGTGGGATTTTATTTTCATTTATAAATATAGATTGACCAATTAATTTATATTATAAACATATGGAAAATATATATATTCATAATATTATTATCCTCATTCATCCCGACAATTCTAATTCCTTGGTTTTCTCTATTATAATGAAATAATAATATTTTAAAAATATGTTGACGCTTGGGGTTCTATGTTTAGTAAGATATAAA
Organism: Viscum album; assembly: GCA_963277665.1. NCBI lineage: Eukaryota > Viridiplantae > Streptophyta > Magnoliopsida > Santalales > Viscaceae > Viscum > Viscum album. The sequence continues at coordinate 1,430,786,631 of OY728155.1, read as the reverse complement.
TCGTATTGTTATTATAAAATATTATTGTTGCATGCATCCTAGCATTTCAACGATATAAAGTTAACATAGAATTGAAAATAAAATAAAATAATGTGGTGTTTCATTATAGAACAGTTTCTCGATTGTAATCTTGATATTTAGTTAGGATTTACTAAGGCCATTGAGAAATAATCACAATGAGTCTCAAATTATGTATTTTTATAGGTCTCAATTAAATTTTATTTGAATTTAGGTAAGGAAAAAACTATTACTTTAATTGTGAGTAAATATTATTTTATTAATTATAATTATTGATTTCATAAATTATATAAATAATTATCCACTATTATTTAAATAAATATTATTTAATTATTTTAATGACAATTTTAAAAATATTTATTTTATTATATATGAATAGATAATTTATTTATGAATAATTATTTTACATTATTGAGTATAAACTTTTGACTTTGAATGGACCGTGATCGTAATCTAGGAAAATTTCTTAGAAATAATTTGGAAAACAATATTATTAATTCCCCAATGATTCCACACACCAAAAAATAATCAAAATATCATTATTATGTAGAATTGGTGTTTATTATGTGTTTTAATATTTTTCAAGGGATGAAAGGAGAAAAAAATCATTCTATCAGAACCATACCTCTATAAATAACCCATTATCGATATTTTGTAGGAAATAGAAAATAAATTATTCTTGCACAAAAAAATTTATTTTTCAACAAAAAATATCCCTCCCTCATTGGAACAACAAATGCTATATATAATTATTCAACACTGATGAACGAGTGATTAACAATGAAAAGAGAAAGCCATTTTCATCCCCCTATTTTGACCTCGATATTGTTTGGAATTTCATAAAGATCAATGAAGCATGTGTCGATCACTATTAGATATATTATATCCTTTTATCCGCATTAAACAATTATATAAATATTAATAGGTCGTTTCAGATGACTGACACCAACATAGAAGGAAGAAACATATGATAAGGTTCTATTTTCATCGAATGAAAATCATTTTTTTTAAATTTTACATGAAGGGTCCCTGATCATTGTTTTGGTATATAAATATTAATGTAAATTATCATATATATCCCTCCATATCATGATTAAACTATTACGAGAACCAACATGTTATATCGGAAAGGTTCACATTTAAATTTGAAATTATTTATTTGGTTATTGATGTAAATGTAATTTTATTTATATATTGATTAAATTTTATTCTCTAATTAATCCTATTTTATTTATCAAGATTCAAAATACAAACCATTTTTTAATTGTTGTCATTTTATGTTGTGTTTAACACTAAATTAATAATGAATAAATATTCCACTAAGAACTCCCTATTTCTTGGTTAGTAATATGGGGTTACATGGTATTACATTTAATTTCATGTTTTGTACCATTATGAATGGCATCTATATGTTTAGGGGGACACAAGACACACCACAATGTAATTACAAGTGGTGTATTCATCATTTTTACCATCCAAACCGGCACACACATTTCTAATTACCTAGAACATTTCAGAGTAAACTATTTCTAGTCTATACGGGATAGCGGTGTAGATCACACAGTCAGTGTGGTATTACACAATGAAAACATCATGATAAAGAAATGAATGATAATTTTTTAATTTCATGATTTTTATGTGGTGTACATGGAATTTATTTTATAAAATCATGCATCTCTGATATAAGTCAAGTTCACAAGACACATTGAATTAAAGATACATGATGTGTAGCTAGAGCCCACATGTGGTCTAGTCTCTGACAAGTGAACACACCAAGATTATTTGTGTGTTGCATGGAACATGGAATTAAAACCAAACACCATGTAACTAGCTAGTGCTTTATGTTTAGTCTGGATGAGGTACATGTGATGAGCCACGCGTGTACGCTTGATACACGACCATGGAGTTACATGGTGTGTAGCTGGTCTTCGAACACTATATTGTATCCCATTATAGGAATGAATTTAAAAATACATTTAATTGATAAAATTAAAACATTAATCCTTATATTTTTTATAATCACACGATTGTGTGTTTGGAAGTTTAATAATGGTTTTAATGTATTTTATTTGCTTAATTAATATACTATAATAAGAATTTCATTACTGGTTTAGTATTTATTTTAAATTATTTCCAAAACATTATAATATCTCCAATTATGTTCGAATGATCATTACTATTAAAGGGAAATAATAAATAAATAAATAAATAAATTAATTAATGATTTTTATCCATATATTAATGAAATAATAATTTAATGAAAACAATATGACTATATTTTCATATTTTTTTCATGTATAACCATTCATGATATTTAAATGGACTCATTTGTGTCTTTATTTTTTAAATTTAATTTATTGTATGATTTTTATATTATTTATTATAATAATAAATATGATGGAATATCAGTCAACCATCACTCAATTATTATTTAGGAAGTTTTTCAAATTCTTATTTATATAATCCCCAGTAAAAAATACTTTATTTTACCTCATGTACATATGAGATATAAATACACGTAAACAATGGATCTTCCTAAGGCTTATATATATAGTTCAAGAAGAAACAATAATGATTCTAATAGAGAAGATACATATGTGGACACTTGGAATACTGTAACACATGAAAAAATCAACAATATAAGTTATTTCCCCGAAGAGAAAGGTTGATTTAATGTAGATTAATTATATCATAAATTAAATAAACCTCATGATTGAGTAATTCAATTAGTTAATTTTATTTTATGTAATTATGTATTTGATGGATTAAGGACATTAATCACATAAATACGTGAACTAATTTTCAATTATGAAAAATAAAATAAATGAATTTTGAGAAAATGTTTTATCCATTATGGTTAAATAATTATATACCTTGTATTTAATTTTAAATAGAAATTTAATGGGTAAAAATTGATGAAAATTTTCACAATAAATCTAAATACCTCAATTAAATATTATATTAGACTTTTCCTTCCATTACATGATTAGTAATTAATTCATTGAAACTATGTGTTTTACCAACACTCATTGGGGCAGTTACATTAAATATGGAATTTTATAATGGTTATTGGTTGATGTAACCATCTTATATCAAGAGTATTATCCATAGCTAGAATTTTTTTAATTTAGAGGGATGTTTTGATGATAAAAAATTACATATTTTTTATATAGGAGTCCACTAAATGAACAATAGAGCTAAAATCCTATAGTTTTCAATGACATGACTACTTAAATAAAATCAGGTATCATAAAACCCATCACTATGGTTATGTGAAGGAGAATATGGAGAATTTACACTATAATGTACAACCAAATAGACATTATTAGTTTTATAGTGATGGAAATTCTGGTGGTTAATACAATAAATTAATTTATTATCACACAAAAAAATTTAATATAGAAATATAATAATAATAAGATTTTTTAACTGTAGAAGAAAACGTCCAATCTCTTCAACCACACTATCAAAATGATAATAATTGGAGATTTCAATCCTCTATTCTAGTGGTAATATCCAAGATTTATTTATATTCCATTATGTTGTTATATTCCATGAATTTAAATCATACATGCTAGAATCCAAAATTTCTCATCCACATACAATGGAGGCCATGGATGAAGTGATCATAGTCCACGAATAATGTTTTACTCATGTGGTATGGTACAACCCATCCATAGGGTCCCATTCTATGTATAACGATCCATACTTTACATACATTGTTAATACTTCAAAATTGAAGCACACTTATTACAACATATGCCAAAACCAAAAACGACCGTATAGGTATAGTGTCTTTAGAAACTGGGAAACACAAACAACTGGTTCATAAATCTTCTACAGTGTATCCCATTTATTTCATCATATCTAGGGTCCCTTTTAGAATATTCCACTTAATATCCATCTTCCTGACCTGGGGAAAAGAAAACATACAAAAAAGGGTGAGCTCAAATGCTCAGCAAGGGATAATAAAGGAAATAAAAATCATATCATATCTTTTTGAAAATCATAACCTGCAAAAGAGATCATAATATCTTAACATGGAATAAATCATAGAAGTGAAAATGAGATCCCCATAATCATAACATAAAACTTGAAACTTCGTGTCATGCACACATAATCATGGAAAATCATTTCTTGTTAGTCATGACTCATTGCCAAGACTATCTTAGTGGACAAAGTCCATTTCCAAACCGAGTTCACTCCTCGTTTCAGTCCTGTATCACTGAACCGAAATAACCTTCCGTTCCAGCCATATCTATCTCATGAGATATAAATCTTTACCCAATGCATTGGAGGGAGATATAGGTCCCACCCATCTTATAATGAATCCTTTCTTATGTGTGCCACATAATCATAAATCATACATCATCGCATAACACATGTAACAAAAATGGGATTCTTGAAACATCATGACATCATAAAACAAATCATATAAGGTAAATGACTTCATAAAAATAATTCCCTCACAACATAATCAAATCAATGTAATAATAGGGATAAAAACAGAACCCTTTATTATCTTAGATGGAAAATAATTTTGATAAAACACTTGAACTCCATTCTTGAGGAAAATATCCTTTCTTCATCAAAAACACTATTCTTTTCTTAACATGTCATACAATTATAAACTAAAAGAAGTTGATAAAAAATAAACTTGAAAACTTTTAAAGGAATATTCTTGGAAATAATGTTTAAAAATCCATTCATGCTGTATACGTTAAAAAAAACATTCTTCGTACTTTTGTCAGAAAAGTCAAAAAGTACCTCGTACGAAAAAATGACAAAAGATTCCTTTCATATTCTTTACTAAAAACTCACCGAAGGGTAAAATTGGATTTAAACTATTGTAAGTGGATGGATACAATATTACATATTGAGGGATCATGGATGTGGATGATAAAATACACCCTAGTAAATACCAAATTATAAATAATCTCGGATAAAAATGAGATTGTGATATTTCCCCTTACCTTAGGTCTGAATTGCTTTGTACGTGTTCGAAACTCCTGTATAATGGTTTAAATAATTTTATTTACTTATTCCAGAATCATAAATATTGATATGATATCATATATGGTCATATTCGTAGCATCTAATTAGTAATATTTCATTGTTACTTGTTACTCGGGTCTTTATTGCCTTTTGTTCTTATGCATGTTTTGCCAAATAAATTCTGATTCTTATTTTAAGGATATAGATACCTTATATCCAGGATGGTATTAGTGTAACATATATCATATTCATTCATTCAATTCATATATATAATTACTATGTAATTATGGTCATGTAGAACGAGTCGCATCACATCGTGGAGATGGTATTCCGTACGTACGCACGAGCGATGATATTGTTCCCATGATCGTGGAATTGTATTTAAGTGTATTTATACTATTTCAGTATATAAATATCACTTTCTAATAATCATATTTAGTTACTAATTACACCATTATACCCATACTTGTAAGGTGATGGTGGAAAATAGATTACACCACGGTGTGGAGACGGTATTTCGTACGTACGCACGCGCGGTGATTTCATTTTTCCGTAGGATGGATAGAAGGTGAATTAGGGTTTTTTCATATTTATAATAACATATCAGTATGTAAGTAATACTGATGTTATTATTTTATCATGAAACAACTAAAGAAGAAGAAGTTTAAGAAGAAATAAATTGAAAAGATCGGTAATGGATATTACCTCTTCTTTTAAACGCCTCTTTGAATCCTCCACTTAGGGAACTAAGATTGGTCTTTGAAGAAGACCAGAACCTCTAGGATTATTCTAGGGAAGTGGAGAAGGGATTTTGGCAGGGGTTGGACGAGCTTGAGTGCTCAAATTGGTGCGAGGAGTAGGGGGAGGAGGTTCCCTTTTATAAGGGAGGAGAGGGGCACATTAGGAATATCTCAAAATATTATTTTATATTAAAGTCAAAATCGGTTTATAATGGTTCCAAAGAGTCTTATTTAAAATCTAAAGTGTGGATATGTCGAAAACCTATCAACTAAAAGGATTTAGACATGTTTAGGTTATTATTTTAACCTTATCAATTAGATTTAACTCTAAGTTAAATAATTTATCTTTTACCGTGTCTTTTTGTTTTCTTACACTATATGGTTAATACACTTACTACAACATGCCAAACGAACCCCAAATTGTTTATTGTTAATATATATATCCATATCTAAGTCATTTGGACGGACCTTATATTTTTAGGAATAATATAACAATTAATAATATAATATATGATTTAAAAACTATTTTGTGTCAATTTTGACAATATTTCATATATGATTTTTATGAAACTCTTGACAGAATTATATGTTCGATCCAAGTTGATTAAATCAACACTAAAATATCATAGCAACCTCGAAAATTAGTTTAATTCATAAAAAGTCTCAAATTACATTTATTTGGGCATTTATAACGTCAATTATGTTAACATTTCCTTAAAAGGGTAATTACTACATCATCGTTGTGTCATAAATAAATTAATTTATTTAAAGTCTAAAAATTATAAATAAAATATCATTATGTAGGAAATCTTTTTAGCTTTATAATTAATATTTATAATCAAATTTATCTTATGTATAAACCCATATTAAAAATGTTTTAGTTATTAAACAATGATTTTAACTATTTTAACTATTCATTAAATAAAATAATATTAAATGTCATAATCTAATCCAACTAGACCTAAATGGTCATATTATATTCATAAGGTTGTTTTTTGTCGAATTACACTTATCCAATAGAATTAGTACATGTTTTAAAGTAATAGTAATATCATATTTACCCTTAGTTACCCTATTTACTATTAACCGCGGTAAAAAAAAGTAAAAAGTTACTATTCACCAAAAAATTATTTTTATCTCATTGAACCAAATTTTACTTACTGATATCAACCGTGTTTGTCGGATTTTCGAAATTCCATTCACAGAAGCGGTAAAATTATGTTTTATGCAAAATTCAGTTTTTAACCTACCACTTAGTGGTTTCACTATTCATCAAAAATTTTAAGTTTTCAGAAAAATACCAAAATTTCACCCTAGGATAATTTCGGTATTCCGAATCCAAAAATGAAGTCCATTTTGAAAGATAAAATTTCAAAAAGTGGTTATTACTATTCATAACGGCTATTTTAAATAATATTTTAATAGCATATCTTCGTTTAGTGAAACTCGGTATTGCGTACAATGCAAGCTATCGAGGAAGGTCGTGATTGCGTGTAAAGTAAGCCAAGGTAGTGTGTAGTGAATGATTCCTTTGATGATATAATATATAACATAAAAACAAAATATTACTCATAAAAATCTCGGGTGTTACATTCTACCCCCCTTAAAAAAAAGTTCGCCCTCGAAATTCGTCACTTTGTAACAAACAGATGAAGATACTTCTCCCTCATCATATCCTCAAGCTCCCATGTAGCTTATTCAGGTTGGTGGTTCCTCCATAAGACTTTCACCAATCGAGTGGTCTTGTTTCATAGGACTTTTTCGCTACGATCCAGAATCTCTATCGGTTGTTCTTCATAAGAAAGATCTTGCTCCAGCGGTACAACTTCTGAGCTGAGTACATGTGAAGGATCAGGTATGTACTTTCTCAGGAGAGATACATGGAACACATCGTGAACATGAGAGAGATTCGGTGGAAGCGCCAATCGGTAAGCTACCTTCCCAACACGATCTAGTATTTCGAAAGGACCGATATATCTAGGGCTCAACTTCCCCTTCTTTCCAAATCTCACAACCCTCTTCCAGAGAGATATTCGTAAGAACACTTTATCACCCACTTCAAACTCTAGGTCTTTTCTTCGGTTTTCAGCATAACTTTTCTGTCGACTCTGAGCTGCTCTTATGTGTTGTTGAATAGATCTGACCTTTTCTGCCATTTCATCAACGAGATCAGGTCCTAATAGCTTTCTTTCCCCAACTTCATCCCAGCAAGTTGGAGTCCTGCATTTCTTTCCATAGAGAGCTTCATAAGGAGCCATCTGAATACTGGAGTGAAAGCTATTATTATAAGAAAATTCCACCAAAAGTATGTGTTGATCCCAACCTCCTTTGAAATCCATAGAGAAAGCTCTCAACATATCATCTAGGGTTTGGATTGTTCTCTCAGACTTACCGTCTGTCTGAGGATGATAAGCAGTGCTGAAACTCAACTCTGTATCTAGAGTATGCTGAAGACTTCGCTAGAACTTCGAGGTAAATCTCGGATCCCGATTAGATATAATAGAAAGTGGTACTCCATGCAATCTTACCACTTCCTTTACATATATCCTGGCATGCTGATCTAGAGAGAAATCCTCTCTAATAGCAATGAAGTGTGCAGACTTTGTAAGATGATCAACTATGACCCAGATAGCATTATTGCCTTTGGATGTTTTAGGAAGTCCTGTGACAAAGTCCATAGTGATGTTTTACCATTTCCATTCGGGTATGGGTAATGGTTGTAACATCCCCTTAGACTTTTGTATCTCAGCTTTAACTTGTTGACAAACCAAGCATCGAGAGACATATTCAGCAACATCTGTTTTCATGCCATCCCACCAGAGGTACTCTTTCAGGTCCCTATACATCTTCGTGCTTCCAGGATGAATAGAGAATGAAGAACTATGAGCCTCATCCAGAAGCTCCTTCTTTAATTCGGGGATGGGAGGAACACAAACCCGATTCCTGAACTTTATTATCCCATCACAATCAAGGTTGAATTCAGGAACATTTCTCACCTTCTTTTGTAACTCGACATCTTCTTTCTATGCCTCTTTAATCTTCACATATATAGATGGTTGAACATTCATTTGAGAAAGATAAGATTTTTCCCCTTCCATTATAATTCCAAGATCCATCCTCTGTAAATCCATAAATATTGGATCTTTTGTGATCCTCATCATGGATAAACTAGCATGGTCTTGTCGACTTAATTCATATGCCACCATGTTTTCATTCCCAGGGTGGTAATGGATTGATCAGTCATAATCCTTAATCAGCTCCAACCATCTTCTTTGACGCATATTCAGCTCCTTTTGTGTGAAAATATACTTTAAAATTTTATGATCAGTATAAATATCACACCTCTCACCATAAAGGTAATGCCTCCAAATCTTAAATGCAAAGATTACCGCAGCTAACTCCAAATCATGTGTTGGGTAATTTTGCTCATGGATTTTCAACTGTCGTGAGGCATAAGCTATCACCATATCATTTTGCATAAGAACACACCCCAATACCATCTTGGATGCATCACTGTAGATCACAAACCTTTCTCCACTACAAGGCGGTGTGAGCACAGGTGCACTGGATAACCTTCTTTTCAACTCCTTGAAATTCTCTTCACATTCCTCTGTCCAAACAAACTTAACTCCTTTCCGAGTCAACTTGGTGAGTGGATTAGATAATCATGAAAAATCTATTACAAAAGGTCGATAATATCCAGCCAAACCAAGAAAACTTCGGATCTCAGTTACTGTTGTTGGTCTCGACAATCTTTCGATAACCTCTGTTTTTGCTGGATCCACAGATATCCCATCTTTTGATATTATGTGACCCAAAAATGCAACTTTTTGAAGACAAAATTCACACTTGGTAAATTTTTCATAAAGCTTCTCCTTTCTCTGGGTCTTCAATATAATTCTCAAGTGATCTTCATTCTCTTCCTTACACTTTGAATAGACAAGAATATCGTCTATAAAGACTACCACAAATTGATCAAGATAGTCTCTAAAGACTCTATTCATTAGATCCATGAAGATAGCAGGGGCATTAGTAAGACCAAATGGCATCACTATAAATTCATAATGTCCATGCCTTGTACAGAAAGCCGTCTTTGGTATATCCTCCTTTTTGACCCTTAATTGATGATACCCTGAACGAAGATCAATCTTGGAAAAGTATTGAGCTCTGCGTAGTTGGTCAAATAAGTCATCAATGCGTGGGAGAGGATATTTGTTCTTGATAGTGATCTCGTTAAGTTCTTGATAATCAATGCAGAGTCTCATTGATCCATCTTTCTTCTTAACAAATAGAACAGGTGCTCCCCAAGGTGATGTACTAGGGCGTATGAATCCCTTATCAAGATTCTCATGGAGTTGCTTCTTCAATTCCTACAACTCAATTGGGGCCATTCTATAAGGTGTCTTTGAAATAGGCAAAGCAGACGATATGAGTTCTATTGAAAACTCAACTTCACGATTTGGTGGAAGACCCGGTAATTCCTCCGGAAAGTCATCATCAAACTCCCGTACGATGGGAATATTCTTAATCGGGAGTTTCTCACCAACCATTTGAGATAAATAACCTTCATTTAGTAGAATCAATACCCATAGAATGGAAGAAATTTCCAATGGAAGGTTATGTTCATCCTTGCATTGATTGACGATCATAGATTGATCTGGAATATGAAAAGTGACTTCCCTTATTTGGTAAATGATATGAGATCCATATAAAGAAAGCCAATCCATGCCAAGAATCACATCAAATCCCACTGTAGGAAGGATCACCAGATTTGCAGGAAGCACTTTCCCACAAACTTCGATCGGAGAATAATTATAAACTTTTGATGCGACTGTTGTGCCATTAGGTGTTGTCACAGCTAATTCAACATCTAATTTTTGAGGTAATACGGTGATACCCTTAGAAAATTATTTAGAAATAAAAGAGTGGGTGGATCCAGAATCAAATAAAACATTTTCTACTTTAGAGTGGATGGTAAGTGTACCTTTCACCACATCGTTATCGTACTCCACATCGCTGATAGAAATTGCATGTGACTTTCCTTTGTATTTAGCCTTAAGAGTTTGTTGACGTCGACCATCATCATCAACCCTTGGATTTGGGCATTGATTGGCATAATGCCCCATCTCCTTGCAGTTGAAACATTGAAGTGTATTAGGTTCATTCTGTGTATCCCTTCCTTTGTTTGCATCATTAGACATCTTCTTCCCATCATCGCGGCATTCAAATGCCCGATGACCTTCCTTTACACATTTGAAACATTTACTTGTCCCTTTAAGACAACTCCCTCCATGTTTCTTTCCACACTTTGAGCAGAAGGGAAAGCTCATCTTCTTTTCAGTGTGCTCTTTATATTTTCCTTTGAATTCCATTTTCCTATTCTTATCAAACCCATAGGACTGATGGGTTACTCCAATCTCCATCTCCACTTTGAGAGCACATCGAACGATTTCCTCGTAGCTATTGAAGTCCCTTATGGCTAACTCCCTTCGAAGACTTGGTTTTAAGCCACTAAAGAAACGATCGATCTTACTCTCAGGTTGTATAATAATACCAGAAGCGTACCTTGGAAGTCTTGTAAAATTTGCTTCATAGGTACCAACAGATTCATCATCCCTTTGCTTCAGTTCAAGAAACTCTTTCTCCATCTTTGTTTGGAGAATACGGGGGAAGTACTTCTTGAAAAATATGTTCTTGAAATCGTCCCATTCCATGGACTCAATTTCATCCCTTTGCCTAATATTCTTAATAAGATTCCACCATTGACCAACTTCTCCTTCCAAACGATACACTACTAAGATGACTTTATCATGCTCAGAACATTGAAGAACTGAAAATATATTTTCAGTAGTACTAATCCATTGTTCAGCAACTAATGGATCAGTAGACCCGCTGAATGAAGGTGGACGTTGTCTCCTGAAGGATTCAACAGAATGTTGCTCCTTCCTTTGCTCGTTTGGAAATCCTGAATGATTCATAGCTTGAGAAAGTTGTGTGATCATGGCTACAAGATTTTGCATTCCATCTCCCATAACGTTTGGTTGCTCAGGGGGACAATCATTGCATTGCCCGTCGCATTCCGTATTAACACGGTTCCTCCGGGTTCCAGCCATTGACTAAAACCAAGAAGAATAGTGTGAGAAACACTAATTATAATAGGAAATCCACATAATCAAGAATAAAATTTCACACTTAAGGTCTTATCCTAGGGTATTCATGGCCATTTCTAAAACACTAAGATTGTGTTCTATGCTTAGAATTATCCTTAGGGTTCTTACGAAGGCTTTCGCATCCTAGTTTCCAAAGGTTGACTATACCTTTCCTCTGATACCAACTATAACGACCCATACTTTCCATACATTGTTAATACTTCAAAATTGAAGCACACTTTTTACAACATATTCCAAAACCACAAAGGACCGTATAGGTATAGTGTCTTTAGAAACTGGGAATCATAAACAACTGGTTCATAAATCTTCTACAGTGTCTCCCATTTATTTCATCATATCTAGGGTCAATTTTATCATATTCTACTTAATATCCATCTTCCTGACCTGGGGAAAAGAAAACATACAAAAAAGGGTGATCTCAAATGCTCAGCAAGGGAAAATAATGGAAATAAAAATCATATCATATCTTTTTGAAAATCATAACCTGCAAAAGAGATCATAATATCTTAACACGGAATAAATCATAGAAGTGAAAATGAGATCCCCATAATCATAACATAAAACTTGAAACTTTGTGGCATGCACACATAATCATGGAAAATCATTTATTGTTAGTCATGACTCATTTCCAAGACAATCTTAGCGGACAAAGTCCATTCATGAACCGAGTTCACTCCTCGTTTCAGTCCTGTATCACTGAACTGAAATAACCTTCCGTTCTCGCCATGTCTATCTAATGAGATATAAATCTTTACCCAATGCATTGGAGGGAGATATAGGTCCCACCCATCTTATAATGAATCCTTTCTTATGTGTTCCACATAATCATAAATCATACATCATCGCATAACACATGTAACAGAAATCGGATTCTTGAAACATCATGACATCATAAAATAAATCATATAAGGTAAATGACTTCATAAAAATAATTCCCTCACAACATAATCAAATCAATGTAATAATAGGGATAAAAACAGAACCCTTTATTATCTTAGATGGAAAATAATTTTGATAAAACACTTGAACTCCATTCTTGAGGAAAATATCCTTTCTTCTTCAAAAACACTTTTCTTATCTTAACATGTCATACAATTATAAACTAAAAGATGTTGATCAAAAATAAACTTGAAAACTTGTAAAGGAAGCTTCTTGGAAATAAAGCTTAAAAATCCATTCATGTCGTATAAGTTAAAAAAACATTCTTCATACTTTTGTCGGAAAAGTCAAAAAGTACCTCGTACGAAAAAACGACAAAAGATTCCATTCATATTCTTTACTAAAAACTCAACGAAGGGTAAAATTGGATTTAAACTATTGTAAGTGGATGGCAACAATATTACATATTGAGGTAACATGGATGTGGATGATAAAATACACCCCACTAAATACCAAAGTATAAACAATCTCGGATAAAAATGAGATTGTGGTATTTCCCCTTACCTTAGGTCCGATTTGCTTTGTACGTGTCCAAAGCTCCTGTATAATGGTTTAAATAATGTTATTGACTTATTCCAGAATCATACATATTGATATGATATCATATATGGTCATATTCTTAACTTCTTATTAGTAATATTTCATTGTTACTTGTTACTCGGGTCTTTATTGCCTTTTGTTCTTATGCATGTTTTTCCGAATAAATTCTTATTCTTCTTTTAAGATTATAGATACCTTATATTCAGAATGGTATTAGTGTAACATATATCATATTCATTCATTCAATTCATTTATATATTTACTATGTAATGATGATCATGTAGAATGAGTCGCATCACATCATGGAGACGGTATTCCGTACGTACGCACGAGCGATGATATTGTTCCCATGATCGTGGAATTGTATTTAAGTGTATTTATACTATTTCAATATAAATATCACTTTATAATAATCATATATAGTTACTCATTACACCATTATACCGATCCTTGTAAGGTGATGGTGGAAAATAGATTACACCACGGTGTGGAGACGGTATTCCGCACGTACGCACGCGCGGTGATTTCATTTTTCCGTAGGATGGATAGAAGGAGAATTAGGGTTGTTTCATATTTATAATAACATATCATTATGTAAGTAATACTTATGTTATTACTTTATCATGAAACAACTAAAGAAGATGAAGTTTAAGAAGAAAGAAATTGAAAAGATCGGTAATGGATATTACTTCTTCTTTTAAACGCCTCTTTGAATCCTCCACTTAGGGAACTATGATTGGTCTTTAAAGAAGACCAGGACCTCTAGGATTATTCTAGGGAAGTGGAGAAGGGATTTTTTCAGGGGTTGGCCGATCTTGAGTGTTCAAATTGGTGTGAGGAGGAGGGGGAGGAGGTGCCCTTTTATAAGGGAGGAGAGGGGCACCTTAGGAATATCTCAAAATATTATTTTATATTAAATTCAAAATCGGTTTATAATGGTTCTAAAGGGTCTTATTTCGAAGCTATAGTGGGGATGAGTCGAAATCCTATCAACCAATAGGATTTATACAGGTTTAGGTTATTATTTTAACCTTATCAATTAGATTTAACTCTAAGTTAAATAATTTATCTTTTACCGTGTCTTTTTGTTTTCTTACACTATATGGTTAATACACATACTATAACATGCCAAACGAACCCCAAATTGTTTATTATTAATATATATATCCTTAGATAAGTCATTTGGCCGAGCCATAGATTTTTAGGAATAAAATAACAATTAATAATATAATATTTGATTTAAAAACTATTTTGTTTCAATTTTGACACTATTTGATATATGATTTTTGTGAAAGTCATAACAGAATTATACTTTCGAACCAAGTTGATTAAATCAACAATAATATATCATAGTAACCTAGAAAATTAGTGGAAGTCATAAAAAGTCTCAAATTACATTTATTAGGGCATTTATAACATCAATTATGTTAACATTTCCTTAAAAGGGTAATTACTGCATCATCGTTGTGTCATAAATAAATTAATTTATTTAAAGTCTAAAAATTATAAATAAAATATTATTATGTAGGAAAGCTTTTTATCTTTCTAATGAATATTTATAATCGAATTTATCTCTTGTATAAACCCATATTAAAAATGTTTTAGTTATTAAACTTTGATTTTAACTATTTTAACTATTCATTAAATAAAATAATATTAAATGTCATAATCTAATCCAAGTGGACCTAAATGGTCATATTATATTCATAAGGTTGTTTTTGGTCAAATTAAACTTATCTAATAGAATTAGGACATGTTTTAGGATAATAGTAATATCATATTTACCCTTAGTTACCCTATTTACTATTAATCGCGGTAAAAAAAAATAGTAAAAAGTTACTATTCACCAAAAAATTATTTTTATCTCATTGAACCACATTTTACTTACTGATATCAACCGTGTCTGTCGGATTTTCGAAATTCCATTCACAGAAGTAGTAAAATTAAGTTTTATGCAAAATTCAGTTTTTAACCTACCACTTAGTGGTTTCACTATTCATCAAAAACTGAAAGTTTTCAGAAAAATACCAAAATTTCACCCTAGGATAATTTCGGTATTCCGAATCCAAAAATGAAGTCCATTTTGAAAGATAAAATTTCAAAAAGTTGTTATTACTATTCATAACGGCTATTTTAAATAATATTTTAATAGCATATCGTCGTTTAGTGAAACTCGGTATTGCGTACAACGCAAGCTATCGAGAAAGGTCGTGATTGCGTGTAAAGTAAGACAAGCTAGTGTGTAGTGAAAGATTCCTTTGATGATATATATATATATATATATATATCATAAAAACAAAATGTTACTCATAAAAATCTCGGGTGTTACACTATGACTACCCCAATCTCACCTCTAATAGGCCAGGGGTTGGAAAATAGCACTGAGTAGGAATATCATAAAAATAGCTGGAATTTTCTTATGTACATGTACGAACACACACACATTTCTATGCCCAAAAGTCCTAAAATACAAACACTATGAAAAAACCCATCCATATCTCTAAGATATCAACAACATAGTACGAAAATACACTCATGTAAAATTAAATGGGGTTAGACTACAAACCCAACCAAAAGGGAAAGTACAATCTCATAAATCTTGTACATGAAAAACCCAACCAAATGTGTATGTATAGAAGTAACTATTTTATGTTTCTGAAGCACATCGCATCTATTGGTACTCTCTCTAAGAACCACTTGGCCTAGGTCCCCAATGGACTCTATCAAATCATCAATCATTTGAACAAGATATGAAATGTGTGGGAATAGCCCACACAGGGGTGTGTAAAACAATAATTTTAAGGGAATCTAAAACCAAAATGGTACACCACTAAAAATTACACAATGTACACCATAAAAGAAACACATCAAGTACATCACAATTTAACCACACAGATTATACCTGAATGAAAACAGTGAAGTATTGTCCATATGGACAGATCACATAGGTACAAGTCTAAAGCACGAAGAGAAGGTTTAAAGCCTTAGTCCACATATATATGAGTATCTATGAAAGTAGAATTATCAGCGGAAGACATAGTGTAAATGGTTCATGGAGAATCAATGGTGCATAGAGCATCGATAGAGCATAGATCGTCAATGTCCCACAGAGCATTAGTGGAACATGGAGTGGTGATGGAATCTAAGATGACAATGGAGCATGAATAATCGATGGTGCACAGAGCATCAATGGTACACATAGAATCAATGGTGCACAAGGCATTATAAGATCATAGAGCATTGATGGTGCACATAGCATCGATGGGTCATGCAGCCCATAATTCACATAGTTTCCATGAACACATAATCATAATTATACATTGATTTCCACTCATAGTTCACTTGTTTAGAGAGAACCTACTCTTAAAGACATTATGATATGAACTATCATACATAAAAACGAAAATAGAGTATATAAAAAAGAATGACTTGTCGTGTGGGTATGAATGATTCAAATGACCCATCAAAGGGACACACAGTTTGAAACATATGGACAATTTAGTAAAAAGGGAATTTTCTGGTCAAGGTCAGACCTGAACTAGTACAGCTAACCCAAACCAACACAATTCAATCGAACCAACCTGACAATGTCAGTCTGGAATGGTCTGAACTGGCTTGACCAAATGGGTCACATGGTCCATTCCATAGGGCCTCTAGAGAAGAAAAGTTTTCCTAGCACTAACCAATGCATACGGGAACGCTTCTCTAGTGCACAGATCGGCTGTGCATTACCAGTCAACACAGATGGTGGAATCAATACATCTTCCACATTCAACGCAAATGAAACTATGTCCTGACCAATTGTCCTATGGCCCCACTACCGCGAGATCCTCCTCTGAAGCCGTGTCTGAGCCATAACCTACCTAAACATCCAATGTAGCCTCTTGATGTTTTTATTATCTTCCACCCATAGCTTATACAAATATGGTATCGTCTTATGACGTTGTCCTGTTATTCCATATCTAGTTACCCTGATGGAACACAAAATCCAACCAAGACATGTGATGACCTCACAATCGATCAAACTGCCAGCAACCTTCCATTTCTCTCCCCCTCCATAAGTTGTCTCCTTCCTATTGTTGTATCATAGAAAATACTCAATGATTTCATATATCAAAACCTTTAATCTTTTATCAGTGTTCCATGGATCGTGGGAACATAAATTGATTATTTTTGTAGGGATTCAAAAGAATAAGAACACACGGAGAACATGATAGATTTAGGGAGGAGTGATTGAGTACATGAACACCCAAAGAACAAATCATGTCATTATTAAATATACCTTTATTTCTTCATGTTAGAAGGATCACAATAAAACCAATAATAGAATAATCTTCCAGATATATTCCCTTAAATCTTACAATAATTACCCCTACTGCAAGGACACTCGAACATTAGATCAACCTATTTGTGGATTGGTCTGTGTTCATTGTTTTAATCTAATATGTGAATAATTAATTACTAATAGATCAACACCCTACTTCAATGACTGGACTAGTCATTGAAAAAGAACGGTGGTATTTGTTATCAAATATCTTTGATCCACTAACGTTCATTGTCTGGAGATAGAATCCTTCCCCTTACCTCATGGTAATTATAAATCTAAGATGATAAACCTTAATTCCTCTAAAAATGGATTCTTGAAAAAGGAAAACACCACTTTATGATCATGTAACTTTCAAAAAACCATTTTGATTATATATTTTAATGACATCTATATAAAAAAACAATCTTTTTCTGTAGACTGATTTCGGTCGTTGTCAGGCATCACATAAAGAAAACCCCACTTACATTCTCAATGGTGGTAATGAATTTCCAATATGAGTGACTGTTTATGAGTTATAAAAATATGAATATAGAATAATTTTTATTAAATTATTTTATTTATTGTTTGAGCCCTGGTGACATTTTCTACATATGACCTGATCCGGCCAATGTTAAGTCGTGTATAGGGATAAAATCACTTCTGTAAGATCAATGATTGGCTAATATTTTTATTCCGGGAATTATTTAATGATTTATTCAAATTATAAGAAAATTAAAGCACTCATGCTATTAAAAACATATCAATTTTAAAACAATTTTTATGGGCACCCATGGCTCAGAATGTCACGCAATTTTAACAAATGATCTCATAATTTTCCAAAATAATTTCCAAAAATAAATTATGGAAAAGAAATGTTTTTAAATTATCTAAACCGTATGTATTTAGATCCCTAAAATCAAAAAACTAGGGCTACTCAACAAAATTATGAGGGTAATGATCACTAATCTGAGACTCCCTCTCCATGTTCTCTCATTGAGATTCCCATGCATCCACCAAATGCACAACAGTGTAATTGATAGCCCACGAAAGATATGATACTATTGATCCACGTTCTCCGTCAGGTAATCCACAAAATTCATCTCATCATCAATGTCCAGATCACCCCATTTGATGATGTGGAATGGATCATGCACATACCTACTCAGCTGCGACATATAGAAGACATCATTAAACCATGGAATCTATTAGGGTTGAGCTAGGAGGTATGACACCTCTCTACCTATACATATAATCTAAAAAGGGATGATGTATCTCTGATAAAACATTTCTCCCAAACCCAATCTCTTCAATCCCCGTCAATGTTAGACTCTAAGAAACACGTGGTCACCCTCTTCTAACTCCAAATGCCTATGCTTCTTGGAAGTATATGACTTCCGTTGGATTTTTGTAGTCCTCTTCTACACCTGGATGATCTTTACCATCTTGGTGGTGTCCCATACTAACTTGGTACCCATGATTGATCACTATCATGGGTCCTTCCAACAATGTGGCAACCTGTATCTTTTCCCACAAAATTCCTTGAATGGTTCTATACAAATTGTGGAGTTATTGATGTTGTTATATGAAAAATCCACTAGATTTAGGCGGTCCTTACTATTGAGGGAAAATCCAAATAAGCAAGAACATAGAATTCCCTATAGAACCTTGATGGTCCTCTCTATCTGGATGTTTATATGGGGACGAAACATCATGATCAGGAACCACTACGTCTAAAAAATTCTTCGAATCCCTTCCACATCCGGGTTGTAAAGAGTGCATCGTGATCTGATAATATTCTTGATGGAACTCTTTGAATATGTACTATAAAATGAATGTTGATGTCTCCTAGTATCTCTAATGTTCTCTTCTCATGGATCGTTTAGAAGTGGTAAAACATGGTGACTTGGTAAATTATCTCCTAAATAGTACCATTTCCGCAGGACATGCAAGGTAAAACCACAAATAAATCCATCAATATCCCATCCCATTTCAACATTGCAACCTCAAGGGTTTGAGTAAAACCTACTGGAACATGGTGGTTAGCATTCACTAGCTCACCAGCGAGGAACTAAAAAATAAACCATGTCACCACCTTCTTCATCCATGACCTCCCGAACTAACGTTGTAGGTCTCGATGCATCTTTTCCACTCTTATATATACCACAAAATTGGATATATGGAACTCTTTCAATAACTCCAAATAGAATATCACTATCACTACTGCACGTCCTCTAAATAGAATTATGTGCTTCTTACACTTTTAAATATCCATCAAGGGAATGCCCTATGGATAACAGAGATTGTACTGTCTCGTAGTTGATATATCTATGATGTGCCTCACTTAATTGATGTAGGAGTGGAGGGGTAACCACCGCCGACTGGAGATAAGCTACATCATATTTATCCAAAAAGGATATATGTAATCAGGCTGTATACGCTGATTACTCATTCAGTAGTTTTAAAATCGATATCTAACACCATTCTTACTTGATCAACGAGATATATATATATATATATAAATATTTTTATATTAACATGAACATTATAACATAAAATTTTTATTGGATACAATGAGTTGAGGTTACCCCAATATAAAATATATGTAGATCAGATTTACATATTATAAACATATAGATCAATCTATTGAAAATAATAATTCGAATTTAAATGAGTTTACAAATGATAAAAATAGATATATTTTCTTAGAAAATGTATTTATGAGAGAAATTTAATTTTTAAAATGTAAATTATGTTAACTAACATATATATATGGATTTTATTAAATTTATTGATAGTACATTTAAAAAAAATTTAATAACTATGTAATAATGGTTATTAGATAAATAATACATATAAATTAATTTTATAATTTAAAATATTTTTTAAAAAATGGGTTTAATTATTATTCGTTCATGATTATTATGAATAATTTATACCACTATATTTTTTTTTGATTAAATGGACATGTTATTATAAAATAACATGTAAAAATACTCTTAATACAATAAATTTTTTTTAAATAGATTGATTATTATGTGAATAGTTAGATATACAAATTCTTTATGAAAATGTCATTACTTTTGATTTCCAAAAAGCATTTTAACCATTTAATTTTATTCTTTATAGTATTATCATGTCTAATGAAATGTTTTTATATGAAGTATAATTAATTTAAAATGAAATGATCAGATGATTCTATTTCAATTATACTTATTATCACATATAAATGTTTGTATTAAATATAACATGTATCCCAAATATTTTAATCTATATTCAAATACCTTGAATGTATAATTTTTTACAACAAGTGATGTTATTTGTCATTAAATATGAAAAAAGTTATTTCATTGTTAATAGTAATGGAAGACATGAATTCAAATGTAACATGAATTTTCCCATACGTTGAGAAATTGTGATTCATAGGTTAGTGGTGAGTCTAAATGACATATGATTACGAGAATGGATTAATTGATATTTTTATTGACTATTACAGAAAAACATCTCAGAGCCTATTTAGATATAAGGATAAATTATTTCATATTGAAATTAATATTGTTATAGTACTTCATATATATGAAATTTGTTTATTAATACATTAATAATTTAAAACATAATATTTAATTAATGATTAATAGAATATAATCCTCATATACATATTTTTTTAAGATAATTATTTGTTAAATTAAACTCATAATAGTTGACTTATTTATATATATAATACTGTTAAAGTCACTTTTGAGATAAATCATTATGTATAATAAAATATACATAATAGGATTTAAATATAAAAACAATTATAAATACTGGTAAGATGAAAATACTTATAATTAATAGATATGACAATATAAACATTTCAAAGGGAAGATAAATGTATGTTCATAAAAATTAATAGATTCTACAAATTTTTCGTGAAAAATGAATAATATTTTTTAAATGATATATGATCCTCATGACTAGTTATTTTGAGAATGTCACAAATTAATGAATTGTAAATAATTTATATATTGAAAAAAGGTATTCAATAACTCACATTACATGGATAAAAATGATGTGGTGTAAATTATCGATGGTGAGTTTTATATTTATTACCCATCTTCTATAGATTATTCTAATATATGACTTTCAAATATCAATATATCATATGAAATTGATTTTGAATAATGGATATCATATGATATGATGTAGAATATATGGTAAATACATTATGTTTTCTAATGTGGGGTGTTTGTAAATACTAATAAATACACATCAAGGGAAATAACACTACGTGTATCACTAGTAATAATCCTATACAGGATACCAACATACGTGGATAGTAAAAAAATGGAGTTATTTATATTAGATTGAATAATAATACCTTTTTTATAGTGGAATTAGAATTAAATTATATTATGTGAATGTTCTGGAAGAACGCGATTTTTGTGATTATTTACCCGGATATAGAATAAAAATAATGTTCGTATCATTATATGATAGAAATATATTTGGTATTATCAAACATGACTTATTTATGATGAAGTGAAAATGAAAATCATTGGAGATGTCACATCATGAGGTATTTTTCATCGTGTAAGGAAGTTGTTTTAAGTATCATAGACAAGAATAATTATAGATTCACTGACAAGAATGACATGAAAAAATTGTAGGCCCACAACTATATATACTGCAACACCCTATATTCTAGTTTCAAATTATCATTAAACAAATATTATGTAGAATATCCTTTTTTCACATGAAACTCCAACGAAAAATGATATCACGCCAAATTTTGTAAATATTAATATTGTAACAACCTTGGTATTTATAGAATAATACATTCATGATTTTTATTATTATTTAGGAATAATGTATTCATTTTATGTTAAAGTTGACGTTTTGTATGATAGTGTACACAAGACGAAACAAGGGGTTTCTACGAAATCTTACATTGCAAACTACTATGAAATAGATCGAAAATTAATACAGTAATATTATTTTTATTTTAAATGGTAGATAACGCCTATCCATTGGAATTACAAAAATGAATAATATCAATTTAATGTTTATGCATGGTTCACAAATGTTTATATTTTGATTCATTATTTAATAAATTTATTATAAATGGACATAAAAAAACCAATTTAATATAAAGGATCTATTTTTATGATAACCTATTTAAACAAGAATAATTATTTTTTCATATCACTATTTATGGATTTTATTATATGATATATATTAAATGTAAATTTTTAAATTCATATTATATGTTTTATAGATATTATATAATAAGAAAGTCAATTTTTCATATAAAAGTAGATTTAAAAAAAATGCAGTTTTACCATATCTTGAAGGGGAACCCTTTTTAAATATAGTTTTCTTTCACATTTATATGTTCTATTTGACAAAATGAACTTCTATATTAGAATATAGTTATAATGATCAAATTTGGATGAAATTTGGAATTTTTCGAAGAATGTTCATTTTTTTAAAGAATAGTTAAAAAATCCTGTATTTTAATTACATATTGACATTAGATATAATTTTTTAATATAATTATATGGTAATTTTAATTAGTTTTAAATTATAATTGGATTATAGTTTTTTCATATAATCCAATTATGGTCATTGGATGTAATTTCACTTTTAAATTCAACATAAACACATGTCAATCTTTTAATAGTTATTATTTCTTTAAACGCCTATTTTTGGTTTCGACAATGGGGATTATTTTTAAATTAATTATTGCAAACAATTTTGTTTTTAATTAAGGAAAAATTATTATATTTTTGGAATATGTATAATTTTTTTTAGATAGGTAGATTTTTTTAGACATTCTGAATAATAACATCAGTAATTATTTTATTTACAATGGTTAAAGGGTATATATGGTAAATAAAGTTAAAAAAATAATATTAAACTACCATAATACATGTACTAATCCTATGTTATGAGATATTTCCAACAATTTAAATCCTTTGGTCGGTTTTGGGACCCCATGGTGCCACATGGATGTGAAAATATCATTTTCTATGAATTAATTTAATGTAATGAAAAATGTAACATAAAAAATGTATCTTTTAGTAAAGAAATATTTATAGTGTTATATAAGTGATATTTTCAACCATAAATAGTCCTTATGAATATAAAACTATTTACTACATTATAGTATTATATTTATAATTTATTATACATCAAATAAATAAATTTATTTTTGACATAATGATGATGTACTAATTACAATATTAATGAATTATTTAAATATATGAGATTATAAAAATAAAAATAAATATATTTTGAAACATTTTATTCCATCACAGAATTATAAAAATGACTATGAATTTTTCTATTTGTATTAATGAATTTTTTTTCTAAATAATCATGTTTTTTAGGATTTTAAAAGAATTAGTGACACAAACAGTATTAAAAACGACATAAATTAGTTAAAATAAACAATTTTATTAAATGATATAATAGTCTTAAAAATATAGCATTTATAAAAATGAATTATATAATGTTAAAATGTCTTTAATGATCCAATTTTTCATATATTGTCATTTTATATCAAATATATTAACCATATAATATGAATATACAAGAAGTCATGGTAATAGTCCAATTAGTTAACTAATGGTTAAAGCTAAATGATAAGGTTAACGTTGTGAACTAGAATTGTCTAAAACCTATTGGTTGAGATGTTTTAGACCCAAATAATATTATATTTTAATTAAATGACTTTGTGACCAATTAAAACTGCAAATCATTTTATAATAAAATAATTTTTCAATACTTTCCTAAAGTGTCCCCCCTCCCTCTTATAAATGGGAATCACCTCTTACTATTACTGACACCTCTCTAAAACCTTGTATTATAAAAAATCTGTAAAAATAATCTACCAAGATATTTATATTCCTACTAGTGTCCGAAACATGTGCAGAAGGAAATTCATGAAGGCTGTTCAGTTTTAATAAAAAGAAGTTTCCCGATTTGAGGTAATGTATTCTCTCAAGATTCATTCATTTATTTTCCTTCTCCAACCTCTTAAACTCTATTTATTATATTATTTTATTACAAAAATAGTAGATTAAATATACAAGGATGTTGTTATGTGAATTATTAGAACTATACTTTCAAACACTAACATCCAATGGATACGAACATTATGTTTTTACGTATGGAAAACTATGTCCTCACGAAATGATGATTGTTCGATTTTCCCTTAACACCTCTCATGGCTGCAATTATGATGTCCATTTATTCATATATGATATTATATATATATATATAGTCCCTATGATACTGTAACGTTTTTTACAAACATACCTTAATGATTTTCATGTTGTGTAAATATGATAATTTCATTTGTGGAAGTGCGGACTACCGCCCCCTCAAAATGATATAACTTGATCATTATATTCATGGAACATATAAAGAATTGAGTTAATGAAAATATTAAATGTATATATAATTTTATATTATAATGGATTTCTAATATACCAATTTATCATTTAGTTTTCATTTATTTAATATGACAAATAAATGAGTGTAGTGTTCATACATTTGTATGCCTTACAATATCAATTAGTGTTGAATTTTTTTTATTATCTCCAAATTTAATGGACTATTATAAATAAATATATATTTGATATATATATGATATTTAAATCATGAATAATATTATGGAGGTGATATAATTTTGCTTACAAGGACAATTTTTAATTATAAAAAAATAAGTTTTGACTCAAGTACCCAATATAAACAAAACGAATGATATTAACATAAATAATTTAATAATTTTTATAATGTAGTAATAAGTGATAAAAAAGGAATAATAAAATTTTAAAAAGTTATTATGTAAGAAAATATTAACTTATTTTTAATATATAGGAATAACAAGGAAAATATGTGACGAATCAGACTCAATGTAAGGGAACCTTTCACCCTCCCCACTTAGTCAAACACTTTGTTTATTTTATGTATTATAATTTCATTTTTCATATAATGGGATATGTTATTATATATCCATATTTTTGTAAATTTTATGTCCATAGGATTAGAGACCCTTTTCTCTTCCATCAAAGCATTTTCTGAATATTTAAGTGGCACCGTTAGACAGTCGAATTTTTATACGGGAACTTTTTCACCCAATTTCCATTCTTTATGTTAATCATATATTTATTGATTATGTATGTATTTTATTATGTGGAAATAACTTTTTATATCCAATCATGTATTTATAATTGATTTATTTGTACTTATTGTAAACATAGAAAATCGATATATTTTAGTATCAAAATGATCTTTGCAAGGGACTTAGTGACAATCTTTTTTCAGTAATGAATATCATGATATTATTTAGAATTATTATCCTATAAGGTGTATATAAATCCCTTTTCATCATGTTATGTCATGAATTTTTAGATTATTATGATTTTTCATGATTTATCCAATGTTATTCCTTAATTATATTTATTCACGTGTTTTCTAATAGGAAAGGGACTCTATATATAAAACATGGTTTTAAATTTTTTAATTGGTTATACTTCTAAAACATTATATTTATTTTCCATGTTTTCAGAATTATTTTATATATTTATTTATATGTACATGAATTTTTTAAAATGTTTATTTATTTCAAAATATTTAATGTGTTATGGGAGACTTTGACTGAAAGTATCATTATTAAATGTTTTAAATGGTTGTAGAAATGGGTTGAATATTTCAATATCAATAAATGACCTCTTTGGATTGAAATATGGAACTATTAATTTTCCTTTAAGGTTTATTTATGGGTTATGATTGTACAATGTAACTTGATCATTTTAAAGGTTGTCATTTGATAAGACAATAAAGGGTGGATACGTGATAAAACAAATAATGGGTGGTTTGTGACAAATCATAGACGAGTGGTTACGTTATAACCTCTAATTCATTTGGTATAGAATTTGGCCTTTTGGATATTTCATTTTGTGATATGTGTAGAAGTCAACCGTATGGTTATTCCATTTAAGTATGATTATGTCCAAAGATACATTTATATGATATATGGTCCTTTCTATGATTTTAGGGTAATATTTTGATTATAAAACGGGTAAGAAATGATCATTAATTTAGTGATGTGTTATAGATACTAGTTGAAGTTAAAAAGTATAAATTTATGTTAATTTTTTCCGGATTTACGTGTTTTAAAAGACTACAAGTTTAATTTACTTATGTATCCCATAATGATATTTTTTTCCCATACCATGTTTTTAAATTTTTTTCAAAGAACATAATGAAGAATATAGTCATGGATGGAATCAAGGAAAAATTATTCAATTAAAACATCATAAAATGTCATATTTTGTAATAAAGAGTAGTTTCTTATGAAAAAATGTATAGTGAGTAGAATTGTCTTCATGTAAAATTAAAAGATGTTCCGTATATGTTATAACCTTATTCTCAAATGTTCTAAACCTGAAAAAAATCTCGATGTGAATTATAGTGAAAATATCGACTTATCTCTAGATTATGTAATGTTTAAGGCTTGAGATTTATAGTGGGTATCAGTGGTCGGTTTAGATTAGATTATAGTTTAGGGTTTTATTTACGCATTATTTATATAACAATAATTGTTAGCATATTAAAATATATTTATAGTTATTTTAGATAAATTGAATGAGTTTATGATAACATGAATAAGAATATCTTAGTGTTTACCCTCCAGATAAGATAATATATGATGGTTTTTCAGATACACTCACACTATCATTTTTGGTTTTATTAAATGGATGGATCTAGAAGGTACTAATGTAACTATGTATGTAAATAAAATTGTAGTGGTTTTTTGAATGAGAAACTGAATGAAATGGGAGCTGTAGTTAGAACTCTTGTGGTTATTCATAACAAACTATATATAGTCATAATAGACCACTTGAACCGTGGTTATTTTTCTCAGGAATTAAATATCAGAGAAGGGGATCTCAATAGAAGGTGAGGTATTAATCAGAAAGGTAACTATATTTAAAAAAATTGTTTCATGTATCTCTAGAGAAACAAATAAGAAAATATTCAAAGGGGAAATAATATGTTAAACATGTGGTAATGAAGATCATAAATCAATAACCTACCATAGATAATGAAAGCATCTAATTGAATCTATAAAAATGAAATGATGTTCATTCAGAAGTATTAATTGAATGTTGTAAATGTGTTGTGCATGTTCATTATACCGATACATGTATTATGAAGATGGTCTGGGAATGGGATCAACTTGATCATACAAATATATGTTTAACAATTCCTAATGTCATTCCAATTGAAGATGAGAAAAATAAAAATATCCTATGAAAGCTGTGAATTATTTCGTATTTCTTGTTTTCACAATAATGAAATATTAATACATTATGCATTATTTTGTTTATAGGAAGGGATTATAAAATAATAGTATGGAAAATCATGGATAAAAGATCATGAAGAATGTTTGATGATTAATATGTATACATTTTACTAATTGAAGAGGTATGTGGGATCTATGGATGATGATATGTTAAAATATATAAATGATATAATTGGCATAAAAGAATAATAGTATTTGTAACTATTATGTTGTAATATAAAAATTTTAATTGATGATGAATTATAATTTATTTTGTGGATATAGTTATAAATAACCATTAGGGTTTACTTGATCCTTGAATTTTAGTCAATTAGAGGTTATTAATTTTTGTGATGTAAAATTTGAGGTATGAGATATCGGTTGAGATTAAAATATGTTATGGTTTTTATTGAGGAATTTATCTCATTTTTGGGAATGTTAGAAAATTATGTAGTTTACGATAAAGAAAAACATATAGACTATGTGACAACCCATTGCATCTTATGAAGCTACCAAAATCATACCCATAAAAAATGTGTGACTGATGTTTACCACCTACCACAAACCTACATGAATTCCTGGGTTAGTATGACTAATTAATTTTAGTTAAATTATTATACGGATTAATAAAATGTTTATTTTCTGATCATATGATTTATCAAATAGATATTATGATTTGGTGATTAACAGACAAATTTTATTTTGGAGGACGTTCTCTCTTTTGGGAACACTATATGCCTATGAAAAATAGAACACTATATGATTTAATTTGAGGAGTAATGGTGGAATTTTATTTTGGAAGAATTTTTTTTATTGTGGACTTGTAGAAATTTAGGTTATTTTTGAAATTTATTAACCTATCTTAGAGAATATATCATTTGGTTAGTTATAATTTGGTATGAGACATTAAGAATAGTCTATGTTATTTGGAGACAAATGTTATGATTTTTTTGGAAGACTATATGATCAAATTCATCTGAGTTTTCGTTTCAACCATAGTTTGTATTATATTGATGAATTTTAAGGACAATTATTTAATGAACGGAATTTGTTGATCTTTGGGTTTTGTTTGTTGAATTTTGGAGATTAAGAGAAGTACTTATTTTTATAAAGTATTATACTTTTGGGGATTAAAATATCTTTTACTAACCATTTTGGTTTTGGTTAATTTCTATAGATTGGAGAAATACATAATTAATATTTTCTAGATTATGTGATAATCTAGAAGTTTATTCTAGTGATTTATGTGTGACAAAGTAATAATGAATACTCATTGTTTGGGGGAATGATTAGTTTGTGGTAGAAATTATCTTAAGGATGAATCATTATATGACAAGTATCCATATTTCCTTAAATTATTAGTCTATATCCTAAATAAATTCCTTATCATTATGAAAAGGAACATATAAAACAATTTATGTCCACTTTTCCTCGTGGGGAATCAAAGACCATTTAACTCATCACAAGTTTGTGGTTTTCTGGTGGTTAACATTATTTGGATTTCTTTTTCTATTACTCCCCATCAAAACATGAAACATAGTTTCTAATATATATCTATGTTATGCCTCATGGAAAAATTTTATGTCTTATCTCAGGTGACCATTCTACTTAACTTTCAATCTGTTAAATTTATATTTTTATTGACTCTTTTTCTAATGTGGGACATTCAATGATGTTTCTGATACCAATTTTAAAATTGTGAGGATGTAATTTTTAAAAGGGGGATGGATATAACAACCCATGTAATTATTAAATAATAATTTTAGATTTATATTAATACTTAATATTAAGATATTAATTTTACATTAAAGGGGATGCTTTGTCTGATAGTGTACTCAACATGTAAAAAGGGGTTTCCCTGACATCTTATGTTGCACGCAACTTTGAGATATACTGAAAAAATACTGTAGTAATATTATTATTTGAAATCGTAGTTAACACCCTGTCATTATAATGGATAAAATTAGGGGTATAATTTCGTCCCCGCCCTGCCCGGAAAGGCCTGGGCCGGAGCAGACCTCCTATGAGAAGAGTCAGGCCGCAAAGCACTATTCGGGTCGAGCCAGGCCGGCCCAAACAACCCCATGAGGAGGCCCCAGCCTGACCTCGGGCCAGCACAAACCATTAGGTCGGGCAGGGCTTTTTCAGGTCGGGCTGGGCTTTTTCATGTTGGGCCATAGTGGGCATTTATTATTTTCAAAATAATTTTCTCTGATTTTTTTTTTAATTTTTTCAACATTTATTTAAAACATTTATTTACATTTATTTTTAAATGCATGTTTTTTGTAATAATGTTTAATTTATTTTTTATTATCATTTTACAGTGGGTGGATATGTTTTTATGTCTAAATAGATTTATATATTGTAAATGTATATATATATATATATATTATTTTCAAATTGTAAAAACAATAATGAGTGGTGGGTAGTTTCCGTGGGTGAGTTTAAATCCTTATTATATAAGTGTTTTTTCTAACATTTATTTAAAACATTTTTAAATTTATTTTTTTAACTTATTTATAAATTTTTAAGAGTTTGTTAATATTTTTTGTTTAAAAATTTTTATTCAAACCATTTTTAACATCTTTTTTTAAAAAAAAATTACATTTATTTTTAAATGATTAATTTAAAATATTTTTGAATTTTTTTAAACGCAAGATTTTTACAAGTATTTTCATAAAAAATTTAACTTTTTTTTAATATTTTAATGTAAAAATTATTTTTTAAGTGTCAGTTTTAGAAAAACTAATTTAAATGTTTGTTTTAAAAACTTTTGTAAACATTTTTATTTAAGCCTTTATTTAAACAATTTTTTAACAATTGTTTAAAATGTTTTTTTAAATTTATCTTCAGATGATTAATTTAAAACGTTTTTTTGAATGCATATATTTTAAATTTATTTTTTTAACCATTTAACAAGTATTATGTAAAATCATTTTATAGTGGATGGATATGATATTTTTTTCTGAATATATTTATAAAAGTCTGTGAATTTACATAAATTATGTACAAATTTAAAAAAATTTAATGAATTATTGGTGGGTGCGCAGCAGTGAGTGGTGGGTTTAAAGTCTTATTATTTAAACGTTTTGTATCATTTATTTAGAAAAATTTTTACATTTATTTTTTTAACTTATTTATAAAAATTATTTTTAATAGTTTGTATAATTTACAACTTTTTTTAAATGTTTTTTAATTTTTCTTCAAGGCAGGTCCAACCTGGCCCTGTCTCAACTGAAATTACACAATTAGCGGTGGCGCATCAATGGGTGAGTCAATTTTTTTCTAAATAGATTTATATATGTATATAGTGTATACATAATATATGCATGTTTTATCATATTTTAAAAATATTAATGAGGTTGAGGGTGTGTGAATATCATTTAGTGAGTAGTTATTTTTTTTGATAGTATATAATAAGTAATTATATATATATATATAATATGAGAAAATTATAAAAATAATAATCAGGTGTTAGGTGGTGCGTCTTAGTGGGTAGTTAGTTTTTTTCCTAAATAAATTTATATATGTATAGTATATATAATATATGCATATTACAACATACTTAAAAAATTAATGAAGCTGAAAGACTTGCACAAACATCATTAGGTGAGTGTGTTATTTTTTTTATTAATATACAACAAGTTATTATATATATATATATTATTATATCATTGATATATATATATTAATAACTTTGTTTATATATATATTATACTAAATCATATATGCATATATATATATATATATTATTATTTCATTAATATAGATATGTATATTATTAAATTTGTTTTTATATGTACATTTATATAATATGCAAGTTTTATCATATCTAAAAAAATAGTGAGGTTGGGGGTGTGTGTGAACATCATTGGGTGAGTGTGTTATTGTTTTATTAATATATAAAAAGACATTATATATATATATAATGTTAAATGATTGATATATAAATATATATATATTTATTTATTTAATATGAGAAAATTATAAAAATAATACTTAGTGGTTGGGGGTGCGAAGTGGGTGAGTTAATTTTTTTTCTAAATAGATTTATATATGTATAGTATATATAATATATGCTTGTTGCAACATTCTTAAAAAAATTAATGATGTAGATGAACATGCACGAACATCATTCAGTGAGTGTGTTATTTTTTATTTATATACAAAAATTTATTATATATATATAATATTAAATCATATATATATATATATATTAATAGCTTTGTTTATATATATATATATATATATTATATTGAATCATATAAATATAAATATATATATATATATATATTATTAATGTATTTTTATGAACCACATTTAATTGATATATATTATTGATTGATTTGTTTATATATATAGACTATTATATATATAACTATATATAGGTTTTTATATATATTTATACACACATTAAAATTATATATAATAATTATTAGATGTATATATGTAATATTATTATTTTTAAAATATAATGATATATTCACATATATGTAGCAATATATATATACACACTGATATATATAGATACATATATAGAATAATATATATGTATACATACACATGTATAGATATAAAGGTATATATATATATATGTATGTATGTATGTATGTATATATATATATATAGGCTAGTGATTATTCTACAGGCACAACCTTGGTAGCTCGTGGTAGGGGGATCGAAACCCCCTACGCGCAGTTTCCCCGTTAAATTTTTATAGCAGGCGGGCATCGCACATGCTGGGCTTCACGCTGGCCAGCGGGCCGGGCTTTTTCGGGCCAGCTCGGCCTGGCCTGATGTAGGCTTTAAATGGCCGGTCCGCTCGGGCTTTCGGTCCGGGCCTGTCGGGATTTTGGGCTACAGTGCCAAAATTACTCCCTTAGATAAAATGAATAATATCAAAATAAATTGGAAATATGTTTCAAACATGTATAAATAAAAATCCATTGGTTACCAAATTTATTATAAATTGATATAAACAACCAATTGGATATAATGGATATGTTATTATGAGAACCAATTTAAAAGAGGATAATTGTGTTTTCATATAACTATTTATGGAATTTTTATATATTATATATATTAAATGTGTTTTTATGAATTAATTTTATATGTTATATATATTATATAAAAACAAATTAATTTTTTTCTGATAAAAGATTTATTTTTCTAAAAATGTAGATTTACACATTTTGATGGAGAACCCTTTTTAAATATATTTATTTGACATTTAAATTTTTCATTTGACAAAATAAACATCTATTATAGAAATGGGACATCAAGTGTTAATTTTTCTTAATTTTTGGTATCATTCTGATAATGTTCAATTTTTAATTAATATTAAAAAATAATACATTTTTATTCAAAACTGCCTTTTCATCAAATTTATGTATGTACATATATTGTAAATTTAACTATTTTCAAATTATAATTGTATTATATTTTTCTCATTCAATCCAATTATGGCCATTGTATGTAAATTTACATTTAAATTGGATATAATCACATGTTCATATTTTGATTGTTATTACTCCTTAAAACCCCGCATTTTGGTTTCGACAATGTGAATTATTTTTAAATTGATAATCAAAACATCTGTGTTCTGAATTTGGATAATTTAATTCTATATTTTTAAAATGAGGTCCAAAATTTTTAAATATATGCCATTTATTTTTAGACATTATGAATAGTATCTTCAGTAATTATTTTATTTATCACAATTAAGGGTAAATCTGGTTAATAAGGGTAAAAAATAATACTATAATAATATTAAAATGTTAAAAAAGTGTACTAATCCTATTCTATGAAATTTATATTACCATGGGAATCATTTGATCGATTCGTGGACCCCATTTAGCTACTTCGATGTGATAGTTTCATTTTATAAGAATTAATTTAACGTAAAGGCATATGTACCATAAACGTGTGTCCATTAGTAAAAAAATTTCATATGGGCCTATATAAGTGATATTTTCTACAATAAATAGTAATTGGAAAGATAAATATATTTACAAAATCATGTTATTTTATTTTTAATTTTTAGACATCAAATAAAATATTTAGCTATGACAAAATGATGATGTATTGATTACAATATTAATGAATGATTTAAATAAATGAGATTATAAATATTAAAATAAAATTATTTTGAAACTTTTTATACCATACACAAATTTTAGAGATTATTATTACTTGTTATATTAGAATTTAGGAAGTATTTTTCTAAATAATCTTGTTTTAATGGATTTTTATAAATGTTATGATATGAATAGTATGAAAATTATCATAAAATTGTTTTTAAAACAATACTATTTTATTAAATGATATAATAGTCCTAAAAATATATGATTCCACCAAATGAATTAGATTATGTTTAAATTTTTTTTAATTAACCACTTTAGGTTCTATTTTAATTTTATAGTTAATATATTAACCATATAGTATGAATATACAAGAAGACATAATAAGAGTCAAATTAGATGACTAAGGCTTTAAGATGTAAGATAAGGTTACATTTGTGACCTAATCATTTCTAAAACATACATTTTGAGAGGTTTTAGACACAAAATCATCTTATATTTCATTTATATGATTTTGGGACAATTTGAAATCTAAAATCATTTTATAATAAAATAATATTCCTATATATTCCTAAAGGTACCCTCCTTCCTCTTATAAAAGGGAATCACCAAAAACCCTTACTGTCACCTATCAAGCCTAATAGATCATCCATAATATGAAAAAATAAGCTCCCAATATACCAATGTTACTCCTAGAATCATCACCTTTGGATGAAGAAAATTGAAGAAATCCTTTTTGCTAAAATCATTAGGAGTTAACTGATTTGAGGTATTGTCTTCTCACAAGCATGGTTCATTTATTTTCCTTCTATAAACACCTAAAATCCATTTTATACATTGTTTTAAAAATTAAATAGTATTATAAATATAATATAATTTCCATAAGATAATTATTCTAAATAAAAATACTCAC
This sequence comes from Viscum album, assembly GCA_963277665.1. Taxonomy (NCBI): domain Eukaryota; kingdom Viridiplantae; phylum Streptophyta; class Magnoliopsida; order Santalales; family Viscaceae; genus Viscum; species Viscum album. The sequence continues at coordinate 1,430,751,597 of OY728155.1, read as the reverse complement.
ACCTTTATCTAATGGATACAAACATAGTTTTTCAATGTACAACAAACAACTACCTCAAGAAAAAATGATTGATCGATTTTCCCCAACCACCGCTCATGGTGTCCATTATGATGAAAATTTTTTCTATATTATATAAATTTTATTTATATCATCTTTATGATACATTATTTTTTATTTAAAAATATTCCATTATTTTTTCATGATGTGTAAATATGATAATTTCATTGGAGAAAGTGCGGACTATGGCCCCCTCAAAGTGATATGAATCGTTAATGACATACATGGTAAATATAAAGGATGTTGTTAATTAACATATATAATGAATATATCATATGATATTATAATTTAATTCTAATATACCTACATATCATTTAGTTTTCATTTTTTTTAATATGACAAGTAAATGAAAGTAGCGTTCATACGTATGTATAGCTTATAGTCTCCATTATTGGAGCACTTCATTTCATATATACAAATATTATGGAATATTTTAAATAAATATATATTAAATATATATTATATATATTTCATGAATAATATTTGGGTTATAATGTACTTTTGGCTAGATGGAAATTCTTTTATTATAATAAGATCATATTCTACTAAAGTACACAATATCGATTAAATGATCAGTATTATCTTAAATAATTATGTAATTCATAATATATGGTAATAAACTAAATAAAAAGAATTATATACATGAAAATGGTTGTTAAGAAAGAATAAATTAACTTATATTTATTATTCAATATGAATAAAGAATATATATGGCGAATCAGACTTAAGGTAAGGGAACCTTTCACCCTCATCTTTTAATCAAATAATTATTTTATTTTATGTATTTTAGTATCCATTTTCTTATATTGGGTTATGTTATTATATATAAATGTTTCATTAAATTTAATTTCCAGGTAATGAGCGACCCTACTCTCTCAAATCGACTAAATTTATGGATTTTAATGTGACACTATAATGGTGCAAAATTTTTATATGGGAACTTCTTAAACCAATTTCTATTATTTTGGTTAATTTTATACTTAATGATTATATATTTATTTTATTATGTGGGAAATAAATTTTGATATCCTATATTTTATTTATACATGATTTATTTTTTAGTAATATTCAATGCACACAATCAATCAATTTTATTTACAAATGATCATTGTTAGGGCCTTCGTCTCAATATCCATTCATTAAGAAAAATAATGATGTAAGGAACATTTATTATCCTATAAAATTGTATATAAAATAATTTTGACATGTTATAACATTAATTATAATATTCTCGTGATATTTATTTTTTTCGTAAATAAATTTTTCTAATTATTTTTATTCATTTATTTCTCATGTGGCAAAGGAATCTTTAACTAAAACATTGTTTTAAATGTTTTATAATTTTATTCTTATAACTCATAGTCATTAATGTCCATGTTTTCAAAATGGTGTTAAAGATTCATTTATATGGACATGAATGACCGAAAAGTTTCATTTATTTAAAATGTTTCATAGTGGTGTGGATACATTGATTCAAAGTCATTTTGTTAAATATATTAAATGGTTTTGGAAATGGGTTTAATATTTCAATATCATGAAATTAACTCTGGTGAGTGAAATTTAGAAATGTTAATTTCCATTTATTATTGATTTATGATTTCTAATTATATAATGGAACATGGACATTTCATGGGTGATTATGTGATAATCAATTGATGAGTGATTATGTGATTAACCAAATGACGTGTGGTTCTTGGATAAATCATGGACAGGTGGGCACATTATTACTTTCATTGCATTGGGTGTTGAGGTCGGCCATATGGCTATTTCATTTATGGATTTTTATGGAACATGATTGTATATTATTCCATCAAAGTATGTTTATGTTCCATGATACCTTTATATGTTATATATATCTTTTTGTGTGATTTATTGTAATATTTTGGTTCCAATACTGTTAAGGAACAAGCTTAAATTCCATGAAGTGTTTGGGCCACTTCTTAATAGTGAAAAGTATTAATTTATGATAATGTTTTTTAGGATTTATATGTCCATTAATGACTAAAATTTTCATTTGTTATGTATCCATTACTGAACTTTTTTATTACCAAATCATGTTTTGAATTTTTTTTCATATGACATAATGAAGAAGATAGTAAATAATGAGATTATTGAATTGTTATATTTGTAAAACATGAAATGATACCAAATTATTTTCTAGAGAGTTTTTGTTTATGAAAAAAGGATAGGTAGGAGAAGTGTCTACATTTAATATTAAATGATGAAATGTATAAGTTATGACCTTATTATCTAATCCTATAATCCTAAAGAGACCCACAATTTGAATTAATTTAAAATTATCAACTTATCCCTAGATTAAGTAAGGTTTAAGGCCAGATCCTTATAAATATAATCAATTATGGTACTCATTGAATTAATAGATATAAATATATATATCCTCATTATATGTTATATTTAAAAAGAAAAATAATTTTACATTATTATACCAATTCAATGATAAAATTTAATTATCATTGATAAATAATTAGTGCTATCATTTTATGAATAAAAAATATATTTTATTAAAAATATCATTTTTATGTGTTAAGTATATTATAATATTATGGTGAAATAGTGATATTAATGGATTTTATTTATAAATAATTAAATTAAATCTGTAAACATCCATCCATTAGTTATTACTATGAATTTAATAAATTCACTATATGTTTATATGATACAATTTCCCAAAATTATTTTTATGCATTCTGTAGATTTATATTGAAATTATTTATAAAAAAATTAGAATAAATTAGAATAAATTTTTTTTCATTACAATAATCAAGAAAAATTATTTTCATTATAACTATATTTTTATTTTGATGAATAAAAATAATTTTACCAAGAAAAACATTAATATCCATGATGAAATTTTTATTTTTGTAGGAATTTAATATATAAACATTCTGTAACTTGTTCTTAATGATTTAATGTGTTTGGTAATTATGACTCTAATGTTAATTTGAAAATTTAATAAATATATATTTACAATCACTTTATTAGTAATGGATATAAACGTTTAATAATAACACCAAATATATAAAAAACAATTCTCTATGGAAACAAATTTTTACATATCTTAATATATTATATAAAAGATAATTTTATCTTATATAGAAATTGAATTAGATTAAATAGAATATAAAATTTGATTCATATTGTATATATTTTATTAGAAGGTTCAAATTATATTTTTATTAGTCAAATAGTTATCATGAATCATTTCTAGTCACAGTAAATAAGGATTAAAATGTCAAACTTCAAGATTCTTGAATTTTTCTATATAAAATTGAATGATTAAACTTCTAGAAGACCATTATCCTCATATAAAGAAAAATATACATTTATATGAAAAAATTCCACATCTAACTGAGTAAATTGTCATGAAATTAAATTTCTACCCCTTATAGAAAATTCATTTAAAAGGAAAAGTCATTTTTCACCGGTAAAAGGGAATTACTGCAACCCACATCAGTTCAAAATTATACATCAAAAAACAACTTGAAACTTTACCAATTTTACTTATAATATAGTCCTATTTAAATTTTTTATTATTTTTTAATAATAATATTCAATAAATCATTCATTTCTAAGATGTCCTCTATGAGAGGGTTTAGTTTGTCAAAATGATTACAACTCACCTAATTAAATTATTGTTTTTTAAAAATTACATATCCATAAAAGTTTTAAAAAAAATTAATATAATGGAATAAGTATAATTATAGTAATTAAATTAAATTATATTAATGGTAAAACTATTAACTATCACATTCCCATCCATTATAATAAAATTAAAACATCTCTCATGCATACGTGCGAACTACCAACTCAATGAACAACATGATTTATTTTCCATCACAACCATTCCAGAATGAAAAAAGAAATGGTTTAAAAAAATATGTATGTTTATTAAGAAATTATTAATATTATTTAATGATAATTTATGAAATATAATATCAATAAGTGATCATTTTAATTATAACTACAATAAATGAGCATATCAAGTGGGTAATGAATTTTTTCTTCATATGTACTCGACTCATTAAAATTTATATTATTCATTACCTTATTCCATATTATAATTAATAACAATAATGAAATATAAATAATGTCATTATACCTATATAATACTAATATCCTAAAAAAATTACATCATCACAGTTGATAAATTATTAAGGTTCATGTTTATGATGGTTTAACCACTAAAGGAAAAATGAGATGAATTTCAATCCTAGGTGGACATGAAAACAAAATTACATGTGATATTTGAAATAAAATAGTAAATATTTTCTATTTTATGGGTTTTTAATGCAAATTGGATAATTTTAAATAATTTTTAACAATTCACAATTATTTGTAAAAAAATTATAAAAACATTACAGTCGTTGGATTTGTTTTCAAGAATCATAACAACAAATATCAAGGTATCACATTAAATTATTATAAATAATAAAGGAACATATATTATATTTCAGAAAATAATATATAAATATTTGAAATGAATTTTTTTAAGAGGATTAATATTTAATAATCAAATCATGTTTGAATAATAAAAAATCTCTAATGTCTGACAATGAAAATAAATAATAACTAACTAAAAAACATACCATAAATTTATATAATATAGCTGGATAAAAAAATTTAATATGTTTTTGGAACATGATAGTTTTATTCTAATATTTAATTTATTTGAGTTTTAATCACATTTGTGGAAAATAAGAGTAAAAGTGAGGGTTATTTGTCTCAATTTTTGATTTTCATGACACTTGTTTCCAAATATACACCATATTTTATTTCACATGGTTTAGTTAATAACTATTTGATTTAATATATAATTATTATATATTAAATAACAATATAAAATTTATCATTTCATGTTCTTTATTTTATGAGGATTTCATTTAATTATTATCAAAATAATAACGGATAAAGTTAACTCATACATCCTTTTTTGTGGTTATAATGTTACTCATTAAGAATCATACTATTTTATTTTATACATTCCTATATTTTAAATTTTATATTTTTAGCATTCTAATTATCTATGAATAATGAAATTTTTATTTGAATTCTTCATCCAGGTGAAATTTATTCCTTGTAATGTATAACTTATATAAGGATAATTTTCAACCTCTTGAAGATATTTTATCCTGTATTTCAAAGTTATTTATTTCCACAAATGTGTTACATTTTTTATTTTGAAATAACAATCTTTATTATCTCACTTGACAGCCATATTTCCAATAATTATGTTTTAAAAGTTTTTTTTATCCTTTTTATGATTTTGGTATCAAAAATAAGTATTTTAAAATATTAAAAAGGATTCCACATTCATGTTTATATATTTAATGTTTTACTTGAAATTACCATTATATAAAATTAATTTATTTTTTATGACCCTTTAATAATAATTTTTTCAAATAATTCTTGATATTATTTTCATTTTAATTTAACGAAATTCATTTTTTATAGAAACTTGTAACTTTTTGTTTTATGAAATTATTAAAATGATTTATGAAATATCATTTAGTGATTTAGATTTAATTTTAAATTTTAAATTTAAACGATCTATCTCTTATGGAGTTATGTTTTAGGTTACTCCCACTAAATTAAATTTTCATGCATGTATTTTTAGTGATTAAATTTCTCATGAAGCAACCAATTTCTTCATGTAATTCAAATTCATAAAAATTAGAGATATCACAGACCCTATTTTTTATTTGATTACTTTTTTATATAATTAAAAAATGATTTCAATTGTTTAATAATTTTATATATGAAAATTAATTTGTGATATAGGTACCATATTTACCTTTAGATCGTTGGTTAATGTTTTTATCTCATACGATAAAAAGGATACACATGTAATATTCTGAAACGAAGAACATATTCATGATTCTATAAAAATCCAAATAATGTGAAATTTTATATATCCTATTTCCATGAATGTAAAAGTATTTTTTCCAATTATTTTTTTTGTACGTAGATTGGAAGTCCAATCCCAATTGTGTTCACATGTTTTTAGCAGAATCATATAAGGATGCACGATCTTTAATCCCAATTTGTGGTGGGTAAAAAAAATTTATCCACTGGCCATAAGTGTACAGTAGTTTTAATCCCAATTTCATGAATGTTCATGGGATTTGATCTCAATTACTAGGAGGTACAAGGGTTTTTATCCTGATCCCACCATGTGATGGGAATCAAGTATAAATGCTTACTCTATTTTGTTATGATTTACTGTGCTTATAATTACACCAAATTTAAATATTATATTCTAATATCATGTTCTATATATCATGATTATTGTCTCATGTTGTCACAAATTTATTACATGGTACATACTTTATTATTATTGTCATGACCCAACCTCGGCGCCCGTGCCGTGACTACCCCAAGCCTGCCTTCCATAGGCCAGGGGATGGTGACTAGCACCAAGGCGTAAATCTCGATAAAAAGGGAAGACATTGCCTTTGTAAAGTAAACAAACACCACAGAGTAAATAAGAAGAAGAAGAAAACTCTAAGTAAAAGCTGGTACAACAGTAAGTGCAGAAAAGTAAATGGGCCAGTATACAAACCCAAACTGAAAGTAAAGTACTACTGGAAAGAGAAAACAAGAACAGAAAAGTAAAGTCACAACGCCGAGCTGCCCACTATAAATCTCACCTGAAGGGTGGGTACAGATAGCTCCACTGCTCCTCGGGTTCCGTCGTCTGCTCTGAGTATGTTCCGCCCAGTGGTCCACCTCCAGGTGCTGTCCTGCTCTGCAAGCCTCAACCACGATCAGCGTTGTCCGTTGTCTGCAACCAACACAACGTAGTGCGGGCATAGCCCGTGCAGGGGTGAGTATAAGCTACTCAGTAGGGACCCCGAGACCCCCGAAGGTCTCCAAAAAATCCACATCAGATAAACCACAAAGGAAAGATACAATCACGAATTAACAACTGACACTGCTTAGGTACATGCCCATACATATACCTAAGTCATCAATTCCAAAACGCTCCAACCTCTGAGCCCAAGTACAACCCAGTCCACATAGGAAAACATACATATTCCACACAGGAAAGCAAAACGTAATCCACATAGGATAGCACAACACAATCCACATAGGAAAGAAAAAAGTATTCATCTCACACAGGTATACTTCTTCGAAAGATGATAGAGATGATCACTGATCCATCTAAGTCGTCGGACCCAAAAATGATCGATAGGTACTAACCCCCGCAATGACCCACACAGGATCGGACCCACACAGGATCTGTAGGCGCCGGCTGAGACAGAATCGTTGAGTGCTGACCCACACAGGATCAGACCCACATAGGATCGGTAGCACTGATCCACACAGAATCGCTGAATGCTGTAGTCGTCGTCGTCGAATCCACTGAGCATCTCCGCACAATTGTCATCGCAGAGTAGCAGTCGCAGCCAGCACTAGGGTTCCCGCACACAGCAAGCTCGTTCGGGAGTGTCCGCTCAATGATCCGATAAGCTGATACATCAACTAACACGTAGTCCAGAGTTGATGTATCGAAAAGTTCCGTATCGTCAATAGGAACTCAACGTCGCAGACGGCGCGTCGATCGGACGCCCGGTCTGAGAGTTATTGGCTTTTTCGTCCTAGGGGCCCGGTTGGTTTTTAAGGCGAAACCAACCCGACGGTACTCCACCTACATCCAAACCTTGGGCGGAGTATGGCAAAAGATCCGTCTCACTAAGAGGAATCCAACAAAGTGGAAGTCACTTCAATCGGACGTCCGTAGCTCAAGATATGAGTGTTTCTGTTCCGACGGCCCAGTTGGTTTCATGTACGAACCAACCTGGCCGAACTAAAAGTAATCTGAATCCGTGAGTGCGATATAGTGAAACGACCGCCTCGATTGAAAGATTGCATCGCAACTGACGGTGCATCGATCGGAGTTCTGTAGCCCATGTTATGGGCAAAAGACCGAAGACGGTCCGAAAACGGGGGTTTCGGGCCCGGACCGACCCAGCCCGAGACCCCCCCCCCCTCGTTCAGCCCGAAGCGGGTCGACCTGCCTCAGGTCCGGGTCGGCCCGGCCCGGCATGGCCCGGCCCGGCTGGGCACAGCGCGCCCAGCACGCTGGCCCAGTCCGCCAGTGGACAAGCCGTTTCGGCAGGGGGGGGGGGGTGCCTGCCCCCCTGGTGAAACCATGGCCCCCCAATTAAGGGGGCCGTTTTGCATTGCTGGCCGGGGGAATTAATTCCCCCGGGTCACCTTTTTCCGGCCGGCCGATTCTGTTGACAAGGACCGGCGACGACCGGTCCTTTCCTCCATCGCCAACACCTGCGGCCCGGAACCGGTCGTCGGTCACCCTGCTCCGCCGCGGCCCAGAACCGGCCGCGGCTTGATTCGTCCGACACGGTGCAACGACACCATTCCCCCTCCGACGTGGCCCCGATTCGGCCGCAGCGTCTTCGGTTTTCTTCAACGTGGTGCGACGGCATCGCATCCTTGATCAACTTTATGGCCCGGCGTGACGGCGTCCCGTATTACTTACTGTGCGATTCCCAGGTGGTGCGATGGGACCACACCATTCTGTTCAATCCACAAGGAATCAAACAAGGATAAAGGAGGAGGGTCATCCGTGTTTGTGCGTTCCGGCCCCCTCTCGTTAATCATTATCAATTATTCGTTTATCCACGAAGAACAAAAAACTTGAATTCATGAATGGAAAATAATTAAATAAAATAAACCCCTACCTTGATGAAAGAGATAAAGAACGTCGGCGTCGAGAAACGAGGATTCAAAGACATTGACAGAGATTTCGTCATGGAAAACCATCGCGAAAAGAGATGTCGTGGAAGAAAAAAATCGTGGAAGAAGACGTCGCATTGCGGGTCGGTGTCACGGAAGACGGTCTCTGAGGGCTCAGTGTTCCACATCGTAGATCGTTCGTTCTTCGTGTTCTTTTTCAAGAAGAAGATGTTCTTCCCAAAATCTCTCAACGACAAAACTCTAACAATAAAATAAAATAAGATCCTTTCTTATTTTATTAACACAACAAGCCTTTTGAAATTCATGGGTTTGAATTTCAAAAACATACATTAAACTCACAAAATTAAATCCATAAGTTTGACAAACATAAGTTAACCACATTAATGGTGAGTTGAGGGGGGTAAGAGGATATAAAGGGGCGGGGTTTGTGTGGGCCCCACCACCCTCCTAACCTCCCATGCGAGGTTGGGTGGTTACCCAACTTGCATCCAAATGATTAAACACTTAGAGTAAAAATAAAAATTGGAGAATAATTTTAAAATAAACTTCCACAATTTTTATCATCAACTCTCATGAAAACGCAACTCCGGAACAGGTGTTCCTAATCAATTACCGGCACTATGGTTCCATCGGTGCCCTCGGAATTCGATTCCGAGCACCGGTTCAAAAGTTAGAAATTCACGCTCATTCGTTCACTGAACGTACCCGAGCTAAACTTCAGTTAGAAATTCCGGGCACACCAGGCCTCATAATCAGGTGCCGTCTAAAACTGCGTTCTTGTAAAATCCCAATGAAAATTAAGAAAAAATTTCCCTTGAATTTTACAGGTATTTATATTACTTCCACCTCAGGGATTTACGTCCCCGTAAAGATACATCGAAAACTAGGGAAACAAATGAGGGTATTGAGGACGCATCTGAGCCTCCTGCTCCCAAGTGCTCTCCTGTAGGTTCTCGTGCTTCCATCTGATGCGCACTAGAGGAATCGACCGTCCACGTAGTACCCACTCCTGTCGATCCTCGATCTCCACTAGGACCTTCGCAAAAGTCACCCCATCATCAACGTCTAGCTCCCCATGGTCAATGATGTGCGTTGGGTCATGCACGTATCTCCTAAGCTGAGATACGTGGAAGACGTCGTGCACCCGGTGCAACTGAGGTGGTAGAGCCAGATGATAAGCCACCTCGCCAATCCTGCTGAGGACCTGGAATGGTCCGATGAAGCATGTGGACAACTTTCCGCCTCGGCCAAATATCCGTAATCCACATCGAGGTGAGACACGCAAGAAGACGTGGTCGCCATCCTCAAACTCTAGTGGCCTCCGCCTCCTGTCAGCATAAGATTTCTGCCGGCTCTGAGCTATCCTCATCTACTCCTGAATGACCTGGACCTTCTCTGTCATGGCCTGAACCATCTCCGGTCCCACAAGTGATGACTCCCTAGGGCCTGTCGAGCACAAAGGATATCTACAAGGTTGGCCGTACTATGCCTCGTATGGTGCCATCTCGATGGTGGAGTGGTAGCTATTGTTGTAAGCGAACTCCACCAAGGGTAGGTGGTTCTCCTAACTGCGACCAAAGTTGAGGAAACATGCACGGAGCATGTCCTCAAGAGTGTGAATGGTCCTCTCCTTCTGACCATCCGTTTGAGGTTGAAAGGCTGTGCTCAGACATAGCTATGTTTCGAATGCCTCCTACAACCCCTTCTAAAGCTGGGAAGTAAAGTGAGCATCTCCATCGGAGACGATAGATGATGGCACACCATGAAGCTGTATAATCTTTTGAACGTATAGTCGACCCAAGCTCTCTACTAAGCCCTGCTCTCTGATGGGTAAGATGTGAGACAACTTGGTGAGTCGGTCGACAATCACCCAAATGGAGTCGTGACCTCTGGACATGTGTGGAAGTCCAGTCACGAAGTCCATAGTTATCCCGTCCCACTTCCACTCAGGGACCTCCAAAGGCTGTACCAAGCCTGCTGGTACCTGATGTTCTGCCTTCACATGCTGGCAGGTGAGGAATCGAGATAAGAACTCTGCCACAACCTTCTTCATGCCCGACCACCAGTGCTGTCGTCTGAGATCCTGGTATATCGTCACCACTCCAGGATGTACCACCAAAGGAGAAGTGTGAAACTCTCTCAGAACATCCTCTTGTAAAGAAACTCGTACCAAGGTACATCCTCTGAAAAGGACGTCGTGCTCTGCTCCAAAGGAGAAACTATCAGGTGCCTGTCCTGAGGATATCTGTGCACGCCACGTCTCATAGTCAGCGTCCCCACGCTATGCCTCTATGACCTGCTGCAGTAGTGGAGGAGTGACTGTGAGAGACTGGGGGGAGGCTGCTCCATCTCTATCCACGAAGGATATCTGCAAAGAGGCTTGCTTCTCTGTTGCATTCTCAAGAAGCTGAATGCCCATCCTCCTATTGAGAGCATTGGCTACCACATTCACCTTCCCAGAAGTATATACTATCTCAAAGTCATAATCCTGGTGGAATTCGAGCCATCACCGCTGTCTCAGATTCAGATCCTTCTGAGAGAAGATGTATCTGAGAATATGATGGTCAGAAAAGACTGTAAAGCGCTCGCCCATCAGATAGTGTCGCCATGTCTCTAGAGCGAAGACCACTTCTTCTAACTCCCAGTCATGGGTAGCGTAGTTCTGCTCATGCGGCCTCAACAGATGTGATCCATAGGCGATCACTGCCTGCTCCTGCATCAGCACACATCCGAGTCCAGTCCCAGATGCATCACAGTAGACTACGTACCCTACTCCCTCCTCAGGCAACCTCAAGATAGGTGAGCTGGTCAATCTCTGTCTCAGCTCTTGGAAGCTCTGCTGACATCTATCTGACCACATGAAGGGTTTCCCCTTCTTCGTCAAATCTGAGAGTGGTGTCAAAACTCTGGAGAAGTCTGGCACAAATCTCCAATAGTATCCAGCTAGACCCAAGAAACTCCGCACCTCCGTCACGCTCCTGGGTGGCTCCCAAGCTAGCACTGCCTTGATCTTCGCAGGATCTAGTACAGCTCCCGCCTCAAAGATGACATGTCCCATGAACTGGACCTCACGTATCCAGAACTGACACTTCGTGAGCTTACCATAAAGCCGGTACTCTCGGAGTGTGTCTAGTACAACCCGCAAGTGGTAGGCGTGCTCCTCCTAAGTCGTCGAGTAAATCAAAATGGTGTCGATGAAGACCATGACGAATCGATCGAGGTATGGCTGAAAGATCATGTTAATGAGGTCCATAAACACTTCTGGAGAATTGGTTATGCCGAATGGCATAACCAAGAACTCATAGTGGCCATACTGACATCTGAAGGCCGTCTTCTGCACGTCCTCGTCTCGAACTCTGAGCTGATGATAGCCTGACCTGAGGTCTATCTTCGACAACCACCGTGCTCCCTTGAGCTGATCAAAGAGGTCATCAATCCTCGGTAGCAGATACTTGTTCCTCACTGTCACCTGGTTCAGGCGATGATAGTCAACAAAAATTTGCAAGCTCCCGTCCGCCTTCTTGGCAAACAATATCGGGGAAGCCCAGGGTGAAACACTGGGTCAGATGAATCCCTTTCCCTGCTAGTCCTCCAACTGTACCCGCAGCTCTCGAAGCTCGGCGGGGGCCATCCGATATGCTGGAGTTGATATCGGGGCTATCCCAGGGTACATGTTAATATAAAAGTCTACCTCTCTGTGAGGAGGTAGCCCTGGAACGTCGTCGGAAAAAACGTCTGCATACTGATCCACCACTACAGGAAAACCCGGACTCCGCAGGTCAACTGCTCCTAGGATGAGGTTGGCCAACTGATGAGTTATGGGTTGTCCTCTCCACTGAGGAAGTCCATCCTATGCTGCAAAGGCTCTATTCTCGCCGGTGAAGGTGAACCTGCTCCCATCAGTGCGTACACAACATACCTTGCGCCTAATACAGTCAATCTGTGCATGGACCATAGACAACCAATCCATGCCCAAGATGACATCGTAAGGCCTCGACGCTGCTACAAAAGATCCCAGCCGAAGCTCTCGCCTCCTAGAGTAAGCTCACACTGCCGGCACCAGTGCGTAATCGTCGAGTCTGCTCCCGTAGGAGTCTCTAGCCGTAAGGATCGAGCCAATGGCTCTTTCAGAATCTCCGAGCTCTGAACAAGGGTAGCGACTATGAAAGAGTGACTCACTCCTGTGTCTATAAGTACTGCACCAAGGGTGGAATAGACATAGATAGTACCTCGAATCATCTCAAGCGCGCCGTGGTCATAGGCCTCTGCTTCCTGGAGCTGTGCCTGTCTCTGCCAGCCAACTCCCTGTGGTCGGGGTGGACCTCCTGGTGGTGGTGGTGGTAGAGCCTCAAAGCGTCGCCCACCACTTGATGCTCGACCAGCTCCTCTGCCTCGTCCGCTTGCTCCCTACGGACCACCACATTCGACCCTCTGCCTCTGCCTCGGTAGTCCCTCAACCCTCTGATGCTCCTCGACACGGCGGGTCAGGCAGTCACGAGCCATGTGGCCCTGCCCGCCGCACGAGTAGCACTGTCTGCCTCTCGAAAGACTGGCTACGTGCTATGTGCCCCGAACTGCTGAGCCAGTGTCCTGAGGTCGTCTGCCTAAGGGTCTGGTCTACCTAGACGCATGTGTCATCCATCAAATGCCTGTTTCAGAAGACTCTGATACGTGCCGCCCTACGGTGGGTCTCGGTGCTAGAGTAGACTCAGCAAGAAAGCTATCGATCAAAAGGGCCCACTCCAGTACTCCTGTCTGAGTTGGAATGCTAAGGGAGATCAGAGATGCCCTGATCTCGTGTCTCAATCCCTGCTCAAAGGTCTGAGCCCGGAAGAATGGGTCCCGTACCATGTCTGTCGAGTAGCGTGATAGATCAGTAAATCTTGCCGAGTACTGGGCGACTGTCATGTTGTCCTGCTGTAGCTGAAGAAGCTCCTGGATGCGCACCGCACGGAGGGTGGATGGGATGAACTCCGAGCAGAAGAGGCTGTCAAAGTCTATCCAGTGAATGGATGCCTTATCGTTCACCTAGAGCATCATGCTCCACCATCTGCCTGCAGCTGCGTGTAGTAGGCTTGCTGCGAGGATCACCATGTGTTCTGCTAGTGTCCTCACTAACCTGAAAACTCTCACCACTTCCTCCAGCAAGTCCTCAACTGCCTGGGGTCCGTCTCCCCTTGGAACCTAGGCAGTCACTGGCACTGGAACTCATGCAGTGCACTGAAGCGACGTGCATCGTCAGCGACTGGTGCTGGAATCATCGGTGGCTCGGCTGGTAGAGCTACCGCCGGTGCCACTACTGACAAAGGGCACTGCACCGAGGCCTCGTCGCTCGGTGGGATTTCATCATGCTTGACTATCGGAACCCTAGCTAGCTGCCGTCGTGGGTCCATCCAGAAAAGGAAACAGGTGCGCCACGGTCAGAACAGTATACCTGGTGAGCTGATACATAGTAATCACAAAGAAAACTTGAAACAAAAATGCAATCAATGTTTCCGTGCATTAAGTCGGAAATCAGAAGTCAGGGTCTTGGTGTACGGATACGTCGACCACCGCACCAACACTGGTCTCCCTGGACTGATAACAACACTCGATACGCTAAACACTATTACATTACATAAAAAAGATCAGAGTCCCAGGTTCTGCGGTAGAACCGAACTCCTCTGATACCAATTTGAGACGACCTGACCTCGGTGCCCATTCCATTACTACCCCATGCCCGACTTCCATAGGCCAGGGGCTGGTGACTAGCACCATGGCGTAAATCCCGGTAAAAACGGAAGGCATTTCCTTTTTAAAGAAAAAAACACCATAGAGTAAATATACAGAAGAAGCAACCACTATGTAAAAGATGGTACAAAAGTAAGTACGGAAAAGTAAATGGGCCAGTATACAAACCCAAATTAAAAGTAAAGTACAACTGGATTGGGAAAACAACAACAGAAAATTAAAGCCGCAACGCCGAGCTACCCACTAGAAATCCCACCTGAAGGGTGGGTAAAGATAGCTCCCATACTCCTCGGGTTCCATTGTCCGCTCCGAGTATGTTCCGCCCAGTTGCCCAACTCCAGGTACTGTCCTGCTCTGCAAGCCTCAACCACGATCAACGCTGTCTGTCGTATGCAACTAACACAACGTAGTGCGGGCATAGCCCATGCAGGGGTGAGTATAAGCTACTCAGTAGGGACCCCGAGACCCCCGAAGGTCTCCCAAAAATCCACAAAGGATAAACCACAAAGGAAAGATCCAATCATGAAGTAACAACCTACACTGCTTAGGTACATGCCCATACATATACCTAAGTCATCAATTCCAAAACGCTCCAACCTCCGAGCCCAAGTACAACCCAGTCCACATAGGAAAGCATACGTATTCCACATAGGAAAGAAAAACGTAATCCACAAAGGATAGCACAACACAATCCACATAGGAAAGAGAACATGATTCAGCTCACACATGTATACTTCTTCGAAAGACGATAGAGACGATCACTGATCCATATAATTCATCGGACCCACAAAGGATCGATAGGAACTAACCCCCGCAATGACCCACTCAGGATCAGACCCACACAGGATCTGTAGGCGCTGGCTCACACAGAACCATTGAGCGCTGACCCACACAGGATCAGACCCACACAGGATCAGTAGCACTGATCCACATAGGATCGCTGAGTGCTGTAGTCGTCGTAATCGAATCCACTGAGGATCTATGCACAGTCGTCATTGCAGTCATAGTAGCAGTCGCAGTAGGAGTCGCAACCAGTACTAGGGTTCCTGCACACAGCAAGCTCGTTCGTGAGGGTCCGCTCCACAAGCCGAGAAGCTGATATATCAATTGACACAAAGTCCAGTGTTGATGTATCCAAAAGTTCTGTATCATCAACAGGAACTCAACATCGCATACGGCGCGTCGATCAGACGCCTGGTCTGAGAGTTATTGACTTTTTCGTCCCAGGGGCCCAGTTGGTTTTTAAGGAAAAACCAACCCGACTGTACTCCACCTGGGTCCAAACCTCAGGTGGAGTAATCAAAGAGATCCGACTCACTAAGAGGAATCCAACAAAGTTGATGGCACGTCAATCGGACATCTGTAGCTCAAGATATGAGTGTTTCTGATTTGAGGGCCTGGTTGGTTTCGTGTATGAACCAACCTGGACGAACTCAATGTAATCTGAAACCTTGAGTGCGATATAACGAAACGGCCGTCTCGATTCAAAGATCGCACCGTAACTGACGATGCGTCGATCGGAGGTTCGTAGCCCATGTTATCGGCAAAAGACCGAAGACGGTCTGAAAATGGGGGTTTCGGGCCCGGACTGACCCGACCCGAGAGCCCCCCAGTCTGCCCGAATCGGGTCAACCTGCCCCGGGTCCGGCCCAGTGCGGCGCGGCCCGGCCCGGCCTGGCAGACCGTCCAGGCAGCCGGCCCGGCTGGGCACAGCGCGCCCAGCGCGCTGGCCAGCTCGGCCAGTGGCCGGGCCGTTTCGGCACGGGGGGGGGGGGGGGGGGGGGGGGGGCGCCTGCCCCCTGGTGAAACCGCGACCCCCCAATTAAGGGGGCCGTTTTGCATAGTCAGCCGGGGGAATAAATTCCCCAGGATCCCCTTTGTCCGGCCGGCCCACACCGGCCTACCGGTTCTGCCGAAAAGGACCGGCGACGGCCGGTCCTTTCCTCCATCGCTGACACCGGTGGCCCGGAACCGGTCACCGGTCACCTTGTTCCACCGCGGCCCGGAGCCGGCCACGACTTGATTCATCCAGCGCGGTGCGACGACACTGCGCCCCCTCCTCCGTGGCCCCGCTTCAGCCGTTGCATCTTCGGTTTTCTTCGACGCGGCGTGACGGCGTCGCGTCCTTGATCAACTTCATGGCGCGGCGCGACGGCATCACGTATTACTTACCGTGCGATTCCCGCATGGTGAGACGGCTCCACGCCATTCTGTTCCATCCACAAGGAGTCAAAAAAGGATAAAGGAGGAGGTTCGGCAGTGTTTGTGGGGTCCGACCCCCTCTCGTTAATCGTTATCAATTAGTCATTTATCCACGAAGAACGACAAACTAGAATTCATGAACGGAAAATAATTAAATAAAATAAACCCCTACCTTGATAAAATAGATGACGAACGTCGGCGTCACGAAATGAGTATTCGAAGATGTTGACGGAGATTTCGTCGTGGAAAACTGTTGTGAAAAGAGATGTCGCCGACGAAAAACGTCGTGGAAGTAGACGTCGCATCGCGGGTCGGTGTCGCGGAAGACGGTCTCCGAGGGCTCGGCGTTCCACGTAAGAGATCATTCGTTCTTAGTGTTCTTCATCATGAAGAAGATGTTCTTCCCAAAATCTCTCAACGAAAAAACTCTAACAACAAAATAAAATAAGCTCCTTTCTTATTTTATTAACACAACAAGAATTTTGAAATTCAAGGGTTTTAATTTCAAAAACTTACATTAAACACACAACATTAAATCCATAAATTTGATTAACTTATGTTAACCACATTTATTGTGAGTCGAGGGGGGTTAGAGGATTTGAAGGGGTGGAGTTTGTGTGGCCCCCCCCACCCTCATTACCTCCCAAGGAAGGTTGGGTGGTTACCCAACTTGCATCCAAAGGATTAAACGCTTAGAGTAAAAATAGAAATTGTAGAATAATTATAAAATAAAATTCCACTATTTTTATCATCAACTCTCGTGAAAACGCAACTCCAGAACATGTGTTCCTAAGAAATTGCCGGCGCTACAGTTCCATCAGTGCCCTCAGAATTTGATTCTGAGCACCGGTTCAATAGTTCGAAATTCACGCTCGTTCGTTCACTGAACCTACCCGAGCTAAACTTCGATTAGAAATTCCGGGCACACCGGGCTTCTGAATCAGGTTCCGTCTGAAACTGCGTTCTTGTAAAATCCCAAAGCAAACTATGAAAAAATTTCCTTTGAATTTTATGGGTCTTTACAATTTTATCGTATATTATTTTTCTATATAGATTTTTTCTTTATAATTCTTCAATGCTCTAGTTTTTTCTCTTGACTATTATATAACCCTTGATGAAGTGATTAATTTATTTTATAATAGTGAATATTTAAAATCACTACCCTATTATGTTATCAATTATAAACATTATAATTATTATTATACAATATGATATGTCTAGATGTGTATCTATATGGCTTGGTTATATTGGAATTTTCGGAGTTTTGTTGAAAAATATTTTTATGCAACTAATCTCCAAAGACACTAAATCTTAACTTCTTGTGATATTTTTTTTGATTATTTAGAGATTTAATGATTATTTTTTATTGAAAATATGAGATTTATTCTTCTTTCATATCACATGGTATAAAATATATGAACTAAAAAATTTGTTTTAGAATCAAATCTAGGAGAGTGGTCTGGAGTTATCCAATTTGGTATCAAAGAAGGGTATAATTATTTATGTGAAATAGATTGCTGATTTTTTAGGGATTTGGATTAGGTAACATGAGTGAAAACATTAGTAACAATTCTAAGTGTAAGAACATATAAGAAAACTTTATTAATGTATTGATAATATGTTTTGTTGAAATAAAATCCTTTTCAAAATATAATCATGTGGATAAAGGTGAAACGCACGGCCGATTGTCACCTATCGACCGGTCAAAGTTCCGGTGCTCTGCTAATGTGTATAGCAGCACTCGGGTCGAATCCTCGGCGATGGTACTTCGTAATAGTCGATTGTTTTTAGTTGATTGTATTTTGATTGGGGGGGTTTGTTTGCAGAGCTTAATTGAAATGTTTAATGAATGATGTTTAATTTAACAAGTTGATAAAGATTGGGGTGAGTTCATTATTGGGGATTTAATCTTGTGATATCCTTGAGCCTTACTTTGTATTGCATTAAATTAACACCCATGTCATAAGTTGACGTGGATTGTAATTCCTAAGTGTGAAGGATTTAATCCAAGCCTTAAATTAACTTAGGGTTATAATATCAATCAAAACTTATTTATGGTAGTGTATTTATGGTTCCAATAATCCATGGAAACCACTCGTTAAACAAAACATATCATTAATCCATGACATATTAAGTTTAACATACACAATATTAATTTAAAGAATACTCATCAAGTAAAACTCTCAATCACTTAACATCCCCGAATTATAACTCACCCCAATGAGAGATTTACTCATCCATTTAGATGTTTAATATTCTGGTTAAAATAATTATGATGATAAATTAAGAATAGAAGAAAAAGAAATGGATTATAAAAGAGTGGTACGTTGACACACACACACGAACGATGATGATAATTAAAAAAACGGATTTTCGATTGAATGAGGAAGCAAAAGAAGGGAAGGGGATTGAACTGAATTTAAACTATTTGAATAAAATTAATATTAAAATACATAAGGTGGAGGATAATATGAGATATTGAAGAAGAAACTTGAATTAAAATAGAATTACAAAAGAAAGCACTAACCAAATTACAAAAATGAAAAACACAAAAGTAAGTGAAAACAAAGAGAGGAGGAAGGGTATCTCAAGTGAAAACTTGAGTATGGAAGGTCCTCCCAAGCATTTGGCAAATCTTTGGTCGTGCCAATATGATATCCTCTCTTCTGAAATGCCAACCCCTCTCAAGGAGAGAAGTGGAGAGTATTTATAGCCCAAGGAGTGGACTGTTTGCATTCCCAATCTGTCCCTCCACTTTCATCGCCAATTTGGCAATTCAGACAGACGAATCTTCAAATATCTCCTTCTCCAAAGTTGTAGACAATAAAGTTGGACGACTACTCTAAATATTTGGAGTCATTTGGATGTAAGGATAAAAGGTTATGACTGGCTGAATAAACAAACTTAAACTGTCCATTTCAATCCAGTCTTTTTGAAGTCCATAATGTGAAAGGGTTTTTGAATATTAAGATGCCTTCAAATCCGAATGGTTTCTTCAAAAATGTCTGCCGCCTATATCTCCTCTTTCACACTTCCAAATATCAGCTCTCTTTGATGCTTACATCAGGATATATGTCATGCATACTATACTGATTTTAATTCTCGGCCAGAATGGTGGGCAGGACTTCAATGATATATTTGGGCCCCTTGTACTTGGATTTGGGCCTTGAAATTTTTATCCAAGATGAAATGTAGTGTCCCCAGAATTATGGTGGAGAGGTAATGTTTTTTGACTTCTTTATTGAGCCCAGTAAATCAATCTTCAAGGCTGGTCCAGTTTGTTCACAAATTCTTTGGTTTTGTTTGTGAGGACCATATGACCCTTCACATTGCAGAATTGGATCATGGTTCCTTCTAATGAAATGTTGTATATTGAAAGGAGAATCCTAAAAAACAAGAACCACACAATTTGGATCAGTATATGGATAGTTATAATTAAAACATTAAACTGAATCAATTTGACTACTTCTAAAAATGCTCAAATATTATACTTAATATTAAAACATTAATATTTCACACATATTATGTACATTTCATATAAAATAAGTAAAGGGGGAATATAATAAGTCATGAAAATATTAATAACATCAACTCCCCCACACTTATATTTGTGCGTGTCCTCATGTGCAACAAATATAAAAACATGACAAAATCATCTTCACTCACCAACAAATATTAAAATTTTGTTTTCTCCAATCAGGGGAGGTTTAGAATATTTCACTCATCCATATTGAATTCCATCACAAATTTGGTTCACAATAATGCATCAGAAAAAATTCATTTTTTCATGTTCAAGGATTGAATTGGAAAATGTAGGCACTCAAAACTTACTCCTCTCAAGATGATAAAAATGTATTTTAGGAGGTTCACTCATTCACCAACAAAAAGTGAAGATCAAGAGTTTGTAAGAGCTCTCAGCTTCCATTCCCAAATCTAATGTGTACAAGAATCAAGAGGTCTTTTAAGGGGTTTTTCAGTGCCTATGGGACGGTAGGTATATAATGTCCAAAGGAAAAGAGGGGTTAAAAACACCAACATGGAAAAATCAATGCACATTTTTTTGAAATTTGATTTGAAAGGAAATAGAAACACATATTTACAAGGGCATGAATGTGTGATGAATGAAAAGTGAGGGAGATAGAAAATGGAACAGGGTGAGATGATGGAATATGTAGAACATGGAAGACTTCCAATAATGACACAATACAAGATGAATGAAGTGTTCTTTTTTTTTTTCTGTTTTTGCTCTTTTTTTTCGAAAGTTGTGCTTGAAACAAGTCTCACAGTCATCTCCCAACCCATGCTTGATCTCCTCATGGAAATAATTTTAGTAGTTATAACATTATCAAAGGTTGATGATGAATGATTTTTGACCCACCCACGACACAACCCATTCCCTTTTTTTCATTTTTTTTTAATATAATTTTTTTTCATTTTTTTTGAACACATTTCAATGACTTTTATACAAATGAAAATTACACATATACACCCCAAAGCTCACAGAATTACAACCTCTACCCCACACTTGAATGGATGCTTGCCCTCAAGCATATGATGACACATTGGAAATCAATTAAAGTACGCCCTAAAATGAAGTCCATTCCCCCCACACTTAAATTTCAATAAATTGTACAATGAAAATCCATGAAGATGTTGGGTGGGACAAGGTATTAGGCTTGTAATGTGGCTATAAAAAGAAAGGTTTTCATAGGCTCAAAGGGGCTTTCAAAAAATAGGATCAATGTAAGGGTAACGGGAGGCTATTTGGCTATTCTGATTCTCATGTGGCTTAGAAAATGCCTCTATCATATTAATGCACACAAAAGATGGAAATTCAGCTCGAAGGTCCACAAACTCAAGACTCACAATCAGTGGTGAAGACGCACAATGAAAAATATGGCCATAGATGAACTTAGCATGAAGGCTAATGTTATTCCTCACGGTAGGGGAGAATCATTTTCCACCAAAAATTGTTCATTCAAAATGTTTGTTATTGACACAAAATTGTTTACCCATGATTGAGATAAAAATTCAATATATTTGAGTTTAAAAGAAGCCTTTTGACTCCCCAAAATGGTTGGACAGAATTTCAATATTGGATGATGAGTAATTATGACACCCCTATTTTTTTTGTTAATTTTCATTTTTTTAATTATTTTTTTTAATTTTTTTTATTTTTAATGACACATCCACACAAAAGAGAAAATAGAAAAAAGGTTGTGGAAGAATGTTGTAAAAAATGAGTGGGAGAGAGGAAGAAGATGAAATAGAGAGAAGAGGAGAGGGAAGAGAGATTTAGGAGAGATAGAGAGTTAAAAGGAAAGAGGTGCCCCCTAGTTTGGATTTGGCGGGTCTCCATCCAGTGGTGGTTCTATTGAAGTGGATGGGGTTTCGATGGAAGTCGACGTGGTTCTTGGATTGTGAGACCTCTCATGGTGATGCTTTAACCACTGTCCATTTACCGTGAATGTTCTTTTTGAAGAATGGTCTTGGACTTGCACTGCACCAAATGGGTAAACATTAGTAATAAAAAAAGGTCCATCCCAACGAGAATTGAGCTTACCTGGGTGATGTCGAAATCGATAATTGAAGAGAATTACCTTTTCACCTTCATGAAATACCTTTCGAAGAATGTTCTTGTCATGGAGTGACTTTGCCTTTTCATTTTATAGAATGGAGTTCTCATACAAATCGAGTCGAAGCTCCTCCAATTCAGTCAACTGCAACAATCTTTCTTCACCAGATTTTTCTCAATCAAAATTATAAGTTTTGACAGCCCAAAATTACTTATGTTGGATTTCAACTGGTAAATGACAGGCTTTACAAAAAACTAGCCTAAATGGAGACATCCCAATGGGTGTTTTATAGGCTGTTCGATAGGCCCAAAGTGCTTCACCAAGTCTATTGGGCTAGTCTTTTCTTGTGGGCTTAACAATTCTTTCAAGCACTCTTTTCACTTCTCTGTTAGAAAGTTCAGCCATTCCATTTGTTTGAGGATGATATGCAGTGGATGTTTTATGTACAACCCCATTATTTTTCAAAAGTGACTCCATGGTTCTATTACAGAAATGAGTTCCTAAGTCACTTATCAAAGCACGTGGTGTTCCGAATCGATGGAAGATATGGGTTTTGAGGAACTCACTCACAGTTTGAGCATCATCTTTCCTAGTGGGTTTGGCCTCGACCCACCTAGAAACATAGTCAACAGAAAGGAGATTGTAGGATAATCCATTGGATGGGGGAAAAGGTCCCATGAAATCGAAGCCCCAAACATCGAAAAGCTCACAGAAGATTAATGGCTTTTGAGGCATTTCGTTTCTTTTAGAAATTGTGCCAAACTTTTGGCTAGTGGGACATGATTGACAGAACTCGTGTGAGTCCTTGAAGAGTGAAGGCCAAAAGAATCCAGAATCTAGGACCTTTCGAGAAGTCCTTTGTGGTCCAAAGTGGCCACCTCTAGGCATTGAGTGGCAGAATTCCAAGATGGAGGATTGTTCAGTTTCATCAACACATCTCCTAATTACCATGTCAGCCCCAGTTTTCCAAAGTTTATTATCTTCCCAAAAATAATGCTTTGAATCACTTTTCATCTTTTCTTTTTGTTCTTTTGAAAAATATTCAGGGAAAACACCAGAAACCAAGTAATTGACAATTGGGGCATACCATGGTTGCTTTGGAGTGAGAGATGAGAGGTGTTCAGTTGGAAATTCAGGATCAATTATTTCAGAATGAGAAGAATTAGAAATTCTACTCAGGTGGTCAGCCACATGATTTTCTTTTCCAGGTTTATCTTTTATCACAAGGTCAAACTCTTGGAGCATTAAAATTCATCTTATTAGCCTTGGTTTGGAATCACTTTTCTTAAGTAAGAACTTTAATGCTGAGTGGTCCGTGAAGATGATGATTTTTGCACCTAAGAGATAGGGCCGGAATTTATCCAAGGCAAAAACCACAGCTAAAAGTTCTTTTTTAGTCACAGTGTAGTGTGATTGAGTTTCATCCAATGTTTTTGAGGCATAAAAGATGACATGAGGAATGTTTTCTCTTCTATGACCAAGAACAGCCCCGATGGCCCTATCAGAAGCATCACACATCAATTCAAATGGTAAGGACCAATCTAGGGGTTGGATTATTGGAGAATATGTGAGAGCAGATTTGAGTTCAATGAAGGCTCTCTTGCAAGCCTCATCAAAATTGAATGTGACATCATTTTGAAGTAAACGAGTGAGTGGGAGGGAAATCTTGCTGAAGTTCTGAATGAATCGCCGATAGAAACCGGCATGACCAAGGAAGGACCGAATGTCTCGAACTGATTTGGGTTCAGGAAGTGATTGGATCACCTCAATTTTGGATGGATCAACTTGGATACCCTCTTGAAAAATTATGTGCCCTAGAAAAATCCCCTTTGAAACCATGAAGTGACATTTTTCAAAATTCAGCACAAGGTTGCACTTGACACACTTTTGAAGGACCAAAGAGAGTGAATGTAAGCAAGATTCAAATGACTCGCCATAAATGGTAAAGTAATCCATGAAGACCTCCATGCAATTCTCAATGAATTCAGAAAAGATACTCATCATACACCGCTGGAATGTTGCAGGAGCATTACAAAGGCCAAAAGGCATTTGCCTATAGGCATAGGTTCCAAAGGGGCAAGTGAATGTGGTCTTTTCTTGGTCTTGAGGTGCGACTGGAATTTGGAAGTAGCCGGTGTAACCATCAAGAAAGCAATAGTGTGACTTTTCGGCCAATCTCTCAATCATTTGGTCAAGGAAAGTAAGTGGGTAGTGATCTTTTCGTGTTTCATCATTCAGTTTGCGATAATCGATGCACACACGCCATTTGTTTTTCACTCGAGTTGTGACCACTTCTCCATGTTCATTTGTGACAACTGTTATCCCGCCCTTCTTAGGAACAACTTGAATTGGACTAACCCATTCACTATCAGAAATTGGGTAGATAATACCAGGTTGAAGAAGCTTGGTAATATCTTCCCTAACTACCTCAAGTATGAGTGGATTGAGTCTTCTTTGAGGTTGCCTAATTGGTTTGGATGATTCCTCTAGATGGATGTGATGCCTGAAAAGGGCAGGGTTGATTCCTGGAATATCCTCTAGGGTCCAACCTAAGGCATTTTTGTTATCCTCTAACACTTGAAAAATTTGGGACTCCTCAGTTTCAGAAAGTGAAGCAGAGATAATGAGAGGGTAGGAGGGATCATGGACAAGGAATGCATACTTGAGGTGTGAAGGAAGTCGTTTTAGATCAGTTTCAGCCTTGATTTGAGAGCTAGACAAGTTAGGATCTGGAGAAGGCATTCCAGATGGGTTTGGATCATTTTCCTCAACACTATCCAAGGTAGAGCAGTAGAGATCAGAGTTGATGTGGGATTCAAGAGAGTTTTCAAGTTCCTCTAGATTGATGGATTCTATGAATGAGAGGTCCACATCAACTTCACCATTTATGACTTTGTTAATCATGGTGCAGATTTCACAAGATCCTTTATCATTATAACATGAAGAACATGGTGGATTAGGGTTCGATTGAATCTTATAAGTGTCCTCAAAAGCATGGATTGATAATGCAGAGTGATCCTCAGATGGGTATCGCATGGCTTGGAAAATGTTGAACTTGACCAGCTGGTCACCAAATTCCATGGATAAGATGCCTAAATGGACATCAATCTTGGTTCTCGCAGTCATGAGGAATGGTCTTCCTAGAATTAGAGGAGATTAAGAAGAGGTCGTCTCACCTTCCATGTCAAGGACATAGAAATCAGCTGGGAAGATAAGATCATTGACCCGAACAAGAACATCCTCAATTATCCCCTCAGGACTGGTAGTGCTTCGATTGGATAATTGAATGACAACACCCGTTGGGTGCAAGGGACCTAGACCAAGGTTGGAGAAAATGGATTTGGGCATGACATTTATTGAGGCTCCAAGGTCTATGAGTGCATCATCAAAGTTGGAACTCCCTATTTGACATGGAACCGTGAAGGTCCCTGGATCTTTTCACTTCATGGGAATGGACCGTTGGGTTGATACATTTTCAATGTTCCTAAGTTGACTCTTATGGGTGCACAATTCCTTAAGAAACTTGGCATACTTAGGGATTTGTTTGATGGCATCTAAGAGGGGGATGTTCACTTCAACACGTCTAAACATGTCAAGAATTTTAGGATCAGGTTCAAAGGACTTCTTAGGCTTGGAGATGGCTTGAGGAAAAGGAATTGGGTTCCTTAGAGGAATGGAAGGAGGTGAAGGAGTGGATTAAAGTTCCTTTTCTAGCTTTTTGTTCTTTTCATTTTCTATATCAACATCGAAAGGGGAGGTAGAGCAATCAGCATGGGGCATTGCAATTTGCTTTCCCGATCTAAGTGCAATTGCACTTACATTACCCTTAGGGTTGGGTAATGGTTGAGCTGGGAGTTGGGATGAATTGGATGGTTGTTGCTGGCTAAGGTGGGATGCAAGTTGACCTATTTTGGTTTCAATGTTCTTGAGGCTAGAACGGGTGAAGGAAGCAAGATCCTATACAACACTTTCCCATGGTTGTTTAGAAGAAGAGGCTTGTCCCAAATTGGGTTGGCCTTGATTTTGGTTCTTGGGAAATCGATTGTATTGGGTGGGGAATTGGGAAGGCTCGTTAGGATAGTGGAATCCAGGAGGAGGATTCTTCCTTTGGGGTTGAGGAACAAAAGGATAAGGTTGATGGATGTTACCACCACTTTGACCATATTGGAACTGGTTTGGATTTTGATGAGGGAACTGAGGAGGATGAGAAACGGGATTACCATACCTCAGTGGTGGGTTAAAGGTAGAAGATAAGGGCTCAGAGTGGGGTTGGTTGAAGTTTCTAACAAACTGGCCTGATTGTTGAGGGTTGACGTTTCGCTGAGCATATGCCGCATTGAGCTCCATTGGACTAGATGAATCAGATGGATCATCTTGAAGTTGTGGACATGTGTCAGTTGGATGAGATGGAGAGTTGCAGATTCCACAATTCTTGATAGGTCCAGGGAATAGTGACTGTGGAGAAGATGAGGTTGGGGCTTTGGTAGCCACCGCTAGTTGACGCACAAGACCTGTAAGTTCACTCATCCACTCAGTCATCTTGTTGGGCTCTATGGATTGATTCTCTTGGGCTTGTTTTACATGAGCATGTGCTCGAGTATGGAATTGCTGCGTGTTTGCAGCCATGTTGCTTATGAGTTCTCGTGCAGCTGCAGGAGTTTGGTCAACAAGAGCACTGCCACTTGCGGCATCAATGAGAGTTCTCTCCATAGCCAATAACCCCTCATATAAGTATTGGATCAAGAGTTGGTCATGGATTTGATGGTGTGGACAAGTTGCCACCAGCTTTTTGAACCTCTCCCAATACTCATGGAGTGATTCATTAGGGAATTGACGGATGCCGCTTATTTCATTTCGGATAGAAGCTGTTCGGGAAGCGGGAAAGAACTTCTCAAGGAAAGGTCTCTTCATGTCAACCCATGAGTTTATGGAACCAGGTGGGAGGTAGTAGAGCCAAGACTTGGCAGAATCTGCTAGGGAAAAGGGGAAAGCTCTAAGCTTGATTTGTTCTTCAGAAACCCCTTGAGGTTTCATGGTTGAGAAGACCACTTGGATCTCTTTGAGGTGAAGACGAGGATCCTCACCAGCTAGACCATGGAAATGAGGAAGAAGATGAATCAAACCCAACTTGAGTTCGAAGTTTGCCTCTATGTTTGGATATTGAATACCAATAGGTTGGTAATTCATACCAGGGGAAGCACTCGGGTCGAATCCTCGGCGATGGTACTTCGTAATAGTCGATTGTTTTTAGTTGATTGTATTTTGATTGGGGGGTTTTTTTTGAAGAGATTAATTGAAATGTTTAATGAATGATGTTTAATTTAACAAGTTGATAAATATTGGGGTGATTTCATTATTGGGTAGTTAAGCATGTGATATCCTTGATCCTTACTTTGTATTGCATTAAATTAACACCCATGTCATAAGTTGACGTTGATTGGAATTTCTAAGTGTGAAGGCTTTAATCCAAGCCTTAACATAACTTAGGGTTCTAATCTCAATCAAAACTTATTTATGGTAGTGTATTTATGGTTCCAATAATCCATGGAAACCACTCGTTAAACAAAACATATCATTAATCCATGACATATTAAGTTTAACATACACAATATTAATTTAAACAATACTCATTGAGAAAAACTCTCAATCACTTAACATCCCCGAATTATAATTCACCCCAATGAGAGATTTACTCATCCATTTGGATGTTTAATATTCTGGTTAAAATAATTATGATGATAAATTAAGAATAGAAGAAAATGAAATGGATTAGAAAAGAGTGGTACGTTGACACACACACACGAACGATGATGATAATTAAAAAAATGGATTTTCGATTGAATGAGGAAGCAAAAGAAGGGAAGGGGATTGAACTGAATTTAAACTATTTTAATAACATTAATATTAAAATAAAGAAGGTGGAGGATAATAAGAGATATTGAAGAAGAAACTTGCATTAAAACAGAATTACAAAAGAAAAGACTTACAAAATTACAAAAATGAAAAACACAAAAGTAAGTGAAAACAAAGAGAGGAGGAAAGGTCTCTCAAGTGAAAACGTGAGTATGGAAGGTCCTCCCAAGCCTTTGTAAAAGCTTTGGTCGTGCCAATATGATATCCTCTCTTCTGAAATGCCAACCCCTCTCATGGAGAGAATGGGGGAGTATTTATAGCCCAAGGAGTGGACTGTTTGCATTCCCAATCTGTCCCTCCACTTGCATCGCCAATATGGCAATTCAGACAGCCGAATATTCAAATATCTCCTTCTTAAAAGTGGTATACAATAATGTTGGACGACTACTCTAAAAATTTGGGGTCATTTGGACGTAAGGATAAAACGTTGTGGCCGGTTGAATAAACCAACTTAAACTGTCCATTTCAATCCAGTCTTTTTGAAGTCCATAATGTGAAAGGGTTTTTGAATATTACGATGCCTTCATATCCGAATGGTTTCTTCAAAAACGTCTTCCGCCTATATCTCCTCTTTCACACTACAAAATCTCATCTCTCTTGGATGCATAAATCAGGAGATATGTCATGCATACTATACTGATTTTAATTCTCGTCCAGAATGGTGGGCTGGATTCAAAGATTTATTTGGGCCCCTTGTACTTGGATTTGGGCCTTGAAATTTTTATCCAAGATGAAATGTAGTGTCCCCCGAATTATGGTGGAGAGGTATTGTTTTTGTACTTCTGTATTGAGCCCAGTAAATCAATCTTCAAGGCTGGTCCAGTTTGTTCACAGATTCTTTGGTCTAGTTTGTGAGGACCATATGACCCTTAAAATGGAAGAATTGGATCATGGTTCCTTCTAATGAAATGTTTAATATTGAAAGGAGAATCCAACAAAACAAGAACCACACAATTTTGATCAGTATAGTGGTAGTTCTAATTAAAACATTAAACTGACTCAATTTGTCAACTTCTAAAAATGCTCAAATATTATACTTAATATTAAAACATTAATATTTCACACAAATTATGCACATTTCATATAAAATAAGTAAAGGGGGAATACAATAAGTCATGAAAATATTAATAACATTAAAAGGCTCTAACAAAAATTCACCTATGGGTAAGAAAAATGAAAAAATATGGGTTGGTATTAACATTATATTTACTCAATTATAAATAATTATGATGAAACTAAAATGTAATATGACCCTCATCAAGGATATGAATTTTTTGGTTCTCAATGGCATTATAAAACATTGAGAAATATTTAAATGGAACGTGGGGATTCGATATACATCGAAATCGATAAGAGAAACGAATAATAACATGACCATAGAAAACCAAGGTTAAGCCAATCAATTAATAGTTTCATATAATTATATAATTTTGAACTGATATTATCATAGGTTGAAATTAGGATTTCGTATAATAAGACATCATGGGATTGATTTTTCATATTAAAATGATCATTTAAATTGATTTTGTTATATATTATTATTAAATTTATTGCTTTAGATATTTTATGAAATTATGAACATGGAAATGAATATATAAATCGTTTTGATTAATATAATCCTAATAATTATACCCATCTAAGAAAAATTATTGACATAAATTGTTGGGAATATATTATAAATGAAAAAATATGATTTTTCTAGTCTTGCCTATGATAAACATTTTGGTGTCTTTGTTGAAATATTATAGTGATTCATTCATGAATAATTTATAACAAAAATTATATTTATTAGTATGTGATAATTATAATTTTATGTATTTATATTTATTATGTTGTGACGGGAGTGTAACACCATAATATTTTATAATAAATTTCCATTTTAATAAATATGATGTTCACTAACTTATTTCATATGAAACTCATAACCAAAATGAATCATGACACATTTTTGTAAGATAAATACAACTTTTGTAAATTAGTAATTCAATTGGAAGGTATAAATAGATGTAAAAACGTAATGAAATCTATGTACAAATAAAAAAGTAGTTACTTTTTTATATTAACGCATTGATTAAATTCCATTATAGTTGCTAAATAACAACTGAATTTATTTTAAGAATACAAATATATTTTATTGATAAAATTCATTTTTTGCATATGATATTATATCCTTCTGTAATAAAATAGTTTTTAATGAAATTTATCAATATATATACAAATAATTATTAGTATTTTCACCCAATTTTTATTACTATGAATGCAACAAATTCATTTTATTCATGGGAAATAAATATTCCTACAATTTTCATTATGTGTTATCAATGATTATATTAAAATAATTTATATCGGCTGAAGAATTAAAATATAAAAAAATGGTCTTTATATTGTTAATCAATTCAAATAAATTTTTTAATAATTTATTTTTCATTATTTTCAAATGAAATATAAGTTAATAATGTAAAAATTAGTTACCGCAAAAAAATAATTAATTTTTTGGAAATTATTTGTAAAAAATTTCTATAATATTATATAAATAAATTAAATTAATCTATTTTGATGAGTCTGATATAATTTTTAAACATATAAAAAATTAATTTACACTTATTTAATAAGTAATTTAGTTTTTATATTAATAAAAATATATAATCTATAAAAAATATATTTTCATAATAGAAACACTCTTTTTATATATAACGTTTCTATTTTATAGATAATTTAATAATATATAGAGAATAAATTAGATTAAATAAATTTTGAAATTGGATTCATTATGTTGAAAATAGGGTAATATGTGTTATTTTATTATTTTTATTTACTAAAAAATCTCTATGGTTAATATATATTCAAGGATAAATGGATTAAAATGGGTTATTTCAGGACTCTATAATGTAATTATATTAACTCGATACACATCATGAATAATTTATTTAGGATTCAAAACAATAGACGCATTTATTATAATTATTTCCTCACATTAATCACTAAACTCCCATGCAATTTGATTCTTACCCCTTTGAAAACATTTATTTCCACGGAAAAGTCCTTTTCAGTTATACAATGGGATATGTTATACACACATAAATCCATATATATATTTATAAATTCCAATGAGAAACTTCCCTTTTTCCTCCGATAGAGTCATATTCCAC
Source organism: Viscum album (assembly GCA_963277665.1). Lineage (NCBI taxonomy): Eukaryota > Viridiplantae > Streptophyta > Magnoliopsida > Santalales > Viscaceae > Viscum > Viscum album. Next base: position 1,430,720,231 of record OY728155.1, on the reverse strand, counting down.
ATTTTTGGCCCCTTGTTCCATGATGAATACATAAATCTTTCATTGTCCATATGTCATTCAAGAGAATCTTTAATTTCTCAACATGAGTACTATCCACCACATAACTATTTTTTTCTGTTTTTCTTACTTATAGAAACATAGTATATCCATTATAGTATAATTTAAATAGTAATAATATTATTATAATTGATATTTAATATTCATTATATAACAAATATCTATATTTTCCCAATCCATTTCAAAAATGAAAACATCACTAATGCTTACATATTGACTACTACCTCCATGAAAGAAACATTTTTTCATCGCATCATTTCATGGATGGTTACTAAAACTAGATTTTATAATTATTTCTGACACTTATGATATTATTAATATTATGTGTTGATAAATTAAATAATATATTCCCAACAAGTGATCATTATAAATATAACCTCCAAAAACATGCACACCAATAAGACAAAAATTTTAATATTTAAAAGTAATAGAACATTTTAAATTTATATTATTATTATAAATATAAAAAATTATTGTTCACTTGTTTAATTAGATATTTATATTGTCATTATACTTGTATAATAATATAAGTCCCCAGCCTTAAACCTTACTTAAAATTGAATTAAATGAATAATTCACATTGAGGATCTTTTCAGGTTTAGGGTTTTAGAGAATTAGGACATAACTATTACATCTCAAAAGATTACAAAGTAGTCTCTTCTACTAAATTTCCATAAAATAAAAATTCTTAAAAAGAAACATGTCTAGTTTCATGTTTTAGGTAGCATGACTTTCCCTTGATCCCATCCTTGACCCTATTCCATGCTATGTCCTGTGAAAAAATTTTCAAAAACTTGGGATGAGGATAAAAAACTCAATAAGGGATACACAAAGAATAAAAACTGTTAGTTTATCAAAACAAATAGTAAACCATGTATACTTTATCAAGGTAATACTTTTCACCTTTATGAAGTAGTAAAAACTCTTCACTGAATAAAATATCATTACTTACCTCAAAGTATTACCATAAAACCCATATAAAGAACACATAACATATATAAAGGTAACTTGGGACATAAACATACTTAAGTGGAATAACCATACGGTCGACTCCCACACATGTCACTTAATGGAATAGCCATACGACCAATTTCCATACATACTTAATGGAATATCCATACGACCGACTTCCATACATACTTAATGGAATATCCATACGGCCGACTTCCATACCCAATGCATTGGAGGTTATAACGTAACCACCCGTCCTGGTATTCACGGCACCACCCGTTATATGGTTTATAACACAACCACCCGTTAAAATGTCTAAGTACCAATATAAAATCATAAAACATAAAACCAATATAAATGAATGATAACATTTCCACATTTCAATCACAATATATCATAATAGTATCCTTTATCAAAATCATTTTCAATACCAAAATACATAAAAGATTATATGGTATTTATTTCATTTTAAAAACATAACGGCTTGTTGAGGAAGCCAAAGACCAAATAATACTCACGGTGGCGGAAAAGGTTTTTGTCACCGCGTACGTTAAAAGAAACATTCCAATTTGTCGTTTTGTAAAATGCTTCGTATAAAAAGATTCCTTTTGTATAAACGTAAATGTCAAAGGGGGTTTATACATCGTATAAAAGAATGTTTTGTATAAAATGAAATATGCCTAAATGAAAGGAGATTGAGACGAAGTCCCTTACAAAGACGGTATCCTTGGTTTAAGGATAAATCAATTTATATAATTATGTGTGACAAATGAATACACCAAATATAAGTGGATATTAAGTGTAAAATAATCAAAGGTCATTCACACATATTCAAAGGATTACATATTCAATAATAACATGTTGAACCCAAGGAAATCGAAATTGGGTTAAGAAGTTCCCTTGACAGCCTAACGGCGTCACATCAAAATGAGTTGATGAGAGATAAAAAAAAGGGTATCTCATCACTTGGAGATAAAATTTACATCAATAAGTATATATGAGAACATATCCCAACATAACAATATGTAAATTAAAAGACCCAACAAAAGAAGTCTTTATAAAAAAAGAGGGTGAACGGTTCCCCTACCGACTTGGGTAACTTTTGAAAAGTACACCCCATTGAAGAAGTGTCATACAATGAATATGTAAATACCCATAAATGGAATTATATTACAATAGGATTGTAATAGTGGGAAGTACATAAACCACTCAATAGAAATTGTGGCAAATGTAGCATAAATCTCACGGGAATAAAAGTGAGATGAAAAATCTCTTACGAAAACTCGGCAGCCTAACGACGCCACTTAAAACTTCCAAAATGAATTGATGAGAGGAAATAGGGTCTCTAATTACATCAAAATAATGTTTACAGAAAGAGGAATATAAAATAACATCCCCCAACATAACAAATAGGATATTAAAAGAAGTGACATAAAGGAGAGTACTTTAAAAGAAAGAGAGATGTTAGATCTCTTACGAAAATTCGACAGCCTATCGGCGCCACTCAAAACTTCCAAAATGGATTGATGAGAGAGAATGGGGTCTCTCATCACATGAACATAAAAATTACAGTAAGATTAATATAAAAGAACATCCCAATAACAATAAAGAGGAACTTTAAAAGGAATGAAATAAAAGAGTGTACTTAAAAAGAAAGAGAGGTGTAGGATCCCTTACCTCAGGTCCGACTTGACTCGATCGTTCTTTAATCTCCTGAATAATAAACTTGAGTTAATTTATACTTCCTTAAGAACCTTTTTAATGTTAATTATTCCTTTTATATCACTTATTTCCATGTTATAAACATTATGTATCCAGTTCAGTTAATAATGTTTGTTTTTTCGATATTTTGTTCTTAAGTCGAAAGTGGACTTCTTCCAATTACATGTTGTTCGTGTGGTCAAAGGTTATTTATATCTAGAATGAAATTCCTGATTTTGATATCATATATATCATATATATCCAGAATATACATGTATTTATAATATCACATAATAATTTAGAGGTAAGAAATGAAATGCACCGTTCATGGAAACGGTAAGCCGTTCGTACGCATGAACGCTACATTAATTTATTTCTCATATTAATGGAATTAAAATTAAATGAGAGGTATGTATATTTTAATTCCAGAATTATATTCATCAATTAGATGTATCATTCATTATATATATCCATTATATACATATACTTTTAATAGTACATTACATTTGAGGATAAGAAATGAAATGCACCGTTCATGGAGACGGTAAGCCGTACGTACGCATGAACGCTACATTCATTTATATCTCATACTTTAATGGAAATAAATAATAAGGATATAGATGTATATTATAATTATAGTATAACATCATATAATAACTTTAAATCCATCCTTTACACATCCCACATATGGCATTAACGAATCACATCACTTTGAGGGGGCGATAGTCCGCACTTCCTTAAATAAAGATATCGTGTTTACCCACAATGGAAACCATAAAGGTATGCCCAAAATGAAAAATAAAGAAGCTTAAAGAAAATATAAACATATTATATATCATATATAAATATAGTGACATCATAATGGCCACCTTTGAAGGTGTTAGATGAGTATTGAACAATCATCGTTTCGGGAGGCATAATTTTTCCATCCACGGAAACCGTATGTTCTTTAACCATTTGATGCACTTTTGTGAGAGTTTAGTTCGAATAAATCTTATAACAACATCCTAGTATATTTAATATTCTTGTGTTGTTACAAAAGAAGAAAATAAAAAGAGTTTAGAGGGTTGGAGAAGCAAAATAAAACAAATGAACAAGAGAGAATGAATTACCTTTAAAAGTGTAACTCCTTTTGATTTGAGCCTAAAGGCTTCCTTTGAAAGGATTATTCCCAAAGGAAATCTTCTAGTATGAGGAGAGGGATGTGTAGAGAGTAATTGGGAAGGGGTTGGCCGAGCCAAAGGCTTGAGGAGTGTGTGAAATGAGGTAGAGGTGGGGGCCATTTATAAGAGGAGAGGAGGGGAACTTTTGGAAAGTAAAGAAATATTACTTTATTTGAAAATGTGCTTCGGTTTTAAAAGGTCCCACATTGATATAATTCGTGGATAAGGTGATAAGGGTTAAAAATCCACTCATCCAATTGGTTTTTGACATGTGTAGTTCATATATTTTACATTATCATTCCATTTTATTTAAATCGTCAAATAATGATGTCATCGCTGCATCATTATTATGTCATAACTAATTTAATTTATTTAATGTCTAAAAATTATAAAAAAATACTATTATGTAGGAAATATTTTTATCTTTCCAATGACTATTTAGTATCAAAAATATGATCTTTATAACCCTGTAAAAAAATTGTTTTCGTAAAACATATTATGTTTGTGTCATTTTTACTTTTACATTAAATAAAACGTTATTTATGTTATTTCCCAACAAAAGTGTCCCCATGGGGTCCCCAAGTTGACCCATGGATTTTCTTGGTCGGCCATGACCCAACCAATAAGGTTGGGACATTTGTCTAGGTCATTTCATATTATTAAATTATTATTTATACCTTAAACTACCCTAATTACCACTAATCGCGGTTAAGAACTTAATAAGTTACTATTCACCAAAAAATTATTTTTATCCCATTGAACCACATTTTTCTTATTAATGACAACCATGTATGTCGGATTTTTGAAATTAAAAACACAATGATGGAAAAATTTCATTTAAACGGAAAATCAGTCTTTATAAGTACCACTTTGTGGTTTCACTATTCATCAAAAATTGAAGTTTTTCAGAAAATTACCAAAAATTCACCCTAAGCTATATTTGATATTCCAAATTCAAAAATGAAGTCTATTTTTCAAAATTCAAAACATATAAGTCACATTAATTAATTTAATAATTAATTCCCACTGTCAGAGCAAATAGCGTGTTTTTATGAAACAATAAGTATCAAAAGATTGATACTAGTTTAAGTCCGATTTCAAAGTGAAATTGATTCCAACGACCACTATTGGATTTAATGGTAAAAATATTTTCTAATTTCACTTTAAATCCAATTTAAAAGATATTCTAACCATATAAATAAATTAGATTAGAAAGAGGTTTTGAATTAAAATACAACATTTTACACTATTCATTAAAAAAATGAACTTTATCAGAAAGGTACCAAAAATTTACACAAAGTAAAATTTGATGTCCCGATTCTTAATAAGTGTTTTATTTGGTCCAAAAGAATGTTTAAGAGTGAACAAAACTATATTTAATGACAGTACGCCATCAAAAGGCGATAAGTGATCCCTTAGTGAAAACTAGGGCATATACGCCTAAAATTGAATTCTTTCTGTATTTTAAGCCTTTATCTTTTATTGGATAAATGTAAAAACATTTAAAAACATATATAATCATATTTTAGTTATTTATATCCCTTCCCTCCAATACAACGACTACATGTTAACTACCATTTAAAATAATATTATTTTATTATTAGAATGCAACGTAAGATTTCCAAGAAACTTGTTGTTGCGTGTTGGGTACGCCATCGATCATAGCGTCCCCTTTAAAGTCAATTCAATATTTTATTCACAAATATGGATAAATATGAATTGTCATATTCTTTATTTACCTAGGGTGTTACAAATAATGACATTATAACAAAATCACATCAAAACTAACCATTAGTTTTGACATATTCATTTTTAACCAAGTTTAACCTATAAATTTCAATAATCAATGACAATGAAATATCTATTAATTGTAATATTATGCATTAATGTGCAATAAATACCATTTATTAATTCGTTAAACATAATATTACTATTTAAAATCATTATTAATAAACATCTTTTTCGTAAAATATTATCAAAATAATATTATCACTGATTTCTTCATCGAGAATTGAGAAAATAGCCCATAATTATATTAAAATATTAAAAATAATCAATGATCATGTGTCAATGTATCTTATATGAACTTTTAATGAAATTTTGTGTGTCAATGAATGGGTATTGACATCCACATTATAGTGCATGCGGAAAATAATCGACGTCGTAATCATATGATGTTGAAAATATGAAATAACAAAATTATAAAAGTATAATAATTAATCTTAATTTGTGATTATAAAAGGGTATATATTTAAATATTTTTTTAAATTGTATTTTAAGATGGTAATTTTTGTTATACATAAGTTTAAAATTATTTCTTTAAATTCCTGAGTAATTGCATGGTTTTTTTTATCAATTTTTAATTTCATTGAATCATGTTTTATAATGTTAACTATGTTATATTTTATATTGTTCAATTACTAAAAATTTATTTTATATTTATTTTATATTTATTAATAGTATTTTTTTCATTTCAATATCACTATTTAATGTTTTTGTAATTCATGAGTTATCAGAGTCATTAGGGATTTAATTAACTCAATATTCATTTCCCATGGATATAATAATACACCTTGATATTTTTTCTATTAAGATTGATATATTCCTATATTTTCTATTTCTAATATTTTCCCCTACTCATTGAATAGGTAAATTTAAATATCTTTTTAAAATCATTTTCCCTATTTAATGTAATAATTATAAAAATTTAATGTTATTAACGACAATTATCGACAATTGTAATGATGGTTTTCCCTTTATATCTCTGTTATTTCATTCCAAATATTTTCAATGTTATCTGTAAATCCCTATATGTATTTTTTCTTATGACCCCCACAATTCAAATTAATTAATATAAGAAAACAAATTTTTTAATATATTTTTACTAAGTCATTTTTAATGTTTTAATTTTTTCAACTTTTACAATAAAATATTTTATATAACCATATGTATTTAGTTTATATAAACAATACATATTTTCGAAAATCCTATATTAATAAGTATTTACAAATAGTGTATCAAAATTTATTCATATTAATGTCTCATATAAATATCTATTTAAAATAAACATTTAACTCTATGATTTTTAATATTATTTAAACTATATTCTAAAATTATTATTTTTTTGTTGTTCGGAAATTTTCATCCTTTTATTCAATGGATTTAAATCCTATGGTGTACATTTTTTGAATCGACCTTTATATTACTTTTAAAATAACATCACTGTTGTGATTAAATTTTCCATAAATGAGTATATTAATTGATATTATTCAATTTGATACTACATGGAGACCATATAAAATCAATATTATTTCCATGTGTTCTTTATTAATCATTGAATGATATAATTCATTTTTATCACATATGTATTGATGAATATATTTTTTCATGTTTGGGGTCCTATATTTCAATATAATTATTTGGTTGAATTTTTATATCCCATGAGGTAAAAAGGATACACATATTGTATTCCAATACCATGAGGTTATATGGGTTGTAACCCCAAGACCAGGAGGGGTCACATGTTATTAACCTACGAGTAAGAGGGTTCTCACTTTCTTATACTATTATCATTAATTTACTTGAGTTAATATCTCGAGAACAAGTCTGTATAATAGTTATTAGCCTCAGATAAATATGGTACATGGGTTTTTATCCCATATCTAATAGGGAAAACTAGTTATTAGCCCATGACTATGGGTCAAGTAGGTTGTTAGCCAAAAAACAATATGATGTGGCAATCATGTTGAATTCCTTAGACCACCAAGTAATTATTTCCGATTATTGGGACTATTACACATTTATTTTTTATATTCAAATGTTATGTTGAATTGATTATCTTAATTGTATCATGTTTCGACACTCATATATCATTATACATTCATAATTTAATATAATATTATTTTTCCATGATATTTTAATCACATATGTATTCAGTGTTTAGGTCCTCATACAAGCTAATTTTATCACCCTTGATGGATATTGAAAAATGATTCTCATACTTTGTATTTGATATCACCCCTTAATTATGTTTTATATTTCTATAGATTTTAATATGAGTATAACCTAAGACATGTCTAGAAGGGATATAATATTTTGATATTATGGAGAATTGTTTTCAATTATGAGAAATAACATTTCTTTGTATCATGTAACTACCGGATCCTTAATAAATAAAATTCACATTAATCTAACGTGTTATCGAAAAATACATGAAATATTTTTATAATTATTATTATTTTGTTTAAATTGATGTTTAATATTATTACTGTTGATAATATATACATTTTATAGTGATCACAAAATAGATATAAATGTATGGGTTTTAAAAAATATCCTTTCGACACTGAGAATGGAGAGGATTGCCTCATCCAGTAGACCCATGCTATACAAATATCAATTTTCAAAGATTATAAAGCTGGTTGTCTCACTGGGATTCACTCATAACCCCGAACAGGATGAGCTTCAACATTTTATGTTTGAACAAAATCTTTTATTGGAGAATTTCAAGATAATTGATAATACTAACTGAGTGATGTTATATGATCCACCACAAGATATTATCACTATCACAGACCATACCCATAGGCCTTATGTGGTTGTAATAATTTTTTAAAAGATAAGGGATTAGTTACATATTCTGTAATCAATTCTTTTAAATAATGGTCTTTTTCAATCAATTCCATTATGATAATATTCTTTCTATAATGATAAATTAGGAAAATTAATTTTTCCGAAAAAATGGTACATTTTAGAAATATATAAATTTTTATATCAAAATATGGTTCTATTATTAACTGATTTTATAATAGATTTATAAGAAGTCATGAATTATCCCAGGAAATGCTATATTGTAAGGGCTGAGAATCATGATGAGCATAAAAAATATCCAAGATCAAGAGAGCAGGAAAATTCTTATACTATGATCAATAATGATGAATTAATTATATGTAATAACTAATTAAAAGTAGTGTATGTCAAAATTCATGTCCTATTAGTATATCATTAATGTTTTCTATGATCATTGTGTCCCCACCAGAAATCATATTAATTAATTAGGGAAAAATTCTATATGTGTTTTTTCACATATTGATTTTTGTGGAAATGTTATTCTTGAAAATATTATAAGTATCACTTTTATGTAATTTGAGGGAAAATGAATATGTCATAGCCTACATCTCATGATAGTTAAAAGTAATGAGTAGAACATTCCTACAAATGATCTGGAGTTTTCTGGAGTAATCTTGACATTCAAAATTTTGCAACAATAACAATTTTGGGAAATGTTTAAAATATATATATATATATCCCAAGATCCTTATGTATTATTCACAAAAAAAAGAGTTGAATATGCTCCAATGATTATGGTTAGAGTTGATCAAAGACTCTGGCTACTCAATCCAATACCACCCTTGGAATGCGAACAAGGTGGTAGATGCTCTAAGTAGAAATAACCCACAATTATATCATTAATTAGAATTAAAAAGGATCCACACATCTTATATTTGATGAAGATTGTCATGGGATTCATAATTAAAAGAACATAATCAATGTTTTAATAAGTGATTGATCAACCATCTCTTTTGTAAATGATAAAGGATGAAAAAAAGGATGATTTTGGAATTCATAAAAATGTTGAAAGAGATAGTTAATGTAAATCCCTTGTGTTCAATGTTAATGAAGAAGGAATTTTGAGATTTGGGTCAAGAATATATATCCTAGTAAATACAGAGTTAATGAATGATATTTGGAATGATTCACGTATTTATAATTTCTCCATTCAACCCGGTGACACAACAATGTATCAAGATATCCAAGTGAATTGTTGGTGAGATAACATGAATTAAAAGATAACTAAGTAAACGTCAATGTGTCTATCATGTCCGAATGTGAAATCTGAGAGGTAATATCCTATGGGTAGGATGAAACCATTAACCATACCAACATGGAAATGGGAATACATCACCATATAGTTTCTCACTGTAATTATAAATACATCTAAGAGAAACAATGATATTTGTGTTGTTGTAGATCATCATACAAAGAATGAACTCTTCATTGCAATTAAGGAGTATTTATCAATTGATCAACTGGAATGAATATTTATCAGGGAAGTGGTAAGGCTGAATTGTGTAACACTATCAATTATATCTGATTGAGATACAAGATTCAACACAATGTTATGGAAGAGTCTCAAACACACTCTAAATACTGATATGAAAATCAGTAAAACTTATCATCCTCAATACCGATGGACAATTTGAGTGGACTATCCAAACATATGAGGAGAATTTGAGATCATGACCAATGGAATTAAAATGAGTATGGGATTAAAATCTTCCTCAGGTTTAGTTCTATTATAAAAACAATATTCACTCAAGCATACAAATGGTTCCTCATCAAGCCATTTATTGGAAGAGGTATGAAACTACATTATGTTGGGATGATGCTGGGGAGTGAAAAATTTTGGTCTAATAATTTTCAATGATATGGGGAGATGGTCAGGACTGTCCAACAACACATCAATGCTAATAAGAGTCAAAAAAAATAGTTATGCTAACAACCATTGACGATACTATGATTTTGATGTTGGAGACACATTATTCCTCCACAGATCATCCCAGGAGAGAGTTATGATATTTTGGAAGAAGAGAATGCTTATTACAAGGCACATCCTCAGTTTTAAGATCATTGATCACATTGGAATAGTGGGCTACTAACTGAAACTCCCACTTAACATATCTCAAGTACATGTTCTATTCTATGAATCACTATTGAGGGTATACATACCTGACCCATCACATGTACTCAATCAAAATCTGATACCATTAGATAATGACCTCTCTTATGAAGAGAATCCGGTGAATTATTTATATTATAGAGTAAATGTTCTACGATCTATGAGGATAGACCTCATCAAAGTGTGGCGGAGAGACCACATGTTCTAAGAAGTAGTGTTAGAATTGGAGGAAGTTAGTATGCAAGTTTACAATCATCTTTTTTAGTGTGGGAAAAATAAATTTTGAGGGAACAATATCTTAAGGGGGAATTTTGTAATGACAAGATAATTTATGAATAAAATTTCATTTATTTAATATCTTCTAGAAAACGCATGAAATAATTTTTTTATTTTTGGGTTTAAATAACCGTTAATTATAATTACCATTGATAATATTGTGTTTTAATAGTTATCACGTGAGTAATATAAATTTGAGGTTTTAAAAATAATCTTTTAAAACAATAAAGGAGAGAATGGCCTCATCTAGTAGAATATGGTAATACGATTGTCATTTGTCAATGCTCGCAAAGGAGGATGCCTCCCTAGTATTCTCTCTTGAACAAGGCCAAGCCGAGCTTTAAAATGTTTTGCTAGAATGGAATCACATATGGGAGAATTTCAAGATAATATATTTTACTTCCTATGGTTTTTATCTATGCCATCGCAAGAATAGGTCACCATCACACACCATACATTTATGGTTTATGAGACTGTATAATAGGTTATGTAATATGGTATTAATAACTTATTGTGGAATCCATTTTTATAAATAAATGTATCATTCCATTATTTATATTTTAAGAATAGTGTTTCATGAAAAATGATTACTTTGATAAATTTATTTCTAAGACAAAATCGTACATTATAAGAATAAAAAAATTCTTATGTTAAACAATGGTTTTATTAACAAATTAATTTAAATTGTTTTATTAGATCATAGATTTAAATTACAAATGATGATTATATTTATTCCTTATTGTTTTTCTATTTTATTAATGATTTATTATTATGTTGAAAAATAGTTATATTTTTGTAGGATAAAAATGAATTTTTATTTTTAAATAATTAATTTTTTTGACGAATTAATCAATTTTTAAAATAAATAATATTTTAATAAAATATTTTTATAATTTAATTTTTATAAATATAATGATCATAAAATATTTATCAAATCATAGGTTATTTTTATTAAGGATTGAAAACTTATTTTTTCAAAACCCTTAAATTTTCAATAAATTAATATTTGTTATTATAAAACTAAAACATCACCTAAATAAAAAATTATTAAAATTAAATTAAATTTACTTTTGGAATCAGGACATCGAAATTATCCAATGGTTAATTTTTCATTATTTTCTTTGGCAATCAAATATTTAGGGATAACATTTATTATTGTATAAATATATAATGAGATTTATGACATCATAATCATCAAATACTAATGTAATAAAATACAAAAAAATGTTTATTTGGGAAATATATGTTTTAAATATAAAATAATGTGATTTTAGATTTGTTTTATAACTTTTATATTTCCTAAGTGGACCCTTCAAAACATATAAATAATTTCAATATTTTAAGATGATTTCCTGGAGAGTGTGACACACATCCACATACGAAAGGCAAATATTTTAATATTTTCGGCCCTTGTGCATATAATATATTTTATTCCACTCCCCTTTAGTAGAAACTATGGGAAAAAAGTCATTGGATTGTATGTGATTTAGAATATTTTAATGTGCAGTGTCCTAGACCTAAATAATAATTAATTCCCTCTCTTTTCCTATACATACCCACTTAATCCGTCATTAATATTCACTAAAACCCATTTTTATATTGTCTAAATTCCTCTATCCACTCCCTATTGTTACCCAATGTCATCTTAATCTCTCAATAAGCATTTCCTAATAATCTAGGATCATACATCCAAGCAAGTGATGATCAACCCTCTTATTTTATCAAGCATTATTTTCATGTTATGTCATTTAATTTAATTTATTACTATGAAGAAATATATTATTAAATATCCTACATACTTACCATTTAGTGTATATGTTATTATATCACCACTGACTCTCATTTATTCCTCTTATAAACCCTTATGTGCACTCATTTAAATGATGGCGTTTCATAAATGATCCCCACATTATTTCATTTAAAATTTTTATTCATGATTCTTTATTTTGTTATCCGATTATATTTTAAACTAAAAAATCTATGGAAGATTTATGAGAACCCTATACTTACCTCCTTATTTCTTGATGATGATATACCAATTTATCTCTTATTAATTCGATCCACATTCAAATATTACCATGCTAAAATTCCATAAGTGATTTCTCTCTTTTTATTTTAATTTAATTATTTTTCTCCAATGTAATGAATCTATGTTCCATTTTATATGTTGGGATATTATTTTACATAATCCCATTAACATTTATTTTAGGTATAAATGATCAGAGACCCCTTTCTCTCTCATCTACACAACTTATGGATTTACATAAAATAGTATTACACATCTTTTATTATACTAGGATTTTCCAAGATAAAATCATCATGTAGTGAATTCCATACCAATTTCTCATTCATGTGTAATCTCATTTATGAACATATACATATTTAATAGTACAGACATGTTTTTATTACAAATAAATTAAACTATTAATAACATTTTATGTCGAACTAGTATATGTTACATGTTCCATGTGGCACAAATATGCATGAAATGAATTTTTTTAAGGGCGTTCCCTCATAGCACTCAAATGCATTGGGTAATGTTTAGTATCATGATATTTATTGTGAAATTAGGGTTTAATCAGGAATATTCAAGTGTAATTTGGGTTTAATCATTCTAATTCATGTTTAATGAGGGTTTACTCATTATATTTCTTATGCAACAAGGGTTACTCATGGTAATACTTGTGTGATTAACCTTGTATCTTGCTAATATCATGTTTTATTTTGTTTTACATTTCTATGTTATGATATTCATTATACATCATTCCTTTATGTTCATGTATATCTAGTGCTCCATTGATATAACTATTACCTAAAAATTATTTTAATCTTCATGTTGTGACTTGTTTACTCCCTTACTAGGCTTTATAGCTCCATATTTATGTATTTCCTCATGTTATCCAATACAACGATAAGTATAAAGGAATTTTGCGATCATGTAAAACGTGTTTTCAATTGAGATGTTGTATTTTACATTTTATGATTTCATGTAATTTTAAAAATCCCCAAAAAAAGTATACCTATCAATATTTTGGGATGTATTAGGGCATGGTTATATAATAAATCAAGTATAAATGTGTACTAAATATTAGGTATTATATTTATCTATTTCCTAAATAAAATAAACATTTGGTTCACATGATGGTGTGACTATTGTGAAATATAATTTTAATATTTTGGATAAATTTATATGTTTTTATGATTTATCTCCCATCGTATCCAAGAATTGAATTAAAAATTTTTTTGTACCAGACCCATGAGTTTTGGTTTTTTGGTGTATCAACTATATCTATAGACAATATAATATTTTCTAACATGTGATAACTAACTAGAAAAGTACGAAATTAGATATAGTGAACATGGGTGTTTGTGGGAGTCGGTTCCCATAAAAATCATCATTATTATTTATGTAATATGTAATATTCAAATAAATGAACAATTGTTTTAAAAAAAATTATCTAATTGTGGCTATATATAAATATTGTGTAGAAATTTATTTTATAATTTAAAATTAATTTCATAAAATGGTGTTTTTTTCTTTTAGTTCATATGTGTTATGATAATTTTCATCCACTTTATAAATTTTTTAGAATATGGGAATCATATTATTATTAAAAATGTAATAACACTCTTAATATAAATATATTTTGAAATTTTCAAAATATATGGATTTTAGATTAAATATTGAGTAATTCTAATTTTTTTTAAAAGTAAATCATTTAATTTTAATGAAATTAATTTTAAATTTAAATATTTCTAATTTCAATTATTTATAATACGTGTAATTTTATTGAACATATTAGAATTAATTTGATATGAATATTCATTATACATGATTTTGGTAAAAAAAATCGTATTTATGCTTTAAATGAGGGTTTGTTTTATTTTGAATGATTATACTAAAATTAATTTCATACAGCTATAAAAATAAAATAATAAAAATTAATATTTCCTTTATAATAAGAATAATTATATTTAGTATTGAGTGAAATTTCATTCATGTCCAATGTGACTAGTAAACATTGTGAAAGGTCTTCACTGTGACAAAGGGTCAGATGATTTAATTAGTCATAAATATTTTTATAAGGATAAAAAAATCAAATTAATTATTATTGGTTGAGATTATTGAAAATATTATTAACTTATATTTTAAAATATTTATCATCTATTCCACGTTACATTTATTATAAACATTATATTATTTTAGGATGAGAATAAATACAGTATATCACTATCTTTTTTTAATGCCACTATTATATTTTGATATTAATAAAATAATATTCTGAATGAATACAACTCTATATATTTATGTCGAATAATTTTTTTGATAGTAATTTAATTCTTTATCGTATACTTACCATGAATTTTTACACCACACTGACATAGTTTTAGAGAAAGAATTAGGAAAATAATGAAAATGAATTTAAAAAATTAAGAGTAATATGATTTTGATGAATTATGGTGTTCTAAAAATATATTGTAAAATTATAATGTAATATTTTATGTTATGATATTTATATTTTAATACCATTTTCATACTTTGAAATTTAATTTAATGATATATAAATAGTCATGAAAATGATTTTATGTGACATTTAATGTGAAAACA
The DNA here is from genome assembly GCA_963277665.1 of Viscum album. Lineage (NCBI taxonomy): Eukaryota > Viridiplantae > Streptophyta > Magnoliopsida > Santalales > Viscaceae > Viscum > Viscum album. The sequence continues at coordinate 1,430,704,735 of OY728155.1, read as the reverse complement.
TTATTTTAAAATCATATTAATGTAAAAAAAGATATTAACTAAATTTTATGGTAAATTGATTATATTATTATTCATGTACAATTTATTTTCAAATTTTAATTTTTTTAAAATTACATCCATGACCCTTAATGATTATAAAATAGAGAATAATCCATTGTTAATTTCATAGAAAAAGTGGCACACTTTAAATTTTTATTGACAAAAATAAATATAGGACTTATTTAAAGAAATAGAAAAAAAATACTACTCTAAAATTCAATCCCTACAACATATTTATCCTTTTTAACTAAATTTACAATCTTAAAATGATTGTTGTTTATGCCAAAAAAGGTTTTCCAAAAAAAGAGGTCAATATCTAAACCAAGGTATTTCATGTTTATTTTTTATATCACCAAGTTTAAATAATATCTAATAATAATTGAATAAAAATATTATTATATTTAATATACCAAAAAATTCTTATGTATAATATAATAGGAATTTTCATCTTCATATCCATCCTATATGAAATTAAATCATCGTTTGTTCCTATGTGTAGTCTACTACCTCCATGAATCGATGTATTTTGTTCTTCATCACCACCACATGTGGTAATTTTAAATTATAGTTAAAATTAATATATATAAATGATATATATGAAATAATTATTATTCTATAATGATAAAATATTCCATTATTTCTTATACTTCTATCCGTTGGAAAAATGATGTTATTGCTCGTGTGTACATGATGACAACATTCTACATTTACCGAGGTTATTCATTTATCATCTCCATCATCCATGGATGGTTCTAAAACTATTTTTAATCTATTATATTTACAATAATTTCCTTGTTAATATTTTTATATTGGGTAACAATGACCTTTTTAATGATGGTTTACCTTCCAAATTGGTTTTGTGGGATTACGAAGCCGACATCCTCAAAAAATCCAACATGAATATAACCGATTTTTTAATGTTATATGATTTCTAAATAAGTGAAATAAAAGGGAACATGAAAAATGAATAAACCTTAATAATCTTTTAATTAAATTAAATAATTAATATATTTTTATTATAAAATAATTAATGTATTTATGTGCTGAGTTATACTCGAGATAAGGGGATTTATCATTTCAATTCACTTTCTATCAGACTTATGCCATTCCTAAGAAATTATATTTTTTATGATGTATAAAATATCAAAATTTATTATTTTGAGACTCTTTTAGTTAATTTAAATTGTTTTGAATATTCTTTTAATGGTTTCTCCATCAATTTTCTTTTGAGTTTAATGTTACTAGGGACAGAAGGGATTTTCATTTTAATATCGATTAATATATTTTATTGTTTTTCAAAACAATTTTTTTTCATAATCATGATTCATAAAATAATCCATTATTCTAATTATTATAATCAAATGGTTTTCTAAAATCATTTTAAACTATAATTTACACCATTCTCATTGGTTTAGAAAAATTATTTTAAAATATTATATATGGGTTATTTTAAAATTTGTGTGAAAGGAATATTTTTTAACTAATATGGAATGAAAATAACTTTCAACATCATGAAAAATTATTTTTAATAACAGTTTGTTAAATTTTTATGATTTTATAAGTAATATATATATTTTTATATTATTTTGTAATTTTTTAAAATATATTTAAAATAAAAAAAATTATCTATACTTTCATGCTATGGCTGAAAGAATTTGTTAATATTTTTTAAATATAATATTTTGTGAGATTTTTTTGATGAACATATATGATTAAATGTTATTAATGTATTTTATTGTCCATGTAATATTTCCCTGAAAATGTATGAGCCTTATATGTGTCTCTAATTAATTAGGTAATGACTTTTTTCTGTTGGGATTTTTTTTGAATTAACCATGTTGGTTATTCAATTTTAAAGAGTTATTGTATGTGTGGTTGTAAGAGTTATATGATGATTATATCCCTCAATTCCCACATTAATTTTATATTATTTATAATTATAATTCATTTAATTATTTGGAAATTGTTAGTAAATCTAATGAATTGTTTTTAAACTAAATGTCACCCCCTTTTAGGGTAAAAATTATATTTTCCATGATAGGGTTTTCATGTGTACCAATGCTTTTTAGAGAACCATGATGATTCTTGGTTTTTTATTACCATTTATTATGATATGTTTTTTGGGATTTTTTTTCTAATTTAATTTGTTTCATTAAGTATTGAAATGAATATTTTGAGATAATGATTAAAAATATAAATGTAAAATTTTCCATGAGATCTCATTATTTTCAAAATAGGTTTCAGGGTCACTTACTTTTATATATCATACTAATATTAATATTTTCATCTGAGATTTAAAAATTCTTTTGATAGAACATAATGATTTGTATTATCTCTATCAAGGTCAATATATCGCCATGGTGATTCGTCTTGTGATGAGAAATAAAATTTTGAATGAATCATGTGTATAAATATAATATTATTATTTAAATGGAGAAGTTGAAATTAAGTGGATGTTCCATCATTGTTTTTCATGTTATTATATGAAATATATTTTCATATTATATATAACCCATAAAATATAATATAAATTGACTAAAATAATATTCAATTCATTATATTTAACACAAAATTATTATTTTATTATCGGATGACTTATTATATATAGTAACAAAACAAGGGTTTTGATAACATTAAGGGTTAGGATGTTATTTGATTTCAAAACATGAAGGGATCAGATGTTTGGTTGTGACGATATGTTGAAGGTTTCATATAATCATAAAGATTAGTATGTTAATTAAAATTGTTCTTTTTTACAAAATAAGAAATTTAGAATACAAGATGACATGTAAAATATATATTACTAATTATCCATTTCAAAATATGGTTTGATATAATTTTAATTTTTTTGCTAATAATATATATTTCTGGTTTAGAAAATATTTGGAACTTTTTGGATCTGTTTTAAAAAATGATGTGTTGGTTAATTCTATGATTTTCTGAATGTTCATCCATAAGAGATAACTATTTCAGTGAATTCCAATTGGGGTTTTCCAAACCATCTATTTACATATATGATTAAAAACATGACCTAATTATAAATTCCTAGGAAACCAAACAAAATAAAATTATAGTTTAATGGATGTTTAGTGTATAAAAATATAAAAGAAAATGATTCAACATCATACAAATCATGAATGTGGGAACAAGAACCTATAAGAATTTCCTAATGATTATGAATATGTTTCTAATATGGGTACTATAGAAACTATTAAAATAGTATCCCTTGGATAAAATCACATGTTGTAGGTCAACATGATCATAATATTGATGATTTATCATGGTTATATGCTGAAGATGATGATATTGGGAATAACATATAATGGTTGTATTTTATTTTTATAAAAATTCATATATTTAAATTAGAAAATATAAAAAATATGGGATTTATTAAAATATGTACATAATTAAAATTCTAAATTATTGGAATGAAATTTTTAATGACAGAGATGATAATGTCTATTCAATGGTTCATATAGGTTTTAGAATGATTAATGAATATATAAATATGGTTTCAATAGATTCGATGAACTACTTTTTTAATGAATGATAATCATTTAAGATGATCATATTTTTAAATTCATTAAATCCATTATGATTTTTATGTATTCAGAGACATAAAATTATTTTATGAGGAATATCTAATATGTTTAATATGTATTTAAAAAAAAGATTATTTAAAGAAGAATTATTTCATATTTAATTAAAAAATATATATTATTAACAATTTTTATTGATAATATGATATTTTCGGTTTAGGTAATTATGCTAATTTGGATAAAGGGTTATTATATTTTTGGCATATATGATTTATCATACATTAATTAATGGTATTGGAAAGTGAATATGTGACTAAGTGATTAATTTTATTCCTTAACTAGATCACTGTATTAAATAAATTATATTACCAAGGAATATGGAACTATGATTAGCTAAGGTGGGATATTTTTTGAGGATTAATGGTTGAGTTATCTTTTAGAGGAATTGATTATTTTTTGTGGATTTATGGTGATTTATTTTTTTTATTAAATTTTTTTTCATATTTTTTAAATTATATAATTTATACATATAAAGATTTTGTGTTCCACCAAATGAAAGATTAATGATGTTTAAAGGAAAATGATTAACCAATCCTGAAATAATATGCAGTCAAATGTTTATATAATTTTCCAATTTTATTATGGCTTATTATGATGATTTTTTTGATAACTATTAATGAAATGATAATTGTTTAACTATGATTGTATTAGTAGAGGTTTTAGATCATGATCTATGAAATATAATTCATTTAGATATTATAATAATTTTTAAACCATTATAGATTAGTTTAATGTTTAAATACATGAGAAATAACATTTTTCTTGTGAAATAAGGTATTTCACATTTTTATATTTAGGGTTTTTATCATTGGATACATCATGACTATAATTTAAGAACTGTTATATATATATATATCATCTTGATTATTTTTAACTAGAGTAATAAAAATTATCAATAAATTAACAAAAATAGTCATATATTCCAACCTAATACTACATACTTGGATGGTTATTTCATGTTAATTATATAAAATTCAATATGAAACAAAATTTATCATGATTTTTATTTCTAAAAAATGGTGTTATTTTTTTATAACAACAGTTATATAAAAACTAATGTGAAAATTGACATTATTTATTTTTTAAGTTCATCAATTTTATATTAGTCATGAAAAATAATTTTGTTAAGAAGAATTACAATAATATACCACTTCCTAGCTATACAAAAAGAGATCCCAAAATTTAAAAAAACCATACCAACCAAATAACATCCTTAAAACATCAAATCATTTTATCATTTCAATATTAAATTTAAATGTTAAAATATATTTTTCAAATAATATAAAACCCTATCAGACCTATAAAAGTATTCCACCCATTATCCATTTAAGGGTTTCATATCTTATGATGTTTAATTTCTAGAGTCATTAAAATTATAAAATTTAAAGCGAATGAAACTATGATATATATTAATTGTAATTATAAGAAAAATGTTGAAATTTTATAATAAAATCTAACCTTGATTAATTTCATAAAAAAAATAGTTGAAATTTTTTCAATCCTAAATCTTATTACATATAATCAAAATTTTATTAGTCCTTATCATGAATTTCCCTAGACACCCAGGTACCCTGAATCCAGATCTGGAATTAACATTTCCCAATAGGATTTCCTGATCCCCACATGTTGGCGATAAACAATTGACATCCATGGAGATCATTTGGGAATGAATTTTACACAAAAAAAAGAGATGATAAATGTTACAAGACCATATTTTCAACACTCAAAATAGATAATGCAACTGGATAAATAATTAAAAATGTACCAAAACACTCCCTAAATGAACATCATACCCATATGACAATATTAACATGAAAAGTGTCTCAAACACATGCTATATAAATGGAAATTTTCTCCTCTATTCACTTTGATAACTCCACAAACTAAATTATCAAGAACATCCACCACCACCACGTTTCACATTATGTTTTCTTGGACATGAAATAAAAATTGTATAAACACTAGACCGAAAAGGTATTGTGTGCGATAAAAATCCTAACATGATCTTATAAAATACACCATAATAGATTCAACAATAATAAAAAAATCATATATACAATTTATATAAAATATGGAATGATATTATATATTATAAACATATGAAAAAAATTATTTTTTCAGCATATTGGATGAATTTCAATCATGGAATAAATTAACCTTTATATAAAATCATTTATATAAGTAATTGGGAATGAGTAAATGTGTTTTATAACAAAGAGAATATAATCACATAAACCCTCTAAACAATCACCATAGTCATCTTTCCTATGGTACATTAGTTTTTGGATATAGGATAATCACAAATATCGAATTAGTAACAATAGTAAAATAACATTGCACACATCCCTCTGGCTCATTCTTAATAGAAATCATTCATATCTCATTAAGGATAATCATAAAAAACAAGTTATTTATTAGAACGTTCATAGTCAGTCTGTTTTTAAGGGATAACTATCCGAGAATGATATCCCAAATTACCCACTAACTTCCCTTGATCACATGTGGGTAGTGAATTAATCAAAAATGGAAAAATAATTTCATTTCATATCAAATCATAAATTTCCATAAAATTTGTAGTATTTCATGTTCATTATTCCAATTGAATATAAAAAAACGTCAATTATCAATAATTTCTTATATTTTAAAGACATAACCAATCATTGGGTTTTTATTATTTTAATATAACAAATTTTCTCAATTATAATTCTTATTTAATATTATGAATTCCATCATCTAATAATTTTTTGAAAAATCTATCTTTTATTTTAAAAATTCACTCATTAATTACAATTTAATTGGAATTTGGATTTTTATTCATAATCCATGCCATTTCAATTTCATTTTTAAATAATATGAAATAGGATTTTTTAAATAAATTGAATGAAAATTCAATCAAATAAACCACTTAATGGATTAACTTTGATGTGAAATAAAATATAGAACCAATTATATTTGGTTGTTAAAAATAAATGATCAATACCCCCAATAATAATACTAACAATGATGAACATCAAACAAGATCTACGATTCATACATAAAATCAATATCAGTCAACAGAGGATAGATATCCATCAAAACAAAGTATAGATCCATCATGAACATGATGATATGAATCTCTTTTATGAGTAGAGGAAGGAAGATCATAAGAGAAAACATAAGGGGATATCCACTTAATAATGATTGATATTACCATCCATTAGAATAATGATTCACAAAAGGAGGATGGCGAAGGATTCAAAATTCTATTCTGGGAGCCTATTTGGAAGGAAAATTAATATTAGGTATCAATGGGAGTAATTAACCACTTAAAATAAGGGTTTTATATATATTTAATAAAATTTTGGTGAAAAAATATATCTGGAATGGTTTCATAGGAGTGGTCACAGGGTTATTCAATCTATGTTCCCTAAACATGTACACATACTAGACTTATGAATGTGGTTCACCGTTTGGCCACATGGTTTATTTAACCATGCATTAACCATGAAAAACCCATTATTTGTGTTTTCTATGTTTTTAGGGGTTGTATTCATGGTTATAAAAACCCTGCACACCCTTTTAGTGTCTTAAAATAGGGCACCCAGTTTTCTATACCAAACTGTTTGGTTTTCCCTGACTATGCACCAACCAGGTCTAAATTTATGTACTTCCAATTTTCTCCAAATATCACTAAAAAAACATGAAAAAATTAGACACCAAAAAGAGGTCAAAGCATGAATCAAGGAAAACCTCTAAGAATGTAACAAGATGTTTCAAACACGTCCTCCCAAACTTATCGTCCAAAGAATTTCTATCATAGAACCTCTATGTAAAAGTGATGATTATACTAATAACTCATCAGTTCCTTAAGATAAAAACTACTCATATGAATCTGAACATTGTTTCAATAATATACAAATAAAATGTATTGTTCTCTCACAATGTACATTTGTATTGAAATATAAAATACTTCCTGGATCCCCAATCACTGTCAAATCTCGATCAAAATTAAAATCCTCATTGTTCCGGATATTTGATTGGCCAGAATGATACGTCCAACGATTTGAGACCATGGAAAAAAAATTTATTGACATCAACTGTGGTGGAAGTGCTAATTGGTAATCTAATTTACCCACCCGATAAACATCATAAAAATGTAACAAAACCTACATTACATGAATTTTATATTTTCCATGATTTTGTTGATCCAAACAATGTGAAACTTCCATGGTCACCAGATAAACAACCAACAACTCCTATATTTTTATATGGTGACAAAAAAAATATTTATATTAGATCATTTTATTATCCAATCTATAAAATAACAACATTATTGGTGTCATAATTTATTAGAGAAAACTTCTTCCAACCAAATATAGTTCTCCAAACTCTAACCAACACAATATATATTTTCATGGAAAGACAAAAAAGTCCTAAATGGGATATATATGAATGGACCTATGTTGAGTATTTTATTACGTAATCTCTATCGGTCTCAAGTGGTTGTTTTAAGGTCAACCAAAATCAATGGTGTGGTCACATAGCATGTTTTCTAAAATATGAATAACTCATTGAATCTGGAAATCCATCTATTGATGATATTCTGTTCTCAAGACCACTTGAGATCCCAATGTGATATTGGGGACTCTCGAAAAATGATCAGTTAACAACGAATCCCAACAATAAATTGTCACACATGGAAGGCCATGAAACTTGGAAACCACATGGATGTACATGTTTCCAAAGCCTCATATTTTTTATTTCATAGATAGATATAATTTTGTTTTATTGGGTTAGCTAGACTATCACAACCAATATTTGGTTCTTCTTACGAGGGGTACAAGGGAATAACATAACAAATTCCATGAAAATATGTTCTTATTTCCAAGTAAAAACATGAAGAGGTTGGATCAAACCAGAAGGTTTCTAGGGTTTATCCCTGTCCTTTTAGAAATTAATATAATGTGAAACAATCTCAACAATGTACTATCTCACAACTAGAAACTAAAATTTTCACCTTATATCATAGAATGTATTTTTGGTACCCTAGTTAACTTCCCACCAAAATCCATTAAAGTCTCTCATCACAACATTCTATATAAAAGAACGCACAATGTACTAATTCTGAGAACATAGAATATCATCAATATAGAATGAAAAATCATTTATGGTATCAACAAATATAAAGAGAGTATCTAATTCCATATAAATAATTGTCATGTTTTAACATAAAGAATCTTCTAAATAGGAGAGGAGATCAACTAAAAACTTGTCAACATTTCCTCATAATCATTTTCAAACACACTAATGTGGAACTGAGTTACGAGATCCATAAAATTCCACTACCCCAATGATTATTTCATGTCATGGTACCAATATTTCATTCTTATGGAATAATTGATGACATTATCCTTTCTTAGGATATAAGATAAATTGAAATTAAATTATTGTATGTACTCGACCCAACACCCCAGAGAGAGATTCAAATATTGTTTTGGGGAATATAATACTCAGGTTCTTTTATTTTACTAATAATTAAACCATTCTACAAAATTGACTTTTATCCATCCTTTTATATAATGCATCATGACTATGTGTTTGAGATCACGGTTTTAATAGTTATACCTCAGTGGCCAATGTTTTCTAGGTCAATAAGAAATGATGTTATCATAGTGCATAAAAACATAGAAAAAAGAATAATCTCATGCATCACAAAAAAACATATACATACATGGCTTCTATCAGAGAGAACACTATTATAGAAGTAAAAATTCAATTTCAACTCCACAAAAGAACTCTCATACAAATCATCCCAAAAAATGTACAATCCTTCTAGAGTGATAGTGGTCAATAGTTAAGTTATCTACTATAAGTTACATCCACACTAACGATAATACCCCACTAAACCCAAGAATCTCCCAATATCAAAACTAATTCATTATTTTTCCCATGTGATATCATTATTCACTGTCTCAGTATCAACTAAAAATCCATATTCCACAAAAAATGACCAAATAAAATTACTTCTAGAATATAGATACTTCATTTATAAATAGTTTCAAAAATTTAACAATCTTTAAAAACATCCAATAATTTTTTCAAAAGACACAAAATATCCTCTGAGATTTATGTTCGAAGAAGGATATCATCAAAAAGAAAACCACAAACATGTCTAGGAACATGTGGGTTATCAAATTCTTCCATTCAAAAAAATTACAGGAGAATTGGATGTACCGAAAACAATAAAAATATACTCATATTCGTAAAAACTATTTTCAGTGGAAGTTTTATGGATGATAGATAATTTAAATTATAGTTCGTGGTAGCCATAATTAATATGATTATTCTAGAAATAGTTCACCTCATTTGACTAGTTAAACATATAGTCTATCATATGTAATTGAATGTTTTTCTATAATGTCAGTTGATTGAATTTTCTATAATCAACCCAATAGAAAATAGTAATGTCATATTTAATCACAATGAGAATAAGCTCTTATAAGGGTGTATTAATAAGGAAATCATTTCCCCACTCATGAAGCTAATCTTTATGAGTCGTCAACATTTTATACTTTACTGGTGCTATATGGAAAGAATGAATAAACATTATTTGAGTATTATTTGTTAAATCAACTGGTAACTATACCACTCATTACATTTGTATACCAGATATATCATAAGTAAAAAACATCATAAATATTGATTCCTAATTGTGGAATATCATCAATCAATTATTATTTCTCCAAGTGTAATGAGAACACTGATATTTCCCTACCCCATTATCGAAAACAAGGTTAGGATCAACATGATATCTTTACCAATTCTCTATAAATGACATGAAACAACCAATTATGTGTAGATATGGATACCAATTGAAGATGACATTCAATAATGTCTTAATGGAAAATTAACTAATCTATCATGAGAATGAAATAATTATATATAATATCAAGAACCATAAAATTCTATGTAATATAAATATTTGAATGAGAAAAAACACAAGTAATACATTGAATACCTCACTCTATCTTCATTCATATGGGGATATTAATATCCTTAACCTATGATAAAATCACAATAGTAAGGGTTATAATGAAAAAAAAATGAGTTGATATGAATAATTGATATGCATTTATATAATCTTAATCAGTGAAAAAAGAGAAATACTTTGTGATGGTAGTTATCATTATCAATATTTCCATTTCAATTTTCTATAGATTCTGTTCCATAATTTATGGAGTCTCTTTTCTAGTTGCATATAGATGGAACACATTTTTAATGGAGAATTTTATTTGACCAAATAAATTTCAAGAACTGGTGATTCGATTCCACTTTGTGGGGATGAAAATATATAAAACATTACATGAAAATAACCTGACCATCCATATGAATAATAGGACATGGGTTCCTTAGTGAAAACCCAACTCGAATTCATAACCATACCGTAGTAGAATAAAGTCAAAGGACATCTAACTGGAACAACATTAGGTCTAGAAGAACCTTTCTATCAATATACATATTTAGTCTTTATACACTTCATTTATCCTTTAAGGGAACTAATATATAGGTCATTGGGAAAAAAAGAACATGTATCAAACATGACCAACTAACTAGGTCAATATCGACCATCCACACTTTATCTAGTATATCATGATAAAAATTCCTTTGTACCATTAAAACCTATTATTTATTATCATCTTCATATATCATATCAAATAATTATTAGATCATCAATTCAGTATTTAAAATAATTAGAGAATGATGAATGATCTCATCAATTATATTTCTTTTCTGAGTCACAATATTATTACATTAACAGAGAATTATAAAATCTATTTTTTTATTTAAAACCCTGTAATGTAGATATAAATAATCATTCAGAATGACCTTGAAAAGTTTTCTCTCCAATATTTTATTTTTTGTTACTATCACCATTGAAACCCACAACCATCATCTATCCACCTTAAGAATAAAGGCATCACAATTAACGTTAACATAATTAGGTATTTCCTTGAACAAAAAAACCAAAAAAAATCCTTTCAACCAATACTAATACTCATGAGGATCATTAGGGACATATAATGGTGGTGGATTCTTGAATTTAAACTCCAACACATGATCTATACTATTGTTCCTTCATGGATCCATGACAATATCATTAATTAAAAAGGCCTTGTAATCTTATCCCAAATCATGTATAATAAAAATCACTATCTAAAAAATATTCTAATCAAATCGGGGGTTTTATTTTAATGGTTCTTCGGCGTCTCCCTCATCAGGTTGGTTCAAACTTCTTAATGGAGGCTTGATGATACACACCATGAATAGTAAAAAAATAAAACTTGATTATAATAGACTCACATCAACAACTAAAATTAGATTATTGGAATATCAATCCATCTATAAAAGGTTTTATGATTTTTATTTAAACATATCTAAATTAAAATTTATTAAATGATGAGAATATGAAAAAAAATTCTTCCAAAAAAATTTCTCAAACAAATATAGATAATTATCACTCATTACTATGGGATATTGTTAGGAAATCACTTGTAAAATCCTTATAATTGTAGAATTTTCTACCCCCTATATACTAGGACAACCCAAATAATATAAGGACATCATTAAAATTTGATTAACCTACACCTTTGATACCACATTTTCATGATCCATCCTAGATACCATGTTAAAATGATACCAATGCAGACTCTTCCATAGACCAAATGGAATCCCTAATCCCCACAGGTTGGAAACTAGCACATGAAATCAAAAAATATGAATAGGGATCAAATTTTCCTCAAAATGGAAGAATATTGATGAAAAAATATGTATGCTAAACACTCAAAAATAATAATATACATGAATAAAAAATGGAAGACAATAACTGATACACATAAAAATGAATCATCAACCAAAGATGATGACATTATCTTAATTGAAGTCTCAAACTATTTCATACTAAGTGTAAAATATCTATACAGGTCAAAGTCATCTATCCTTGACCTAAAGGATCAAGAAAATCCACCACCTCCACGTGGAACTCTCCCATAACTAAGAAATTATATTAGAATGTTAATAATTGATAAAAGGAAAAGGTCGGGTGATATCAATAAAACCGTATAGTGTCCAATCAAGTGATTCATATTATATTGTATAAAAATAAACCAATCATCAACAAATGAAAATAAAATAGGGAATTGAATAACATATAATTTTCACATGAAAAAAATGGTTCTTTAATATCAACGGATAACAACAATTTATGACATATAATAAGGAAAAATATCTTATTACTGAATTTATTTAAATAATATTAAATAATTAAAAATGATTTATAAGTGATGGAATATCACCAAATCAACCATCAAAATTAGAAAAATGATCATCTTTAGTGAAGTATATTATTTTATAGATATATAATTATCGCTCGTCTTATATCTATGATCATGGATAAAAAAGTATACGAACATAAATTATGAAAAAGATAAATTGGACTCATCAACATCACAATTTTTATACTCTTTCTGAAGTATAATTTTTTATATTTCTCATTGTTAATCTATTAAAAGTCGATAAAAATCATTGTTCACTTTTCCCAACAAACAAAATTATTATTCCGGCTCTCATTTTCTCAGGAAATCATAAAAAATGGGTAAGAAACTTTATTTAAAATCATTTCATTTTTTATTATTCAATTTCCCAAATTTTTTATTCAATATTCCAATTCAATTTCAAAACCAAAACATTGTTTTATCAAAATTTTATTTATTTCTGTGAAAAAACCTATCACAGTTTGTTATTAGTTTAAGTTTAATGATTTTTTTTCAAAATAAAATCTATGAAATCAATTCATCAACTACATCATAAAATCCTTTTCCTGAATATTAATCCATTATTTAAACAATTCATCCCATAATAGACATTTTATTAGACATAAGGGGTTTTCCCAAAATTCGTGCCATATTTGTTTGAATTCATAATAATATCAAATTGGGGTATCATAAATAAATTAAATTTTATTTAAAAGTTATCATGATAGTAAAGAATTAAATTTCAAAGAAAATACTATATAGAATAACCTACCTTTGGATCACATAAAAAACAATCATCATCCATATTAGAGCACCTATTGTAATCAAAAGGGAATAGAATATATGATTCAAACCTATAATCATGATTTTTTTGAAGAAGATTATATCACTAAAATATAAATTGTGAACCATAATGAGTATAATTATCTTACACACTACAAGGATTAGAAAAATGACTATCAAGTGGTAACACCTAAAATGAGACCTACATACAATAAATGCATCATATCATCCACCACAACAATCATTTTCCAAAGAATGTGGTTATAGATTTCAAAATCACTTATTGAGAGTATCCAAAGAAGAAAAATTTACATTAGGGATCAATAAGGGTAATTAGACACTTAAACATGGAATTTTTAATTTATAAATAGAATTCCTATGAATTAAAAAACAAGAACATGGTTTCCCATGGTAGAATTCCTGGATAGACGAATTTTACTCCCTAACCGTAAACCCCATCTCTAAGTTAGTATAGGATTCATGGTTTTGATGTACAATTTGTGTTACCATGAACTTGCCATAAATAACAATCACTATTTGAGGGTTCATGGTTGGAAGGGGATGGCCCCATAGATCAATGAACCGTGCACCCCCTTCTATTGTATTATAACAAGGTTCACCATTTTCATAGACAAACTGATTGGTTTTCGCAAAATATGTACCAAATGTGCACAACCCAAAGGGCTTATAAAATTTATGAAATTTACTTCCAATGACCCATAATAAAGTACCAACCAAAATATGATAAAAACAATTACAAACAAATAATTTAAATAAGATAACTATATGTTACAGTTTTTTATGAAGAAAAATATATTTAAATATAAATTTTCAATTAAAAATAAAATAAAATTTTATTTGTGTCAAAATATAGTTATTATAAATGATAATTCAACTAATTTTTACATATTGTATCATCATTCTCTTATTTCATATTGTCACCATAAATTAATCACAATCAATTTTATGAATGTGAAATCTATGAAATAAAAAATTAATGATGTTATAGTGAACATATATTGAATTAATCAAACATACGTGTTCAAAAAAGTGATGAAATTATATCTCACTTCACCACGTATAGAGTATAAATTGTAATATTTCATTTACCTTCACTTTAAAAGAGATTAAATCCAATGGAAACTAATAAAAAATGTAATTATGTGGTTATTACATTAATATATAAAAATTGATGAAATATATTTTTCATTCCCCTTATGATAATGATCCATCTAATAGATAATTTATTTATTTTGATAATATTTACCATGAAATAAAATTATTTTTATAGATATTAGTATCTTCCATATTTTTCAAATAAAATATGGCTTTTCAAATTCATATACTAATGTTGCATGAAACTAAATAAAAAGTTAATTGAGATACATAATATAAATCAATCAATTTATTAAATTTGAATAAACATAAATAAGTAACAGATTCATGCTAATAAACTTACAAGAAAAACATACACACTTCATTATATACCTATTTTAATTCATTATAATTATTTCATACCTCACAAAGGATATTATCTACTTATTTCTCATTTACATTGAAAATCCATGATTAAAATGTTAATAATATCTCATATCCTAAATAATTAGTATATGAAGTCATAAAATATTTTACTTGTTCCGTTATATTTGGTATATCATTAAATTTAAAATATACTTGTTTAAAAATATATATTTATATAAATTTCAAAATGATCTATTAATTTTTAAACAAATAGAAAATAAATGATATAATATATCAAAACAATAGTGGAATTTTTTTATAAAGTTATCGAATTCCAAACTAAAAAATTATCGATACATTATCCGATTATAGTGATCGAATCTATACAATAAAAAATTCTTTTTTTCCTTCTATATTATCTTGTATGTTAACAAAAAACAACATCATATCTATTTATAAATGATGAAAGATATCAAATATATAATACATTGGGAATATTAAATACTATGGTCTTCAACATCACATTCCAATAACTCAAAATAAATCAACTATTTGTGGGGATGAAGGTATATGAGTTGGATATAAAGGAGTTTGTGGAGTAGTGTCATCCAAATAAAGAGGGGGAGTAGTGGGATATATGGGTGCGTGTATAGGAGTGGGATATTCATCCTGAAACTATTTTTGGGTGGTTTAGAAATTTCTACTATAATAATTCATTGATCCCTCCCTCGATCATCTCATCGAAATCCAAAATGTTAGATAATAAATATTTTATTTTCCATTTTTTAAGTCTTACTTTAACAAATCACCCTATCAAACAAACACTATTATATCAATAAACTTTATTAGACATGGATTTTCATGATTTCTTATTCTACTAGATGATTCATCATTTCTAAACATATATTTAATGTGCCATAAATAATCGACACCATAAGGTATTCCTAAATAGAATATTTGAAAAATTGATTTGTCAATCACAATATATCTAGTATGGAATTAACTAAAATATAATAAATAAATGTTATAAATCTTTAGTTTAATAACTACAACCCTCGACACTTTAATAATATATTGTACCTTTTTTGTCATTTTGGAGATTCATAATTATTCATGTCTAATGGGAGGTTACAGAGGGCCAACCACTATAGATCCTAAAAAATAAACACTAATTTTCTAATCTTATTCAATATCATTTGATATATCAATAACGTAAACACTCCACAACTTAATGTGTGAGGGAATACATTTTTTGATTTGATCTCAAGATGAGATATATAGAGAGTATATAAACTAAAAATTTAAAATCATTAATATGATCATTAATATAAATAAATCTCCTAAAACATAATATTTAACTACAGAAAGTTATTTTCATCTATATTGAACATTACGCTTCTATATATCATTATCTAGATAAGGATATATATCATAAGGATTTTTCTAATTTATTTCCTGAAAAATGTAATATATTTTGACTGTTGATTTTAAATCCCTTCATCTCCTAGTATATAAAGATAAAAATTCATTCTTAACATCTATAGTCCCATATATATAATATTTCATCTGATAAAAGTGTTGAAATATTTTTTTGTAAAAGAAATCTTTATATATAAAATAATAATAGTCAATAGTACTAAAATATTCTCCCATAATTGTTTTTTATCTCTTTGAAGTCACATACACTATTTGAAATAAAAAATCTATAATTCTTAAAATTTAATTTAAATTGAAGAAGAAGTCTAATCAATTGATGAATGGTGAGCAGACTCATCAAATGTATTTTGAAAAAGGTCCACCAAATTTGATCTAGGTGGCCCAAATGTTTGATTTTACATTCTCATATAAATTGTAATAACAATAAAACATTAAAATATTATATAAATAAAAAAATTACATATAAAATAAAATAATAATAATTTTCAAAAAAATAGACCAAACTAAATAATATTTATTCATATTTTTAAAGAGTTTAACTAAATTACTAACAAAATTAATGAATGACAAAATAGAATAACAACGTGAAAAATATAATTATAACGTAAATTTTTTTATAAAAATTATAAAAACATAAAAAATAAATAGTAATCCAACAAATATTTTCCATATTTATTAGGACTAATTAATTCCAATACAAAATTTTAGAGTATATATACTCATAAAATTTTTCTGAAATGTAAAAATGATTCCACATAGTACACAATGTTTTATACTAAAAATAATATTCTACGAATATAGTTTTTTATAGTTTTTTTATTTTGTTTAACATATGAAATTTAAATTATTTTTTGTTTAATAAAATATTTAAATTCAATAGTTATATACGTTTAAACATAATTTTTTCATGGTTAAACTAATATTATGTATGATGAAACCTGTTTTAAATTGTTATTTTAACCCCTCCAATAACTTTAGTTAAAACATAATTCATTTTTTTACTATTAACTTTACAATGATTTTCATTATATCAGATTAAATTACAAGTAAATAACATTGTTTTTCCATTACATAACTTCTTTTTACACATACCAAACTATGGATTACCATTTCATCTTACTTTTTTAATAATTCATAACTTTAGTTAATGATTATCAATTTTTAATTATACTTAAATTTAATTTACCATTACATAAAAATTTATACCCCTTCATAATGACTTTTTATCCATATATAAATTAGAATACCCTTAATGAACTATGTTTTACTGTTATGTCACATATTTTAACCCATATATAAATTTATTTTATCCTTACCTAAAAATTTTAATCATAATCATCTTTAGTTTTCCATTACATAAAGCTTTATTACTATTTTATATCACCCATATTCCCTTATATATATATATTTTATCATTACACAAACTTTTTAAACTTACATTACTATTTATAAAATTTATATAACTTTATTTAAATAATAATTTTCTTCTTTTACCCTGGCATAACATTAATTTACTCTTATATAACATATTAAAGTTTCCATTTACCTTATCATAATGTTGGTTTACCATTATAATCTATTTAGCATTATAAAAAACAATTTACCTTTGAATAACATCTATTTTCCTATACATTACATTTCTTAGCTAAAAAAACTTTATTTTACCCTTAAATAACATTATTTACCCTTACATAATAGTAGTTTTCCCACACATAAGTTTTTTTCAAGTAACAGAACATTTATTTATCCATAAATAACTATAGGTTACCTTTACATGTCTTTTTTATACTCATAGTTACTTATTTTTACACTTAAATGTCTTTATTTTTCCAATACATAATTTTTATACACTTATACATCTTTAGTTTATTTTTCATTGACAACTAAACATTTCTATTAAAACATAAATAACTTATTTTTAACATTATTTATCTTTTTTTAACCTTAAATAACATTATTTTATCCTCACATTACTTTTTTTAACCTTAATAAAATTATGTTTTCAATTAAACAAATTTAGTTTACACATTCCAAAATTTTGTTTACCTTTATTTAACATTACTTCACCGATATGTAACAATTTTCATAATTACTATTTTTACTCTTACATAAAATCTTTTACCCCTTAAATAACATTATTTTACCCTTAAATAACAAATTTTAAAATTAATTAACTTTTTTCCCCTTATATAACATTTTTTTAGCCTTAAAATACTATATTTTACTCATAAATAACCTCTATTTTACCTTATATAAAATTATTTTAACCATACATAACTAATTTTAACCCACATTTATTTTTGTTTTACCATTAATTAAAAATTAATTTATGTTAAAAAAATTATATTTACACTTACATATCATTAGGTTATCATATGATAACTTTTTTACCCTAAGATAACTTATTTTAACCCTTATATTTATTATATTACACTTGTTTAATTTTTTACCCATTATAAACGTATGTTTAACCATACATAACCATTGAAAGGTTTTTTACCTCAATATATGTTGTATACTTTTACATAACTTTTGGTTAACCTTACATAACTTATTTTTTCGAAACATAATATCTCATTAACCATACATAACATAAAAAAAACCCCAACATACATATTTTTTTCCAGTTATATATTTATTTTACCATTACATATCAGTTGTTACCCTTACATAACATTTTTTACCCATACATATTGTTATTATATGCATAAATAACATTTTTTTACCATTACATAATTATTTTTCCCCTATATAATAGTAGTTTACTCTTAATATTTCTTACCCTTACATAATAATTTTTATGCTTATATATCTTATTCTATTTATTATCATCAAATAATTTTTTATTTCACTTACATAACTTCTCATTACCCTTACATAACATATGTTTATCCTTAAATAATATTTTTTAACACTTAATTGTTTTCTTTTAACATTAAATAGAAAATATTTCTTCTAAAATATAATTATTACACTTAGTTTACATTAGATCACCATTACATAAGTTAAATTTTAACTAACATAAGTTTTTTACCTTTTAATAAATTATGTTTACCCTTACATAACTTTATTTTATCATTATATTAGTTTTTTTGACAATTAATTTAATTTTAAATACCATTACATAAAATTAGATTACTCTTACATATCTTTTTATTACCTTTAATTAAAATAAATGTGCCTTAAACAAATTTAGTTTATCTTAGGATTACTTTTATTAAACTTACATAATATTAGTTTACCATTACTTAATTTTTTTGTCGTTACTTAACATATATTTACCCAAGGATAATCTTATTTAACATTTACAGAATGTTTTTTAAACTTACTTAAATTATCTTTACAAATACATAACGTTATTTTACACTTATCTTAAATTTTTATTACCCTTACATAACATTATTATTCCCTAACAAATCATACACAATTTTACTTGTAACCTTAATAATTTATTTTACCTTTACATATGTTCTCTTTACTATAACATAAATTTATTTTACACAAATATTAGTTTTATTATTGTTAGTAAACATTAATTAAAAAATAAATAAAATATGTTTACCTATACATGACATTTATACTATTTAATAAAATTATATTATCCTTATATTACCATAGATTACACTTAACATTTATTACCCCAAAACAATTTATCTCAAACATACCTTAAAATATGTAACCCATACATAAATTTTTATTCTACTAATTATCATCCCTTAAATGTTATATTACATTATTACCCTTACATAACATTTTTACCATTACATAACTTCGGTTTACCCTTAAAATAATTTATTTTACACTTAAATATCTACATTAACATTAATTTGTGTTAGTTTAACCTTACATAACAGTTTTTGGTCGTACATACATTTTTATTACCCATACATAATAGTATTTTACCCCCAAAAAACATGATTTACCCCTAAATAACTTATATTTACCATTTAAAGTCATTTTCATAACAATACATAACATATTTACCACTAAAAAACATTTTATAATTATTAAATAACCACTTAATGAAAATATTTACACTTTTATAACATTATTTTTAAATTAAATTACTTCTATTTAAACTTGAATAACTTTAGAATATCCTTATATAATTTTTTTATTCTTTATTAACATATAATTATACAAATAAAACATTATTTTAGCTTTACATAACTTTTTTACTATTACATAACATTAGTTTAAAATTACTTAATGTTTATTTGATTTTATTTACCCTTACACAACAGTCTAACTATTATATATAAGGGTAAAATAAAGTTTTTTAAGGGTAAATTTAATCATTTACAGGTTATCTATTTATAAACTAAATTATTGTATGGTTAAAAAATGAAGGTAAAGGTAATTTCCATGGGATAGAGATGGCCTTAGAGTAGTTAAAAGAATTTAAAACTAATATTGAGAATATAATTTACATTATTTATATGTATTTAAATATAGTAAAAGAATTATGACATTATAGATGATTAATAAATAGACATAGAAAATATGAATCCATCAATAGGTAAAAATATACAGAAATCCAATAGTTATAGATAAATTTGTAAAATTGAAAAACGAAACAGACTCAGTTAACATATCTAAATAAAAAAATAAAGCATATTATTTATAATATGATTGTTATGTAAACAAATCTGTTATATCTAATATTTTTTCAAATAATAAAAATTAATAAAGACATGAATATATGTTTTGATGTCATAGTTAGAGATTACTAAAGGATTTTTTTCCACATTCTTTCAACATAATCATTCCATATGGAAAAAACCATATATATGACTAGATCATCAATATTATCTATTAATCATTAGATATATCTAGGGATCCCCTAGAAATCATCATCATTTTGAATTCAGTAATTTGAAAAAAAACATTTTCTACCCAGTAAAGTCATATAATACCTCATATTGATTGGATCAATAATATATTTTTTTTTCATGTGTTTCTACGATAAAAGTGTTAGATGCGTATTCCAATATTTTTATATTAACTATTGTTATATTGAATTCATGCTGTATAACACTATTATTATCAATAACATCCATTTATTTAAACAATAGAGCTCCAAATTTATTTTAATTCACCTCGCATATTTTGTCAATGACTCTATAATATGTACATTACATGGGGATTTTGTTTTTTATTTGGAAGATGAAAAATTAATTTCTTCTCCCAACAGTAACAAACATATATTTTGATATTCACATTTTTTGTCCTAATATTTAGTATGAAATGTATAGAAAATAATTTCATACCCAGAAAATGTTATCAAATTTAAATATAGGATTACATAAAACCATATCTGTATTTGGAATTCATCTGATCTATTATACACGGTCTCTTGAATACGTGAAAAATGTTTTTATACTCATTAAAAATCCACATATCATTCTTATTTTAATAGAATTGTTTAATCACATTAATATAACATATTAGATATCGTTGACAATAATATATGTTGTTAAATATATATAAATTTACTATCATTATTTTTCTATATGTCAATGATTATAATTTTAAGCTACATATTTGTTATTCGCACATAATTGACCAATTAATGATGAGATGTTGAAAAAATAATTTTCTCCACTATAGGCAAGTAACATTTACGATATTATGAAACCTACACATAGGTATTATTTTTAAGAATGGTGGATTAGGTTTATATGGATTCAAAACATATTCAACCAATATTATCGCATCACTTTCAATAAGAATCATCTAACCTAGATATACGAGTCTATAATGATTTGTTTCTCAGAACAATGTAACCATTAAATGATCCATGATATCAAAAAAAATATATTAAAAAAATGTAGTTGAAAATATATATCTAATGAATTGTTTTATATATAAAATAGATAAATTTAGATCAATCACTTTTTTCAGAAATTGAACTAGAAATATAGAACAAATTCATGATAACCATTCTGATATGTATATGAAATATTCTATACAATGAAGCATTCTGAGTTTTTCATCACGATGTGGAAATTATTAGATTTTATTCCAATAAACACGACATCATTTAGTGAAATATTGTTTTTTATCTTTTGATGATTAAAAATTTAGGAAATTGATACCATAAAGACTCTAAAAATAATAATTTTATCCCTATTAGATTATGTTTGAAAATATGGAGGAAGTTATTTTTTATCCATTAAAATTTAGAGATAAATTTAACTGTGTTTCCATATGGAGTATTTCCATTAATTAATACAATAAATATCATTTATTTTATTTAATATTTAACAAATGTTGAAATCAAACTATCATATTTAGTTATATAAATATGTGTAACTTACGAAATTTATCAAAGTTACAAACTATTTATTGTTTAGTAAAATTCCTTAAATCGACAAAGGGCACACACCCCAATGGTATAATGCATGTTGTGAGCTGCATATAATTTTTTAATGGTTTCACAAGATTTATCAATACTAATACACTATGCACTGGAAAATATTTCATGATATATGTAATTAAAAAGATTGAGAAATAAATAAATTTATCATAATAAATAAAAATTAAATAAAAATAAAGAATAATATAAAAGTGGTTAAAACCAAAGTGAAAATAATTAAAAATAGGTTTAAAACTTATTATTATTGTTATTTAGTTTCTCATTAGTTTTTATCTTATTTCCCTTTTTTATTTCTTTTCATTTTTTTCTATCCTCTATTTCTTTTATTTTCATTATGCTTTTCCTCTTTTACCTCTCTCACCTCTCCTCATGTGTGTCACACCCCTCCTCTCTAGGTTCTCCACCATAACCCTTCTCTGTATTAAAATAATTCATTACCTATGATTCATCACCTTTTTCAAAATAATAAAAAGTGATGTGATGTTACCAATAAGGATTATCATATGAACCATTTAGTTTTTTTCATCATAAATCTGTCACACAATGTATTTACTTCTCAATGTCATCTCTCAGTAACCCAAAGGATCAAGAACATCCACCACCTCCACGTGGATCTCTCCCATAGCTAATAACATATTTTAAAATATAAGAAAATGATAATTGGAAAAAGGTATGGTGATATCAATAAAACCATGTGGTGTTCCATCATATCATTCATATTAGATTCTATAAAAATAAACCAATGATCAAACAATTTTAATAAAAAAAGTCATTGAATAACATATCATTTTCACATGAAAACAATATGATTTCTTTTCAATAGATAAAAACCATTTCTGACATAGATTAATGAACACTATTATATTAAATAATTTATTTAAGAAAATTTCATAAGTATAACTGATTTATAATCGATCAAATATATTCAGATCCACCATTACAACGAGAACAATGGTCATCTTCACTAAAGTATGTTATTTTTGGGATATTTCATTATTGGAATTCTAATATCTATGATCTAGATAAAAAAGTATATACACCTAAATTATGAACAAGATAAAAAGGAATCATCTGAAACACAATTTCTATATTCATTTTGAATTATTATTTTATAGATTTTTCATCGTTAATCAATTACTATTCGATCAAGATCATTGTGCACTTTTCCAAACAAACCAAATAACTATTATATCTCTCATTTTCTCAAGAAATAATCAAAAATGGGAAAATAACTTCATTTAAAATCATTTCATCATTTATCATTCAATTTCCCATTTTTTTTATTAAATATTCGAATTAAATTTCTAAACCAAAACTTGGGTTTTTCAAATTTTTATTTTATTCTGATAAAAAACCAATCATATGTATTCATTAGTTTAATTTTAATGAATTTTTTCAAAACAAATCTATGAAATAATTTGATCAATTCTATGATAAAATATATTTCATGAATATAAATCCAAAATTTTGACAACTCTTCCCATAATTGCAATTTTATTAGACAAAAGAAATTTCCCAAAATTCATGGAATTTTTTTCAATTCATAATTATATAAAATTGGGGTATTAGAAATCAATTGAAACATATTTAAAAGATACCATGATAGTTATGGATTAAATTTTATATAAAATACTACTTGGAACAACCTACCTTTGGATCACATAAATAAAAAATCATTAGTCATATTGGAACACCAATGGTAATCGAAAGGGAAGATAAACTATGATTCAAACCTATAATAACGATTAGTCTTGAACAAGATTGTATCAATAAAATATAAATTTTGAACAATAATTAATATTATTATCTTAAACTCTTAAAGTATGAGAAGAATGAAAATCAAGAAGTTACACATAAGAGGAGACCCACATACAAGAGAGGGATTAGATCATCAACTACAACATTAATTTTCCAAGGAATGTTGTTATATATGTCAAAATAACATATTGAGAGCATAAAAGGAAGGAAAATATATATTAGGGATTAAATAAGGGTAATTAAAAAATTAAACTATGAATTTAGGATTTATAAATAAAATTCTGGTGAATTAAAAAACACGAACATCTTTTCCTAAGGTGGAATGCCTGGATAGAAAAAATATACTCCCTACTATAATTTTTCATATGATACATGGTTTTGACATAAAATTTGTGTCATAATGAAATTACCATAAATAACAATATCTAGTTTAGGGATCAATGTTTGTAGGGGATGGCGCCAAAGATCAATGAATCATGCGACCCCTTTTATTGTCTTAAATCAAGGTGCACCATTTTCATAGACAAAATTAATGATTCTCTGAAAATATGTTTCAACTTTGAAAAACCCAAAGGGCATTAGAAATTAACGAAATTTATGTCCAAATACTCATATCATATTCCCAACAAAAATAAGAAAAAAATTACGCTAAAAATTACTTGAAATGAGATAACTAAATGTTACAAATCACAATGATGAAAAATATATTTAAATATAAAATTTTAATTAAAAATAACATTTTATTTAATTTTAGTCAATAAATAGTAAATATAAATGATAATTCACCTATATATCCATATTTTATCATTATTCTCATATTTCCTATTTTCTCCATATATTAATCACAAGCCTTTTATGACTGTAAAATTTATGATATAAAAATTTAATTATTGTATAGTACACATGTATTAAAATATTCAAACATACATGTCCAAAAAAGTTATAAAATTTTATCTCACTTCACCATGTATAGAGTATAACTAGTAATATGAAATATCCCTTCAATAAAAAATAGAATTCATCCAGTGGAAACTAATAAAAAAATGTCATGTTAGTGGATATTACGTTAATATAAATTTATATTGATGACATATATTTTACATTATCATTAGGATAATGAAGAATCCGGCAGATAATTTATTTATTTTGATAATATTTACAAATAAAAAAAATTATGGATATTAGTATCATTCAAATTTTTGAAATAAATTGTGGTTTTTAAAATTAAAATACTTATGTCACGTCATACTAAATAAAATTTGAATTGAGATACCTAATATAAATCAACCAATTTATTAAATTTGAATAAATTAAAATCAGTAAATGATTCATGCTAATAGACTAACACAGAAAACACTTACATTGCACTAATTCAAATATATTCATAGTTGACGATCTTCATGATAACACTTTAAATTCATTATAACTATTTCATTACTCGAAAAGGATATTATCTATTGATTCCTCATATACTTCCAAAAACATTGATTAATAAGTTAATAGTTTCTCAAGTCCATAATAATTGGAATATGAAGTCATATAATATTTTACTTGTTGTTTTCTATTTTGAATATCATTAAATTTAATGTATTCATATATAAAATATATATTTATATAAATTTCATAATATTTAAATAAATTTAAAACATTTATAAAATAAATGATATAATACATAAAAACATTAGTGGAATTTTTATGAAAATTTAGGTTTTCAAACTAAATAATTTTCGAGACATTGTCCTATTATGGTGACCTAATCTATATAGAATGGAAATCATTTTTTTCCTTTTATATTATCATTCATGGTGACCAAACACAATTCCATTTCAATCAAGCTAAGATTATTGAAATCAAATATAAAATTCATAGGCCAAATATGAAATAGTATGGTGTTCAACATCTCATACCTATAACTCTAAATAAATGAGCTATTTTGGGGAAGGGGGTGTAGGAGTTGGATATAAATGAGTTTGTGGAGTAGTGTCATCTGAAGGAGTAGGGGGTCGAGTGGGATATATAGGTTCTTGTATAAATTGGGATATGCATCCTGAATCAATTTTTCCTAGTTTGAAAATATCGACTATACTAATTCCTTGATCCCTCCCTCTACAATCTCACCAAAATCCAAAAATGTTAAGTACTAAATATATTATTTTCCACTAATATAAATAATTCTTCACCAAATATCAATAAAAAACAAACAATATTTTACCAATAATACTTATTGGATGTGTGTTTTCATGATTTATCCTTCCACTAGATTAATCATATTTCCTAAACATATATTTAATGGCCTATAAATAATCTTCTCCACATGGTAATCCTAAATATAATATTTGAAAAACTTATTTGTGAATCACAATATATCTAGTTTGGAATTAACTATAATATATTAAATAAAATAAATAAATTTATTAGTTCAATAACTACATCCCTAACACATTAATACGATATTGTCCCTTTTTTACCATTTAGGATCTTTGGAATTTTTCTTGTCTAATGGGAGGTCACACAGTGCTAACCTCTATATATCCTAAAGAATAAACTCTCATTTTCAAATTTTCTCTCACTATCATTTGTTCTATCAATAACATACACTCTCTGCATATTAATGTATGAGGGTATTAATTTTTTTATTTGATTTAATGATGAGATCTATTAATTCTCTATAAAATAAAAATTAAAAAATCATTAATAAGTTCATTAATATAGAATAATATTTTAAAGGATAATATTTTACCAAAAAAGTTCTTTTCTTATAAATTTAACATTACTCATATATATATCCTTATCTATATAAGTATATCTGTCCAAAGTATTTTTATCTTTTATTTCCTGAAAATTGATATATATTTTGACTTTTGACTTTAAATCTCTGTATCTCCTATTACCCAATGCTAAAAATTTATTCCTAATATCTATAGTCCCATATATTTAATATTTCATCTGATAAAAGTGTAAAATTAAGAATTTGTAATATAAATTGTTATATGTATAATAATAACATTAAATATTACTAAAATATTCTCCCATAATTGTTTTTTATCTCTTTAAAGACACTTTCCCTATTGGATATCAAAATTATATCTTTTATTATGATTTCATTGAAAAAAATCATAATTGATTATGAATATTAACCCCAAAAATATTATTATTGTCTAAATCAACTGATATCATATAGTACAGGATATATATAGCTGATAATTATATTAAATGGGTCCAACCACATTAACCTTCACTGAAACATTTCTCTAGAACTGTAGAAGAGGACTCATCTAGTGAAGAAAGATGAGGATGCTCATCCACTGGATTTTGATTAAGGTCCAACACATATGATCTATGTGGTGAAAATGATCGATTTTACATTCTCATATAAATTTTATTAACAATTTTTTTACACAAATATATAAATAAAAAAATTACATATAAAATAAAATAATAAAAAAATTCAAAAAAATAAACCAAACAAAATACATTTTATTTTTAATTTTAAAGAGGTTAACTAAATTATTAACATGATTAATAAGAGTTAAAATAGAATAACATCATGAAAAATATATCTATTACACTAAATTTTGTACATAAATTTTAAAAATATAAAAAATAAATAATAATCCAAAAAAATATTTTTTATACTTAATAGGACCACTTCATTCCAAAACCAAAGTTTAGAGGATAATTACTCAAAAATGGTGTGTGAAATGTAAAAACTATTCAACATAGTACAATATTTTAATTAATCAAAAAATAATTTTTTATGAATATAATATTTTATAGTTTTTAAAATTTTTATCTAACATAAAAATTTTAAATAATTTATTTTCCATAAAATATTAAAATTCAACTCTTATATAAGTGTAACAATAATATCAATATGGTTAAAAAATAATAATTAAAGTGAATGATGTTTTATATTGATATTTTAACCCAAACATAACTTTAGTTGATAGATAATTAACTTCTGTTTACCCTTACATTACCGATTTTTACCATTAAATCAGATTAAATTGCTAGTACATAACAATTCTTCCCTTACATATCTTTATTATACACATACCTAACTCTAGATTACCTTTTCATCTTAATTTTTAAATAATATATAACTTTACTATATGTTTATCATTTTTTAACCATTCTTAAAATTAATTTACCATTACATAACATTTTTTACTGTTTAATAATGACATTTTAACCATATATAAATTAGTTTACCCTAAATGAACTATGTTTTACCCTTATGTCTCTTCTTTTAAACCACATATAAATTTATTTTACCATTACCTAAAATTTTAAATCTTTTTCAACATTAGTTTAACATAAAATAAACATTTATTACTCTTTTATATATACTTTTTACCCTTATATAAATTTATTTTATCATTACATAAACTTTTTACACTTACATTACACTTTCTAAACATTACATAACATTATTTAAATATTAATTTACTTTTTTACTATCACATAACATTAATTTACTATCACATAACATATTATCGTATCCATTTACCCTATCATAATGTTGGTTTACCATTATAATCCATTTAGCATTAGAAAAACTACTTTACCCTTGAATAACATCTTTTTAACTATATATTACATTTTCTTATTATAGAATAACTTTATTTTATAATTAAATAACTATTTTACCCTTACTAAATAGTATTTTTCCAATACATATCTTTTTTACAGCAACTAAACTTTTATTTAACCATAAAAAACTATTTTTTACCCTAAAATGTATTTTTCTACTCCTAGTTACATGTTTTTACACTTAGATATCTTTATTCTTCCATTATAAAATTTTTTATACACTAACATATCTTTAGTTTATCATTCATTAGCCATTAAAAATTTCTATTTACACCTGAATAACTTCTTTTTAATGTTAAATATCTTTTTTAACCTTATATAACATTATTTTATCGTTACATTACTTTTTTTCCAATTAATTAACTTATGTTTACCATTAAATAAATTTAGTTTAAACTTACCTAAATTTTGTTTAAACTTATTTAACATTTTATCACCTATATGAAACATTTCTCTTTAATTCTATTTTTACACATACATAACATCTTGTTCCACTAACATAACATTATTTTACCCTTAAATAATAATATTTTACAATTAATTATCTTCAAATTTCCCTTGTATATCATTATTATACCCTTAAATTTCTTTATTTTACTCACAAATAACCTCTATTTAAGTTTATATAACATTATTTTAACCTAACATAACTAATTTTACCCCTATATATATATTTACCTTAATTAACAATTGTTTACTATAAAATAACGTCTATTTACACTGACATAACATTAGGTTACCCTTTGATAACTTTTCATCCTTAATATAACTTATTTTAACCCATTTATACATTATATTGCACTTGTATAATTTTTTACCCATTATTAACATAAGTTTAACCATATATTACATGTAAATGTTTTTTTACCTTTATGTACGTTTTTCACTATTACATAACTTTTTGTTACCCCTACATAAATTATTTACCCAAAACATAATATCTCAGTACCATTACATAACATCAATTTACCCCTAAATAAACATTTTTATCCATTCTTAAATTTATTTTACCATTACATAACTTATTTTTCCCATACACAACTTATTTACCCATACATAATCTTATTATATACATAAATAACATTGCTTTACCATTACATAATGCTTTTCCCATACATAACATTAGTTTACTCTTAATAGTTCATACCCTTAACTAAAAAAATTATGCTTATATAACATATATTGTTTTTAGCATCACATAACTTTTTATTTCCCTTTACATAACTTCTCATTACCATTACATAGCATATCTTTACACTTAAATAATATTGTTCAACACTTAATTGTGTTCTTTTTACCATTATATATAATTTATTTACTCTAAAATATTAATTTTACACTTAATTTACTTTAGTTCACCATTGCATAACATAAATTTTAACAATTGTAAGTTTTTTTACGTTTTATGATATTATTTTTACCCTTATATAACATTATTTTATCATTATATAACATTTAATGACCATTATTATATTTTAAATACTGTTATATAAAATCATATTACCCTTACCTAAATTTTTCTTACACATAATTAAAATCAATTTACCCTTAATCAATTTATATTATCCTTGATTACTTTTTTAATACACAATTAATTTTAGATTACCATTAGTTAATATTTTTTTGTTACTGAAAATATATTTAACTTGTTATAATCTTTTTTTACCTTCCCATAATCTTTTTTAAAATTACATACATTATCTTTACATGGACATAACATCATTTTACCCTTACATTACTTTTATATTACCCTTAGATAACATTATTATTCCTTAACACATCATGTACATGTTTCTTTTTATACTTGAATAATTATTTTTCCCATACATAAGTTCACTTTACCATTAAATATATTTATTTTACACATTAATTAGTTTTTTATAAAGTTAATACACATGAAATAAAAAATAAATAAAATTATTTTATTCGTACATGAGATTTCTAACCATTAATAACATCATATTACAATAACATTACCATAGTTTACCTTTATCATTTTTTACCCAAACATAATTCAACTCATACTTAAATAAAAATAGTTAACCCATACATATATTTTTATTCTATTAATTAACATCCTTTTACTGTTATATATCTTTTTTTACACTTACATAACATTTTTAAACATTATTTAACTTATATTTTCCCTTAAAATAATTTCTTGTACACTTAAATATCTATTTTACCGTTAATTTCATTTAGTTTAACTTTATAAAACAGATTTTGGCCGTAAAGAACATTTTTTACCCATACATAACAATATTTTACCCTAGAACAACATGATTTGACACCTATATAACTTATATATACACATTAAAATTATTTTCATTACATTGAAGAACTTATTTACAACTACATAACTTTTTATAATTATTACGTAACCACTTAATGAAAATGATTACACTTATATAACATTGTTTTAACCATACATTACCTTTATTTACACTTTAATAACTGTATTCTGGCCTTATATGACATTTGTTTTCTTTATTAACATATCCTTAAACATATAAAACATTATTTTAACATTATATATCTTTTATTTACCAATATGTCACTGTTTTTTACACGTACATATTTTTTATTGGATTTTATTTACCGTTACACAACATTGTTACTATTAAATATAAGTGTAAAATAAAGTTTTTTAATGGTAAATTTAATCTTTTACAGGCTTAATATTGGTAAAAAAAAGTAATTTATGGTTAAACAAAAAAGGTAAAGGTAAATTACTTTAGTTGGAGATGGTCTAAGAGTAGTTAAAAAGATATTAAAACAAATATTGCCAATATAATTTACATTATTTTTTAGAATGAAAATATGGTAAAATAATATTTAAAATATAAATGAATCAATAATTGACATAGAGAAAATGAAACCATGATTAGGTAAAAAATTACAAAAAACCAATAGTTATATATAAATTTGAAAAATTGAAAAATGATAGAAACTAATTAAACTAATCTAAATAAAAAAATTTCACATAACTTATACTATAAGTGTTATGTAAAATAAAAAATTTGATATATATAATATTTTATGAAATAAAAATTTAAATAAGACATGAATATACATTTCATCTAATATATGGAGATTACCAAAGGATTTTTTCCCATATTCCTTCTACAGAATCATTCGATATTCAAAAAACATTGTCTATGACTAGATCATCTATATTATCTATTAATAATAATATATATGTTGGGACCCCCTAGAAATCATCATCATTGTGAATAAAATAACTTTTAAAAATTATTTTTTACCTAGTCAAGAGATATAATACCTCATATTTATTGGATCAATAATATAAATTTCTTTTTCATGTGTTTCTTTTATAAAAGGGTTAGATGTGTATTCCAATATTTTCATATTAACTATTTTATATTTAATTCTTCTAATCTAACACTAATTTTATCAATAAAATAGTTTCATTAAAACACTAGAGATCAATATTTATTTTTATCAACCTCCCATATTTCATTAATGACACTATAATATATGGATTACATTGGTTTTTTTGTTTTTTCATTGGATGTTAAAAAATGAATTTCTTCTCCAATAAATAACAAACATATATTTTGACATTCACATTTGTTGTCCTAATATTTCATATGAAATGTATAGAAATTAATTTCATACCCAGAAATATTTTTGAATTTAAACATGGGATTCCAAATATCCATATCAATATTTGTAATCCATATAATCTATTATGCAGAGTCATTTGAATACATGAAAAAAAATTTAAACTCATTAAAAACCCAAATATGATTGGTATATTAATAAAATTGTTTAAATACATCGATATGAAATGTTGTATATGGATGAAAATCATCTATGTTGTTAAATATATATAAATTTACCAACATTATTTTTCAATATTTCAACGAATATAATTTTAAGATACATATATCTTATTCCACCAAAATTGACCAATCCATTATGAGGTGTTAAAAAATATTTCTCCCCTATAGTAAAGTAACTTATACAATATACTACAACCTACACATAGATATTATTTTTAATAATGGAGGCCTCATGTTGATATGGATTCTTAACATATTCAACCAATATTATCAGATCCCTTTCAGTTAGAATTATCTAACATAGATATACGAGTCTACAATGATTTATTTCATAGACCAAATAAACCACTAAATTCACCATGATATCAAAAAAAGTTGATTAAAAAAATTTAGATGAAAAAAATGTAAAAATAATTTATTTCTAATTTTTTTTAAAAAATTTTGATCAATCACATTCTCACAAATTAGAATAGACAAATAGTACACCATCATGATAACCATTCTGACATGGATATATAATATTCTAAACAACGATACATTCATAGTTTTTTCATCACAATGTAGAAATGATTAGTTTTTATTCTTAGGAACAACAAATTATTTATTGAAATATAGTTTTTTATCTTTTGATGGTTAAACTATTAGAAAATCCATAACACAAAGACTCTAAAAATAATAATTTTATCCTTATAGGATTATGTATGAAAATATAGAATAAGTTATTTTTTATCCATTAAATGTGGGAATTAATTTAAAATGTATTTCCATTTGGAGTATTTCCGTTCATTAATTAAATACATATCATTTATTTATTTTAATATCTGACAATTTTGTAATCAAACTGTCATATTTATTCATATCCATATGTGTCACTTCTTGATATTTTTCATTTACAAACAGTTTATTTTGTAGTCAAATTCGTAAAACTGACATAGGGCACACACCCCTATGGTCTGTTGAAAGTTGTGAGCTGCATATAACTTATTAATGGTTGCGTGAGATTTGAGAAAAAATAATACAGAATTCCCTAGAAGATGTTTCAGATTATAAGTTAATAAAATGATTAAAATAAGTAAAATAAATTTAACATAAATAATTTAAATTAAATAAAAATAACGAATAAAAAATAAAGTGGTTAAAACCAAAGTTAAAATAATTAAAAAATTTATTAAACAATTATTATTAATGTTATTTAATTTCCCATTTCTTTTATTTTATATTATTTTCCTATTTTTATTTATTTTCATTTTTTCTATCCTCTATTTCATATATGTTCAATGTTTGTTTCCTCTCTTCTCTCCCTCCCCTCGCCTCATGTGGTTCACACCACCTACTCTCCAGTTTGTGTCCCACCACCCTTATCTACATCAAAATCATTCATTACCTTCATTTCAACTCCATTGTAAACATAATCAAAAGCGATCGGAGGTTATCAATAAGGATTATCATATGCACCATTTCGTTTTTGTTTGTGTCTTATATCTATCACAGAATGTCTCATATAATTTTCCCATGAAATTTGTATTTTTATATAATCCTTCTATTTATTCAATTTTACGTCAAATCAAAGGATGTCATAGGATGTGGGTAACACTATAACTAAGATGTAGGGTGACTATGTTATTTCCCATTGTTTAGTTTCATTGTTCAATTCAAATAATTGTGTCTGTTCTCATCCCCTACCCTCGAAACCCAAATAATGAATATTATTTTAATTAAAAGTGTTTTCCTTGATATTTTTAATCTTTTATGGATAAAATCATCCAATGAATTTTACCACCCCATTGGACACTCTTTTGGATGAGATAAAAATATCGGGAAAATTATCTTTGGCCTTTAATTTTTAATTTATCAATTTTTTGTGCATGGGTGATTATTTGGGTTGAAGTTTCAAATTGAATAAATTATTTAGGATTAACCATAAACAATGAATTTTGGATAACTTTTAAATGTGTATACCTAAATAATTTTCCATATAATTATTATAGCGATTCTCTATTATGAAATTCCACTTCATCTCCTTACACAAATAGAGTGATAGTTTTGTTTAATATGGTGTCATTGTTGTTAGTTTTGATTGTTTTACTAGAATAAGTTTTACTAAAGTTATATTAATTGGTAAATCAAAGTGGAAAAATTATTGAATTCTTTCTCTATGATATATATATATAACTATTTGTGGTAAATGAAATCAGGTCGGGGAGAAAATGTGGGTCCAATATTAAGAGCCCATAATTGGACTCTCTATTCTTTATAGGTTACCACATAATGCACCGAAAACATTATATTTTAGGATCATTTGGTGCCGGAATTCCCTGGGAATTTTTTTATTCTATTGGATGATTGTGGTTCTATATGGTAAAAGTGAGGATAGACCTATTTGGAATATGGAAACTTTTAAACTTGGATGATTCTCATTCTCTAACAATTGATAACCCAAACACACTAATAGTTACTATAACAGAAGTGACAATTATACATTCAAAAGGGTCACCATGGAAGATATTGTGGAATATGATATATTTGAATGGATTTTTCGTAGAGATAAATTAGGGATGAGCATTGATTCGACCTCTAAAATTAACGAATTTAACAAAAATGTTTGAGATGTTATTATTGATACTTCATAGAGTTTCCTAATGATTTTTGGTACCTCTCTTTTACCTTTACTAGCCGAGTGTTCACATTTCGATTTGGAACTAAGACAATGCACATTCTTGGGGGTATTCCATTTTATTTGGCCTTTCTTGTTAGTTAGGCCATACAATATATACTCTTCATTAATAGGTGTCTCATTTAGACTTCAAGATACATATGAAGAAACTGAGATTGGATGGGTTTCCAGTTATGATTTACATCCTAGTTACACTTATTTATACATATTTAATACTAGAATTTAATATATATATATATATATAACTTCTATTGTTTATGGTATGAAATAAAAATGATTAGACACTATTGGTACCATACTGCTAAGATTATATCCCGCACCCTGCCCGACCACTGTTTGGTACCCAATAAGACATTATGTTCACATGTATGGATACATGGATTCATGACTCTACATATTATTTATTTCCTTATTATTTTTGATAGGTAATGGGGTAGAGGACATAGCATATGCTCGAGATTCCATGTAACAATTTTCTATATCTGTGGATATTTTTATTATCATGTAGTGTATTCATGTAAACCATACTCGTACATGTTTATGTATTAACTTTTTAAATCATAAATTGATATCATAATGGTATATATTATTACTATTAAACTTCTATATTTATTATTTATAATGATTGGTACTTTATCTACATCTCATACCATATGGTTTTTCTCCATTCTATGACTATTTGTTACACAAATTATTTTCCATTATGTACTGAATTCTCCTATTATGGAATAATACTTTAACAGACATACCTAAGGCCTTCTTTGTTACACACCTTTTTTATTCTTGGAGAGGTGTTCTTAAGGTCTTATGGCCCATGTTCATGGGCCTCGGTTCAATGACACTTTGGTAATAAGCCTATAAAGTTGTATAAGAGGTGGAATTTTATCCTATTTATTATAGTTAATTTTTATAGGATAGTTGGAAATATTAATTTGGTATTAAACCTATGCATGGATATAGAGAGGCCATGTATATCGAATCCCTAAATTTTTTGGGATGGGGTTTGTAGTTATTGATTATACCATTTACTGTTAATAGATCTTCACTGTTCGATGAATCTCATTTTTTCTTCTATTACTAGAATGATGTTATTAATAGGATTATTGTGATGATTTATTCCTTATGACATGAGGGAATTGAATATTACATTAATCATATTTAGAACCATTGGGATTATATGACATATATACTACCATTACATTTTTATATTCAATGTGTATGTTAATGTTTTCTAGTTATTTTAGTTCTATTTAGTTTAATATATTACTGTAGTTGTATGTTGAAAATATAAAATTTCCACGTGTCTCAGTGATCCTTCTTTGAGGTAATTTCATTCTATCTTGACATGTCTCTATGGGAAGGCTATTTGTTGGGTACAAATCCGAGGTAGGATGTGTACCTAACCTCTTTACCCGATTTCTTATCCTTCTAGATTGAACCTTCCCTTTTGATAATTCTACACTATTTTTTACAATATCTTCTATATAATATATTCTAAGAAGTGCATTTAATATTTTTTAGTACAATGTCATCATGACATCTTTGTGTCATACGCCATGTGAGTAGAAATGATCACATTCTAGAGTGGGTGGGTCCAGAACAACCTGAAGAACCTTGTGTAGTTCCACCTGTAGTGCCTCATGTGGTATCTCCTCCAATTCATCCATTTTTCATAGATTCCTATTTTAGGGAGAATATTATCACATTCATATAGTTAGTTTAGAGTGTTCCCAAGACAATACCAACTATGAGAGAGCTTACATGGGATTTTTTGTAGTAGAAACCCCCACATTCTTAGGGGATGGTGGTCCCACTAAAACAGAGTCTTTAATAAAATATATGAAATCCATCTCTGACCATATTGATATTCTTATAGAGTGGATGGTCAATATTTCTCTCAATATGCTTCTTGGATCCTCCAAGTGTTATAGGGATTTAATTTCTCAAGCAAAAAAACCCAGAGACAAGTTGTGGGAAGTCTCCGAGATAGCATTCTATGATAAATTTTTTTGATGTAATCTATGATCAGATCTTTCCATAGTGTTCTTATATCTTTATCAAGGATCTATGACGGTTTCAGAGTATTATACTCACTTCACTATGCTCCAGCGTTTTTTCCATCTCTGACTGGTGATTCTCATAAGAATACAATCTTATTTGAGGATATACTTTGATATGATATTCAATCATACGTGAACATATTTCCTTTGAAAACTATTAAATAGATTTTAAATCGACCCCTAATTACGGAACAAATCTTCAAGAAGAAGATTTTGTGAGGCAGGGTAGTTTAGTTCTGTGGTACGGTGATGGTTCTTCAAGAAGTAAGAAGTGTTGTTTCAATGGTGAATGTTGGGGAAATTCCAAAAAAATTACATGTACTACGAGAACTATCAAATTTCATCACTGTATTAGGGCTGACCATAATAAACGCCAATTCATGATGAACTCGATGGAGTGAAATTATTGCAGAACGATGGGTAACCTTCAACGTTTCTTCCATTCTTTTACATATGCATCAAATGAGAGAGGATTTGATCCAACAGCTAAAATAGGTATGGGATATATGACTCCATGTTAGGAATTGAATTCATTTTCCACAATATAATAATTTCACGGCAGGGAAGGCCATGGTCGAGGAAATCATTTCCCGGAACACTAGTACTGGTAGAGTGAATCTACTCAGGCTAGCCAGGCAGCATCTCGGGGCTGAGGTTCATGCCATATATATACAATGTAGAAAAAACTAGTGGGGAAGACTCTATGGCCCACTATTGTTATAGGTTCTATTGTTGTATCCTGTAATTTATTTTCTACACTTTTTGATACTGGTGAATAACATGATTTGGTATCTTCTTTAACAGTTGATAATTTGGGTTATTCCATCAATTAATACTAAATTACGTCTCTTAAAACTAATTTCATGGTTATAAAAAATGTAATACACTAGTGATATTATTTCCTCCTTTATATTGGAGGGTAATGTTTGTTCTATAATTTCTTTTTCCACTAGATGATCGACATTTATTTCATTCTATGTATAGAGTAGCTCATTCTTTATTATTATCATGTTTATTACTATCACTATCAAGTTTGTTTCACAAAACATGGGGGAAACACATATATACACAAGGGTGAATAAGATATCAAGGTAGATAGACCTGGATCTAAGTGATCTAGGATGTGTAATGTGACAGATCAGCTAGGATGTCACATTATGAGTGATTAAGGAACACATTTATTTTACATCCCTCCCATTGTCAATATTTTTAAGGATGTATTCCTAACGATTTCTCCATATTACCTCATATGAGGGAATTGTAGTTCACTATTGAGATAGTTCTAGTTGTGACACAAGTGCTCATTCCTCCTTATAGGACAATACTGACATAGCTACATGATCTCACGATGTAGTTTGATGATTTTTGGTAACGGGGTTTATCAGACCTGTCAAATTATGGTGGGGTTCACCAGTCATTCTCTCCAAGATAGTGGATTGAACCGTTTGATATTATGTGGATTAAAATTGAATTCATCTAGCTTATTGTGATTAGTTTCTATCCATTTCCTCTTATACATGACCTCTTCCACCATCACCATGGAGAAAACAATTTATATTAGACCGATCTGAAGTCAGTATTTTCTCAGGTATGTGCGAGGACATTAGATTTACCACATTCATCTTTCTGAAAAATGTATGAATTGTTTTAGTTTCTTGTTATAATGTTTGATATAATGAATGTTCTAGAAGTATTCATGGATATAATGAATATGGTTTTGCAATAGTACATTCAGTCCCTTATGGTAGTCTTCATAGATGACATATTTTTGTAATCTCACTCTAGAAATGACCAAGAAACCCATCTTGAGATCATGATGTGTTCACTGAGGGATCATTAGCTATACATAAACCGTTGTAAATTAAACTTTTGGATCAATAAGGGTTACATCATAGGTATTTTTATATATTACGTAGGCTTATCGGTCGATCTAGATAAGGTGAAAACAATGGTTTCCAAGGATCATCATAATAATGTTGTTGGAATACAATGCTTCATAGGTATTGATTTATATTACATTCATTTCTTCAAAGATTTCATCTATATATCATCGCCTTTTGGGAATTGACTAAGAAGGGTGTGAAGATCATCAAGTCATAATATTGTGAGAATTATTTTCACGAGTTATAGTTAATGCTCCTATCATCTTTGATCCTAATTATGAATGTGCAAGGAAGAATTTATTCTACTTAATAGAATGTTTCTGGAGTCGAACATGGTATAGTTTTGATGCATGGTGACTTAGTTGTGGCATATGGACCCCAACAACTGAGGCCTCATGATTGGAATTATCCAATTCCCAACCCCTTATTTGTATTTATATTTCATACTCTATGATTTTTGGGACACTAATTTGTGGGGGATAGGATCGTTCTTTACACGAATCACAAAATAATGAATTATACCTCAACACAAAGAGATATAAAATTAAGGCAGTGCATGTGGGTAGAATGGAATTTTTTTTAAATTGATATTTTTTATACCCCTTGAAATGGTAATGTCATTACTAAGTATTTCTGCTGAAACTTTTAAAATAAAGTTTTACTAGGAACCATAATTTAGTTGATGCTGATGTTTGTTTTCTGAGATGTATATAAAGGATCTGGAGTAGCGCAAAGAACTAGTTCTAGAATCTCTTACAACAATGTCTTTTTATCTGGACTGATTCCAAATTTTATAGTTCACAAATCATATGTGGGTCATTTTGAAAGGGGAATCATAAGAGTGAACCCACCATTTGGTGGTGTTATTAATTAATGTAAAACTCAGATATACGCAATCCGTGTTTGGTTGCCTTCTGCTATTTAGGAAGAGATAATGAGGGAATCTTATGTCTCCTTTTGAGATGTTCATCCTGTTCCCACCAATATGTGCAGAGATATGTATCATCAGTAATAGTGGACTGTAATAATGAATATAATAGGGGGTTTTATTTCCCAGAGCCCCACCTTTCAACTGGTAATGAAAGAGCACTTGTGACATTTTAGACTCATTGAGTCTATGTCCATTACTTTGTGGAAAAAGAATTACTTCACCAAGTATTTCTTTATTGTCTTGTCGGGATCAAAATGAGGGAGTGATACAGTTTGGGTGATCATTGATAGGATGACCAATGTAATGCAGTTCATACCAATCTAGGTTACTTTCTCTCTTAAAGAGTTTAGGTGGACTTATATTCTAAAGATAGTTCACCTTCATGTAATTTCCCATTTTATCATATTGGACCTAGATTTCCATTTCACATCGAGAATTTTTCTGGGGATCTAAATAAAACTAGATTGAGAGGTTCGTTTCATTACTATATATCACCCCAGACAAACGAGCTGCCAAAGCGGGCCATTCAGGTGATAGAGAATATTTTTCATTCGTGTATCCATTACTTTAGACGTTATTGGGAGAAAAATATTCCTCTAGTTGAGTTTTAATTTATGAATATCTTCTATTATACAATTCAAATGGAGCCCTATGAGTAACTATAAGGTTGATAGTGTCGTTCACCTCTATGGTGGTTCGAAGTAGGCGATGTGACTCTTCGAGGTACTCATCCCATTAAGGAAACTTCTTACTATGTCTAGATGATTCTGATCCATATTTATAAAACTTGAACAATATAAAGGTCTTATACTGAACATTTTTTAGACCCCTAGACTTTTAGGTAGGACATTAATCCTTTTACATATTTCACTGAGGTTGGGTCACAGAAGAATCTGAGGCAATGGATGTTATTCCAAATATTTTCCTAGCTATTCAAGATAGTGAAGATAGTTGGGATGGTATCCTATTGGTTTATTTTACATCATAAGTATTGTTCTATGAATTATTTATTCTATGTATTTCAACATCACAGGTATCGTCGAGATCTGAAACTTTCATTTTTTTTATAATGAAATTGAGCTTGTAGATGAATCATCTTATAAGAAGATTTTGAATCATATAGTCCATCATAACTTGATGGTTCTCTATGTCTAATATATTCCACTTGTATAGGTTCTATGGAATCATAGATAAATTCAGGGTGAGACATGGGAACGTAAGACTGATGTGTGAGCGTAGAGCGTTGTTTCCAGATCCCTTCTACGATGAAATTCCACTACATTTTGAAGGGATAATTATGGATAATATTTCTTAAGGAGTGGAGGTGTTAACATCCTGAAATTAACCAAGTAATTTTTTTTATTATTATCCTAATCCAATAATGCGACCTAGAAAGTAAAATGATATCTAGGTTAATAGAATGTAAAATGATTAAACTACAGGGGATTTATACAAATACATTGTTCCCTATAATG
Source organism: Viscum album (assembly GCA_963277665.1). Classification (NCBI taxonomy): domain Eukaryota; kingdom Viridiplantae; phylum Streptophyta; class Magnoliopsida; order Santalales; family Viscaceae; genus Viscum; species Viscum album. Next base: position 1,430,662,567 of record OY728155.1, on the reverse strand, counting down.
ATATCTAGGTTAATAGAAAGTAAAATGTTTAAATTAACTAAAACAAAGATAAATGAATTAAAGTAAAAGGAATATAAATAAAATAATAATAAAATTAAATGAGGTTATATTAGAATTGAAAATAATTAAAAATTTCCCTAAAAAATTATTATCTTTATTATTGTCTATTCTCTTTCCCATTTAATTTAATTATATTATATATTTATTTTTCCTTATTTATTTCATTGAAGTTTTTTCTATCCCCTATTTAAATCATTTTATATTGATTCCATTCTTCTCGGCCTCTAATTACCTCTTGTTTTTCGTGCACCCCTCCTCTACAGGTGGTGCACTACCCACCTTCTCAGCTTCGAAAGCCGACTACACCATCAATTCTTCTCCATTTTCAATACCGTCAAAAGTCCTAAAAATATCATTGTAATTCTTATCATCCACTATTTAGTTTTGGTTTTAATCATCTATATTTTATCCAATCTACTACATAAGTTTTTTAATTGATGTTTTGATTTTGTTAAATCCCTTGATTTCTATCATTTTAGGTAAAATTAATGATTATCATGGGATTTGGGGAATACTACAACTATGAGGAATGATGCCAATGTTATTTCCTATTATTTCATTTCTTCATTAAATTTTCATCATTGTGCCACTCATCTGTACCTACAATAGAATTCTAAATAATGTGTATTAATTTAATCAAACTATTTTTCCTTTATCTTTATGACCTTTTCTTATAGTGAACCCCTTACTAGGACAAATTTCATACCATTGGAACCCCTTTTGGGTGTAAAGACATTATTTTACTATTTACCATTGTCTTTGAATATTTAAATTATCAATTTCATTTTCATGTAGGATAATATGGGTTAATTTTTTATAATGAATAAATTATTTATGATGAATCATATACCACAAAGAAGCCTTTCCATTGAATTTTTTATACATGAATAATTTTTTCTTTGTGTTTTATCATTATCTTTAATTAGTAAATTTCATTTCCTCTTCTTAAGGTAAGAAGGATAATATTTTTTTAACAATGTATTATTATTATTAGATGTGACTGTTACACGTCAAAAATGTGTATTAATGTTTCATTAAATTGATAATTAAAGTGGTTGAAATCATGAATGATTATTAAGTGATATTTATAAATATATAAATATTTATATTAATGTACATATATATGTATATGTATATGACTATGTTTTTATTTTAATTAGAACCAGGATTTGTATAAAATATGGTTCCCATATTAAGAACCAATATTGGGACTCTCCTTTAATGGTAGGTTACCAAACAACATTCCAGGAATTTGAAAATTTAATATAAAAATGAAAGGGATTTACTATGTATTTTTATTATAATATTGGGTTATTATAGTTCCCTAATGGGAGACTGAGGATGAAACCATTGGAAATACATATACTTTAAGCCTAAGACAAAAATTGGTCCCTTACATGTGATAACCAGGATAGACTCATAGTCACCCTACCTCGACCAATACTTGAACATTAGAAAGGGTCTCTTTGGATGGGCTCATCGCATTTGTTATAATAAAATTAATGTCACATAGCGTATCATTATGTACAGACTTATACTCCACATGTGAAATTGTTAATTTGAATATAAAATCTTGAGGTTTTTTTATTCATACTATATAGAGTTTCCTTATTCTTTGTGATACCTCTATGGTGCATTTAGGGGACCTTGCATTGACATATGTATTAGACACCAATAAAAAGCAGAAACTTGGGGGGTAAAACCTTTTCTATTCTATTGTATGTTACATAGTCCATTCTATATATATTTTTCATTAAAAATTACCTCATTCAATCTTCCAACTAAGTGCAAAACATGTGGTATGTTATGGGTTTCCTCTTAGGATCCCGATCCAAGTTATATATATTTTTAAATAATTACAATTCATTCATTTATTATCTATAAACCAATTCTATTTATCAAAATCAATATATGTAAAGTTTTGGACACCATGGGTTCCTGCCTGTAGAGATTATATCTCATACTATACTCAAGCTTCATTTGGTACATGAGAATACATTATATTTGAAGGTATGGATACATGGAAGTGTGTGACTCTCAATTCATGATTTGATTTCCAATTTTGATGGAGCTTTGAGGAAGAGGACAAAAATTATGATCATGATGTAAGGTGACTAGTTTTTTATTTTTGGTAGCTTTTATTAAAGGGCGGCCTATGCTGGTACCATGTACCCATGTATGATAATTTGTATAATTTTGGAAACATATATTTACAACATCATGGCATTTGTTATTAATAATATGCTTCCATAGTTATTAATTTTCTTGTTGGTTTCTTTATCTTCTTCGGATTTAATATACCTGTTATCTATACATATGATATTAAACCAATATGTTATTTACTTCTATGTAATACCTTATAAATTGATGTAATAGTCTTTCCATTGACATACCATAGACCGTTGATTCTAGTCGATAGCCTTTGGGATATGTGGAGATTCTTTTGTGGTCTTGTGTCCCACCATCTCGGGTCTCGGTTCAGTGGAACATTGTGTGGGATGCTATAAAATATAGAATTCAAAACAATGAGTGATTCTTCTTAAATATTTACACATTACTAGATTATTATTTATTTCTGAATTTGACATCTCTTTTTCAACATAAAAAATTATTTATTAGAGGATAAATGAATTGGAGAAATATTTAATAAATTTTTTCATCTTCGATAAGAGTGATCCAAGGATAAAAACCCCTAATAACCAATCTATAATATTTCCCCACATGTTGTTATTGATAATAAGATGTTTTTTGTTTAAAAATTAGAAATGTATTATGCCCATTAACAACGAATCTGTACAAATGACTATATGATGGGAAGTTATTTTTAGTGAACATAATCATTTACGCCAATTGAATATGTGTGATTTATTTGAACCAAACAATATGATAACTTCTTCCCATAATAGTTTCAAATAAATAGTTAATAGTGAAAAGAATACATTAATATCATGTTAAGGTTATTTGGGTCAAAAAATCATTAAGATCAACAATATTTATTTATTATTTCTAAAAATTTAATGATATATGTTTAAAATCAGTAAAAAATAATACATGGGATATGTTTTCTAATAAGGATTTAATTTGGATTCATTCCATTAATGAAGAGTCCATATAAGATATTTTCCACATAATTAATAAGTGTAGTAAATCATTGATTAATTTTCATCCAAAATTGAAAATAAATTGAGTGATATAATTATATTTCATATATAATAATTTATACATTACTTTATGACATTTTGAATAATTTAAATTTAAATAAAAGAAATTAAATTGACGAATTAAATTATAAAACCAACTTTCCTTGGCTGGAGTCTTTCTAACTACATATTCCTTTAATAATTTTTCTTTCAAGTTTACATATGATGGCCTAAATTAATGATATTCATTCAGTAATTCATATTAGTTCATATAAATAATATATTGATTTTTTTGAATATTTCTTCTTATACAAAAAAATCATCAATAATAATATTCTTTTCACATTATAATGTGAATCTTGAAGGTCATTTTCTTTATGAAGTATGTATTTCAACAAATATAAAAAATCTGTAAATGTATTGTCACTCAATCTAATTTTTCCTTCATTTTATTAAGATTTAATAGAATTGATAGTACTAAAAATTACATAAAACTATGATATTATTGTTTTTCATCATCACAATATAGAAACTCAATTATCAATTCGTTCTTAATTACTAATACATCATTGCCATAAATCATTTCCAAACATTTTATTAGAGTAATCATATTAAAAATAATAATCTTTAATAGATCATGAATTCAACCCTGTTACACAATAACAACTCCAATGTGTGTCACTCACATTATTAAAAAAAATGACCATTGATTTCTCTTCTTCACATATTATTCAAATTTAATGATTTCATTTCATGATTCAAAATCATTGTAATTTTTTGTAAACATTTATTTATAAAATTTCCAATATCCATAGAAACTATCTGTATATTAATTAGTTGTTCATTTTGTAGTAATAAAACATTTTCTAATTATATCTAGATAAAATATATAATTTAAAATTATATATTATATTTTTTAATTTAAGTTAAAATTTAATTTTATATATAAACAAATTATTCTAAAAATTTTAAAAAAATAAATATATACAATATATTTGATAATCATAATAACCCCATCAGATGTATATAAATATCATTATTTCATAAAAAATTAAAAACTATCATGAAATCATTATAATTAGTTATATATTTTTATTAGTGATTCATATTATTGTTCCATAGTCCATTATACCATAAAAACTAAAATTCAAAATTGTAGGTAAAAATTATATTAGATAAATATTAATATGCAAACTAATATTATTTATAGAATAAATTCATGATATAATAATTTCATTAAACCGAGATTAAAAAATCATTCATAAATTGAAAATATCATTAGATGACGAATAAATCAGAACTTTAAATAAATATAGTTAAGAGAAGGAGATATCAATAGAAATTGAAATTAAAATTTAAAAAATTCATATATAATTGAAAATAATATAGATTCAAAAAACAAAATCAATATGCACCACATGATAATTGATATTGGAAGTGGAGGATTGATATTGTTATTATAGTAAGTATTTTTAGTATAGAGAGATATATTGAGAGATGATGAAATATGAGGATGGAGGACAATGTTTTATCCAAAATTAAATTGAATTGTGGATCCCTATTCAATGAATGAAGGGAAAAGGTTCCCCATGTTGGAGAAAATTGACCATTTTCATGTGAATGAATGATCAAAAAATGATATCCCTTAAATTTCCTAATAATTTTAATGGTTTATCACTTTGGTTATTTTATATCCAATGTAGATTTTTTTTCTTGAGATTCATTAAACAAATGATGTGAAAATTAGGATTTCTTACATTGGTTATTAAATAACTGACCCATGAATGAGACCTCTTATATTTTCATGGTTGGTTATAAAATAACTGAACTGAAATATAATTTATATGATATATTATAACTAAATAACTATAAAATGTGTCCAATTAAATTTATCTTATATTAGTGTGTCATCATTTTCTAGATCATTCTGAACCGCTGAAAGATAATTTTAGTGTTTTTCAGTAATAAATTATAATGGTTTTTATCATTTTGAATAATACATAAAGAAGATGTACAAAATTTACCAAAAAACACTAGATAAATGAAATTCTGATTATAGTATAAATTTATTTCAATAAATTATATTTTATATTATTATCTATCTTTATGGTAAAATAATTCCATAAATCAAAAAAAGGAAGACAAATAAAAAGAGTCGGATAAGAAAAATAGCACCCAACTATGAAGTTACACATTGTTGAAATCTTAACATGAACAAATCTATGTTTGGTAAATTCATGTCTTAATAACTAGTGGAGAAATTATAAGCCACTTTGATTAAAAATAGTAATTAAATTTATTTAAAAAGGAAATGACACAGATATGGCAATATTTTTATTTCAGAAATTTGTTTTTAATTTACACTCATTGAGATTCAAAATGAAAACAATTTAATAAATATATATATGAAACATGCTGAAATTTTGAGAATTTAATATATTAAAGGAGGTATGATTTAACATCCAATGATTTTGAATTTTTTTTTCTTGAAATAATATAGAATCTGATAGCATGTGGTAAACACAAATTTATTTTTTAAATAATAATGATATACTATTGAAATAATGTAATTCAAATATGAAGGTTATAGAATAGATATTGGATTATAAGACATGAACATGGCTAACCGAATTATAAAATAAATAAATATATCATATTTTACCAATAAAATTGAAATTGTTAATTCTTTTAGTATAGAAACATAATTTTTAATATACTAATATAGGATTGAAACTGTTATTTGTCAGAATATTGATTTATGTGTGAAATATATTTTTATCACTATATGTTATGTTATAGAGAATACGAGAATTATATTAATGATTTTTTAATGAAATATTTAATAATAAAAATTAAAATTCATATAATTTTGTTTAGTAGATAAGGAAGTAGAAAAAAAATCATTTTATAAATCAAAATTAAATTTTCCACAAAATTTGTATTTATTACATTTTGAGCTTGAATATTATTAATTTTATTTCCGACTATTATAATTATTATTTAATCAAATTGAAATAATTTATTACTTAATCACTTCAAAACAATTTAAACAATGTTTTTTTGGAATTTTAATAAAATTATTATTTTTTAGTAAGTAGTAAACATTAATGGTTTTTCAAAAATTGTAATCTTTTTTTTTTAAAATTCATGTTCTTTTAGTTTTATTTTTTTAATTTAATAGATGTTGAATTTAAATATTTTAAGTGGTTATCATCATTATGGTAAAATTTATTATTGATTTATATTTTATTTATTATTTTATTGTATACTAACCATATTCATAAGTTATTAATACATTATAGGATAAAATATGTCCATTATCATTAAATCATTATAATAAAGTCATAAAATATAATAATAGTTTATAATTAATGATAATTATTATGACCATATCTCCTTATATTCTGAAATATCTTGATATTGTGGGATTGGAATTTAATTTAAGTCATTATATTTTTTAAACAATTAATAGTTACAAAAAATCGAACTCTTTCTTTGAATACCTCTAAAATGTCATCATTTGGGAAAAATAAGTAACTAATAGTTATAAATGATTATTTTAAATACTGATAAATCATAAATATGATGGTAATTTTTATTATCGATGATATAATTACAATTATTTTTTACGCAATGCTAAAGTAGCGCTTCTGCAAGTAGCAGTTAAAACAATTTGAGGATTTATGAAAACCTAAAAGGAAAATAATTGGGATTAATTATGGTGTTAAGTGAATTTATTGGATAATAATAATGGTATATTGAATTTTAATTTATTTACTTTTTAATTACAATACTTTATTCAGTCTATTTAAAATCATGAAATGTGAGGATTCATTAAAATAAATTAAAATTTTATTTTATAGTTAAAAATTATATTTATATATAAAAATAACACAAATTATATCTTCACTAAAATTGATAGGAAATTTTCTTTCTTATCAGTAATCATCAATTTATCCACAAACATAATTTTTTTAAATTTTATTCATGACCCTTAATGATTTAAAAATTTTGAAAATGCAATTTATTATTTGGGATTAAAAACAGATTCACCTATAAATTTTAAAATCCAAACTAATTTTTGGTTTTACATAAATTTTTTAATATATTTCCTATCTCAACACCTATATCCATGTTATATATTCCCTAATACAACCAAAGTACTAACCATAAGGGTTTTATGAGTAATCTAATGGAGGTTTTTACAATGAATATTTATAACTCATAATATAGTGTTTTATGTTTAATTCTTATTCCTCCTCATTAAAATATTCTATAAAAATTATGATAATATAACATTACTATATTCAAAATACTATTTTTTTTATTTTTATGATAATACACAATTTTATCTACATATTAATCTAATAGAAATGAAAATTACAAATGTATGTATGTGTAGATTCATCTTCCTTGAAGCAATTCATTTCATTTTTAATCACCACATAATATGGGTATTTAAATTGAAATAAACTAAATATATAATCATTTACTAAATAATTATGATTATGGAATGATAATATTTTTATTACATTCTTAACATTCTATCTATTAAAAAATGACAATGTCGCTCTTACAGACATGTGGGATACCACTTCCACCAAATGTTATGATATGTTTTTCATTTACAACAATATCATATGGTTATATAATTATATTTAATATATAAAAATAATAATTATTTTATAAATAAATTTCTACTTATGATATGATAATTAATCCTTTGACCATGTTTGACCTACAAAAATTATTTTGGGATTACGAACTAATAATCCTCAAAACCTTCAATATGAAATAAAATAATTTCGTAACTATATAAGTCATTATAATAAATGAAATAAAGTAATAATATTAATATTTTAATAATAAATTAAATATTTAGTATATGTTTATTATACATGAGATAATATACAAATGTGTCATGTCATACATGATGTAAATGAATTTCTCAACACAATTTCATTTCCCTCATACTTATTAAATTTTAACTTTTTTTTGAAATTTCTATACGGATGTATTATAACATTATATTACTATAGTTCAACTACTTTAAAATAAATTTTGAATTGAAATCCTTCGATTTTCAATGAATTAAAATGTTACTACATACATAGTAAATTTTTATTTATAAATTTTACAAAAAAAATTATTGTTTTAATGACAATTTTTCATAAAAGCCCATATTTATTAAAATTCATAAATAATTTTGTTATTATACGAAAATATAGTTTTATGAACATTTTAATAATATTTTTAAAATCATTACATTGGATTAAAATGTAATGTTTTTAATATCTCTTATATGGCTAATTTTTCATAAATAGAAATTGGATTATTTTTAAATATATATGGAATGACAATACATTTTATCTATTGTGAGTGTTATTTCATAAGTAGTTTGGTTTGAATTTTTCAATATTTTTTCTAAGAAAAGAAAATTTTCTATTCCCATTAAATTTTTTTAATTAATTAATATTCTACGAACTTTTTTCCTTATTATTATATGAAGGGGGAATGAATGTATAAATATGTATTAAATAGGATTAATTATTGTTTTCATAATAAAAAATGTGTCTATTTGTTTTATGATTTTTATAATATTTGAATACTTTATATGATATAGAGTGAGCATGATATAGATCTCTAGTTAATTTGGTAATAATTTAATTCTCCAAGTAATTATGTTATACATAACCATATAGGATATTCTATTTGTATTATTTTTTTATCAGTGATTGAAAGAGTGATATTATGATGATGTCCCAAGGTGCCTACATGAATATTATATTATTTAAAAAATATTTTCAGTTGGATTTTTTTATTTCATATGGTGATGTAATAAGATTATGTATTGTAACGACCCCCTCTCCACAATGTGTACCACTCCTAGGCCGAAAATGTGAGATGGGATATAATGAACCCTGAGACCCACCTCCAGTATACCCCGGGTTGGTGACTAGCACCGAGGGTATAATAAACAAACAAATGGGAGGAATTACCCTCTAAGAGAACACATGCCGAAGAGAGAGATAAGATAGACACCAACCAACTATAACTCAGAACTGTAGTGTAAAAGAAAAAACAAGTGCACATATGTAATGTGATGGAAAAGTACTAAAACTGAAAGGGGAAAACTACAAGTACCCAAAGGAATGTAAAGACAGCAGCGACCACAAGACTGAATAGCTCCTGTAACCACAAGATAGTAGTAACCAACCAGATCTCCAACCTGCTCCATGTGACTAGAAAAACTGTGTATATATACATAGGGTGAGTATAACAGAATACTCAGTTGGATCCTCCTCGAAGCCTCTCGTGCAAAGGTAAATAAAGAATTCTAAAGCACAGTGAACAACAAGGGAAACTAACACGTCACCTAAACAGGTATACTAAGTTCCCAACCTCACCAGGCTACTCTCACCATGTAATGAATACAGGAATATAGAATATAGTAAATAATATCAAGGGTACCCTGCTACTACTTCCCCACTGGTTTTCCGATTTTCCCCAACGACATACGTCCTGTGAATCTCTCTCCAAAGCCTTACCCACATATACCTGGGCTAAGCTCCACAATTTGAACCTCATTCACCATAATGGATGGCCCATAGAAACCTTGGAAAAGCACCACACCACGATCACAACCAAAAGTAACCAGGTAGTTTTTGGGAACCACCACTGCTCACATAACGTTTATCATACGTCAGGTATTATACCTTAAGCCATTACAGCCCATACTCCGATTGAGGATCCTCAAGACATCACATCTTACAAAACATACACCAATAGTACTCCATAGGATACTATATCCATAATATATGTGTGTAAAAACCAAAAGCTACTATATCCCTCTACATACATATATGGGGTAAATAACTGTGGTGCCTAATGGCAAACATATCGACCATGAGAAGAGAGCGTTGTCAAGGGGGGTAGTCATCCATTCACCCTCCCATCGAAATGTTTGGGAAAACACCCCCCCAGGGATCAGAATCCCTAGGGTGTCAGTTGCCATTACTGATAGGTTGGAGTAGCGTATAGAAACACAAAAAGTACAGTATATATTATAACTCACTACCACACAATGGGAATAACCTAGTCTTAGTCACAAATGCAGATAACGTCTCTAGGACTCCGAGCTTCCATAACTAAGACTAGGTATCCTATAATCACACAACCATTTAAAGGGGTTTATTATATTAATTCATTCCTTTTTTATCAATTCCACTATACACTATTTAATTCATCAAACATTAATTATCCATGGAAAATTCCACACTAAATTCCATTAACATCACATCAAAAACCCAATGTACCTTCAAAAGTTCTCAACCTCATCATTAGGTTTCATCAAACTTAAACCCCATGGGTTAACATCATTTATTCAAAAATTCCTTACATAATTTCATTCCCATATTCCTAGACATTATAGAAAATCATCTTATGCTACTAAAATCAAGGGGGCACAACATGGTGAGTATATGTACTACCGATCGGGTCTTTGCTGCCTATAGAAAGATCATAGATCCATTATCCCTTGACAGGACAAACACGGAAAGCATGTGGCATACCCCATGTATCTTCACCTCGTTCAGATGAAGGGTAAGCAAGACCAGCTGCCATGAGCTGTAGGGAAATGTAAAGCATATAAACAACCAAAAAAAGAACCAATCATCCAATTATCATGTCATCGCATTCCATCATTCTCGGTGTCCTCCCTGACACCCATATGTATAAACCGAGGCATCTCGACACTCAAGGTGTCATCCGCTGCCATAACCACAAGGCATACATGACCTCACATATCACAACATCCATCCATGAACACATCACAAAAAAAGCACAAGGAATGTAAACATCACAAGAATTAGGACTCTTAGCCCTTTAACAAGGCATCCCGCCTTCATACACAAGCACCAAAAGATTTTAGGTTTACCAACCAACCAAATTAATAACATACATCGAAATCAATTTTATAGACATTAATTTAGAAAAACAACCACAACAAAAAAAACCATATTATATTACATGCCTCTTTGTCTTTAGCCACTTAATTATCAATTAACATCAGCTTTATGTTATTTATCAATTTTATCAAGAACAACATGCTAACAAGAAAGGCATAGAAATCACACTATCCATCAAATCAAGAGGCGAACCATTATCACAGTACAAGTAACGACATCCGATCAAACCAATTCCTTTAATCTAGTTCAAGTATTTAATTAGGTCAATTTCAGTGTGATCCAATTGGCTAAATCATGCTAACACTACTATTGCACATAAACAATTAGAGAATCCACAAATCCCTTACCTCAACGGTCAAGGAACACTCTAGAAACTGGGTCGATTCTCCATGAATCATCCTTAGATCTCCTCTCCTAACACAAACAAGACCAAATCTCATCATATTTAACATCCACATGCTTAGATCAACCATCAACAGGGTTAGATCTAAGAATCCCAGAGAAGAGGAAGAGTATATCTTTGTAGATCTAAGAAACCAAGAATGAATGATCACATACCTCAATAAACTAGCTTCGATTCCTGAAGATAATCCTCCAGATCGCCTCCAAAAGTCTTGATAGATGTCCTTCTAACTCCACGAAAGGGTAATCCCGAGTTATGGGCGCTCAGGGGATTAAACGAACTGTTTAGAGGAAAAAGTGTTTAGATCCAAAATTTTAGGATCTAACATTAAGTGCCAGCATGGTTATTCCGCACGGTTTAATAAACCATGCCCTAACCGTGTGTTAGCTTCTGCCTCACCAAACAATCCTCTCACAGTTAGGTTGCATGGTTAGATAAATTGTGCAGCTCCCGTGCGAAGGCTACTACATCCAACACCAAACTGTGCATAGTATGTCCACAGAGTTTAGGCAAACCGTGTGCCTCCCATGAGAAGGCTATTATCCTTCATTTTCCTTTAATGGTCCACCCAAACGCACCTCCAAGTCACCTTGACTTCCTTGAACATCTCCAGCACCGAATATTCACAATGGAATGGACCAAAAAGGTCTGGGCCATTACATTAGATACATCTCAAAACATTCTCATCCTCGAGAATCAAAAACCCTCCTAAAGAGAAAACGATACAGGGTCCGAACAACCACCCATCGAGATACCTCTCAAAAGCGAGCCAGCAAAGCAACAAAGGGTTCCATCTCATAATCATGAAAGTTTCATAACCACAAAGGTTATAATGTTACATTAAAAGAGTTAAACATCAAAAAATTCTGGGTACTGAGCACGTATATGTGTCTCACGTTCCTAGGTGCTCTCCTCTATGCCACCGTGTCAACAAAAGACACGAACTATAGGGATAGAATGACCATGCAACAACATCCGCTTGTAGTTTTGGATCTCCATAGGTCACTCCTAAAAGGTTACATCATATTCGATGTTGATCTCTCTCCAATCGATGATGTACGAGTCGTCATGAAGATATCGACGAAGCTATGATTCATAGAAAACATCCTGTATCCGATTAATCTAAGGGGGAATTGATACTCGATACGCCATATCTCCAACATGAGATAACACCTCAAAGGCCCAACAAAGCAGGGAGAAAGCTTAATCCCACGACCAAACCTTCGCTGCCCACGACGGGGAGTCACCTTTAGAAACACATGATCCCGAACATAAAACTCTAAGGGCATCCTTATTTGATCAGAATATGATTTATGATGATCTTGTGCTGCCTTCATCCTCTCAAGAATCGCCTGAACCATCTCTGGTGTATTCTTCACTACTTCCTGTTTGAGAATTGCTGACTCTTCAACCCTAGTCTATCACAACGAAGAATGGAATGGTCATCCATAGAAGGCTTCAAACGGCGACATACCGATGGTGGAGTGAGAACTATTATTGTAGGAGAACTCCACCAAGGGTAAGTGCCTCATCCATGAACCTCAAACATCATGAACACAAGAGCGTAACATGTCTTCAAGAGTCTGGATGGTTCATTCTTTCTGACCATCAGTTTGAGGGTGAAAATCAGTGCTAAGGAATAGCTGAGAACCGAATGCATGGTGGAGGCCTCACCACACCCTATAGATAAAACAATGATCTAAATCAAAAATGATCATCCTTGGGACTCCATGAAGTCTCACCACCTCCTCCAGATAATGCCTCAACAAAACTTCTACTGAGATTGACTCCTTAATCGCTATGAAGTGGGTTGATTTTTTCAAACAATCTACTTCCACCCAAATAGAATCATGTCCTCCTGGAGCTCAAGGTAAGCCAGTAACAATGTCCATTGAGATACCCTCCCACATCCAATGAGGAATATCTAATGGATGGAGAAGACCACCAGGAGCATGGTGTGAGACCCTCACCTTCTGGAAAAATAAATATCGAGACACAAACATCGCAACCACATGCTTCAGCCCAGGCCGCCAAAAACGACTCTTCAAGGATTAGTACATCATTTTCACGCCAGGATGCACCGCTAAAGGTGAAATATGGAATTCCCTAAGAACCATCTCACGCATCGTCAAGGGAACGAAAATACTTCCATGATACAACTCTCGATGTTGTTCAACTTCCAACCAACCATCAGGGGCCTCAACACAAACAACTCAGTCTCTATAGACCTCCACCTCATGATCCCCCAACTAGGACTCCTTCACCTTCTACATCAGGGATGATTGTACTGTTATCTGAAAAAGACAACTTCTACCCCCAAATTCTCCCATATCAAGATGTGAGGCAGACATTTCTTCCATTTCTCTCCAGGAATAAGCATATTCATGCACAAAATCACTACGTGACTTTCATCTCTACTCATCAACTACCACATTACCATTTATAGTTGTTTACTATATTTCAAAGTCGTCTTCATGCAATAAATCCATCCACTGACACTTTTTTAAGTTCATGTCATTCTGGGAGAAGACATTACTCAAACTCTTATGATCGGTGAAAATCACAAAACACTCACCAATGATGTAATGTCTCCATAACTTCAGAGAAAACACCACGGTTCCAAACTCAAGATTGTTGGTGGCATAGTTGCATTCATGGGGCCGGAACTGCTGAGACCCATAACAAACAACTGACCTCTACTGCATGATAACACATCCTAACCCCAGATGTGATGCATCACAGAAGACATGAAACTAAACTCCCTCAGCCTGAAGACAAAGGACTGTAACAATTACTAAATTCTATTTTAGATACTTGAAAGCTGCCTAACACTGAACAGTCCATATGAACACCTGATCATTCCTGGTCAAAGCTGTCAGAGGAGTTGAAAATTGGGATAAAGTTTCTACGAACTTCCTGTAATATCATGCGAGACCATGGAAACATCACACCTATGACACTGTCTTGGGGTATGCATAAGACACCACTACTTCTATGTTTGTTGGATCCACAACTACTCCCTGTTGGGACACAACATGCCCCATGAAACAGACATCTTTAGCCAAAAACTCACACTTCGACAACTTCCCAAACAAATGATGTTGGTGAAGAACTCCAAAAATGGCTCGAAAATTCTCTACATTCTCCTCTTCAGATGTAGATTAGACAAGGATATCAACATTTAAAACTACCACAAACTTGTCCAGGATCTCATGGAACAGATCATTCATCAATCCCATGAATTTAGCTGGATAATTCATCACACCAAATGACATTACAACGAACTCATAATTCCCATGACGACAACAGAATGTAGTGTTCCGGATATCCTCGTCATTCACACGCATCTGATGATATCTTGAACATAAGTCGATCTTTGAAAACCAACATGTTCCCTTTAGTTGATTGAATTAGTCATCGATCAACTGAAGAGGATAGTGATTGTTTATTGTCACTTTATTTAACCGACGATAATCGACACACAACTGAAAACTGCCATCGGCCTTCATCATGAACAGAAATGGTGCACCCCACGGTGACACACTCGGCCGAAAATGACCACACTGAAACAGTCCATCAAGCTTTATACATATGTCTCGAAACATAGAAGGGGCCACCCTATAAGGATACATAGATATAAGAGATGCTCTTGGCTGTAGCTCGATCCCAAACTTGATCTCTCATCTAGGGGGTAAGGCTACAACCTCTTCTAGAAAGACATCAGGGTACTCCTCTATGACCCTCGGAAACACCAACTATCAAACCTATGAGAAATCAAAATCATCTTAGATACCATGTATGATAAGGATGAAACATGACTATAACCCATCCGAGGGTCTCGCTCACCAACAAACACCACTGGCTCTCTATCCGCACCAAATAAAATGACCTTCTTCATGAAGCAGTCCATGATATCTTGTACTGAATACAAACAATCCATGCAGAGGATGACATCGTATGGTTTTATGCATATACAATTGAAATCTCCCCAAGAGCGATGTTTCCCCAACACTAGATCACAGTCTCTACATATTTCAAACAAGTCAGCTCAACCTCCAACTAGTGTAGTCAACGCCAAGGATAGTAGAATAATATCTATCTAATGTCCCAAATCATGGACAAGGGTAGGCGATATGAAGGAGTTTGTTGATCCTAAATCAAACAAGTCATACACCAAGGAAGAAAACAAGAAAAGGGTACCTAGAAGGACATCTAGCTCATCTGATGCTAGCAATGCTAGAGCATGAAGCTATCCACAACCTCCTCCACGTCCTCTCTGTCCCTAATAAGAACCACCACCATCGATGCACTCTGCTCTCTGAGGACGTGGAGCATCATGGGGTTGTCCTTTGCCTACCCTCTCTACTCTTTGCTGATCAAAAGACGGTGAAAACTACTGCTACTGTTGCCTCAGATGGAATTATCTCAAAGGAGGAAACTGGACCATATCTCCTCGTGCACGATGACCACTCTGAAAGGTCGAGCACTTCCGCTACTGATGGCTGCAACCACCATAAGAAAAACAAGCACATTATCCATTGGAATAGGAATGAGAGTTGCTGCCTCCGGAAAAATGAGATGTGAAGGGCTGGGACCTACCCCCAGCAGAATGAAAACTCTTCTACCCTGAAAACAAAAAAACCCAGTCCAGAGCTCTGCTTCGTGAGGAATATTTCCAATTCCCCTCTTGTGATAATCTATTTCTGGAAACGTCCTCTCGACAACCTCTTCTCTTTCCAGCACCTAAAGATATGTTTTCATCATAAATGGGTGGACCTGGCGTTGGATCATGGGACGCAAAGCCTCCTCAAAATGCCTCTCCCGGGCCTCCTCATCTGGTAACAGGTCCGAAGCATATAGTAAAAGGTTCCTGAAACGGATACCTTAATCTCAAACACTAGAGGTCCCATGTCGAAGGGTTAGAAGAACCTGGCGACGGGATTCCTTAGTAGTCAAGTAAAGAAACTCGACTCTAAACAAATCTCGAAACTCCTCCCATGAGATCCTTAACTCCTCATGATCCCCGAGGAACAAGAACCACCACTACCTCGCTGCTTTATGTATCATCATCACAGCCATGGAAACCCATTGATCCTTCTAATCATAGATCGAACAGAAGCCTATATCAACCTACTCTAACCAGTCTTCTGTGACTACATCCGAAATGAATCCCTCAAACTTCTGCATACTATGGAACTGAAACTCTCAGAGTGTCTTTCTCCAAGTGTCGACATAGTCAACCTCTACCATGCAACGACCTGCTAGAATAGCCTGCTCGACATATTCTATGCAAACCTAATGGGGACATCGACCTAGATCCATACCTAAAAATAACAGACACATACAGCTCTTAAGCTTGTAATATAGGAGACTCACCATTTTTTTAATTAATTCTTTTATCTTTTTTTTTCATTTTTGGTTAACCTATACCAAGGTCTACCCATTCAAACACAAGAACAAAAAATAATGATACATGATCCTTTCCTAGGTCTCTACCCTGCAACTAGTATCACCTTATTTAGTGGCCATTGTATACTTAATGGTCTATGCATCAGATCATTAGGGGCCCTAAATGCCTATGTCTCATCTGGTCTACATTGTTTAACACACTTTCTAAACATGAATGACACCATTTCCCTACCATCCCATGCAACCACACATGTGACTAACTCCATACTCTATCCAATCCCTCAACCTCCCTCTAATACCACTATGTCACGACCCCCTCCCCACAAAGTGTACCCCTCCTGGGCCGACAATGTGAGATGGGTGATAATGACCCCCAAGTCCCGCCTCTAGTAGGCCCGAGGTTAGCGACTAGCACCAAGGGTATAAAAACACACACATTGGAGGCACTACCCTCTAAGAGAACACATGATGAATAGAGGGATAAGATAGACACCAACCAACTCCAGCTCATTATTGATTTTTAATAGAAAACCCATGTGCACATATGTAATTGCAAGCAAAAGTGCTACAACTGAAAGGGGAAAATAACAAATAAAGAACGGAAAGTAAAGACAGAAGTGACCACAAGCTCGAACAGCTGCTGCAACCACAAGCTACTAGTAACCAGACTAATCTACAACCTGCTCTAAGTGACCTAAAAAACAGTTTATATATACATATGGTGATTATAACAGTATACATAGTAGGATCCTCCCCTAAGCCTCTCGTGCAAATGTAATGAAATCATGCTAAAGAACAGTGAACAACAATTAAGACTAACACATCACCAAAATAGGTATACTAAGTTCCCAACCTCACCATGGCTACTCTCACCAAGTAAATCATAGATGAATATAGCATATAGTAAATAATATAAAGGGTACCCCACTACTACTTCCCCACTCATTTGCTACTTTTACCCAATGACATATGTCATGTGCATCTCTCTCCAAAGGCTTTCCCGCATATTACTTGGATAAGCTCCACAATCTCCACCTCTTGCACCACAAAGGCTTTCCCGCCGACACTAAGGCGAAGCACCACACCATCCTCAAAAGAAAAAGTAACCAGGCAGTTTCTAGGAGCCACCACAGCTCGCATAACATGTATCATACGTCGGGTATTATACCTCAAGCCATTACATCCCATACCCCAAGTAAGATTACTCAATCCATCACAGCCTATACACTTTACAACTACATTAGTCCATAGAATACTATATACATAATATATGTGTGTGAATTGCCACAAGGCGTTACTGCCCTTTAAACACATATATGGGGTAACTAACCACTTTTCCTAATGGAACATGTATCTACCAATAGAAGAGAGCGGGGTCAAAGGGGGTAGTCATCTATTTACCCTCCCATTGTAATGTTAGGGAAAACAACCTCCAGGGCTCAAGAATCCCCAGGGTGTTAGTTTCCCTTACTAAAAGGGTGTATTAGAATATAGAAACACAAAAATATAGAACATATTATAACTCACAACCACACTATGGGAAAAACCTAGTCTTAGACACAACTGCAGCTAACGTCTCTAGGACTCCAGGCTGCCACTTCAAAGACTAGGTATCCTATAAGCACACAACCATTTATAGGACTTTATTAGATTACTTCATTACCTTTTTATCAATTCCACTGTACATTATTTAATTCTTCAAACATTAATTAACCATGGACAATTCCACACTAAATTCCATTAAAATCACATCCAAAATACACTATCCCCTCATAATTTATCAACCTCATCATTAAGTTCCAACAAACTCCAACCCCATGGGTTAACATCATTTATTCCAATATTTTTACAGAATTACTTTCCTATATTCCCAGGTATTCTAGAAATGCATCCTAAGATACTAAAAACAAGAGGTCTCAACACGGTGAGTAGATGTACTACCTGTCAAGTCATTACCACATATAGCAAGAGCATACACCCATTGTCCCTTGAGTGGCTAAACATGGAAATCACGTGGCATACCTTGAGTGTCTTCACCTCTTGCAGAAGAAGGGTAAGCAAGACCAGCTGCCTCGAGCAGTAGGGAAATGTAAAGCATATAAACAACCACACAATGTACCAATCATACAACAATCAATTCATCACATTACATCATCCCTGGTGTCCTCCCTGACCCCCATATTCATAAACCGATGCATCTCACCACTCTGGGCATCATCCGCTCTCACAACCACAAGGCCTCCATGCCCTCACATATAACAAAATCCATCCAGTAACACATCACATCACAAGTATCAGGAAAGTCAACATCACAAAAATATGGGCTCTTGGCCATTTAATAAGGCATCCCACCTTCATACACAAGCACCAAAAGATTGCAAGTTTACCAACCAACTGAATTAATCACATTCATCGACATCAATTTGATTAACATTAATTTTTAACAACAACAACAACAAGAAGATTTGTTTACATGCCTCTTTGTCTTTAACCAATTAATTATCAATTCATATCAGGTTTATTTTCATTATCAATTTCATCAAGAACAACATGCTAACAAGCATGGAATAGACATCACACTATCCAGCAAATCAAGAGGCAAACCGTTATCACGATACAAGAAACAACATGTGATCAAACCAATTATTTTAATCTAGTTCACATATTTATTTAGTTCAAGTTCATTGTGATCTAATGGTCTAAATCAGGCTAACTCAACGATTACAGATAAACAATTAGAGAATCCTCGAATCCACTACCTCAATAGTCAAGGAAAACTAAAGAAACTGGGTCGATTCTCTGTGAATCCTCCTTAGATCTCCTCTCCTAACACTACCATGACGAATGCACATCATATTCGACATCCACACACTTCGATCTACCAATAACATGCATAGATCTAAGAAACCGAGAGAGTAGGAGGAGTAGGTCAAGTTATATCTAAGAAACCAAGATAGAACGATCAAATACCTCAAGAAACCGACTTCGATTTACGAAGAGAAGCCTCCGGATCTCCTCCAAAATGCATGGGAGAAGTTACTCTATCACCAAGTAAGTGTAATCCTGAGTTATGGCCACATAGGGTCTTAAATTAACCATTTAGAGGAAAAAGAGTTCAGATCCACAATTTTAGGATCTAACTTTAAGTGCCAGCACAGTTAGTCCCCACAGTTTAAGAAACCATGCGCTAACCATGCGTTAGCTTCTACCTCGCCAAACACACCTCGCATAGTTAGGACACAAAGATAGACAGACCGTGTGACTCTCGTGTGAAGGCTACTACCTCAAATACCATCTTTACATGGTTTGGATGCACGGTTTAGAAAAAACATGTCCCTCCCGTGCGAAGGAAATTTCCCTTCATTTTCTCTTAAAGGTCTACCCAAACGCACCTCCAAGTCACCTAGAACTCCCGGAACACCTCCAAAACCACATTTTCACAATGGAATGGACCAGAATGGTCCAGGCCATTATATGTATAATGTAATATTTCTTCACTATTCAGATGTCTAAATTATTTTTTCGATGAAAATGTTTCACCGATTTCCTATGTTTTAACAAAAATACCTTATGATTATGATTCGTTACATTATGATTAACTATGATTTTATTTATGAAATTAATTTAGAATATACAATCATTGGTTGTGTTAGTAAATTAATATTTTTAGTTAATGATTGTTTATATTAATTATACCCACTTTATGATATATCCCAATTTTCAAAATGATTTAATGGTTTTCATTATTTGATCTCCCAAAATATAAATTTTATGATAACCCTAATATTTTAAAAAATCGGACCTAAAGATGAGTTGGCTCAATATCAAGTTCTATCATTAATCCCTCGATATTGTTCTTATAAGAATAAACATATTTTTGATGGATGAAGGGTTTAAATTAATGACTATTTTATTTGGAAAAACAGATATTGAGCTGTATTTTACACGTTTTTTATGGATTCATATTTTAATTTTTTACTCAATATATAAAACTATACACATTAATTATAATGGGAATTGAATAAAAATAAACAATTTCAATAAAATCATAATTTTTTTTAATGATTTATAATAAATTTAAATTTTAAAATTGATATTGGTGTGGTATTTTTTTAACGTTTTTATAAAAAAAATTAATATAGGTAAAGATAGAGCATTAGGATTTTTGGGTGCAAATGTAAAATATGTAATCTAATATGATAATTTTATTTTTTTAGACGTTATCCTGATTAGAGTGATTAATGAAGAATATATGTATGGTAACTCATCGAGAGGATGATAATATAGTATGAAGTGTATCTAGTTGCCCCAAATATCAAGTGTTTTAATGAACAAAAGTCATGTAGCTTTAAAATTGGACATGTTGTGGTTTTTGTAATGAATATTAGAATGGAAATAAAATAAATTAGTAAATTATTGGATTTCTATGGGTCATTTTATTTGTCCATATAAAGAACAGTTGAGGAACCCTATGGATAATATAAGTAAATTTATGTATTTTATAAAACACATTAGTTGGTAAAAATTGTGAGGAAAAATTAATATTGGAAGACACAAAAAATTTTTATATAATGTTATTTTATATAATTAGTTAGAATTATAATAAATATCAATGGTTTTGAAGTCAACTAAAATTGAGATGAAAATTTTATTTTGGAAGACACCCCATTTTTTTTTGTAATGTGATGTTATATTATTAATTAAAAATAGAATATATAAAAATGGTTTTGGAATCAAATATGATATAAGATGAGTTAAATTTTCTAATAAAAATTAGAATCAAGTTGATTTCTTTTAGTATCCATAAGTTAGTGGGGTTGAAGAATTAGAAATATACATTAATTTTTACACAAAAATAAGTAATATTAAATATTTATTACATTAGTGTCATCATTTAATGATACGATGATTTGAATATCGATGAATATTTAGAGGAATCAAAAAAATGTTTCATATATTATATATTCTTATGTTGATTCCTCATATGTTAAGATGGATGGTTTCAGGAATTATATGTTTTCTCAAATGATGTAGAAAATGTTAAGAAGTTGAATTAAAGTATAGTTCATTCAACAATGAAAGAATAAGTATAATATTACATAGTTACAAAATAATATATTTCTTAAATCCCAAAATGATTATAAAGATGGAAATTCATCCTAATTCTATATGGATGTAATTCATTAATCTTATTTATGAAGATGTTAGGGTTATCAATAGATTAAGATTAATGGGGGTGAAACTAATCAGATGTTACGATGATGAAATACTAGATGATGGAGATCAAAATATGTGCTAATGCAACCAAAGGAGAGCATCTGATTCTCAAGTTATATATTATATACATGTTGAGATATATAGAAGTTGGATGATCTAAATGGTTTTATAAATGTAGTGGTAGAGGTACCACTAAAAGTGGAGAGGAGAAATGCTTAGAGATGTTACGCTTCTTATGGTAGTTAATAGATTTCATATATAATTTAAATATATTATAACTAAATTTAACGCTATTGAGTTATAAAAAAATATAAAAAAATGAATGATTTGAAATCTTGATTAAATATTATTTTTTTGGAATACATAATGATAGAAGATAATAAATTTATCAGGGGGACTAATATAGAAAAAATATTTCATGAAATTTAAGGAGGATGATTAAAATCATGTAGACCTATTATATCATACTAAGGTTAGATATGTACTGCGTGAGTTAGTTTATAAGTATAAACAATGAATTCTATAGATGAATAATATATATAGGTTACACTACATGTTTTAGAATATTGATGAGGTATATGCTGAAGATATATTATTCCAGATAATGTCAATGACTTAATAATAATGAAAAATTATTAAATATCATTATGATATGAGGATGAAGTTGATTTTTTAAGATATATTTTTGAATATAAATTTCCCATAAATTGAGTTTGTGAAAATTTATAAAATTAGTAAATTATACAGTATGTATGAATGAAAAAATATTTATGAATTTAAATAGATTTTTATTAAATTGATCTTACAACTTATATTTTTTATAATATTTTAAAGAATTGTCTGAAAATGGAATTCCCTATAGGATTTTTCAAGATACCTAAGGGTTGGATGGGGGTGGTTAATAAACTCTTTTCAATTTTCAATAAAATTCTAAACAACTCATTAAAAATATTTTCCACTTCTGGTTATCAACCTCCATTCTTAGTTATGAAAAATGGATCATGTTTTCCTTAAACTATAATATAACCCCGCAGACAATTGATGTAATGAAACTATATTTGGAATTCTTTATTTTTACATGGTTCGACCATAACTCTAGTAATCTACTCTTTAAAAAGATTAATTGAATTGTGTTATGAATTATCCATTATTAATCTTATTGTCAATGTTCAGTAGATAATATATGGATTATATTAAAATCTTATTTACAAAATACTACACATATGTGGTAATATTATTAAATATATGTGATACCTTAACTACATTTCTCAAGTGATTAGAGATCTATAAATTTTCACAAATTAATCAAATTGACAACACATCATCCAATATTTTTATATTTCCTTCCTTTATCTATTATTGATCACAGACCCACCATTGATGTGACTACAACTAAAAAAGGTTTTCATTTTTAAAAATCAGGCTGACTTATATTGGGAAATGGTCACTTATAATTTCTAATTACACTATATCTATTTTCATTGTTCTACTCCCTAGTGCTTCCCTAGAAATTTTTTCTTGATTCTAAAACTCAAAAAAGTATAATAAATCCACTCCATAATACTTAATTATCTCATTAAAAATTAACAATATTGTATATATTCATTTCTACACTTATAAAATATTGCATGGGTCTATTTTCGAACACTGAATGTAGATATCTTTAATGTATTTAATTTTTCTAGTCTTAGACAATTTTCTGTATTCGAATTCATCATAGTGGATTCTAGTATCATTTATGGATATTTATACCTTATTATTATTTGAGAACCATATAGAATTTATTTTTTCATAACGTATCAGATTATTGATTTCATCTTCTCGACTACTTGCAAATATTTTTCTTTCTTCTTATACATCCTTGAAATCATTGGTTATCTCATATTCCATTATTACTATTCTTCTAAAAACCCATGGTTTATATTACTTCATTATGGGTTCTGTAGTATATTTTGACATGGACACACTACTGTTTGGTTTCATTGCAATTCTTGATAGATACTTATTCAATCACATTATTTAAAACGCCATCTAGTTTTTTTGGATATTCTCATATATCCATAAATGGATATCTTCTATGGATTACATGAATGTAAATAAAACTCATGAACATGATACATCAATTTTTATCTCATTGCAAAACATCTAACATCAAGGAATATACACCTTTTAATGACTACAATCTACATTATAACATGGAGAATACCATTATTTTTCTTCTACAAACATTTTCACTCTCAAAAGAATAAATAAAAATATATCTTATACATCCTCACCTATTTATTATTCTAAATTATTATTCACAAAAAAGTCACAGATTAGTGTCCATGATTGTATAAAAAATTCACAACACTACTGGAAATTTAACAAAACTCTTCTTTATGGAATGACTTTTTCTAAAAGAATAGTATAAAATTCCATTTTGTTTTTTTTTGTAGTAATTAAAATATCTCTACACCTACTTCAAATCATTATGATTTCACTTTATATTTTATTTAATATATAATGACGAGCACAATCATCAACACAACACCATATAGATTTTTCTTGAAGAGCATTCAATAATTTTAACATGGTAAATAATGTAGACATTTACCAGGATTTAATCTTTTATCCATTACCAATTTTTTAATAGTTGGGTCTGAAGCATCATTGATCATTAAAGAAAAGAAAATAAATCTTTAACTATGTAGAGGGAGGCCCATTACATATCCTAAGGGCCTAGTGGGAATTTTTTCCATTACATGGCCCATAGTCCCATTTTTTGGCCCAAGGCCCATTCTGTGAATAGTACTACTATAGTACTCGTGTTGCTACAGTACCACACAGTACCCGCCGCTGCGAGAGTACAATGTCACCAATACAGTGCCCAACCACAACAATAGTGTCCACCGTTGCAATAATGTCGTCGCTGCTACAACACAATACTATTGTGAGGATGCTTTTTATGTATTTGTTTAATTTTTAGATCTGATAAATATAAGGTGTTGTACAAAACTTGATAACGTAGACTAGTAAAAGGATGTATGTTGTGTAATATGTTGTCTTATTAATTAGTTTCTTTTAATAAAAAAATTAATCATTATTTTCAATAACTAAGAATAGAAACATGTGCTTGGTCTGTACTAATTGGCACTAGGGGAACAATTTAGAAAATTTTGGAGATTAGATTTTGTCGTCTAACCGATGGAGTATAGGTGTCCTAGTTTTCATAATTTTGAAGACATAAATTCTGAATTATTTTTTCTGACTAACGAATTGCAAGGGTACAATTGTTTTATGGAGGAGGGGGGGATAATGTGATATAACAAAAATTTACAACATATTCTTGTTAAAAAAATATTTTTTATAATCTAACTAATATAATTTTTAATAAAATTACCACTTAAAATAATAATCGATATTATGTGATTTATTTAATTTAATTAGAACAATTTCCATTAGTTATACATAAAAATTATATTTGTCAAACATATTTTAAATTTATATTTTAAAAATAAATATTGTTTCTATTTTTTAAATAAAAATTAAAAAATTACAAATATTTTTAAAAGATATTTATTTTATCAAAATGGTTTTGAATTGAAAAATTAAATTGCATAATTATATATATATATATATGAATATAATTTTGGTTTTATAAATTTATATTTTGAAAAAAATTATTTAAATATATATGTATGTATATGAATGTTATTGTAATTTCTATGTTATAATTAGGTTATTTTTATAAAATTATTAATATTATAAATTTTGAATACATAATATAGTTTGTAAATTTTATTAAAAAACTGATAATAATATATAAAATAATTTTTATAAGATAATTATTATAATAAATGTATATATTTTACTATCTATTGGGAATATAAATATTTTTAAATATAATAATATTATGATATGTTTTTTTTCATTTTAAATAGAATAAATGGAAAACACTATAAAAATGAAATGAATGGTAAATCATTTACTTAAAAAATATGGAATCATGATGATGGGTTTGAGGGTTTTACAGTGTCTGAGTAGAGTCGCACATGCATGGGGCCAAGAGCCTCACTTCGGGTGGAGGATGATGTGGATCGTGATCCAACACCAAGGGAGTGGTAGAGACCAAGTTAGGTTGAACGCAACATGGGCAGATCTCGATGCACAATAAGAGTCCATATTTGGGTATAGATATTAGTTCGAGCGTATATGAAGTGGTTTTGAGTCCGATGGTCTTAAAATTTGTGATTGAGACAACTAGTTAATCAAACCAAATATATATTAATTTTGTAGAAATTCATTTGTTTCTTCCTCAGATATGTATGTAGATCACATTTAATTTATATACTCCAAATATTTACCGTATCTCTCAGATCTATCTATTATTTTTTTTTGTCAATTTCCTTATTTTTTATATCTGATGATGTTTGATGTTCATTGTCAGTGTGTTAATTCGCTTTGTAAATTTATTCTACTTGGTTATTCTACAAAAAACTACTTGATTTGAATTTAATTTCTCTATTGTAAATGATATACACCAGTTCTAAATTTGAAATTTAACTTTATATCAACATTTGTGGATGATTTTTCTTGATTCAACGAAGCATCACAATGATGCTCAATGTAACTATATTACATTTTCATCGTCGATTTAGATGTTTCTATCTTGTAAATAAACTCTTTTGTTTTTTTCATGGTTTTAATATAAAATATGTATACATTACTCTTTCACATAAAGCGATACTATTGAACCACATATTTCTATCAATCCACAACTACTCATTGTATCATTTATCTAAATTGAATCATTATCAATTATTTCACAACATTATTTTTTAATCCTCTACTGTAAGACACTTCAACATGTTTTCATTATATGTAAAAATTATATCTATAATTTTATTTTATGGTTATTAATAGATAGGTTAATGTATGAAAATTTTAAGGCTATTGTATATTTCCTGAATAGAAACTGAAAAATTCATAAATCATGAAGAAATAATCGAATTAGTGAAAAATAAATTTATTGGATTTTTGTTTTATAATTAAATATTTATTTCAAATAATTTGATTTAGTTAATTATACGTAGTTTGACTTTTAATTATGATAAATTTATTTAGTCAAGTACCTTTTTTCTTAAAAAAATATATTGGAAATATTGAAAATTTTTGATATTAAATTCTTAGTTGGAAAGGGTTATATATAATTTTAATATAAAATTGTTTTAATAAAGATCAACGTATTATTATTTTTGGGTATTTTTTATAGTTTGAAAATCATAATTAATATGAATTATAATTTATTTACTGAATTGATTTTCTATTTTTAAATTATATTCTTGACACCTATTTTCTTATGATAGTTTTACAAATAAATATATATGTATTTCATGATTAATTTTTTGAAACTATATTTTAAAAACATATGTTATGAAAATTTATTTGGTATAAAATTAATGTATTTGGTTTAGTGTGTCTTTAAAAAAATTAAATTCATAAAGATAAATTTTCTTTCATGAATGATGATTATTAGATATGGTTATTGCCTTAATCAATAAAATCCCATGAATTTATATTATATACCTCAGTTTTAATATTCACACACACACACAAATATATATATATATATATATGAAGAATATTTACATATTTTAAATGAATAATATACATGCAAATTGTATGAATAATAAATTATTTTGTATAAATTATTTTTTTATAATGTTTTATTGATGGAAAATATGAATGATAGTTACTTTCATAACATGAATAGAGAAGTCAACATGATATTTGATTATTACGAATCTAGTATATTCATTCTTTAGAATATATATATATATAGTAACAATATATAAAAATGATTCCATGTTTTTAATGTATGAAAATCAAGTGAAAAGGATCAAATACATAAAAAAAGCATAAAATGATTTGAAAATATCTGGAACATGAATGTCGTAAATATTGTAGGGAATTAGGGAGTTAACCCAATCCCTCATTAATATGGTAGGCCCAATATTGACTTCAGAATTACATGTTTCCCAATTATTTTGTTTTTTAAAATTATGTGTATATTTTATCTTAAATAGCATTGTATTATTATAAAAGGAGCTTGAGTGTAACTATTTCAAAAATATTTAAGTATATTCAACATGTAAAAATTTTCAATATAAATTTCAAAGGTATTTTTCGAAAGTATTTTGATGGTATTATGAAAATAATTTTCTATAGAATTTCAAAAATTTATCTTTAATGATGTATTTTATAAAAAAAAGTATTTCAATGATTTCAACCCCCTTTATTGAGAAATTAAATTCTCAACATTTGTTTTAAATTTTTTTTTTCTTAGGTATAAAAAAAGTTCTATTTTAGAATGATTCACTTTTAGAGTGAGTTTTTGCATAGGAATTTTACAAATTTTATCATTTTTACTCTGATAAATGTAATGCGTTGTCTAATCCTCTATATACAAATATGATAAAAGGTTATTATTTGTGTAATTTTTTGTGAAATTATTCAGCTACATTATATGAAAAAACTACAAAATTTCCTTATTTAATAAGCCTAAAAGTGAGGGATCAGGAAATTATAAATGGTATCATAGGAATGGTCAAGACAAAATAGGAGATTAAATGTTTTCATTTAAGATTTAGAGTATAAGATTTCAGGTTTGTCTAATTTTGAAGGCACAAATTCATAATATTATTCCAATAAATAAATTTCGATGGAGAAAATCATTTAAGATGGGAGAATGTGACATCCCAAAAATTATCAAAAATGTTTTATTCTAAAAATATTGAATTAAAACAAACTAATAGTATTGTTAATAAAATTTATTTGAAGGTAATAATTTAAATTATGATATTTAATTAATTTAATTATAACACATATAAATTTTTATACTTATTATTTCGTGTATTCAATATAATTTTAAAATAATATAAAAAAATATCGGTTCCATTTGATTTAAAGAGTATTTTGAAAATAAAAACAATATGTGTAAAATATAATTTATTCTTATCTATATTATATAGAAAAAGAACATTTCAATTGAAAAATAATATTCATATATGATTATAATTTTGGTTTAATAATTTTTTATTTTCAAAACAATATATTATATATATATATGTGAAATTATATGTACTATATTATAATTTACTAATTTATATAATATTATTACTATTATAACGTTTTATTATATATTTTACTATGAAATTTTTTTAGGCAAAAATTATAATAATATAATAAATAAAATTTTAAATAAATTGATTATAATATATGAATTTGTTTATTATATTATGGGTATATACTGATTATTAATTATAGATATTATGATATATTAAATTTTTATTTTAAATATAATAAATGGAAAATAATAAAAATGAAAAATGACAGTTAAATTGTGTATTGAATGAAAAGGGGAATTAGGGAGCCAGGTTTGAAGGGTTTCATGGGGACCTAGAAGAGCCACATAGGAAGAGAGCTATGAACTTCACTTCTGGATGATATTGAAGATAATTGAGAGAAGACACGGAGGGAGTGGCCAAGTACAATCAAGGAAGAATGTATAATTGGAGGACCTTGAATCTAATCAAGAGTGCTGTTCTAGATATGGATATATGTTCGAGCACATATTAATAGGTTTCGAGTGTAAAGGACATTGCATTTGAGAGGGAGATAACTGATGAGCGACACCTGTAAAATATGATTAACGTGGAGATCTTGTCATAACATCCTCAGATACTCATGTAAGTTGTATTTAATTTCTGTGTATCCACATAATTACACTCTCTCTAGGATTTTTCTTATTTTTTTGTTTTTTATTTCATTATTTTTCTCCATCCATTGATATCTCATGTTCCATGTTTGTCTATTAAGTTATCGAAGTCAATTTATTCAACTTTGTTCTTCTATCAACATTCTATTGATTTGAATTTTATTTCCTTGATTTATGTGTTAAAACATTTTTTAAATTTGATATTTTAAATTATGTCATCACTTAATGGAATCTTTTTAAATATTCAACTATGTTTCATAATTAATAAAATTGTAACTAGATTTAATTTTCATTATCGATCTGGATGTTTCACTCTTGAAAATCATCTCTATTTTTTCCATCTAATTTGTTAATAAAAGATTTATACATTCATCATTCAGAGTAAATTATACCTCTGAACCACAAATATCAATATATCCAAAATGGTTATGTGAATAATTTATCTAAATTTCATAATTATCTTTTGTGTTCTCATATTTATGTCGGCATCCCATGTTGGTCGAATCATCCACATGTGGAAATTACAAATAAATATTGTATCAATACTATTCATTTTAAGTTGTAAACATAGAGGATATTACATTCCTTTTTAAGGCATTTCATGTTCCTAACACACAGAGTGAATGATTTTTCAATAAATAGGAGTGAAGCAATTTCATTCAAAACTATTTGTAAAGGATTTTATTTTTATAAATAAAACATTATTTCAGAAAATTTTATTTTGATCATTTTTCATGGATAAAATTTAAATTGTGTTAAAATTATTATATTATGATAACTTTTTCTAAATAATACCATGTTTTGATATTTTTAAATTATGATATTAAATTCTCAAATAAAAAGGGTTTTACACAATTTTATTTCTAAAATTTTTTAAGAAATCATAACTTATTCGAATGTGTGGGTATTTATTTTGTATATAAAATTATAATTTATTAGAATAATAATAGAAGTATGGAACATATTATCTATTTTTAAATTGTTTTTTATTAATATTTTCATGTTTTAATTTTGGGAAAAAATATTTGTGTATTTAGAAGATACAAATTTTTAAGCAATATCTTAAAATTTTAATATATTAACATTTATTTGGGATTTATGTTATTTTTGAAGGAATATAGATTATTTTGATAAATAAATTCCATCATGTTAAAATTGCATTCATGATTTTTCATAATAAGATATTCACAACATCATAATCATTAATAAAGCATGCATTTATATAATATGACATAGATTTATTATTCACACACACACATATATATATATATATATAAAGAATATTTATATACATTGTATAAATACTATATATACATGTTGAATGAATAAAAAATTCATTTTTAAATTTTTTTTAAATAATGTTTCATTAAAAGAAATTATGTAGGACCATTACTTTTATATCAAGAAAATACAAGACAATTTGATATTTTATTATTTCGAATATTTAAGATGTATTCTTTTAATAGTATAAATATATATATATATATATATATATATATATATATATATGTTTATATAACATTATATTTTAAATGATTGAAATTTTTTAATTTATGAAATATGAGTGAAAATATACCTGTACATAAAGTAATCATATAATGTTTTCAGAAAATTCAGCACAAAAATGTTTTAAATATGGTTGGGAATTAGAGAGAGAAGCCAATCCCCTAGTAAGTGGGTAGTCCCATGATATCCTGCAATATAACAAGATTACCTAGTATTTTGTTTTCAAAAATCATGTTTATAGTTTCTTTAAAATATCACTATATTATTTTTAAAGCAATTTTAGTGTATGTATTTTCAAAATATTGAATTAATTTCTATAAGTAAATTGTTTCCATATTAATTTCATTGGTAGTTTTTGAAATTGGTTTTATGGTATTCTCAATATAATTTTGAATATGATTTCTCATATTTACATTCAAATAATGTTTTTCTAAAAAGTATATCAATGATTTCAAAACCCCTTACTGTGTAATTAAATTATTACGTTTCTCAAAAATAATTATTCATAAGTATCATAGATTTTCTATTTCAGACTGTTTCCCTTTTGGAGATAGTATATCAAAATCAACAAAATGATTAGGTCCAATTTCTTAATTTTTATAAAAAAATATATTGACTAAGGGGGAAACACTAGATATGAGGATAAAAAATATCTCAAATTTTATCTACTATACCCTCATCTTCAAATTATTAATGAGGGACCTATAATATATCGGATAAGATATAGGGATGATCGTAGTGTGAAAGTCAATAGTAAAGTCCATCTCTCACCTTAGAGGAAGTCGGTATAATCCCTCTGGGAAAAAATCTATATTGATTTAAACTACCAAATGAATCTAGATTCTGGAATACAACAATGATCTATGTTAAATCTCACCAACTAATGGTTTATGAGATGTAGCCACATGAATGAAAGTCCCAATGATTCTATCATGAGATATCTCTCATCGTAAAATATAATCTCATCCTATCATTCAAAAAGTCCGTGTAAAAAATATGATGGTCGTCAACTTGGGATCAAACAAGTGATAAAAATTCCACTAAAAAGAAAAATTCATAAAATTTCAATGTGGCAACCAAATGGTCTCACATTAAATAATTCCAACCAAGAGATACATCGTATTATTGTAAAACAATTTATACTAGTGAATCCAACTTTATAAGAACCACTAGTTTTAGTTGATGGGATAATGTATCACCAAGATGCATTATCTCAAACAACATGAACTATGTGAGGAATAAATGAAAATCACATTTGTCTATATGTACTATGTTAAATTGTAATAGATGCAGATCCATCTAATGATCAACTCATGTGTAGCCAGATCATTACACGACACTTCTTGTAATCACACATACCACAACTTCATTCGCCTAAATCCAGAAATGCGAATATTGGATGTGGTGGTAGTATGATCTCATGACATAACCATTGGTGAACAATTGTCTCATATAGAGATACTTCTTCTCTTCTACCTACAACTCCTTTATGAGGACTGCCCTAGATATGATATAAGATCCCAGATCAAGGTGATTCTTTTTATATTAAGGTACATCCACTATCTTCATGTCCCCTTTCGCACAATGGGTCATTAAATATTTTTCTATGTGACCATGACCATTGTTGGTATAACAACACCCTCTGTTGAATAACTAGATATTCCTCATGATCCTTATGACCCAGAATCACATGTTTGAGTCTGAGAGAGATTCATATGTTGATATCATGATGTTTAACATTTTCCACTTAATATTTAAGACTCAACAATACTTTTTGTACCAGAAAATCTAACCAACAGATTTCACTTCTATATGAATATATTATTCACCATATCCTATCCCATAACACTATTATCATAGGGTAGGATAATCTAGGAGACACTACAATGAATGCCAATGCAGATTAACTTCTTGAACATCCACTCATGGATGAAAACATATAATACCATATTGATAGAGTACATTGTATATTCAATGTATATTTTGGTATATTCAGCTACTATTATATAACTCTAATGCCACAATAAAACATAGCTTAAACCGAAACTAGTCACCTGAACGTGCCGACCAAAATACTTGGGAGGTATTCTATATCCTCTAAGACTGGTGACAAGAACCAAGAGAATAAAAAGTTTGACAATATGGATGTTTTTGTCCAATATAATTAATAAATTTATGGAATAACAATATAGCAGACCAAAATAAACATGAATACAGAACTGAACATCATTTACACTTGAAATGAAATTATAAAAATCTAGACAATAAAACTGTACAGGAAAAACCGATAACTGAACCTCACAACATTTGAATATCCATGTGACCCCAAGGGTCACTCTATATTCTATAACCAAGAATCATCCAAAGAGGTCAAAACATTTATAAAAATATAGTAGAAACTAAAAATAATAAAGAACGATTTAAATGAGTATTAATAAAAAGTAATTAATCCTAAATAATTCGATTCCCAATTCATGTACATTAAATAAAGAAAAATATATTTCAAGGATGGAATTCATTATATAAATCATGGATTTCAACACATTTAATTTTATTGAAAATTAATCTCAATTAATTTCCCTCATAGTTTTTAGCATAATTCATTTCATTGAGGAGAACTAAGTTCAAGTTGATAAAGTGGAAGGGAGATAAATATGAAAATATAATTTATCATACATGTGAAAACGGGGAATAATTTTTTTCTATAAAAAAATAATTCTTGAATATTTCTTATGAAGTAATACACATTATATTTTTACCTAGAAAACAAAATAATCTATGAGCATAGATTTGATAAAAAATTGAGGCCAAAGGGATAATGGTGCTCTATTAACCATACAAGGAAATAGATCTAATTCTAACACTAAAGAGAATATAGTATTAGGAAAACATTGGAATACTGAGTATCATAGTGTAAAATCTAGATAATACTATACAAATGGTTCATCTCTAAGGCATTCCTTACCCGATGAAATCATAATGCCCAAATGCTCCATCACACCCTACCTGGCCTAACCAATGGGCACAATACAAAAGTAGATAGTCAATACTAAGGGCCACTTGAAATTGAATAAAATAAACTACATTATAAAGTGTTTTTATAAGTTCTCATAGTTATTCTAGGATCCCTTGTCATGTTCACAAGAGGGAATTAAAATAAGTGAAGAAAGAAACCAAACATTCAATATATCATAGAAGTCACACAAACTGACACCACCGAACCACCCCAAGGAGTATTCCATTTTATTTAAACCATTTATTTGTAATTGAATTCCCAAAACAAGGACATTTCCATCTCTCACCATCAAATATAGTGAGAACCCAATCCAAGGAGTGTTTTGCGATCATTTTTTTTAATGTGGATACTAGGCGTCACATAACCATCACTTGTTAAACCCATTTCATAAATAACCTCACGTAATCCACTATTTAAAAAAATCATTTGGGAACCCATTTTTGAAAACAATTACATAACTTCGAATCCATAACAAATTTATAAGATCCTACAAATAATTTCATCAAGTATTTGGTGTGATAAACAGAATAAAATAATTTTAAACAATTAAAATAAAGTCAAAACGCCTCATTTTACATCATACATTAATTATAAAAGTCTATTATATGTAATTGATATCCACAAAATGTTAGAGGATAGATAATCAATGTATTCATGAATTTAAAAAAACCATAAATAAGTGACACATTAGGATTCAAAAACTCTCCTCTAAGACATTCACCCCCCTCATACCGTGTAAATTACAATGAAAAAGGATGAATACCACAAAAAACAACCATGTCTCTAAATATATGTCAAAAAGTCAAGAAAACCCAAAATTATATTCAGAACACATTGGACTTGACAGAAAAAATTAGAACAAAATTATAAATTTCAAAAAAAGATGGAATCATAAATCATGGTGTGAAAATTCTTCCCAGCATTACTATTTCTTCGAATAGAAATCAATAAAATTTATAGCTAGTGGACCCAAAAAATGATCACACACACATGATTATACTCCTCAAATCGAATAACTCCATGGAAAACACAAAGAAGAAAATCACAGTTATACTGTAAATTAATCAAGAAACAAAAAAACATCTAATAAAACTATGGAATGCTTGAATGACAACTTCTATAACCTATTTCAAACAATTCCATTTCTAGTAATACACAATCCCTACTTTAACTTGTAAATAATGACTTAGAACCCAAACAACCTAACAAAACTAGCCATTGAAGATATACCATTGAGGCTATTCAAAATTTTCAATGCAGGGATGACTAAATAAACTACCCACTATTAGAAAAAATATCCATAATTTATCCTAGGATAAATACTAGTGACACCTAAGGTGGGCCTCTCGAATATTTATGAACCGACCAATGTATGAAATTTAACACTATCCAATATAAAAACATCCCCACACAAATATCAACAAACCCCCACCACAAGGAGGAACAATTCCCACAATATGTAATGATAAACTATCACTATTCTTTAACGAATAAAATTTATTTAACAAGGTCCTTAAATGAATGTGATTACTAAATACCTATCATCTTTAATCTAGGGACTATGGCTAGAGACCTGATGTTTTATGCTTTCACTACGTCATGTTTAGGAAGGGAAAATCCCTGATATAGACTTAGAAATTTTTCATTTTCCAAAACACATTTCCTCTGAAATAGAAATTCTAAATGTATTTATAACATCCATTCATACATTCCAAAGAGAATTAACCTATCAAAAAACAATTGGATACAATTGTTACAAAAAATAAACATTACGATAAAATAGATTATAAATTGTTCCCAAGAAGGACCCTACTCTTTCAAATGGACTATGGTGTCTATAAAATAGTTCGATCAGGCTCCATGATTCTTCATAGAATCACCCTAATAGAACTAATGTGACTGAAATCGGCACACACAAGCATGGAAGGTCTTCTATTTACTTGTAAAAGATTTACTTCTTATGAAAATTCTTACCACACTGATTACACATAATGTTATTTCAGAATAGAAGCTATTGATGAATGTTATAACATCCTTTATAGGGGTGAAAATTGTTATAGAAAATTCCATAGAATCTAAAAAAATAATGAACTATAATCATGAGTATTAAAACTCAGTTGGTAATAATGAATATATATATCCCCAATGCACTTCCATTAAATACATAAATAGTTCTTTCAAGTTTGAAATACATTATATTAATCTTAGTATTTCAATATTTTCATTTTAGTGAACCCAAATCACAATACATTTCTAACATAATTTCAAACAATCATCCTTCATTAGAGGAGAATTAAGTTATAAGGGAAAAGGTGAAGGGGGGAAATTGGGAAAATTTCATCTACCACACAAATAAAAGATATAAAACATTTGATCTATCAAAATATATTTCTTGAAACCATTTGTATGAAAAATCAAAAAATATATTTTTACCAAGAAATAACCTTAAACAATGAGCATAGAATATGATTGTAAAATGATGCAATGGGAAAATGGTTCACAAGAAACCAGAATAGGAAATACATCTAAATCATCCACTGAAGATAATTTAGTTCTAAAAAAATTACCAATGATCTCCGAGGAAGATATTTAACTTTTATACACATGACTCAACCTAATGTCATTCCATACTCAATGACATTATAACACAGAAATGCTCGATCACACCCTACATATCCTCTCCATGGGAAATAATCCAAAAGTAGATATTCTATCCATATGTCCACTAACCTATGAGTAATCTAAACTAGTAAAACATGAAATCTAAAAATTTCTCATATCTATAATAGGATACAAATCATTGTTCATAAGGTGTTTCCAAACATGTGAAGAATCAAGACATTCATTCATTCCACCATAAAAGTCCCACAAACTGGAACCACCATATACACCACAAGGAATACCGAATTTCTTTTAATCTAACAGTACAAAAGGGAAGTACCAAAATGATGACATTCCAATATCTCATCAACAAACAAATCATGGAACCATTCAAAAGATGATCTTTGAAGGAAAAATTTTATAATATCCCAAATGTTCCCCACAAAACCATCACATTTTAAATAATTTTCATAATGAAAAAATAAATTCCAATTTGAAAAATAAAAGCTCATTTTGAAGACCATATCTAAAACTGAAACCATCAATTCAAATCCAATTGGAATTTACAAGAGCCAATCAGTATGTTTCTTCATGAACATGGTTTGAAAACCCCAATAAAAACATTTTTATTAATTAAAATCAAGAAAAAATCAACTCATTTAACATCAATATTACTTATAAAAATCATTCATAACTAATTTACATATATGAACAATGATAAAATTAATACATAAATGTAATCATAAATTTTATAGTGAAATTGAAAGAGTTCATAATTGAAATTGCATCCACCTCAATGATGCCCTACCAAAAGGAAACCATGAAGCTTTTGGGAAGAAATAATTCTATAAATTAATTCTAAAAATGACCCCCACCCAATTTTTCAATAGTATAGTTATAAAAATCTTACTAAAAAGTCCACTATAGTCATATGAGGAAGAAAAAACGGATGAAAATTGACAGATATAGACTGGGGATCACTAAATAGTCGATCCATGTGGTCAATAACCAATAAATCACATAAAAATTATTTTAGTGGTTCTTGGGGTTCCATATTGATCCATGTGAGGATTATAGGTTAGGGAGTACATGTGGGGTGTTAAGGGAAGATATGACAATTAAACGTAAGGAGAAACCCCATGATACACTTTACTAAGGGTGTTTCACCATTAGATCCCTCAATTTAACAAACTATACACAAAACATATCATTGGCCAATGTTTAGTGCCACAAGGGATGCACAATTTGGTTGTACGGCTAGTTCAACCATGTTACCATACCTTTCAACCCCTGCACACATTGTATTCATGGGTAAACTAACCATGAACTAAAACAATGAATCCTATAGAAAATACCCCAAACATAACCATTTGAACCATAGAACTATTATAAATCAATAGAATAAACCATCCATCAAATACCTCTATAGATAATTGTCACTAGTGGTTTCACAAACTACCCACCCATACATTTAATCCCCGTACCTTCAAAATAAAAATTTACAATACCAAATTCCACCACAAACATCCATGATTCAAAATTTAAATAAAAACACCCAAAAAACATTAAATCATCAACACCCCGAATTGAAGTGAAAAATAAGAACCGAAGGATAATTTTAAAAAAATGTAAACAAAAAGATGGGTGTGACAACTGATGAAGCTCAAGAATCTCATGGATTCAATTTTAGTATAGAATGTTTGGAAATAAAAAAATGAAATATTATTTGGAACATAGACCGTGGGAGCAATATATCATCATGTGTTATAGTAAATAAACCCCACTAGCACCAAGGTGCTCTATGAAAAATATTCGACTCTAGTGAAGACATCTAGTGTTTTTTCTGTTTGAATGGTCTTTAATTCATGGATAAATGAATCTAGAAAATAAAATTCATCATAGAAATTTGTCGCAACACGGATCATTAGTAGAATTTGGAGATTGAACTCATGGTGTTCATTTATCTTATAAACATCATCGACCGAAACTGCTAATACTAACTACTTCTTAATAAGAGGGGGTAATGGTTCCTCTACAAATGGGGGGAAACAAATCATGATACCTACCCAAAAATAGGGCCTCATAACACATCATATTGTATTCAATATTCATAATTGATTAACTTACTAGATACCAATAATGATGTATCCTAAAAGTAATCAAAAGGTAAAATGGCCATATGATACTAAACGTATGTTGATCATATTGAATAATTTATATAAATGGCTCAATTATATATGATGTATATACCATTATTCATTGTAACCGATTCAATTGAATGTATTTTTGATAAATAGTTAGATAGAGTACTGGTGTATTGAAACATGAACATCCACAACAAAACTGGTTCCATATCCTAAAAACCTCACATAGGAAACATAAACATTACTTACCTATGTCCCAAGTAGTCTTCATAAGGAGAAAATATCAATACTATCCCATAGAAATAAATAATCATATACCAACCTGTAATGTATTATGTCACTGGATCCAACCTGGTTGGAGGAAAAACAAGACACCACAACCCAAATCCCACCAAAATTTGCATGGTCCTTGGAAGAAGCCATGAGAAGGTATTATAAATGGGAGTACATTACCTTATGTACTTGTATGCACAAACCCAACGATATTCATGAAATAGTTTAGGGGAATATATAGTAAATCAAAATTGTAAAGTGGAAAACATATACACAACATGAAATAATATACCAACATGAAAAAACGCGAAAAATGAAATTAATAGAGATCTCATATATTGATCTCAAAGCATAACCACCATATATGATCAATGAATAAAGGTATCACCATGATCTTCCATAATTACCACTAATAACTATATCATCTATATATGAAATGACATGTGTGGGAAAATTCCAAACCCTGGTGAGTATATACATATATAGAAGGCTGCTCGGATTCAAAATGGCTACAATAGATAAATTCGATAATACTCAACTCAACCTAATGAAATATAGAAATCCCAGATAATATATATATATATATATATTCACTTATAAATAAATAAAGATGAGAGAGAAAGGGGATCTCTAACTCACAGTGCAACAAAATACAATGAGTAAGACTTAAAATATATAAGTAAATCACTAATGTGCATCATCAAAAATAACATCAGTAAAATAATTGTGGATGTCCCTCACCACAAAACTTCAATCGATAGGAAGGGGATAAAAAATATCCTATTAATGAAATGCACCTTTTTGAGATAAATGATGGCGGTTTACCTCTCTATTGGTAGAGAAGACATGCCTTGTAGTAAGAGGAATACATTCTATTACCAAGTAAATATATACGGAACCAACTCCTTAGTGTTGCAGGGAATTAATGATCAAAATACCTCTCGGATAGTAAAAGGAACCAACTCTCTATTCCAGTAAGGGGAAATGAGATGTTAATTTATTTTATATTATAGGTAACATTCTCCCCTGTGTGATATGGGAGTACAAATATGAATATATCAATAATTTAATGTAGAAACCAACTCTTGGTGTCACGTAAAATTACTATCACCCAAAAACAATATGGTTAACCCACATAATAAGTTACATCATAAAGCATTACCAGAATATTAATTATATTTGATACATCTCTCATTGTATCTTAAATCAGTTTAAAATGATAAAATCACATTATATAGGGAATAAGACTCATAATATAGTACATTCCATCCAATCTCCATGTCAAAATTAATGAGATACTATAAGATTAAGATTCATAATGGTGTACATGATGTGTATCGGTTCAGCATGGAATATTCCCCCACTCTTCTAGATATCCATGTTCTCCTTTGAAATGGATCAAGAATCCATTCACTTTACACGACATGTCCTCTATGATATATGTTCTGTATAAATAAATGGAATCATATTCATGCATCTCCACACGTGACTGTCTATTCCTAAAAGTGCTAGTGTACTCCGATACTCAATTATTTTGTCCACACAGGGCCCAAGGCATGTTCATCTAGCACAAAACAATACCATGTGAGAAGAGTAAAACTTCATTTATTTCTACCTACAAGGAGTTAGCAATTTAACAGTGTTGAAATCCATAATTTTTTGTAAAAGTAGGTACACTCCATGTCCTCTTTTAAATCACATGGAGTGTACTATGATTTTACATTGAATATTTTGAAAATTCATGTATATTTTTTCCGATATTTACACATAAAATAACATGGAAATTATAATATAATATTGTGGGATCTTCCTCAAACTATTTATATTTTCACACTAGTGTCTAGAAACTCGAATATGATCATTCAAAGAAAGCATGTACACTATGTTACACTATCTACCGCTCACTCTAGTGGCTACTATGGAACATGGATCCATTGACAACCATCCACAACCTATGATATATCCTGATCAACCATTACTTCCAAAACCATTCAAAATGAGAACATGTTTTGTTAGTCTAGGTGTTCTATTGCACTCAAAACCACTCAATAATGTCAGACAACAACCTCATATGACAAAAATTATGTTCAAGATGATTGTAGGTTGATAATGCACATAACTAATGTGAATATAATTATTTACAGTAATTTTTATCCAATGAATGTAGACAATGGGTTAAAGGCGGTGATTTCATGGTCTAGATGGGAATAATCACAGTAGATTAATTTAATCAATAAATTGTGGGGATCATGCAAAGAAAAACCATCACAGATTAAATCATATAAAATACATTAACAAACATTAAGTCAATTTATTGATAAATAAAATCACTATTCCTACCTTGATTAAGATCAATAATTGGTGAATAGTTATTTCTCTTAAAATGTGGGGTTCACATGACAGTCACTGCCTACCGATCAACCTTAAGTGGGATACAACAAAGCTTCTCTCGATTCCCCCAGGGATTAATATTCTCAAATTTGATAATTTTAACAATGGGTTATATATCAAATATTTTTTTCCATGACTTTTTAAAATGAAGTTAATAATTTTATTTAGTTTTTTTAATTAATCACACTACCATCGACTGCTTCAAATTGATTTCTAGAACCAACCATTCATCAGTTCATCAAATGGTAGACACCAAATTGTGAAAACAACCAATGCAACATTTTTTTAATATGACTCCATTTTTAATATTTTTTAATATTCCTAAAAAATAATTTTTTGATATTAATATATTAAATATATTTACAATATCAATTTTAGGCCCATTAAGACTTATAATGTCAAGTAATCTCAGTGATTTGACACACAAAATTATCCATTAACATATTTTAATGTATTAAAATTTTAAAATAGTGAAACCAAACATAAACTCAATCTACTGTGTGATGTATGGTAATTACATTTGTGAATGATAATTCCTTATAAATTAGAGGAATTAGTATAGATGAAATGGATACTTCAAGTTGATGTCCAAATAAGTTTTTTCTATCACAGGACATAATAAAAATTTAGTGATTTCCATTAAAATGTTTTATGATGGTAATAAATTACTTTTTAATTAATAAATCTAGTAACTTCAAAATATAAATGGTGAATTAATTATAATTCAATTAGAAATAACTAATGGTAACATATTCCAAATTACATATCCTGGTAATTTTTAATCTGATTGTTGGAGTTAATAATAATCCTAAGAAGTTTATTTTATTTCTTGGATAAGGGGACATATAAAAATATAAATTTTAGATATTGTAAGAGAATACGTAATAATTATTTGAATTTATGATTTCACGTATGATGTATATCATAAGGGGAAGATTAAAGATGTATTTGACAAATTTAAAAATATCCAGTCCACTAAACAACATGAACTTATACTTTATAATATGTATGGACTAATTAAGAATCAATACAATAAATATGATCATTATGCTATCATCCTTATTTACAGTATATCTCTGTTTATAAATGTGATCTTCAAGACATCTAAATTTTAATCTATATATAATTTCCATATATTAAATATGTACATGGATGTGAAATTGTTGTCAATGTAGTATTTTCTAGAAAATATAATAGAAATTATTTAACTACTATATAATTTGAATCTCATCATTC
This sequence comes from Viscum album, assembly GCA_963277665.1. Taxonomy (NCBI): domain Eukaryota; kingdom Viridiplantae; phylum Streptophyta; class Magnoliopsida; order Santalales; family Viscaceae; genus Viscum; species Viscum album. The sequence continues at coordinate 1,430,619,445 of OY728155.1, read as the reverse complement.
TAATATGAGACTAGAAAAATATATAATGCTCCATTTGATCACTAGAAAAAAAATTAATTGAAAAAAAATGATTTTATGATGAGATGAGAAGAACTATTCTGGCTCGATATAAACTCTCAATATTTTTATAGAGGGAGACTATGAAAATCACTATACATTTTCTTAAGAGATTATTTTTATGATTGAAACTGAATTTTAAATCCAATGAGACTCCGTATAAGAAGAAACCTAAAATTAAATATAATAGTTGTTTGGGGTTTATGTGGTTAATTAATATAAAAAAATTCAATTTAGGAATTATTTTAGAAAAATAAATATATGTTGCATTCAAGAGTTATTTAACTAATGGAAAAAAGAAACATGTTTCATAATAAATTATTAAATATGTTGGTAAATTATATTGATGTGAAATTTATTTAACAAAATTTCTAATATGATACAATATGGAAAAGAATATGTGTATGAATTACTAAATCATAAAATGATGCATTTGAAAATATTTATGAAATGAATGATGGATATAAATATAATCTTGTTCATTCAAATTTTAAATAATTATATTAATGAAACAATAATTCAAAATATTATTTTTTAATGATTCAGAATATATATATATAGTATGAAAAGTAAAATTTTATCATAATTCATCATGCTGAATATAGAGAAAACAAATATTCAGGCTTGAAAATCAAATTGAACATATCTCACACTTCGAACCTAAATCAGTTTCAGAACATATTCATCCAATAATTTTGATAAATTCCTTGAATTAAGACATGAATTATACTGAAAAATTAATATATAATAATTTTTATTATATATGAAGTAATTATAATTATAAAAATAAAGTGGGTGTTCATAATTAAACTCAATTTTTTTTAATATTTCCAAAAAAACAGCATTATTATTTTTGTAATGATTATTCATTTATAAAAGTCTTGGTTTTTTGTGAAAATGATTCACCTGATAAATTAATTGATAATATAAAAATATATTTAGTCATTTCAAAAAATAATGGTTAAAATATTTTTTAAAATGATTTGAGATATAAATTTCCAAATAGACAATGTAAATACCCTATTGAGAACCCACTGAAGCTGTGATCTTGGCTGATGAGACACATGGACTTCAGATTCGCTCCCCATATTATAGGTTTTTGATGTATTAATGAGTTTGCAGGTGTATACCTCTAGGAGAATATACCTTCTGATCAGAATATCAGAAAAAAATTATAAAAAAATAAATAAATAATATTGATAAATTCAAAAAGTGGAATTAAATAAACACAACATATCATGTTATAATAAAATGGTAATTCCAAACATGCTGAGGATGCTCTGTTGATATATAATATATTTGTAAAAAAATAATTATAACCCCAAATAAATCTCACCTTTAATCGGTCTTGAGTCTATCCGAGTCCCATCACATATGTACCCATCTAGGATGCTAAGGAAAACATCAAGGAATATGCAATTTGCAAAGACTTATATCCTTAAAATAGATAGTATTAATTATATTTACCAATGTTCCATGAAATCCTATGTAGTATATGATTATAACCTAGTATGAAAACATCAATGATATCCTTAATATTACAACCACATATAAAAATTTCATGAATACGTGTTTCTCATAAAAGACAACCACATAACCAATGATTCATGAACAAAAAAAAAATAGCCTCTAAGACCAGGAACTACAGTGACACCCAAGTTTGGACCAAACCTCTTTGGCCAACAAAAGTGTATTATTGATCAGTGTGATGGTTCTCAAAACTCATAATAATTCCAAGGTGTGTATCCAAGGAATACGTAGTTAAGTAAACATTATGAAATCCAAATAAGCTCCATAATAAAATTCTTATCATTCCCATTGAATCCCAAATTTGAGGTAGTCAGCAACACCAATACTCTATATTCAATACATGTGAATATAAAGAATCCACCCATAGTGTTTTCTAAAAAATAAATGTAACCTTCGGTTTATGAAATTTACTTTATTAGGATTGACTAGAATCACGTTCCACACCAATGGAAATCTTTCTCGTACAATAATGATGAATCTAGGGAGCTTATCACATTTTTATAATAAGGGTACCCAAATGGAATTGAAAACATTACTATATATAAATTAATACCAAATCCCTATCCCAAATACAGGTTGAAGCTTCTCTAAGTCATTCAAAATGATTAATTGGAATGGAATCCAAGGTATCTCATTGAATTCCTAGATTTTGACATCAATGATTCTAATTAGGCATCCTGCAATGAAATTCATTTGGGTCTCGTAACAAAATCCATGCTATCTCAAGCCATTCCACCCATTTAAAATCTACAATAATATACATGGGACGAATCCCAATGTATTCTTCTTATATCAATCATGTACACAAGAAAAAAACAATTAAGAAATATTTATATACCAATATCATAATTCATATCAATGAACATTATTATTGTTTCTAAAATCCATAATTATATCTCACATTTCATTTCACAAATTTATTATCCTTATTTCAATGTATTGATTATATATGATTCCATTTTCAATAAATAATGAAAAAACATACAGGTTTACTACTACCACCCTATTTAATAAACACCATCATTTAAAATATTCATCCCATTTCTAAAGATAAAAACACTCTCTATATCATTCTCCATCCAACCCATTTTCATGATTATACACACAAAAACTCCATTTGAAATTTATTTCATCATCTTCAAAAAAACATTCCATCATATTATAATCATCTCAAAGTGTAGTTCTATTTTTTAATTCAATGTTAAAAAATTAATATGTATAATTCATGATGCTATCACATACTATTAATTATTGAATATTGGGTAATTACAATCACAACCATTAATTTTATTTAAAATTTCTCATAAAACCATTATACTGGAAAAAAATTCACTCTTCATAATCCCATTAATGGTAAAATAATTCAATGAAATACCTCATAGATGTAACATTTTAAAATCTATCAACATTTGTTAAACAATAAGTCAAAAAATGAAAATTTTAATTTGAATCATTATAGTCCTCAAATATTGAAGCATGAAATGGCCTTTGTGACTGCATCATGGAAATATTATAAAAAACACAACTATGGATTCTGTTTAATGGACCACCTAAATCATAAATATTGAAGCCCTCTCATTGAGTATTGGCCATTAATTTAGGCCAATTGATAATAAATCAAAGAACACAAAAAACAAGATGAAAAATAGTTTATATTAGACTAATATAGATAGATATCGAAATATAGTATTACAAAATAACAATATAATTAGGTGGATGTGTAGAAATAATTTTATTTTATGAACATAAGTGTTATCACTAAATATAGTTAATAACTATGTGCGGTCCAACATAGAGAAGAATATGGAAATGATGTATATATATGTGTTATCAAGGATTCTGATGGATAAAATGTCAGTATTAAGAAGAGAAGGGGTTTGACCAAGTCAAATGGTTTAGGTTCTATGATTTAATAACTATCATGCAGGCCACTAGTGAAGAGATGGACTCCAGTGAATAGATAGTTTTAGAATCACCAGTAAGCCTATGAGCCTCACAACCTACATTGACAACTATTATGGACAAAAACATGATTGTGGACTAGTACCATCTGGTTTATTGTGCTACTAATTCAATCAACATCCTCACCATAAGTTGTAGACTCTGGGTTTTCCTATGTTACTCCATCAGTAGCCATTATGAATTTATTCCATAGGAAAGTAGAAAAATTCAAGGTATCACATTCATTGTATTCCCCTCACCCAATAAAATGTTAAAATTCACCCATACCATTTCAAAGGATGAGTTACTCCTATAGTAATTCAAAATAACACATAGAAAATGGAATTTAAAAATCACCATCAAATCACATTTCATCCCCAAGTGGTCCTAGTGTATATCCAATGACATCACCAAACCTACAATGGACATCAGTTAAATTTCAATAGTCTAATTTCTTTTCCAAAATCACAACGCATTTACATAGAAAAACTCTAAAAACCCAATTGATATATTTTCTATACCTAACTGACTACATGCAAAAAAATACAAGGAACCAAGATAGTGAGCATCCAATCATATCTACCTCAAAAAGCAATCATATTATCATCCAGTTACTCATTATGCATATGGTTCATACCACCATAGGTCATAACATAAGAAATAATATTTTTATATGTGGTTAAATGCAAAATATTATTGGAAGAGTATATCACCATTATTTTTTTAACAATTAACCCAGTTCCATATTGAATCCATGACCCCATACATTCATTTAAATTAAAATTAAAAAATTGTCTTCAATCCAATTTATATATCAAAACAAAAATGATTGTTCTTCAACAACCCATGTACAACCTCAGAATATCTATTTTTTTTACAAAAAATATATAAATTTCATATTTATTCTAAAAAAATAATATTGATTCATTTTACAACTAAATTATTTTAAGTATAAAGAATATCAATAATATGAACACTTTTAAAAACAAATTTCCTTGATGCATAAGTTCATCAACATTATTCCATCAAATACTAAAATCATTTCTTTAATCACTGTAAGTATCACATGATCATCAAAATAAAACATTGAGGTCTAAAAATGACATAATGGTGAATTCCATGTTCTAATTTGAAACCACATACACTAAACACTATGTTATAACCCATGAAACAGTTTTCCACTAGGAAAAAAATGGATCAGAAAATTCATCCTGATCTTAAACTAACTGCTCAGATTTTTTCTATCAACAAATTGATATTTTAATCTATAATTCATCAATTAATAAAGGATTCATAAGATAACATGCACATTAGAATTCTATTCCATCATTATCATCTAAAGACTAGTCCCATAAAATAAGAACCCAGCTCGAATAAGGAACTCATACCAGTGATTAAAAAAATTATTCTAACAGTATAAGGGTACTTATTTATATTCTAATGGATCAAAACCACTATTTTAATATCCCATATCTATTTTTTCATTGATAAATTTAATTAAACGATCCAAGATCACAAAAGAATAAGAAAAACTCAAAATATTAGACAATATATCCTTTATTCTCATGAAACTCCTTCCCTTATACTTGCTGATGATTATCAAAAGGGAGGGTGACATCGTCCACAATATATATAGGGATCTACACCATAATAATTTCCACACAATGCTACCTGATCACTGACCCCAACGATCTTGTCCGTCAACATATACACATAACTCTTTTTAATCTAATACCACTATAATATCAATAGCTACCTTGGATTGTTTCCTCTAATTGAGCATGTCACACCAATATGATCCAAAAAAAAATTTCCCCTCTATAACATGGATATTTTCACCTTAAATCCATACCCGGGGAAAATATATCCTCATTTCCTCATAAGGATTATTATTCCTTGGTTCATTCAAAAATTCACATTGATCCATATTTCAGTAGGTAGTGTGGTAACCAGTGAACATGTACATGATCTATTAATTAATTGTTTTTTTAAATTCCTACACTTAGAGATCACACAACACTGCCCATTCTCTAATGCGATGATTCATATCAAAATTATGATCACACACTTAATCCACTAACCATGCACACAAGAATTCCATCCATAGATAACATAGCCTACATGTTTTGATGATTTATTTTGGGGTGTGCGTTATAGTGAAAATGTTCCTTCATTTCCCTGCATTCAATCTTTCCAAAAGTGGGGCCTCTAAAATAATGATAATGATTTTGGATCCCTAGTTGAAATATGATAGTGGGATTTAGGTTCTTTCTTCCATTGATTCTACCATGGAATTTATCACCTAATCTTGGTCTCCCTCATATATTTGTGACATGTTGACAATCTCATTCTCAATGTAATCTTGAAGTGGAAATGATATTATTACACTTATATTATTACACAAGTGAATCTGTCAATAGTTGGATCCAATAGTGACATTGTAAATGTCTTGATAAATTTGTATGTTGTGTGCATAGGGAATATGTAATGTTTTCTAATTTTTATGTTTACAGAATATGATGTGTGAGGAATTATAGGTATATATCCCACATAATCACACATCTGTTACATTTGATCTCAAATCATAGTTGTGAGGCATTCAAGGATAGTTTCCCAAGGAATTTCATTTCTTCCAGATGATGTAGATTTTTGAATATATCAAGAGATAGTCATAATTTTAATTTACTTTGGGGCCATGTTCATAGAATTATTGTTCTAGGTGAACTTATTCATATGCATAATATATTTTGGGGACATAGGAACAAGTGTATGATCTTTTGTGGACATGGTCAAAATTTTATGGTGCTTTGGACCATGATAATAGTTTTATGGACTATTTGGGACAAGGTTAAATGTTTAATATATTTTGGGTATATTTATCATATAATATTATCACATATTGGGAATAATATAAGTTTTGAGTTCCATTGGTGACATTATTCTTGGATGGATATATCTAAAGTATTCTCGTAAGGGTGATTGTCACAATATTGTTTTTTCACCTACAAGGGGGTGAGAGATTTTTAAATGGGGTTGTTAGTGGATAATGATTGAACCTCATGGAGGAATACCACATAACATGTTAGGATATAATTATCAAAACCCACATAGTTCATTAGAAAAGTACATAGTTTTGTGATATGACCCTTTCATGTTATTTAACATAATTTTTTAATAACAGTTTTGTAATATAAGTAGATACACTAAGGGATTGTTTGTGGATTAAATGTGAGATCTTATGGAAGTTAGTGTAACATCCCATGCAGGTCATACCTAGAGAATCATATGTCCATTCCACAAGGTAGGGAATAAGTATATCATCACATGATGAGGATGTTTTCAATAAGATTAATTCCATTAAATAAGGAATTTTTTATTTATAGTTAAATGACTTATAACATTGATTTCAAAGGGATATACACATGTAAGAACTAAATTGTTGTGAAGATTATTGATTGTATAAATAGGGAATGCACATGGATGTTTCTTAATAGATGATAAGGATAAATAATGGTTTGGTTGTGTATTATTGGTGATGTATATCTGTATGATGTTAAATATATACCATGGTGTGTTTTTAAAAATAGTGTGGAAGTATCTGAGGTGATGTGGAAGAATGGTGGTGGTCCAATTGAAGATTATGAATAGAGTTACGTGGGTGTTATTAGGGACCAGGTATGCTATGGATTTGTTTTTCATTCATATAATATTATAATAAGGAGAAAATATTTTCTGAATTGTGATTACACATCCTATCTATCTAGGTAATACATAGGATCAATGATGGATTGGATGGGGATTATACCTGGAATCTACCTAATGGATTTTATGGAATAATGGTGGTGTGATTGAAGATTAAATGTTGAGGTTTTCCATGTATTGATAGGGAAATATGTTGATATAGAGATTAAGTAATGATCAATCATAAATTACACTAATTACATGCAGTTATATTAATTTAGATTACTCAAATTGGTTTTCCAGGTTCTGTTGAAGAGAAATCATAGTGCTGATGGGGTATACAAATGGAATCATCCAACCTTTAAATGAGGAGATTGATGGTGTGGTTAGAGAATATGCATGGAGAATTACCATTTTATACTAAGGATAATCCATCTTGTATTTTGATATTCTCTTTCAATAATCACATGTTCCATAGAGGAACAATGATTGTAAAACTAGGGTATACCTAAAGAAGCTAACCAGGTGTTGTTTTGTAGTAGTGATGATATGATAATTATGCACGAAATTATATTGGATGTTTCTATGGAATATTGACACTATTACTAGTTATTTAAAAATTATTCTAATGGGTTGATGACTATTATTAATTATTGTGTGTTTGTCTATTATGAATGTAATCTTATTAGAATCTACCAAGGAGAAGTGATGTTATTGTTGGGGAAAATATATAGAAGTTGTGTAGTGGATAAAATGGAGATCCTAGGTGTGGTTTTATGAATATGTTTGTAATCATTAGTAGTTACTTTGAATAGAATCCATAGTCCTTGTGGATAAAAAGTGGAATATTTTTATATTCTACTATGGAAGAACAATGTTTTGATTTATTAGGACTTATGCATTTTTATTGTCTACAGGATAATGGGATCATCTCATTATTATCATATAAAGAATAACATTTTCATTACCTGAGTCAAATTTGAGTTGTTAAACAGGTTATACCATGTTCATTGGAATATTTATGTATGTATTTTAACTCAATGTGCAAGGATTTTGTCTGTGGGGCCTATATATTTAGTTTTCCATTATTTATTACTATTGTTGGTTTATAAGGGAATATCAACCCACTGATTGGACTATGAATTTTATAGGGTTTTAAACATAATGGGGATAACTATAATATCTTCTTATTGTTCATCTCATGATAATTAAATGATATATCTTATGCTCAGTTCATGTGAAATATCATTGAACTCGCATGATGAATCATATCCTCGCCATTTTTGTTATACTAAATTATAATGTTGTGTATTGAGGACTACTATATGGAAGATTCCATGAAAAATATATAGGGTAATTATAATTAAGAATCTATATATGGTTCAACATTTCATAGGAGTAATGTGAGGTGGTTTGGGGATTTTCTTGAGGACTATTTTGACTCATGGTATTCATGGAAACCTAGAAGATAATCATAGCTTATGGAACAAATAACGGGACCATGAGGAGATTATAAACTCAAGGGATTTCATGTATTGTATAATAATATCATGAATCATTTTAATTTAGGAGTGTTTAAGTGTTTAATGATTGATGGTATTTCAAGGGTGTATAATACAATCTCGACTAATTCTATATTAATGAGATGCCGTATGGAATGTTACAAATTAAAACAAAAAAAATTCCCAACAATGAAAAAACAGATATTGGTGGGACACATAATTCATCATGGGGATGTGTAATAATACCCCATAGAGTATAAACCAATAATAAGATTTCTATAGAAAAAACACCATAAAATAATATTACGTCACGAAACAATGAAATCTATCTTATAACAATTATTATTGAATGAAATCACTTTTCACAATTAATGGGCTATAAGCATGTTTTATTTTTGAAAAAAATTGTTGAGAATATTTTGTGATTCACAAAAATATGTTATTGTGAAATTTTTATCATTTCCTAAAATTGAGTTCCATATAGTCAATTCTTTATGAAAATTTCATATGAAGAATTCCATGATTTTAATGAAACAACTATGCAATTATCTACAAGATTGGGATTTTTAGGATAATCAAAGCATCCCACCCCGAGTTCCATGGGAGGGTGCTCTTACACATTATTCCAATTTTTATTAATGAAATTTTTTTATTATAATTTTTGATATATCATTCAACATATCTTGGGTGGAACAACTTTGTGTTGGGCCACCAAACATAATGTAGTTTCGTGAACATGCCATTATTTTTTAAGGATGGATCAGGTATGCATGGATCATATCCATTTAATCTAACATTTCTAAAAAAATTATTTACATGACAATTAAGGTGGTTACACACAATATTATAATGTTTCCTTGAAATATAAACTGTTCTCCATAATTTCCCAAAATGATCATTCTAGGTAGTCTATTTTTAATGGACCGTAACGTTTGTTCTATGTGTCTGCTCATTTTCCCAAAAATTTCAAATCGATTACAGTAAAGAAATCAATGATCATAAATTATATTTTTAGAATTATATTTATTCTTATATGAATTTACTATCACCATTTATACCCATGATACTCCATTTCATAATATAGAACATCACGTTTTCCAAGGTCTATCACATTAACGACCACTAACTGATGTCATATTGTAGTTTTCTTTTTATATAAAAACTCTCAAAATTCCACTAGAAGATCATCTAACACTCAGATGGCATGATACACAACATCTATTACACTTTAAATCCATCATTTATACCCAAAACCAATACCCCATGAATTTTTACATATAAAATAATAAATGGAATAACTACACCTATTCTACACTATTCATTTCACCTCAAATGCATTGATTAAAATCTGTGACAACTACCAAAAACCTTCTCAAAAATTTATTCTAACTCTCACACAATCCATCCTCATTAATACCCATAGGTCACATACTCAACATTGACCAATTTATTTTACTTCACTCATTATCTCAAGAGTGGAAAATCACTGATACCTGACATATACCCATAACAAAGAAACATAGAATGTTAATAAAGTGTATTTTATTATAATAACTAGCATTCATATGATTTCTTTAAATTGGTTTGAAACATTACTCATATAATTTCTTAGTTAATATCCACCCATCATCTCTATTTCCTTTTCATGAATCCCATAGAATTTAAATGTATCACCATTTCATATTAATAGATGATCCAAAAAACATAGGGATGGGAATTGTAATAATCCTACCCTTTCAAACATTCTACGAAACAATGTACATTTTATATAAGGTATAATAAAAAACTACATCAAAATTAATAATTACCAAACAAAAATTGATCACAAACACGAAATAATCCACTCACACCTCACATCTATTTATCACTAACTTCATTGGCACAACCCATATCATGAGTTAAAATCACACATCACACATCACTAACTCACTAAACCTGATTATATCCAAATGGGAACAACCTCCTCCCACTAAATCAATGGTCAATACTCATAAATTTATTATCCATGTGTAACATTCCACAATTCCAATTTTAGAAAAACATGATACATAGTCTTCCCAAAAAATTCACCTTGCGGTCTTCATTATACACACAAACACCTAGCAAAACACCATATTATATGTCTCTAGAAGAAATAACATATCATTTTCAATAAAAAACACATATGTTCCATCTCAACATAAAAACTAACAATCACAAAACATTGTTTCTCATTGAATCCCCTCGATTACCTAGAGTCTGGGTGAAGCCATGATTATTAGGCCTTTAATTCTCTATATCAAATATTTTTTTCATCACATTTAAAATGTACTCATTATTCCATTATTATTTGTCAAGGTTCAAATTATTTTTAATAAATGATTTTCATTCATTATATCTTGGTTCCTTCAAAAAAGTACTAATCTCAATTCTTGATTAAATGGTGTTCCATTTAATAAAATACAGTAAAATTCAGTACATGTTTATTTTTAGGATATTATTTAAATAGAATAATCATAAATCAATTTATGTTGGACAATATATCCTGGAAAATAATCCTATGAACTGGTTATGTATGATTTAATTCCTTCTTTATATATAGGACACCATATATGACTCTGGAAACAATTTATATAACCAACCCCTTTTAAAATAGATAGTATAAATCATAAGTTGATATAAATCATATAGTCAAAATCATAAGCTGTAATGAAATACCCTGAAATATATATATCAATAATTGTATACATATAGATGATACATAATTCCTATGTTCCTATATTGATGTATAAAAACACATTCAATACCTTTCAATTATAGGATGGTCGAAAAACCATATAAACCACTAAAATAATAAAAACAATGAGTCACTCAAGATGAAATTCATACATAACTTTAACAATTGAAATACAATAAAAACATTTTTTGTCCTTGTGAAAAATGGGTTTTAAAACTTTATTGGACTAATCAATCCCCTGTGAAATCTCATTATCATATTATAACACACTCATATTCTCTCGTAAAAGAAAGACCAAATAGTATGGAAAATGGAAAAAATATTTTATACCACTTTTTAATGGCATATCCCATAATCCAATGAACTGGTTCAAAAGGATGATGTTTTACATATCCTTAGACATGCCTCTAGGCACACTACATTCTAATGAATAATATTGATGTTCATATAGTATATCATGGGGAGACTATAACCACGGGTTTTGGTATCCCGAAGTAAATAAATACAAACATTATATAAAATAAAAAATTATCATTAAAAATAAATCTCGAATATATAATTAAATAAAAAATACCTCACATGATATACAAAAATTTGGATTCCATACATCCCACAGATCACTATTGGGTTGATTATACACATGAATAAAAAAATATTCATATAACTAATCTCATCTCTAACCTAGTCCATATACATTCCAGGTCCCATTATCTATATAGTACTCCAACATCCTTTGAAAAAAGATTGTGAAATGGGACCTTCCCCAAAACACATATCCTATAAATATAATGTTATCATCTTTTGTACCTCGGTGTCATACATGATTGAGAAGGGAATGAATATAACTCATTAGGATACCACCAATAGAATCCATAAATTAAAAATTCCACAAAACAAGTTCATGTAGAATTTCTACTAATAATTGCATATAATTCAAAAAATAATAAATTACAAAAATAATAACTCATCCTTTATTAGATGTCTCTGTGGTGAAATCCAACATCCATACTACTTACTTCATCTACTGCCAATGTATCTATGAATAGGATGATGGATCTCATAACTCATTTTTTCTTCAAGGTGTATAATAATGGAAACCATATCCAAGTATATTAGGTAATCTATAAGGACTCAACCAATCATTAAAATCATTCCAAGTTAATCTTTAATTATAGGATGGAATCTATGACATCCTTATCATTACCATCTTGGTGACTCCAATGAATCCATCATCCGACATCAATAAATTAAGTCAACAGATCCATGAGTACAAGACATTCATAGTATCATTATTTACTAGAATATATGTCCACACAAATGAAATTTATCCTCATTATATTAGTCCAAATATATAGTTATAATCCCTTTATATTATTAAGAGGACGATATAGTAATACAAGATATGAATCTATGTAATTAAATCCATAATACATCACCCATATGCATGGTTGAGAAACCGTAATGTATACTGAATGATAAATATGAATTCAATATAAGGTATATCATTAAATCAAATAGGTTTATAAACACTTGAATATAATGAAATATCCTCCAATTTTATTATAGTGATTCCACTAATAAAATACATTCTCACTCAAGCTATGACACAAATTTTAGATTTTATACATAATTCGAGTGTTAAAACCCCTTGAATTCCATACAACAATAAAATTTCCTCAACGAAACCCCAATTATGAATGATTATTTGACAATATAACATATCCTTTCATGGATCATCATTAATAAATACCAAATATATTAGGAAATCTCAAATATAACTTCACAAATGTCATATCAATTTCTTAACGATTTGTAAAATAAAATTTCATTCACAATCTATATTGAAAAAACCTAATAGGTTTCCTAATACAGTATATTTATCCAAAACAAAAATTTATCAATTTAATATCATTTAATAAGTTTATGAAACACTTTACAAATTTTGGTACGAATTACATACCCATATTTCACTATTTACACACATACAATTCAAATAAATTTTACATTTTTTAAAAACACATTCCATTCCCATAAGATCATCTTAAAGGGAAAAATAAATTTAAAAATAATCTTCAACAACTAAATATATCCATGACAGTATCCAATCATTATAAAAATTTATCATTGGTTGTGAATATATATTTCATAATAATCAATTCAATTTTTTTTAATTCAACCATTAGACATTGAGAACAATATATCTTTCTAAGATCATTCATGGTCCACAATAAATTTATCTCTGATTGTTCAATCATTTACCAATTGTTTAATTCTTATTAAATGAGACATTATACCAATAAAAACACAATTTGAAACATTAAATTTACATTTTATCAAAGCATGACCTAGATAGATTGGCCAAATCATGAATATAAAAAACTATGAGATCATAGGTTGACATTCAAGGAATGCCATCATTATGCTTAAAAAATCATTGTTATTGAGTATTGGAAACTGGTTTCCATAAATTAGAAATAAATTCAGAAATATGAATAAGTATATTAAAATATGGAATATTAGGCATAGCTTGTGAGATAACCACATGAACATGAAACACGTGGTGACTAAAAGGAGGAGGATAGGTTTCATAACCATTATCACAAACCAAGAGAAACATTTATCCAATTTATATGAACCAAGGTTTGTCCACATTGGATAATAAAAGGTATAAGAGGTTCATATAGGGGTGTTCTTGGACCCCAATGTGTCTAAAAAAAATTATTATATAAACGGGAGAACCAAGTGAAATGATATGGAATTCCCCTCATAAAAACCAAATCGGAGTACACTAGTGAGTAATTTGATTCCACTATATAGCCTATTATTGTATCATCAACTATCTTATGAGCCTAAAATAATTTCCTAGATATTTTCTAGGTCACTGAATAGCTATTTTCATTATAGAAGGCTCTTAGTTTTTTTGTAACTTCGTGTTGTTTCTTTTCTCGATATTCCTTCTGTTATTTATCTGTATTGACTCCATCAGTCACCATTCATTTTTATTTCACATACCATTATACTAAATCATGGTATTGCATCCCTCGAATGGTCCCCTATAAACCCATTTTAAAAACAAATTCACAACACATTCAAAATTTGGGCACCATCTATAAAAAATTCAAAATGTCACTTTAAATAGGGAATTATAGAATTATTGAGGAATGAGTAATTATTAAGAAACAATAATTCTATTTTTCTTGAGACTAAGAAAACTATGGTGTGAATTTTAATTAAATATATATATATATATATATTTAATAGTGATATCTAATCATAGGACTTGAAAATTGATAGTTTAATAAAATAATAAAAAATTTATAAAAAATTTTAATATAACATATATACCTAATAGTGGATAGGAATATGTAAAATTATATATTTATTTGTTAATGAAATAATTTTTATAGGTGATATGAAAAATTCGAAGGATGAATTTACAAAAAAATGTAAACATAATTTGGCATTCCAATTCTCATATAGTTGAATTTCATTAAAGTGAAAAAAATTATACAATACGATAAAATGTGGTAGAGTATAATTTATCTTTTTCATAATGAATATTGACAATGATAAAATGTTTCCACTATAGTAATACAAAAAATAGTTTAATTGAGGTGATAAATTTTTTTGTTCAAAAAATAACTCCTTAATTTTTTTAAATGTATTATTATAATATTATGCACTTATATTTTCAAACATCAATATTTTATGCCACACTCATTTTATTATGACCTTTGAATCATTTTAGGAAACAAATAATTATAACATATAAATCTACCACATTTTATATCTCTAATATCATCTGATTTAGATTAAAAGAAATTATGAATGTTTATAAATTGTTATTTTTATATCTGATATATAATTTTGGTGATAATAATTAAATTTTATCTTTTATTCATTCTGGAATTACATTAAATGTTACCAAATTCTGGTGCAACACTTTTTCAAGAAGTATAAAAATCAAGAATATGATTTTAAAAATAATTTATATGTCACTTTTTTAAATGACCTGTGATGCTAAAAAATTTAACTAGATAATTATAAGTAATTACTAAATTTAAAGAATTTTATTTTATAAAAATGTTGTTTTCAATATGTATTTAATATAATTTTATGTGACTATTTAGATTGATAAATTTATGTGATATTTAAAGTGTAATAATTATTTTTAAGTTATTATAAAATTTACAAACATATATTAACAAATTTTATGGATAATTATTATCAATATCTAGAATGTTTCATATAATGTAGACTATTTATTTTTAAATTCACATTCACGACCCTTAAATATAGAAAAATAGATAAAATACTATTATTTCTATGAAGTCCAAGAAATTTTGTTTAATTTTTTTCTTAAATACATGGGATTTTTACGAGTTAGTGATAATTTACAATGCTTGATTCAGAGGCCCGGTGTGTGTAGATTCAAATTCTGTGGTTTTGTTCGTGTATGTTCTGTAAACGTACGAGCAGAATTTAATAACATTTGAACCGGTGCTCTAATTTGATATTTGAGGGCACCGTTTAACTCGAATTTTCTGTATTCTCTTAATAAGACTTTCAGCTCGACGGCAGATGGTCGAGAATAAAAGTTAGTTTTTGGCATTTTATAAAAAAATAATAAAATAATGTGTACGAAACTTTATATTATTTTAAGCTGCTATGTGCGTGTTTTTTGGTTAAAACCTCCACTTGGGAGTTGGAGGTGGCAACTCCACACCCTAAACTCCCATGAGAGATTTTGGTGGTCAGAACACACGAATTTGACCTCTCGCAAGAGGATACGGCGTGGGGACCACAAGAGACTAAAACCCCCTAAATAATGGGAGGGTGGAAAATCTCCCAACTTCCATCATTAATGAGAGGGGAATTCCATTGACCTCCTCAACCATTAATTAGTGCCACATTACACATATAATTAATTGTTCCAATACTCGTGGTTTAATTAAGGGGAGCATATGTAATTTAATTCTCCAGTTTGAATTACATTCCACGATTAAATTAATAGACAATATAATATTATTAATTTGGTTGGCATTAACTTTTGGTGGAATTTTGGAGATGAGAGAAAAGCTACCAGTGATGAACTATTCTTCCAATGAAGAACACAAAGAAGGCCAGTGACGATTTCTTCTTTGACATCCTTTCTCGAATCTTACCCTGTACAACATCGTCAACAAACTAACACAGCTCGGAATGGGGGATGTGCGGTGGATGCGACGAACGACAATCTTCATTGTCTTCCTTCCATGACTATGACAACGAGTGACAAACAAGAGGTAGTGGTTTATTGCCTGTGGATATGTTACATTTTCCACACCTTATTCAAAGGATAAAATGGGTTTGTTGCGGACATATTAATGATCATCTTCTTCTCATGATGATCCAAATGATACCTTGCTAAACATGGAGGGTGCGGGCCAACCTAACATGACCCGACATCCTCCGTCATCTTCTCTTTTCCTGGGGTGTTCTATGGAATGGAGATGAGGCAATGACGAAGATGGCCGCACTACCTGTTGCCTCTATGAATCGTATCGCCACCGCATTGCACTGATGCTTCCGGCTGAACAACGCCATCCCGCGCGGTGCCCTTCCAGCCTACCCGTGGCATCTCGACGCCCTGCCCGGCGCGCATCCCGCCTGCCTGCGCCCTCCCGGCGCCCTGGTTGCTACATAGCCCGCCTGCCCGTGGCCTCCCGGCGCCTTGCCTGGGGCACGACCCGCCATCTCGCGGCCTCCCAGTCCTCGGCCCGGTGCGCGGAACACCTTCCTGTGGCCCACGTGGCCTGCCTGGCGCCCTCGTGGCCTGCCCGTCCTCAGCCAACCCATGTCCGTCACCCCAAGGGGTGGTCCAGCTCCCTATCAATGCCCCCGCGGCTTGCCCGACTGCCACTGCACCCTGCCCTGTGCCCTACCAGTTCTCCTCCAGCTTCCCCGGCCCGTACTTCGCCCTTCCCGGTGCACCAGTGACATTACAGGCATCTAGCCAGCCTGCCCATGCCACGCGTGATGTGCCAGTGGTTTGCCCGCGCCTCGTGCGGCACTGGCCGAACCAGACCTATCCTTCGTGTTGAGTTGCCTACGTGGCGACCTCTGGGCCGAACTTCCCTCTTAGTCCTCTAGGTCGGGCCCTGCGGACAGGTCCAAACCTAGCGGGCCGACCCAGTCGACCCAGACCGGGTCTGCCCAGTCTTGGTTGGGCCATGTTGGTCTACTCGGGTCAGACCGGGCCCAATCCCACTACTGGCCCTATTACCTTCTTGTGCCATATCTTTATCACTGGACGTCTGTTTGACGAACCATCAACGACGCCAGTATTCTTTGAACATGATGGTTCCATTGAGAATACCCCACTTGTGTACGTGGTATTTTTGGGTTACGGTCAAGTTGGATCGAACATGAATCCAACCGGGCCCCGAGGACTAAAAGGCTAATAACTCATAGACTGAGCGTCTGATCGATGTGTCGTCTGTTGTGTTGATTCCCGTATGACGTGGGTGACCATTGTGATACCATTTCGTTACAATTTGTGAACGTTGGAGTATCAAACAATATCTCGTGGAGATGATCCTTCTAGAGGCAAGCAGGAAATGTATGGAGACATAGTAGCTGGCTAAGACCTGACGGGTGCTTGACCGTTTGGACTCAAAGTGACTTGAATAGCCCAGTAGAGAGTGGCTCTATGTGATGTGGCAGACCCATGGTTGGTAATGCCTCTGTGTGAGCGCGGCAGAAGAAAGGTTCTCGATAGGATGAGTACCTCTGAAGGCTATGAGGGGGAGCACCTCTATGTGAGTGTGGCAGACTCGTGGTGGGGAGCACCTCTGTGTGAGCGCAACAGACCCACAGTACTCGACATGAGAAGTACCTCAGCAGTCCATGGATAATGGGAAGTGCCTCTATGTGACACGGAATGACCACTATACTCGATAGAGGTGGAGTAAGCCACCAGCCGTGGTTTTGATAATAAAAATCCTAGTTTGAGATGAGTCTATGAATTTTGTGTTTTCCCCATGATTAATATGGGATAAAATATTACTTAAGTATATGTATAGGAATATACCAAAGTAATAGTTATTAGTTAAATTAATACATTGTGGATTATAATTGTTGGATTTTGTGAGACCTTGAGGGTCTTAGGGTCCCACGTGAGTATTATTATACTCACCCCTGCACGGGCTATGCCAGCACCTCGTTGTGTTGGTTGCAGATGATAGACATTGCTGACTGAGGCAGAGTGTAGCAAGAATAGACGGTTCGTGGAGGTAGACCAATCGTAATGATGGTACACGGAGGAGACAGATAGATGTGGAGTGATGAGGAGGCCATCTATACCTATCCGTTAGGTATGAACCCTAGAGGATGACCCAGTAGCTACTTTACATTCCTCTATTTGAACTTTCCTTTCAGTTGAAATTGCATTTCAGTTGTCCTTGTACATTTCTGTTGGGAATGTATTTTCGGCCCCTTTTACTTCCAGAAATTTTTTTGAATACAGTTTTACTTAGTGTTGTTCTTATATTTGTGTACTATTATGTGTTTGTTCATAGTAATAAAAGAAATTCCTACCCAGTTTATAGATTTACGCCATTGGTGCGAGTCCCCCACCCCTGGCCTATGGAAGGCGGGCTTGGGGAAGTCACAATACAGCCCCCAGGGGACAGGTCATGACAATTTCTATGTAAATAAAACCAACTTCATCCTTTTTGAATAAAATTTTTCATCTCAAAAAAATTTATAAAAAAGATTATATAATATTTAATCCCAACATTGATGAGTTCCGGATCTAAAAAATGCACCATTCATAGAAAACATAATGTATAATCTAAATGTCATTTTTTAAAGAAGTCTTATAACTCATAACCATGTGTTTACATGCTTATTTAGTTTTTATCAACCCAAAATATTCTATTAAAGGTATGATATAATTAAAAAAATTCAAATAAAACTAATTCTTATTATCTTTATATAAATTTATCTTCCAAATCATGTTCGAACCAATGTGAAATAAATTCATTTAACATGTGTACTAGTGGACACCAACATCTACGAAGGGATGCATTTCATTTTTCATTACCTCTTTATATATATATGAAATGATATACAGAATTAATATAAATAATATTTATGAAATAAAAATTAATTTTCAATGATAAAATATTATATAATTTCTTCCTCTTCCATCAGTTGTAAAATGGTAATGATGATCATGTGTACAAACAGACTACAACTTCTATGAAATATTTTGATTTGTTTTTTTATATCTTCATTTCATGGATGTTTAAAAATTTTCATTTAATTTATAAAAATTATAATGATATCATTGTAATTATTTTTGACATTATGGATCAATGGATACTTTGACCACAAATTACCTATTTATTTTTTTGGGATAACGAACTGATCATCATCAAAACATTTGAATGAACATTGATGATTTAGTCAATACTAAGACATGATTGTAAATGAAATAAAATGAATAATTATAATGGAATATAAAATAAATTGGTTGTTAAGAAAAAAAATATTTAATATTAATTTATTATAATATATTTAATTTTTCAACGTGGTGAGTTAGACTCGATGTAATTGGATTTCCTATATCACTTCAATTTTATTGAGGGTTTTTACATTTTAACAATAGATTTCTTGTTTGATTTATAAACATTAATGAGGATTTATTTTATAATTATTTTTATAAAATAAATTTGTTTTCAAAGTACTTTTAATTCTCTCTTCATTAATTTTTACTCAATTGTTACTAAAGATGTAATTGATTTTCGTAAAAACATTTTTTACAAGTATTTCACATTTTCCCAACACCTTTCCCATATATCAATTTATCATAATGTTTTTAAATAATAATATTATTTATTTATATAGGTTTTCAAATTCTTCTTAAAAAATATTTTACAATATTGAAATTTTTTTAAAAATGCATCTCAATAATTTCTTCAATACACATTATTTTTCAAATTCTGTGAAATAAATCTATTTTTATCCAATGGGGAATAATGAATATTAGACACTTATATGACCATTATTTTTTATGATTTTAAAATTATATGTTTTATGGGTTTAAAAATAATAATATTTACCTTTATTTTAGTAAATATTCATTTTATGTGTTTTCAATGAAATAATTATTGTACTATTTTTAGGTGAATCATGAAATTGTTTCTGTATTTCTTTAAGAAAAAATATTTTTTATAATTTTAAAATTGAATGGATGGATTCTGTAGATTTTTGGAATGTTATGGTCCTTGTATGTTTTTCTTTATAATGTATGAGCAAGATATATATATTAAATACACAAATTAATATTTTTTTTCATTAACAATTTATGTTGGAATTAAACGATTTGGTTTATCCATTTATATTATTTCATCTAAGCGTTATTATATGAGTGATATGAAGACGATGTCCAAAATTAACCATATTTATTTTTTATTCAATAAAATGATTTTTCATAAATATATTTTATTTACTAATTTACCCTTATTGATATTATTTTTAATGTATTGATATTGTCCATTATAAGGGTGAGATGTATGCTTTTTAAGAAAATGTTTTCATTAGTACATATGTTTTTCAAGAAATTTCATGGATTGAAATTTTCTAAAAAATATTGATTATTATTTTTTTATAAAAATTTTGGTTATGAATTTTTTTTATTGTGTAATTAAATATATATTTTAAGGAAATGTTTAATTATATAAATTGAAAATGTTATATTGGATTAATTCATTTTCAAAATGGGATGGAATAGTTAATTAATTTACATCCCTTTTTAATATTGTAATTCTCATATCATGTGTCAAAATTATTCTAATATTTCTTAACTATGACATGGATGTATATCAATGTCCATCATTCCACTATGAGGTTTAATCATACGATAAGTGAACATGTTTTGACATAAATATGAGTGTAATGTTAGGAATCCTATTTTTTAGAACAAATGGATATTTTATGGAACTGTCTAATTATTTCCTATAATTGATATATATTTTTTATTCATAACTAAAAAAACTCATAACCTAAAATAAAAATAGAATATACAAAAAATAAATTCTTCCTATAAAACACATAATTATGGGTTGATTTATATATTATTTGTTATAATTAATATCAAAGCAAGTCTACAGTTAAATGCTGATGATATAAGGTTTTTAATGAAAAATATTAATGTTTTTATGCGTTATTTTTGGATTATATGTCAGAATAGATTTATAACAATAATGATTACTACTTTAATGATAAATATGGTTATTTTTATTTAATTTAATGATTTGATTAAAATGTGATATTGTTAATGAATAGTTACTATTTATCCTTTTCCAAAGATAGTTTGTTTTTATTTTAATTGGTATACTCATATTATTTGGTATACTAATACTAATATTTCTAAAGGAAAATGAAGTTGTTTTATTGAATGAGATCCGTACGTGACATGAGTTTGGATGAAAAATATTTTGGATATTCATAACCAACTATATTGATATATCATTATCAAATTAAACCTCAACCAATTTCTAAATAAATAAAATTTAAAAATATAGTTTGATTTTAGTTTTGGTGGTAATAATAATAAATGTGAATTGATTAAACTTCCGGCACATTCTAAATTTGTGAATAAGAACCCAAAAAAATTTATTAAAGGAATATGATGATTTTTCAAATAAAAAGATTATTGGGAATACGAAAATAAACTATCTAAAGGGAAATATAATTATAGATGTCAGAAGGTCCATATGAATAAAGGATTAACAAGGTCACATAATGAAGATGAAGAAAAAATGAATATTATATACAAGGTATGTGTAATTTAACTTGTTATTATTATTCCCAATATGGCACGAGGTTAAGTTATTAATAATGAATCATAGAAAATCAATAATATTTTTTTATTATAAGAATGAATGAATTAAATAATAATGTAAAAAATCATGGTGAAAGGTTTAAAATTGAAGTTTAATGGTATATATATATATATAAAATAATGATATATGATGTAGTTTTATATTATTTAAGGATCAATAATATATGAACGATTATATTGTTATAGGAATTATTTCCCTTTTAATGTCTTATGTGATGAGGTACATTTATTATTATATATATATATATATATGCCCGATGTTAATCTTTTGTTTTAATAAACAAGTTATTTGAGGAAAAATGATTTCATATTTTGATGAAAAATCATTAAAGGTAATAATAACCATTCGGGATAATATAAAACATGATGTTTAGTTAAATTTTGTTAATTAGGATAAATGAGTTGTTACTTTTTTTGGGAATATATGTTTTCTAATATATATGACAAAATGATTATAAAGGGATTTGGTATCTTTTTTAATGTAGTTATTTTTTAATTAATTTACTATATTAGGATCATTATTAGATTAACATAAATGGAAGTAATTTTTATTTAATATGAATAAATATTTAAGGAATAAATGATGAATAATATTTTAAAGAATCGTAAAATTATCATAGCTTTATGGTGAATTATGTTGTTTATAAAATATATTATTTTTTTTGTGGAAAATTAATTAGGAATTATATATTTTTTTAATGTGACGAATTATTAATTTAGTTTGATGATAAATGTTAAAATTATTATATAGGAACATATAATCATATGTATACGAATTATCTGTATCAATTTCAGTCCAACATAAATTTTATATTTTTCAAGGGTAGTTACTTATGGAATCAGTTATGATGAAAATTTGGTGTTATTAATGAGGATTTTGATATTGATATATTCATGTTCGTTTTAATTAGATATTAACATAATTTGTGACAACCACTTATTTTTTGGATAAAATTTAAAAATATGATAAATATTTTTTCTAACTGTTTTTGGAAATTTTGTACCATTGAAATATAACATAGGCCTTTGGAATGAAGAATTTACCATTTATATTTATCATTTATAATATGTGATGATGTATGGGTAGAAAAATATTAAAAACACTAAATAATTATGAAATTACTCTTATGGTTTGAAATCATATCAAATACGTATACTTATATTACCATCAATCATAATTTTAAATTAATTGTCATCTGAAGAGATAGGGTAATAAATTTACCAAGTATATTTTGAAAATTGTTACTTGTCAATAAAGGTACACATTATATAACCCTTTCATAATATTATATCCCAATATATTACATGCATGGTTTAATAAATTTTTATGAAATGATATGTTCCCTTACATAAAAATTGGAAAAAAGTAATTATGAAATAGAAAAAACATGTATAATCATTAAAATGGATTTCGTTAAACTTATATATATATATATGATCCATTCCTTGGTTTGATTTAGAAAATTGTTTCAATAAACTTATATCAAACACTAGATAAAATTCTGAAAATAAAATTTCATGAATAAGGTATAGTGTAACGCCTTATCATTTAATAATGCATTTTATTTTACTAATAAAATATTTTATAGTTTGTGTATGAAAAATAAATGAGCATAATTTAACCATGAAATATTATATATATTATTTTATTTAAATATTAATATTATAATGAAACCATTTGATGAATGGAATGAACAAGAGAAGAAATATTTTTGAAATATATGAAGATATTATATCATAATATAAATATATGGAATAATTATTGAAAAATTCAAGCACAATTTTAAATTAAATCTTATATGACTAAAATAGATATTTTATAGAAATCATATTTTTGTTTTAAATAATTTTTGTTAATGTAAATTATGTTAAAAACTATAGTGGGATTATTTTATATAAATGAATAGATAATATGTTTAATTAAATACATTAATATTCATCTAATAGTTATTATTACATGAGGAATGAGTACAAATCTATTTTATACGTAAAAATTTATCATTACAAATGCGTTTTATTACATTTTCTACAAGGATATTAGGAATATTTTCTACATATTTTGAAAATTTTATTTCAGAAATTTTAAATCATTTGTTATATCATATTGGAGAAGGAAATAAAAGAAATATTTTTTAGGTTTTTAAAAAAAATGTGAATAATGAAAAATAAATATATTTTTTAAAAAATAATTTTTTTCATTAAATAATGAAAAATTCAATATTAGTTTTTTCTTTAATTTATTTCAATTTCAATAATTTTATTTTTCTCAAAAAATATAGCTATTTCCACTTGAATAAAAATATTACAATTTTTTCATAAAAATTTTTTTATTCTAAAACCATTTATTTTTCTAAAAACTCGTTTTCATTTCAGTTTTTTATTTATAATACAATTATTTTCTGAATCATTTAGAAATTAAATAATTAATATTGAAAAGTTAAAAAATTTTAAATTATTTAATGAGTTCAATTCAATTTTTATATAATGAATAGAAACTATATTAAGATGTAATCACTACTGTAAAGGGTAAAACGAGAATATTAGGGTTATAAAATTAATATATATTACAAAATATCATATTTATTCTCAATTTATTAGATTATATCTAACCTTATGTCATTATCTTCAAACATATGGTATCGTTTCACATTTAATTATAACACTAAGAAAGAAAAAAATTAGAAATTGTCATTCTAATTCTTTTATTATATCAATCATGATTTAATATTTATAATAAGAAGATATAAATGGTTCAAAATTGTTATTTTCAAATTTATAAAATTATTTTAATGATATTTTTTTAATATATACTTATCGTATAATTACATAAAATTATTATATAACGCTGATGTAACACTTGTCAAAGCTGTAAAAAAATTAAATTATTTTAAAAACATTATAAGTAATATGTTTACGATTAATTATTTGGTAACATGATTTTATTGGAAATTTATATCAAACTAATGGTGTTTAATGTATTTATATTTTAATTACATTAATATTTTTATGCCACTAAATTCCAGATATGTCAATAGTTACAAAAATGACATTAATTAATATTTAAATACTATTTTTTAAATCATTAAAAATATTAAAATTTTATCTTAACTCAATTTGATATGATATTTGATATACAATCATTAATTTTCCATGGATGTTACACTTTTTTATAAATTACATTTGTAACCCTTAATGATTGGTTTTTTTAAAATTACAATGTTTTCCCTATAAAAGTGGACTCACCTTTATCTTTTCAAAAGATAACTCACTGTCAGTTTTATAAAGAATGTTTACCAAAAAAACTCTTCAAACATCCATCCTAATGTTATGAATTCTCTTATTTGACCATTGTTTAAATCCAGAAACCTTGATTTATAATCCAAATAGGTTTTCCAAAGAACTGGTATAACTATTAATCGAGTGATTTCATATTTTTTTATTCGTACACATAACTCAAATATTATAAAAAAATTATGATCATGTAATATCTGTATATTAAATATTATAAAATTTCACCATGTTTATTTAGTAACTAATTTTTATCCCCATTTATATCCTATAAGAAATTAAAACATCACTCATTCATACGTGTGGACTACCACTACCACAAAGTAATGTATTTAATTTTTTTATCATATCATTTAGATATTTGAAATGATATCAAAATAATTTGTGTTATATTAATGAATAAACTATGATTTTTTATGGTACTATGTTACATACATTTATACCATTCTATATGCTATAAATTTAAAATATCGCTCTTGTACATGTGTGGACGGACACATTCACAAGGAAATGTGATTAATGTTTCATTTATCACCTTCACGTATGGATATAAAATAATATTTAATGTCTAAATATGATATTTATTACCTGATAAAAATGATATTGATTTTTTTAATGGAACACCATTGACCACGTTCTAAAAACCATAATTGTTTTGGGGTTATGAACTCAACATCATAAAAATGCTAGAAATAAGTATAACTTATTTTTTGAATATAATATACAATGTTATAAATGAAATAAATTTCATAATAATAATATAAAATAAATACAAAAATTTATTATGTTAGTAAATTATTAATATATATTTATTCTATTGTATTTAGTTTATCTACATGGTGAGCCATACTCGAGATAATGGGATTTGTTTTATCACTTCCCTTTCATTAATATTGATGCCATTTTCCTATCGTAATTAATTTTTTATTGAGTAAATATCCTTATAGATTAAAATTTTACAATATTATGCTATAATTAATATATTTTATTATTCGTTTTCATGTTCTCCCCTGTAATTTTATTTTGATTCAATACTTAATCAATATATAATATATGTTGTATTAAAAATAGTTTGAAATGTTTTACTATTATCTTGAAAATCATTCATATATATACATGATTCATAATATGTTTCATGAGGGGTATTATTATAATGAATAGGGTTTTAAAATTCATTTTAAATGATATTTTAATTATTTATTATAGTTTAAAAATGTATCTTTTAAACATGTTCTCTATAAGTTATTTTTGAAAATGTTTGAAGGGAATATTTTTTTAATATATATTTAATAAACAAAATTTCCCACCTTACTGAATTTTATTTTCAGAAGAGTCCCTTAATAATTATCATGGATTGTGAAGGAACATATTATATCATGTTCAACTACGAAATTTTATTTTTATGATTTTTCAATAAAAAAGTATTTTTCTACTTATTTTTATGATAATCCTGTAATGGTTTTTGTTTAAGTGTCAAATAGAATTATTTACATTATTTCATAAAAATATATTTAATTTTATATGTTTTGGTATATTATGTTCCTTGTATATTATTAATGATGACCGGGGAGCCCAATATATCTATATAATGAATTTAATGAAGAATTATTTTATCTATGGATTTATGTTGGGATTTTAAAAGTACGTTATTCCATTTATAATAGTGACCATAAGAGTAATTGTTGGTGTTATATAATGATGATTTCCCAATGTATATATATTTATTTTATTCATTTATAAACACTTTTAGGAGGATCAATTTTGATTTCATGAGGTAAGCTAATTTGAACAGCATAAAAAGAATATTTATTCCATGTTGACTTGTCCAATGTATGTCTTTTAATAAAAGGTGTTCATGGGTACCCATGTTTTAAATGAAGCCCTCATGATTATGTCTATTTCACTTATGATAAATTATAAAATAATTTATGGATTTTTTTGGAAATTATTTTAATTTGTTGAGAAAAAAATTATTACTTTTTTGGTATAAAGGAATATTTAAAAAATGAAAATATTCGATTTTATTTAATGATTTTGATAATTTCTTAATATATTTAAATATTTTTTTATAATAATGATATTTATATCCTCAATCCATGGTTTCAAATGCATTTTACTAATCATAATCTTGTTTATTAGCTATATCAATGAATATCATTCAGAAATGTATATTTTTCATAAAACAAAGAATCATGGTTTTCATTAATTATATATTTGAATTTATGTATTTCAATTTAGTGGGAAAAATGATTTTCTGTATATGGATCAACATTTTTTGTATAGGGTTTAATATGTATGAGTTTTTCTTAATTCTCTAAAATAATATATCAAAAATATTATAATAAAGTAAGAAAATTAATTATTGGTTATTAAACTAATATTTATTTGTAATGAAGGTATGATATATTATATATTTTTAGTTTCATTATTGTGTTATATTTTTTATACCTAATTATTATGAATTTATTTGTGTTTAATATGAATCTAAGGATGTATATTTTAGATGTATGAATTTTGAAGATGATTTCTGAAATGAATATACAAATTTTCATGAAGTTACGATTATTAAAATGACTATAGAAGATGGTCAGGAAGGTTATTGATCAAGATAATTGAATTATGGGATTATGAGTTTGTATTTATCAAAAATATTTTGAGAGTTGGTGATTAAATATTATTGAGTTCTTAAATTTGAATAAATGAGTTTTTTCTATTAAAATGAAAAGGGCATTAAAATATATTAGTGACTCAATGGATTCTGAAGAGTCAATTTTGGTGATCTCAAAATTAATAGTTTATTTACCGTATAATGTGTATAATTAATCTCATGTATTTCATAATAGTCATATCTCTGTTATTTTTTGGACGTAAAATTCATTTCAGAAGATATATTATAATTTAATATTATGGTATGCTATATAATTTTTTCATATTAACAAATATCATCATATATTGGGAATATAACATGATTCAATATGAGGATAATAAAAGGTCTAAAAGTTTATTGATTTGTTTTATGTTGAAGTATCCATATGATAAATGGGACAATGATTTTGTAAAAACTAAATGTTTTCATTATTATACATGTATGATTGAATATTTCTTACATTAGGCAAAAATACCTGAAAAAGACAAAATTGAAATCACTAATGTTAATGGTGTATAGAAGATATATTCATATGATTATGAATCTGATGTAAAAATACATAGTTATAGGAATCGAATGTTATGTCAGTTAATGCTGATGAAGTTCATGAGCTAATGTAATGTGTAATACAATGGAACGAGTTTCCATCTATCCTAGAACCCAACCAAATACACTTTATGGCTCGTTTAGTGTTCCTAATCTCCGTAGTTTGGAATCTACTTCATGGGAATCACACGAATTAAGTTAATAATGATATGTCCAAAACAAAATAAAAATTACAATAGAATAATGAATATGAAATATCCTGGAAAAAATAAAAAGGAATAATAGAAGAAAATACAAATAAAATGGAAGATATTAATATTAAATAAATATATACTAACCCGCGCATGACGAAAAGGGTCACAACCATCCAATAAATCAAACAACTATCATGAGGGAATTATAACCAATATATAACATTAAATATATGATGATATATGTGTGACCAATAAAATCATATTACATCAATATTATCTTCTAAAACTATGAACTGTGTTTCATATTGAAATACATCAATGGTAGATTGGAAATATACTAAAAATTATTCTTTTTAAATAATACATATAACAAAAACCCTTCATGTCTATAATAACAAGATTAAACATTTATCATTTTTCTTCAAAAATAAAACACAGAATTTTTGTGGAAAAAAAATCTACAATAGAATCCATCACACAAACTTGAATACCTATTTCTATTTCATTAATGAGTAAAAAATGTTTTAATCAAATAAAATCGATATAATTGTAAATAAATTAACTTTATGTTCTCATTATAAATCTAAAAATCTATCTTCAAATCCTTTTTGAAGGATTCACAAACAGGACCATTTAATATTCCACAAACATATTTTAAAACTAGTGTTCAATAGAGAAAAACAATATATATATTCAATGGCCAATAATGAAATCAGGAATGAAATATCACATGGAATATATCAATTATAATAAATAAAATGGCACATCAATTAATACTGAGAAAATGATAAAAAACAATCATGATACAAAACTCACATAGACAACTAATTAAAGAGAAATTGAGTCTCTAAATGTTTAATGGCCTCTATGACATATAATTTATATGGATGTTACATAATCATACATGGGTGAATCCTTTAAAAATATCAAATTTAATATTATATGATCATAAAATCATCCATGTATCCCACAAAATCCTGGTTATAATGAAAAACTCATCCTATAACTATTTTATAATAATGGTCCACAAGAGGATGGT
Source organism: Viscum album (assembly GCA_963277665.1). Taxonomy (NCBI): domain Eukaryota; kingdom Viridiplantae; phylum Streptophyta; class Magnoliopsida; order Santalales; family Viscaceae; genus Viscum; species Viscum album. The sequence goes on along the minus strand of OY728155.1, from coordinate 1,430,589,413 downwards.
GATCCAAATAGTGTAATTGGATAATTATTCCTCATAGTACTCTAATCTCCATTAACAAAAGACATGGGGTTAGTGAAATATTAAATTTATAACACATAAGGAATAACAATTTCTACACTTATCCATATCACCCACCAATGAATACCCTAAAATATAAAATATGCACCAATGGAATTACCAACACATCACCCAAAATATGTGATAAAATAATAATACTATTATCATAAAAAATCACAAGTGATAATCAATAACTAGGAAATTAAAGGGGTTACCTCTAATAAACTATTTAAAAACCAAATTACCCACAATGAATTTTTCAAAAAAAGTGGTTCATTATTCAAAACCCATATCAACATTCATATATAATCATGAAAAATATGCTATGAGGACAAATGAAACAACAAATTTCTTATAAAATATCAATACTTCCAAAAACAATTGCTTTCTTATTTAAAAATAATTTCACAATGAATGCCTCAATAATTTACATCACGCATTTTATAAAATAAAACATGGAAATTTAACATGGGTTGAATCATACACACTATTCAAATATTCATTTCGAATATAATAAAGAACCGGTTTTTTTAAATAATTTAAATTTAATCACCTTTTATTTATAATCAAATTTCCTTTTTAATGAAATTCTTTCACTCATTGAAAACAAAAATTGTCCATTTCCCTTTTTTCGGACATCATGTTTTTTTTAAATCATCCAAAATAATTTCATAAAAAATTATCATAACAAAAATTCCATTTCAATAAAATAAAGAAAATTTTTCACATGAAATATCATTTATGCCAAGCTCAAAACATATGAAAATGGTTTCTAATAATTATGAGGTATCACATATATTCAGTCATTCATAGTAAATTATTTAGATAATGAAACCATATTCAAAATCCCAAAATGAATCTAATTTCATAGTAACTCCTCCCAAAAATAGAAGAATACATAGTTCAACCTCCACGGAACTCAATGACATTGATGAATACCAATACATATATTCGTAAAATACTCTATTTATATATTTCTTTAAATAAAAGTTATACAAATTCTAGAATATGAGGAAATATGTATATAGAGATTATATGTATATATATAATTCTGTAAATTTGTTGTAGTATTCAATGAGAAAAAAATACCCTAAAACCCAAGGGGAACGTAAAAACTAACCCAAAATTCCCCTATTAAAATTTTTCCAAACTAAAGGGAAATGAAATGGTATCACAATCAAATTAGATAATGATAAAATATACTATAAATATTCTCATTCAGTGGAGGATTCCCAATCACACAAGAAACCATTCCAAGTGACACTTAAATATCCATTAAAAATGAAGGAAACACCAAAATCAGAGGTGAACCTCACACTAGGGCCTTATTGAATATTGGTTGGTGACATTGAGATGAAAAAAAAAATCTTCAAAATTGAAGAAGGATTGGTATGCATAGAATTCCATGAGGTAAAAAAATCAAATCCTGATGAAATTTTATTGAAACAACAAATAGTGATAGCTCTCCACAGATGGTGTGTCATGCGTACAGTTGGATAAGGCGGGTGTTGTATGATAACAATGGAAGAGGGTAAAAGAGGTGAAAATGAATGGAAAAAAGTATAAAAGAACAAAAATAATATATATATATATATATATATATATTTAATATGACTCATGGTTTTGGTGCACAATTTACCGAACTATTCTCCTACAATGATTTCCCCACTGAACATTCTTAGGGAACCCGAATAGTTACCCCTAATAGATTCAACGGTTTAGAAAAACCATTAACCTTAAAAAAACACATCCAAGACCCAATATATCTTTTGTGGATATCCCCACAGTTTGAAAAACCAGGACAAATAATTTAAAATTAGATTTATCAAAATGATATTCCCACCCCCACAATCACTACTAGGTTTGAAAAACTATATTAGTTAATCATAAACTATCCAAAAGGCTTCCAAAAACTGAAATTAAATACCAATAACAACAAAAACCATATAACACTAAAGTAAAATAGAAAATAAAATAAAAATAAAAGTTCCTTTAAACAAAGGGTGTCACAAAATCCCCACCATGCAATTGTATCCATGAAGAAATAATCCAATGAGAATGGGGAAATGAAAATAAGAATGATCCAAAAAGGGAATTATTATCAAAACAACTCAAAATGGATAAACCACAATACCACCAACCACAATCATAAAAATGATCGAACTGAATAACCAAACGGAATTGAATACATCATACACAATCGAAATTAAAACTCAAGATAGAATCTCAAAGAATCATGGGAGGAAAAACATAGTCTCCCCATAAATTTCAGATCCTATAAAATGGTGGGGGAAATGAAAAAAATTCAGTATGCACATCTTCTATTGACCATGAAACCATGAAATGTGGAACAACAAGGAGAATCCTCATGAGAAGGTAAGGGGTTTTACTATAGTCCATGACACACATGGTAAAACTAGAATGAATAATTTTGTCACCATCACTTGGTGCACAACATTTGGAATCATCCAAAAAATAGTTATTATAAATAATTAATTGGTAAAACAAACACACCAGTTATCCAGCAGTGTATTTGATGCCCATATCATGTCAAACAAATGAGAACTACTAGGGCTAATAAAACTAAAAAGAATGACCAATAATCTATACGTCGGTCCACCCAAATAATAAGGGTCATTGGAATGCCACTCACATCTAACTACAGGAAATAAGTTACCAAAAAACAACATAAAAATCTTTCCACAGGAGATGGATTGAGGGTATTAATAAACAATGAAATATAGGAACAATATAAATTCCATACAAGTCCATAAAATAAAAAAAATTCCTAAGTGGTAACTATCCACCATATATCATCAACCTCAATAGTCGCACCTCTGAAACTAAGATCACAACTTCCAGTAGAGTATACCCCAGAAGAAGAACCATTAATTCAAAAAATACATTGGTAAAACATGTAACAATTCACTCAATAAATATCTTATGGTTTGTCCCACATCTACCCATCCATTCAGGTTCTACATAGGCACAAAAATTGAGGAACTCATTTCGATATTTATATGGTAAAACAGTAGTAGAACAATACATGCACATAATCAATGTATTCCCCCAATAATAAACCAAATGATTCAACCTCGATAAAATAATTAAAAAATAATCCATTATTAAGATAACAACAAGACATAAAACAAGATAATAATCATTACACAATATGAAATGTTCTTTTGAAAACACCATTACACAAAAGAAATTCTGAGTTCACCTTTCAACAAAGAGTTTCCAAAAAAACCCACATAATTGCACATTCCAATGAAATCATCATTATTGTAACACATCAATAAAGAATGTATGACCACAAAATCCACATTAAAAATTCCATTTTTTATGTTTAAGAACCGATGGATGCTAATCAGTCAAAATACTATTTTTTATAAAAAATAAAAATTGATAAATATGTTTTAGAAATATTTTAATAAAAAATGATGATCCTCCAATATAATTTCCCATAAATCTATTTTTTTTTTAAAATGAATTCCATAAAATACATTATTAATATAATATTTATTCAAAATTAATTATAAATAAAGCACTAAAAAATCTAGATAGGGATTTGAAAAACCACTCACAAGTAATATATCGACACACTCCTCAATAAACCAATAATAATTTGGAATTTCATATATACAATCCATTATCAAGTGGAGTCAAAATAAGGTAATCATGGGAAATGAAGTGTCATACATTATTTTTACCAAGGGCCTAGGAAACCTAAAATAAACTATGAACACCATATACAAAGGAAGAAGGCATGATGGCATAGGTAGCACATGGTTTCCCATGGTAGGTATTCTATCCACATAACTAAATGTCTTATCTCTTTCCACCACAAAATAATGAAAAACATAGAAAATAACATGCATTATAAATAGATATCACCATATAAATTATAGAAAGATCAATCAGAAAAGTGAAACAAAAAAATCAAATTCAAAATTTGAAACCCAAAAACCCATGAATATTTGAGCATCATAATGAGAAATATCTAGTTAGACACTTCCAAACCTCCTCCCACAAGTTCAATAATATTATTATACCTTTATCATTACATTTTCAATTTTAATTGGATTCACATGTATCATAGTATCATTAAAACTAAAATCCAAACTCCTTTAATTGTTTTTTTAATGAACTAGCCCAGGATGCATCTGACCTATATCTCGACCCAAGCCGCTACATAGATTATAGGGCACTCTCGATCAACATGAGATGTAAAATAGTTTATGGTAATATAATGAAACATCCTTAGAAATTAAAAAATATTTAATTAAGTCAATATTTTAATCCCATTCACTTTTAAGATATTTTCAGGAATATAGTTTTAATGAAATATTCCATAACTATACCATAACGTCATATATATTACAAAGTAGACAAGTTTACATGCTATCAATTTTTCATAATCTTAACATCTCAAAATAAATCATAAATTAATTTTCATAATAAAATTATTAACCAAATTTATATTGTGTTGTTCCATTGTCTTAACCATAAATATACACTATGGAAAACATTTCAAGAACATGATATTTTCACAAAATGCCTAGTAAGGCATATAAATAATGAATCTAAAACTTTGTCCATGAACATTTTAAACTCCTGAAAACATTTTTACAAAATCATTATTTTCACCCATAGAACAATAGTACTTTATCAAACCTCATTAAATAATAATATTCAAATAAACAACCTAACAGTCATAAATAATTAAGGTAACTTATGGAATCCATGTTATAATTACATTGTATCATTCACAAAAATATAGTTAGAATGATTCATGGTTACATTTGGAATACCAACCACAATATATTCCCTACGTATCATAGGAAATCTATTAAGATTTAATTATTTCTTATTACCCAATGAATTTGAGTGTTACCACTGGCGCATCAACAGATATTTTCACACAAAACACCCATATACATAAGTAATGACCAATAACGATTACATAATCATAACACATTACCATGAAAATAAGAAAAAATAACATTTATACATTTCATTCAAAAGATATAATTTCAAGATATTGAAATAATTAATCCATACTAAAAAAAATTCAATAAATAAATACATGAAATGAAAATATGATTTTTATGTTTCTTTTATTAAAACAATCAAGGCATATAGAAGAAGCAAGATATCAAATAATCGTCACAGTGGCCAAAAAAACATTATCACCATGTATATTAAATAGATTAATTATATTGTTTAGTAAATAAATTAATCTAAAAACATTCATTTTAATTACCTTTTAATGAGAGTAAAATTCAATGGGACTGATTATACACTGTACAATCAAAGGTGGTTTATATAATTGAAATACGCCTTGATGAATGGGGATTGAGACAAAGTCCCTTACCTCGACTCTCACATGTCTCACACATTATTTATATTTCAAAATAATATACATAGTTTAATTTATAACTTATTAATAACCTTTATTGTGTTTATTATTTCCTTTATATCACTTATTAGAAATTTATAACAATTTCATAATTATTTATGTTCATATCTGACATTTATTTATATTTGGTAATTTAGTCGAAAAGGAAGAAGGATTGATATTAATAATCCATGTCATCATAAGTCATTTATATGTAGAATTATATTAATAAAATAATAATAAATATTATACATAAATTATATTTTAAATCAATCAAATTTTTATTACATGAATAATTAACACTATTATAATCATAGAGAAGGTGGGATGTATGTACGCACGAAAAATATTTTCACTTATCATTGATCATTATGGAAACAAGATAATTATTATTTTATCTCTCTGATATTATAATAATATAACTATAATTATTATATTAATTTAAATGTACTTATATTTATCACAAAATTGATGTGGAGAATAAAAACTATTCATATCGCCCTATAGAGGTTATAGTTCACCCATACCCACGAATGACGTTATCATTTTTATATTCATGGAAAGTAAATCCATAGTTGATATATAAATACATTATAATGATAAATATTTCATGAAAATAATATGAAAAAATTAATTTTATCATTATTACAGTCCATTAGAGGCAATAATGACAAATAAATTATATTGGTTCATGAGGCGGTAGTTGGCTATAAACATAAATGAAATGTTTATGTTCAAATTGAAGAAATTGTAGATGGAATTGTGTGTTCGTATTAAATTAAAAAAATATATGTATATATACGATTATATATTTTTTATTTCCTGAATTACTAAGGAGATTTAAAGTAATTGGATTATGAAATAAAATAAAAACACTTTAAATATACAATTATCATTCTGGAAAATGGTCTCCTTTTATATGAACATTACACCTCTAATAATGGTTTTATGCATAAAATAAATACTAAATAATGTGGTGAGGGATTATATAAAGGTTTTAGGGTGGATATTGGACTAACCAAATGATTTTTTATGTGGAGAGAATTTAGTGTAATGGATTCTTTTTGATGGGAGAGGGGAGGGGCAATGTTCGAATTATAAAAAATATTAAATTAATATAAATTAAATTTCAAATAAAAATGGGTCCATGTTCATTTAGTTTGAATATATGATGATTAAGGGTATAAATATTATAGTCTAATGAGAACTATAAGTTTTTTTAATAATTTATAATCCTTATATTTTTGTTTTAACATTTTTAACTCTTAACATTTTATCAAGTAATTTAATCATCTAGATATAAAATAATTACCAAATCATTCAAATAAAAAATTAATGAGTAATTAAGGAAATATTTTGAGTTTTATTATATATTTGGAAAAATAATTGATTTTAAATTTCTAATATCATTAAATTAGGTATTTTATAATTTCATTTATCGATTATGTATATTTTTAGACTATTCATTACATGAATTTTATAAAATCATAAAAACATAATCTCTACATAAAAATAATATAAAATAAAACATAATATGTCATAAGAATCCCAATATTATTTTTTATGGAATCAAATATATCCAATGTACATTATTATAATATTATTAATATCATTTAATTGATTCTTTCTATAACAAATCAATTATTGCATCATCATTGTGTCACTATTCAATTTAATTATTTATTTCCTAAAAAATCTAAATAAATTATAATGATTTTGGTAATAGAATAATATTTTCACTTATTATTAATAGTAGAACAGATCACTTATATTATACTATATTAAAAATTTATTTATAAAAAAGATACATATTTCAGACATATTTTTCTGAACATTAAATTAAATATTATAAATCACTTAATCCTAGTCATGCTGCTTCCAACGGTCACAATTTCGTCCCATGTATGGTTATGGTTGATAATAACCCATCCTATAAGATTAGTACATGTTTTATGGTATTATTTATAATAATTTATTATTAATTTGACCTTTAATAAACATATTTTCCTATAACTGATGTAAATAAAATAAAAAAGATATTATTCATGAAAAAATATTTTGATAAAATTAGACCAATGTTTTCAAAATTAATATAACCTTGTATGTCAATTTTTTGTGACTAAAACCATAGTATGGGTAAAATTAATTTAATTTTAATCGTATAGATAGATCATGAAAACATGTTTTTGTAGTAAGAACGTTTAAAAGCTCATAATGTTTTTATATACAATTTTAATGGGAAATTTATTCCAATGAAATTAATTGGATTAAATGTTATAAAAAATATTTATTTTTACTTTATAAATAATTTAATGGATAATATAACTATATTAAAAAATTAGATGAAAAATAAATTTTTAATTAAAATGCAGTATTTTACAATAATTATTAAAAAATGAATATTATAAAAAATATACAATAAATTCATTAAAGTAAATTTTTATTTCTATATTCCAAATAAAATGTATTATTTATTATATATATGTTTTTAAAAATTCTAAATTTAAAATTAAAAATGGGTTTCAATAAATTGTTGGTCAAACTACCTTTAAAAAATATTTGATATTTTTAGGAATAAAATTTGATTTATTTTTATTTTGATCCAATAAAAATTATTGGATGAAATTAAAAACATTTAATAAACATGTATAAAGGAATGTTTTATTTGATTTAATAATAAAATAAGCCATCATTCATAACCATTAAAAAAATAATAAATTGAAAAAAATCATATTCTATAATTACATGGGATGTTACATCCTTCCCATATTTAAGAAATTGAATCCTAATAATTTTTATTACATTTCAAATATATGGGTATATTTCCCCCTCATATCATTTTTTTAGATTCCAATGTTTCTTATTAAACCATTCAGGTTTTCCAAAAAAATATTATCCAGATGAATAACCTTCTTATGCAACACTTTCTATCTACGTAGAAGATTATAGACTACATTTTCCTGAAAATAAATATTCTCTAACAACTAAACAACTTTTGGACTCAAAACCTGAGATGGATGAGGCATATAATTTCATATCAACAAAATACTAAAAACTATTACAACCTAGGTATTTATAGAATAATACTATTTTTATTTCTATAATACGTAAAAATAAGGCATTAATTTTAGGTTATAGGCGACACTTTTTGTGATAGCATATTTGACAGACAATAACAGGTTTCTCTAAAATATTACAATGCACACAACGTTGATTAATACACAAAAATCATATTATTATATTATTATTTTACATGGTAGTTAATTTATAGTCGTTGTATTGGAAGTAATGAACCGAAGTAACTAAAATAAGATTTTTCATGTTTGTTAAATGTCTTTACATTTATCCAATAAATTATAGTGTCTTAAAATAATATTTAATCTGAATTTAAGAATGTGAAACTCTAATATTTTTTATAAGGTCATTTTCTAGATTTTTGATGGATAACCCTTATTAAATATATTTTCTGTCACTTCTAAATATTTTATTTGAAAAAAATAAAGTTATTCTATACAATTTGGACATATAAATTTATGTTGTATATATATTTTTTAATTTTCTGATAATGTTCATTTTTTATTGAATAGTGAAAACACATCATATTTATTCAAAACTACCTTTCAATCAAATTTATTTATAGTGGTATATTATTATTTTTATTAATTTTAATTTTTAATTGTATTCTATTTTTACATTTAATCCAGTTATGATAATTGGAAATAATTCCAGTTTTAAATTAGACATAAAATAATGTCAATGTTTTAATAGTTATTACTTTATTAAAACCCGCTTTTTGGTTGGACAATAAGAAATAGTTTTATATTAATTTCTACAACTTCTTTGTAATGAATTTGGAAAAATTAATTCTATAATTTTATCCATGATTTCAAAATTGATTAAATTGGTACCTATTAATTTTAAACATTATGAATAATACACTCAGTGTTTATTTTATTAATCATGGTTATAGGGTAAATACCATTTATAAGGGTAAAAAAATAATATTATATTAATATTAAATTCACTTAAGATGTGCCCTAATCCTAATAGATGAGATATTTCCATCCATACAAATACTTGGGTAAAATTTGGGACCCCATGTATCCACTTTTATATGAAAATGACATTTTATTAGTATTAATTTAATATAAAAAAATTAATATAAACATGTATTTTTTAGTAAAAAAATTTATATGTGGTTATATAAGTGATAATTTCAACAATAAACAATAATTAAAAATCAAAAATTATTTCATACAACATTTCATTATTTATATAATTTTTATACATAAGGAAATAAAATTTATTTATGACACAATAATGATGCAGTGATTAACTTTTTATTGAATGATTTAAATAAATGAGAATATAAAAATTAAAATAAACTTATTTTGAAACATTTTATGCCATAAATTAAATTTAGTTATGTTTATGAATTTTTATATTATAATTAATGAAGTTTTTTTGAAATAATAAAGTTGTAATATATTTTTATAAAAGACATGAAATGAATAGTGTAGAAATTGACATAATTATGTTTATAGAACAAATACTATTTTATAAAATTATATAATACTCTTAAAAATCTAATATTAGGAAAAAGGAAAAAGATAATGTCTAATATGTCATCAATGATCCACTTGAAGTTATATTGTCATTTTTTAGTAAATATATTAACCATATAATATGAATATACTAGAAGACATGGTATGAGTCAAATTAGTTAGCTATGAGTTAAAGGTAAAGGATACAGTAAAATTTGTGAACTAAACATGTCTAAAACATATCGGTTGAGAGTTTTTCTACAGAATATAATATTATCGTTGAAATAATGGACATTCAGACAATTTGAAACTGAAAATAATTTTATAATAAAATTATATTACAATATCTTCCTAAAGTACCCACCCATCGTCTTATAAATGGGAATCATCTATAACACTTACACAAACCTCTTAAGCTCCTTGGAAAATACAAACTCTACCAAAATAATCTCAATTAATCTCTATCGTCTTCCAAGATTCCCCCCATTGAGAATAATGGAATTAAATTAGCCTTTTAGATTATATCAAAAGGAGTTACCTAATTTATGGTAATGTCTTCGCTAAATCGTGATCCATTTATTTTCTTTCTCAAACCCCATAAAATCCTTTTATTCTATTAATTTATAACAAAAATAGAATCTTCAATATACTAGTTTGTTTTTAGGATAATTATACAAACTAAAATTACACATACCTCCATCTAATGGATATGAACGTTCTGTTTCTGTGTATGGTGAACTGATGACTCACAAAACGATGATTGTTCGATTTTCCCTTACCACCTCTCATGGTGGACATTATAAAGGAAATTTATTTATATATTTTATATATTGTATTTATATTCTATATATTATACTTTATATTTTATTTACAAACATACTTTTATGCTTTCAATATTTCCTAAACATGGTAATTTTATTTAAGGATGTTCAGACTACCACCCCCTTAAAGTGATATGGCTCGTTCATTCCATACATGGAACATATAAAGGATAAAATTATTGAAAATATGTAATGTATATAAAACATGATATTATAATTTAATTATAATATACCTATTTATCATGTAATGTTAATTCCATTAACTATGAAAAATAAATGAAAGTAGCTTTCAAGTGTACTTATGGCTTACCATCTCCATGAATGATGCTTTTCATTTCATGTATCCAAATGTTTTTGACTATTATATAAACATAGATACTATATATATATACATATAATATATATATATGATATCTAAATCATGAATATGATTTTTGAGATAATGTAATTTTGACCACAGGGAAAATTTGTAATTATAACAAGTTCATTTTTGACTCAAGTACTGAATATCAACAAATCCTTTGATATGAAACTAAATAATTTTGTAATTTAAATAAATTTGTAATAAGTGATATAAAATGAATAATAAACATGAAAATTTTATGAATAAAGTATAAATTAACTTATGTTTATTATTTAAGAAGAACAAGGAACACACATGACGATTCTGACTTCATGTAAGGGATTCATCCAGCCTCCTCTTTTAGACAAAGACTTTATTTTTTGTTCATTTCAATTTTTTTATATATGTTCGTATATATCATTATAACTATATATTTTTATGTCGAGGTTTTAAGAGACCCTTTTCTTTCCCATCAACCAATTTTCTAGGTTTTAAAGTTTCACCGTTATGCTAGAGAATTTTGAAAAGGGACTTCATCTCAATCTCTTTTTACTACAGAATATTATGATAATATTCATCTCATTATTTTACATTGCGTACAATAAAAAACATTGAATTTTACTTTCAATCATTGGGAATATTTTTTCTATGAATTTTTTTACTAAACAAGAAAAATAATGTTTTTTACTATTTCAGCGACAATGACTTATATGTTGTTGTAATTGTTATTTTGATATTTGGATTCCTCTATAAGCCATCATGTTTTTAAAAGGAAAATAAATCCCCTATTCAATTTTGTAGTGGTCTGTTATTAAAAATGGGTATTGAAATGGATTGATTATTTCAATATCAGGAAATGATTTCCTGTGATTAAAAAATAAATGTTATTAGTAGAATTTTAATATTTTCAATATATTATGTGTCATGATTATATAATGGTACATTGAAATTGGATGGGTGGTTATTTGAAAATACAATTATGGGTGATTAAATGATAATCCAAATGAAGATAGGTTTCATGATATACCAAGGAAGTGTGGCAACGTTATAACATCCAATCCATTGGGTATGGAAGTCAGCCGTATATATATTCCATTTTGTGATATGTGTGGATGTCACATATATCATTAATCTATTTTTGTATGTTAATGTCCCAAATCAACTTTAGATGTTATATATTTCGTTTTATGGGATTTATGTTATTTTTTTGGGTTACAAAAGGGTAATTAATGTGCTTATATTCAGTTATGTATATTTATAATTTCATAAAGGTGGAGGGTATTAATTTATGATAATGCATTTTTGGATTTCATGTTATCCAATTACTAACAGCTTTATTTCATTACGTTTTCCTTACTGAGCTATTTATGCTCATCCCATTTTTTGAATTATTTTTCACGTGACATAAAGAAGAATATAGTTAAGGATAGGATCAGGGAAATGTTATGATATTAGAACATGAAATGTTGTCATATTTCTTTTTAATGATTTTTTGTTTTAAGAACAAAATGGATTATGAGTAAAAGTGTCTACATGAAATATTCATGATGTTATGTTTATGTTATGACCATTTTCTTAACGATCTTGCCCTGAAAATATCCTTGATGTGAATTATTGTCAAACTATCAACTGAAATAAAGATTATGTAATGTTTATGGTTGGGGCCTTATAAAAAAATTGTGAACCTCAGATAAAGTAGGATTTAATTCAATCTATAAGAAACTAATTATACTTTAAATAGGATTTCATAGGGTCTATTGAACTATGGACTTAGTATCCCCTTCTTACCAAAATGAATCAAACTTTTTAATGGAGAAATTTAGAGAATGACAAGATCACTCAACTCAAATGAAAGATTAGACCTCAAATTTTCCACATAACTTTTCAACCTACTCTAAGACGAACACTTGTGTCCATTAATCATCCAAACAATATCTTCTGTCTCTTCTACCGACTTTGATCTCATCAGTTTAATTTCTCCAAAATTATCCCCAAAATGATATAGTTCAACATTTCTTTCCATATAATTCCTAGAATTTTTTCACCTATATACTATATTGAATACAATTATTATAAGAAAACTCTACCAATGAAATATATTGATCCCAACATCCATAGAATTTCATTGAACAAGAATGTACCATAACCTTCAATGTTTTGATTTTCCATCATGTCATTCAATACAAATTCGGATGAAAAGATGTACTATAATTTATTTCTGTAACAAAAAAATTCTTAAGGACATTCCAAAATATAGAAGTCAACTGAGATCATGATCAGATACAATGGAGAGAGGAAGTACATGTAACCTAACAATCACTTTAAGATACAACCTTGAAAGCTGATATTGAGATAGTATATCTCTAATATGACTAAATTGAGAAAATATAATAAATCTATCAAAAATAATCCAAATCACATTTTATCCTCAAAATGTATTTGGTAATCACACTAGAAAATACATTGATATATCTTATTATTTCCACTTTTGTACTGTAAAATGATGAAGCATCTACTTTGGAAACTGCAACTATCATTTAACTTGTGGAAAAGTCTATCAATTTAATAATATAGTAAAAAATACATCTTTTCAGTCCATCCCACCTATAGTACACATGACATTCAATGAAAATCTATGTACTTCCAGGATGAACTAAAAATAGAGAACTATGAGTTTCACATAACTACTGATTTATCAAATTTGAAACAATTAAAACACAAAATCTATTCCAAAATAACAAAACAAAATCATTATCAGTGTTAAATTCAAGAAACATACCCTTTTCAACAAATTTCAACATTTTATTTAATTCATGATAATTAGTCCATTCATTCATAATTCAGTCTAATAGAAGTGATTTCACTAAAACCAATAATATAATAGAGTAATTTTTGGCACCAACAACTTATAAACAAATGTTCATCAAATCATTAAGCAAGGTATCATGTTCAAAACATAACATGGTTATTATAAAATTAATTTTCCTACTCTAATCATCAAAAACATTATTTTTAATTCCCGAATGGTTATGAATTGTACAATTATTATCCTTCATTAGTTTCAACTATAATCTCTATCTCATGTTGAATTATTTCTATGTTAATATCTAGTTCTATATTTTTTGGTCGATATATACTTCACATTATACTCCATAAAGATGATGCCTTAAATTTTTTAAATAAATAACAAAAAGGACTAATTATAAATCTTTTATAGGTTAATTTAACTATTGAGGTTTTAATTTGCATGATGTGTGAGAAATTTCCCTATCATTTCTAATTAGGACACTACAAAGTCCCATTATAGAAGAATCATTTTAGATTAAAAATTCACCATTTTGGAAATGAATTTCAACAATTAGGTATTCAAACATCTTGTTTTAAATTAAAAAAATACAATCATCACATTATTTTCCCTAAAATTATTTAAAACCATTTTTTGTTAACTTTGTCAGTATTCTAGATAACTATGAATTGTTTTTGAAAAAAATATGGTAATACTTTCTAATCCTAGAAAACATTTAATATAATTTATATTATTTGTTATTGGCCATTCATCAAAAACATTATTTTTAACTGGATCAACAGTTATGCCATATTTATGGGAAATTTACCCATGGAAAGAAACTTGTTGCAAACAATAGTCACTCCTGTTGAATATCCCATACAATTTCAATTACTTTTTGGTTTTCAAAATAACCCATATATGTCTTTTATTCTCTTCATTACATTATGAATATGACAAAATGTCATCAATAAACACAACCATTAAATATAATAATTATATAACGGATTATTATATCCATATGACCCATCAATATGTATGTTTAATTAGTTAATATGAATGACATTACTAAAAATTCATAATGGTCATTTCTATTATTAATCACATCCATCAGGATGTATGCATCCTTTACCTATAATTCTTGGTACCCTGACCGAAAGTCATCCTTCAAAAAATATTGTGCTTCCTGGGACGTATCAAAAAAATAATTTATGAGGAAATGAATACTTGTTCTTAAAAGAGATTTTATTCAAGGATTGATAATTAAAGAAATTTCTCAATGAACTATCATTTTATTTTATAAATGAGATAAGAGAACCCTATTTTGTTGTAATAGTACTTAGGAAACCTTTATCTAATAAATCATGCAATTTTGTCTTCAACTCTAAATGATCAATTTGATCCATTTAATAAAGGGGTTTCAGAATTTTCATAGAACCTAAAAATATGTCAAAATTAAATTTAACTTATCAATTAGGTATAATACTGTGAAATTAATTAGGGAAAACATCAAGATACTAAATTACAATTTTCACATTATTAATTTTAATGGATCCTTTTTTCGATTATATGCACAAAGATACATTCACATCAATATTTTAATAGTTTATAAGTTTCATGATGTGTTATCATTGAAAGGGAGGATTATTTACTCAAAAACTGAAAATCTTTTTGAAAATAAACATCTTTAACTCTATAGTCAATATTTTCCTTGTAAACAGATAGCCAATCCATACCCAGAATAACATGAATCAATACTAGAGGAAAAATAACAAGGTTAATAGATAAATTATAACAAAAAATATGTATATAATTATAATTATAATTTATTTTTCCTCAACATTTCCACTATCTATTTTTTCTTTATGTATATTATTCATTTCATGTGGTGTAATATCAAATTTAAAAGAAAATTTCTCAGTGTGAAATAATGTGTTGACATGAAATAAAATAACACATTTTCATAATCTGAATAATCAAAAAAATTACGTAATACCACTTAATTTTATGGCCTATAAAATACTGAATTAGTTTAAATTGATTTGAACACACCTTTATTCTTATAGTCTTAATACTTCCCATCATACATATTCATCAACAGATAGTCATTTTCATAATCATCCATCTCATTACATATTGAAAATTTTAATGACTCTATATAATATTTTTTTCTTACCACAACCTTGACCTTTATCTTGTGTAGTTACAAGCCTTTTATCCCATTTAACCACATCATATGCACTAATAATAATTCAAGAGGCATTCCAGACGGTGGTTTTTAACATATTTTTTCACAAATTGTATACATAATATTCATACAATCAATATTTTTATTTAAATAATTATTCCCAATCTATTAAAACCTCATCCTATTATATTATTGTTTTCTAAATAACACATGATCATTGAAATTTATATTTCCACCTTCTACACACATAGAAAAAATCATAACATTTTAACCCATATCAAAACAATACCATTTGATAGTTTGGATTATTTATTGAGTAAAATAATTAATTTTACTGTTAATATCCATAATGAAATTTAGAGAATACTTTTCCACGAGAGTGAATTTTTCTTCATATACAACAAATGAATCCTTATATATCCTAAATTTTATTATTTTTTCCATCCTACGTTGATCCTCCTTAGGAAAATATTTCTAAGGAAACTTATTTTTGAATTAATCCCAATCAAGAGCATCAATATTTTCACTACCAAATATATTAATAGCCATATACCTCAATAGATCAGATTTACCTTCAAAAAGGTAAATAGAAAAGTTTATCATTTTTTTTTGTTTTAACATCCCATGGTATCAACAATATTTTCTTGGGATATAATCCACCCTTCATCTAGGATAGGTTCAGATGACACACTGAATGGTGGGGGATGTTTTCTAATGAATTGATCCACTAACAAAATGTTCTTCTATATTTGACCTGGATAATGTCATGGAAGGATACTACCACCATATATATCCTGATATAACTATTACATCACTGTATAAAACTATTTAGTTTCTTTTCTAACCATATTAGGTTTTTTATTTGGAATGATTGATTCCTCTTGATGTCATCACAACACAACATCCATGTTTCCTTTACAAAAAAAACAATCGGAAGAAACATATCTTAGAGAAATAAAATTGATAACTTCTAATTAAATATCATTTCAATTTTTCCATAAATTAATAATAATTTTCAAATATCTTTTTAACAATAACCTAACCCCAAATGATATCTAAACCAACCAATGTTACCAACTATAATGTCCCAGTCATAAAAAATTTATAATAACTTGTTATGTAATGAATTTATATTTTTTCACATTGAGGATCATATCATGATTTGAGTTATAGTGAATTAGAATATAACTATTACAAAATACCTAAAATATGACAAAGTATAAAATCCTATACATAATCCATTTTTTCATTATTTATACATTTTTTAATTTTAAAAAATAGTTTTCGATATAAAATTATTCATAATATTCATCGTGTATTCTTCTACTATCTTAACCATCCATATATCATATGAAAAATATTTTAAATACATGAGAGATGAAAAAAATAAATAAGGGATATGAATAACGACTAATACTGTTAGTCCATGAATATTTTAAAATCATGAAGATATTTTCACAAATTCATACATTCATGTAGAATACATATATTTTCTAACCTAACTCATAAAATAATGAGTTTCTTTAAAATAATTTATGTACTCATAAATCATAAATGCAATTTGTGCCATCCACATCATACATATATTTCTCTCTCATAGTTACATAAGGGGTAACCATCATGGTTATGTTTGGAATACCCATCATAATATATTCCATATATCTCTTATGATAAAGCTTATTGTTTACCCCATCTAATTTCTCAAAGCATTGTAGAGCTATAACAGGCTCACCCAACCATGGTTTATCATGAAACCACTTGTATAGAAAAGTAATTCCCAATAACCAAAACATTATAATATAACATTATCTTGTAAAACTAAAAAATAGCATTTACACATTTCTATCACAAGATGAAATTTCAAGATATTGATATAATAAATCAATCTTAAAAAATTTACAATATCAAAATAAATTAAAATGGATTATTTTATGATTATCCATTAAATAATATTAAGGCTAATAGTGGAATCCAAATATGAAATAATAGTCCCAGTAGTAAGAAATTCATTGTCACCGTGTAAGTCAAAAAAAATATTCTTTTTTTGTTTACTAAATTGATTCATAAAAATAGAATCCTATTGAATAGGATTATGTGAAATGAAAATTACAATGGGTTGATTAACTTTAATTTTCACTTAATATCACTTATTACCCTGTGAAAACAATTTCATAGTTATTTATGTTCATGTCGTACATTTTTTCAATATTATGTAGTTGAGTCTAAAATAAACAAATCATAATGTAAACCATCCATTGGTCATAATTAAATTATACCTCTAATATTATTCATCATATTATAATAAAATTTATAAATAAAATTTTAATATAAATCAAACCATTTATTTATTGAATGAAAAAATGAGAAATGTTATAATCATGGAGATAGTAGGTCATACGTACAGGTGAGTAAATAATCATCTTTTTAATATAAAATATTGAAATAAGTTAATAGTTATTTTAACTTTATAAAATTATAATAATTTAATTAGAATTATAATAATCATTTAAATTTACTTAAATATGTCATACAAGTTATGTGGTAAAAAAGATATACAACTCTTTGTGGATGTGATAGTTCACACGTACACCCGAATGACGTTGTCATTTTTAGGCACATGTAATGTAAGAAAATAATTCATATATAATTATATTATAATTATTAATATTCCATAAACATCATATGAAAATAATAATTACATCATTATTACCATTCATGAGATATAGTAGGGAAAAAACAACCTATATCGATTTGCGAGCCAGAAGTCTGCCTTACACATGAATGAAATGTTTATTTACCATTTTATGGAATTTAATATAGATTTGGGTGTTGATATTAACATAATAAAATAACACATTATTTATGATATTGTAGTTATTACATCCTCATGGATGAAATAGATTTAATAGAAGTGAAATATGAGATAAAATAGAAACACGTAAATAAAAACATTACCTTCCCTTCAAATAGTAACATTTTCTGACAAATCAAAACCTCTAAGAATGGATTTATACCTAAACTAAGGCCTCAAGAAGGAGTTTAAGGATTCAAGGATGGAATTTGGTTGGATAATGGCTAATGAAATTTATTTTTTAAGACTATGTAATTGATAGTAATGGATTCCTTTTTATAGGAGATGGGAGGGGCACCCTTGGAGTTATTAAAAGTATTAAAATAATATAAATTCTCTTTTCATTTTAAAGGGGTAAAATTGGATTTATATAAAAACATGGTTCTTCGTTTGAGTTAATTATTAATCTTTTTTTCATTGAGTTTGTTTCGAGAAAACAATGTAAATTTTGGCAATATTCAGGGATTAGGGGTAAAATGCCATGTACACCCACGCCCATGCAATGTAGTATGTCCATGTATAAATGGAATACAATATGTGTGGAAATGTCAGTCAGAAAAGGGGGAAAACCAATTATATGTCGTGTACTCCCAAGAACAAAATGTATTGTAATATCAGCAGGCCCATGAAAGTATTTGTTGATTCTCCTTTTTGACACATTGTCTAAAAGAATGGAAAGGGAAATGACATAGAGAAAAGTGATTCATACTTTGAAGAAAACATCAAAAATCGACAAATCCATGAACAAAGGATCAAAAAGCACATGTGCCGCGAAAGTTCTATCACTGTTGCACAAGTCCACTTGTGCGACGCCTAGTGGTCGCGCAGGTGACTTGCGCGACCTAAGTGATAACCGCCCGAGTCTTCTCCAGCCTATGAATAGACTCTGTGGGCCCCACATTGAATTAGTATTTTTTCCAGAAACTCAGATTTGAGATCCTGGTGCCCTAGTCTCTTCTCAAAGCTTCCGAAACACTTATAAGTTAATTTCATACCTATAACGGAAGATATAAAGAGGGGGAGGAAGGTCTAAGTGTTGAAATTCATCAAAAAATGCATGCCTGAGTGGTCAGCCCTTAAGGGAAAAGGCCACACTTGCGCGCCACCTTAATCCTTCAATAGAACTTGCGTGCCCCTCTTCTGGAATAACCTAAAGAGGATTCTAAATGCTTTAACCAAGAGTCTCTCAAGTATTACCATGCTGGTTAACCATCACGAAAGTACCCATGTGTCGCGCAGTTATACCTGCGCGACCAGGACTTGCATGCCCACGCAGTCCCTGCGCGCCTGCCAGGACTTGCGCGCCCATGCAGTACCTGTGCGCCTGCAAGGACTTGTGTGCCCCTTCCTTTTTGGGTTCCCTTCTTGCCCATTTCACCCCTCTTAAGCCATTCCACCTCTCCTATTCAAGATTCAATCTTCAAGAAACTCTTCATATCCATTTATGGAATGAATTCTGGATTTGGATTTCTTATCTGAAAAGAACTTTGTGGAATATCTCTCAAAACCTAGTGATTTGCACATCTCTATATCACAAAAAAATTGATATTTCATTCATTCAACCACATCCTTTAAGATGAGAGAACCCCTTAATATGAGCGTCCTTTTGAGGAATAATCCCTAGTCATAATTCTCAAATCTCGGCATCCTCCATAGGAGTAAGCCACAACCATAATTCTCATAACCTGGGCCTCCTTTTCAGGAGTAAACCTCAGTCTCAAATATGGGCATCCCCTTTAGCAGTAAGCCCCATGTCCCATAATTTTTTAAATCTCTTAACCTGTGCCTCCTTTTAATGAGTAATCCCCAGTATTAATTTCTTTTAACCAGTCCTAATTTACCTTTGATCTGGGATTCCTTTTCAGGTGTAAAAACCAATCATAATTCCACTCCTAATTTGGGCCTCTTTTTCAGGAGTAAGCCCCATGTTAGAGTATTCAAAATCTCCATGAAGCACATATACCTTTATGGACCCTGTTCCTATATTTCTTCCCTAAAGTAAATCCTAACCTTCATTTATCTGGGCAGTCATTCATACATATGCCCCACATTATTTCTTATGATTGCATCTTTCATGGCCCAATTGCCTAATTTTTTTTACCAATACCTCGTGTTTCTCACACCGAGCATGACTCACATGAACTTAAAGTGTAAAAGTAATTATGACATCCTTCTTTAGGCCATCAATCATAAAAATCATACTCCCTTACTCGAACTACGTGGGTTCAGATTCCTTTTATCAACAAAGGATACATTGGTAGCCCATATATGGGTTCAATCCCAACTCTGAAATAATTCATGTTCTTATGAATGACAATAAACTTCAAGTGCCCCACTGAGTGGCTTTAAAACCAGAATGGTCATCATAAGGACAAAGAGACTTTTACATATCAAAGGATACCATTAACTAAGAATCCTTAATAAATACAAAGAATTCTTTATCAGTGATGAATCTCAAATATATATAACAGATTCTCTAAATTTCTTACATATCGACCATTGATTATCGGATCTAAAGGAAAACTCATTTTATATTTGGTAATGTAATATGGATTCACAAAGATAACTTAAATCTATAATGAGTGTCCCGGAGTAGACAATAATTACCCTAAAATGTTGTGATGAGTCTGACCTCCCATCCTCTCGACCAATGAAAATTCCTAAGCCTCATCAGTCCATAAACTAATGAGCACCTACCTTTGGAATGTAGGTCTGAATGGATGTGGAATCATTGGATGTTTCTGTTTCTACGAACAAACCCGTTAGAAACGGATCAGAATGTTTGAACCACCCATCAAAAGAGGTCATCCCCGAAATCAGAGGGAAACAAAAATGGTGAACGCAACGTGATTCCTTAACCATGTTAAAATGATGTTTTAACTATTTTTTAGGCCCCTATTTAAAACTCAATAAGAGGGCCAGCAAAAACAATCATTGACATATGTGCTCATCCGAAAGATGTAGTTGCTGAATTTATCTTGATTACGTCTGTTATATCAAACAAGCACTCTATTCCACGATCTTCTGCATTTCTAGAATGGCTGCTCTCAAGTTCACATCTGTGAATACTGTTGCTACAAATTCCACTACTGCTACTCCTACTGGATCATCATACGCTCTAAATATGATATCACCTACTCAGTGTCTTCAACGCTGGGTATCAAATGCATTGGTTAAGGAGTACCGTCAACATGGTACCATCCCAACTCTGGAGGCTACCTGACAAGCCCCCCAAGTAAACAAGTCACATCGGTCATCCGGACAACGACAACCAGTGATCAAGAAGCAGGCGGTGCTGACTACCGTCTCCAACCATTTTGGGTCGTTATCCCTGGAATTCAATAGCCATTCGCTCCCTTATTCTGGGGAGGTGAATGATCAGGTCCCTCTGGGCCTTAATTCAAGCAAACAGGAGTCCTTCCTGAGGGCTCCCACCAACAATCGCCGCCAGAATCGTGCGGCAGTGCGCCCTCAACATAATGAGGGTACCGACTCCAGGCGTTCGGCTCAAGTTCCTCGAACCCGAGCAGGAAGGACGAATCTCCAGAGGCGAAGTCTAGTTAACAGTGAGAAGGTTCTCATCTCTTCCATCTCCGGAAAAGTCCACCAACCTAACTTGGTGGAAAGCAACGAGCATACACACACACCTGCCCGTTTTAATTCTACTGTCCAGCAGACTCGTCTGGCAGCATCACGCCAATCCCACCAGGAAATTCCGGTGGAGTACTATAGTCAGGAACATACACCTGTTTATACATCATCAGCTAGTCCGCAGGCTCGTCTGACTACATATGATGGATCTCATCAACTACGTTTGGTGAAGTGTAATTAGCAGGCACATACACCTGCTAGTACTAATCAAGCCTACCAATAGTGTCACTTGGTAGCATTCAGAGAAGTTATTCGGAAATCCCCGACAACAAATAGGAGGCAGACTCCACTCTCTACCCCCGCACTTGAGTACTGTCAGGATTCAATGATAGGAAAAGGAGGAAAGGAGCGGGAACATACACCTACACCAAGACAAGAATGGACGTATATTCTCGTTCCGGCAGCTGAAGTCACCAAGCATATTCTATCAATAGTGAAAGAGCAGAATCAAATCCGTACTCATATTCTGGATTCCTGCCAGGATATTATAACATCTTCAGTGGCATCTCATGGAAAGACACATAAATCTATCCCTACCAGTGGAGTGACACATCAACAATCCACTCTTGAATAGACACACACATTTGTTCCAGTCCAAGAGGGTTGTGGGGAATACTCCCCCATATCATATGAACAACCAAGTCAGGAACATACAACAGATTTTAGTGGAGATCGTCATCCTAACCTGGACAACCTTCTTGATCAGGCATATACACCTGCTCAGAGCAGCCACATTCGTCAACAATTGGTTTCCAAGGAGAGTAAGAAGGCATCTAAGAAAATCACCCACCCAACACAGTCAAGAGATCAAGAGCCAATCTGTAACAAGGCATTGCTCGATGCTAGAGTTCTTGAATCCCTCAGACAATTATATGTTGAAATTCATCATTCTAATCCCTCATTTCCCAGTAGTGGGAACATTAATTCCGAAGGTCTTCAACAGACACTTCCTCATGAAGGCTTTCTTCATGAAAATTCGGTCTATATCGAAGTTTCATCTTCAGATGAGAGCCACAAGAACCCTCTGTGTGGCCAGAAGACCAAGGAGCATGAGATCTCATCTGTTGCTGTAACCCATTATGGTGGCCCTCCCCATGATGATGAATTTCTATGCGAAAGTCCTCTCCGCAGTAGTGATGCACATTGCCGGAAAATGATCTAGTGGGAATGTAGTGCCGAGAAAGCCCTCTTATCTTGAGGCACTTGAAAATGCAAAACCTATAATTTCTGAAGCTTCATCGCTAGCAGGTGAAATACTTTCTCAATCAGAAGATCACCCAGGGTGTAGGTCATTCTTTGAACCACCACTAAGTCATGCATCTTCTAGTTTGATCAATGATTTCACTACAAATCATGTTGAATCCAATGAATCAACAAGTAATCCCCAACTCTGGACAAATCATATAGAATAATATTCATCAAATGATAAAGAGGAAATGCTGAACATGAGAAAACAACTTGCGACGGTGAAGTGCCAATCATGTTTTGGCCTCTGGCTGACTCTCAGTATGACATTCCAAAAATGTTGGTGGAAGATGATATTCATGATATTCATCTCAACATATGGAAAACTCTTTGTCAGTTGAATAATAAAGTGCTATCTTATAATGAATAAGAAAATCATCTTAAGATAATAGACGGGATACAATGTCAGATTGATTTGATGTCTCTATCAGTCTCTCAATATCCGAAGGCTGAAAAGCAGCAGAGAGCCCTTTAACGTTCATGATTTGTCACATTAAGAATATTTCCTCATTTAATTTCCAATTCCCCATCTGGTATTCGTGTTAGAGGATGGGGTGTTCATGGAGCACTGCATTTCACGGTGCTCTCCAGTCAGCAATGCCCGCTGAAAATGGTATCATGCAATGTTATTTCCCATGGCCGGCCACAGTCAATGAGCTTTGTTTGTAATTAGAATCTTTCCCAAGAGTAGGCTTCAACTAGTTCCTATCAAAATCGATAATACAGAGAACAAGTTGTTGAATTACTCTTGCATCAAGCAAACAAGAATATTCAACTAGACTCTCATTTGGAGAAATCACGTCATCAAATGACAGAAGTGTCCGAAATCCTCCAACATTCTTTTGAACCAGGTGATAAATTTGGATATAGGTTAATGCATCCAGCTAATTTCTAGACTAAGGTTCGGAAGATCAGGAGAGATTTTAAGAAAGTAACAGACATAACATATCAAGAGTCACCCGAGCTCACCAGACTAGGGACCCTTTTAAACCATCCCTCAGAATCAACAAATAATATTCGAGGAGTTTAGAAGGAAAAGCCCCAGTCCACTGGAATGGGGACTGTTTCAAATCATCAATCCCCTCCTCAGAGAAAGTCTGTTATTTCTCGATTGGGGAAGAAGACTATAGAGGAACGAAGAGCCAAATTATCAGGATATTCCCTCCAAATTATGGTTTGTCAAGAAGTTACTGAGGGATCAAATCAACAAAAAGAAATGTCTCATTAAAGACATGGAAGAAGAAAATATCACAGAAATTATGATAGAATTGATGCGATGAGTTATGCATCAATCAATGTCATCAATTCCGTTGTTGCTGATCCACCTGATGAGGCTCACTCAGGGGACTCAAATGAAGATGTTATTGCTAAAGAAGATGTACACACCGACACAAATGAAGAAGGTGTGCGTACAAGAAGACAATGGATTACTCAGAACCTAGGTAATCCTTCGAGTACCCCACTTCCCCCTCACCTAAAAGGATATAACAAAGGGAAGGGAAAGAACCATGTTACATATCCTTCCTCTGGAGAAGGTCAATCACTCTCACTAGAGCAAAGGATTTCACAAAAGGAGGAAGAAATGAAGGAATTAAGAAGGTTGAATGCAGAACTACTTCAGAGTAGTATTCTACTTAAGCATGCTGGAGTTAGTCAGCCAAAGAAATTTGTTGCAACTACTGAAATGGATCAAGAATATCATCCTCTATCAGTACACCCTCACAAGTCTAATCCTACGGGTCATGTGCAAAAACAGTTGGCAATGTTACCATCAGTTGCAGCACCAATCGTCACATCGGTCCAAGCTACAATCATTGCACCTACCCAAGTCCATGTTCAACCGGATGTTTCTTAAATGTTAATAACTACTATTGAGTCATTAACAGCTCGGTTGGAAACTATGGAAGGGAAATATGCGTAAGTTCAACCAGAAAAGAGAGTTTACCCTAAATGGGTAGATTCAATCTCTCCTCCATCCAGTTTTGGGAACCCTATATTCCCTATTTTAAATGGATCAGGCGATCTGGAACAGCATTTGATGCATTACGTGTCTTGTTGTGAACCTATGATCCGAACTCTAGAGCAGCAAGAAGCAGTGAAACTCAGATGATTCATGCGAACCTTGCAAGGACAAGCTTTTGTCTGGTATACATGCTTGCAATCCCAGTCAATTATCGGATGGGGGGATCTTCGCAAAAAATTCTTCCTTTAGTTCACCTCAACATTTACAAAGACAACAGTTTTCGATCATACAATCATTAAGCAAAGGGAGAATGAAACGGTCTCTTATTTGATTGCTCGATGGAAGGGATTAACATATTCCTTGAGTTTTGCACTCCCTCAAGAAGAATTGTTGCCAATCTGTGTGGCAAATCTGTGTGACGAATTTCGCACGCCGTTAATCTCTATGAAATACAGAGGAGGGTTTCGAGACCTTACTTGAATTGCTCAGCAGATTGAAGATTCCCTTATACAGGATAAGGCTAAATCTCATGTAATTCCATCAGCTCTAGGAATGAGAATGGGTAAAGAAAAAACTGCTACAGTTATGCTTAAACAAGCACCTGTACCTGTTTCTCCCTCAAACAATTATTCTATTCAAAGGGATACACCTTCTGAGGGCCAACAACAAAGGCTGTTTCGTCCATACGATCAAAGCGATCAAAGGAGAAAACAATTTGAGGATCTGAAGAGAAAAACATACTCTTTCCGAAATGAACATGATCCTGGTTATTTTATTTCGGATCTGGAAAACAATTTTGTACAATTACCAATGCCCAATAGGCCAAACAAGAATGGAGATGAAGACCATACCAATTATTTCCCTTTTCATCAAATGTTGGGGCATCACATCCAGGATTGTTTTGTCTTCAACGACCTCCTGCAAAATATGGTCGACTCGGGACAAGTCAAACTGAAAGTTCTTCACCTCAGGTAGCATGTGTTACTGCTACAGTTCCATAGGAGAAATGCGAATGGAAATATGTCAAATGAAAATATTCATAGAAGTATGATGATTGGATGGTTATAAAGACAATCAATAGAACTCATTCTATTTTGAGAAGACAATTAAAGATGCCAATTGTGTCTTCTGCAATAAATATTGTGCCAAAACCCTCTTCGCCAGAGGGAAAGTCCTCAAAGAAATGACATGATTGAAAGAAAGAAAAAGAATTATAAGAATATGAGTATGTGTCAAAGCCTAAGTTGTCTTTGACTTTGGAAAACTTCATGCAATCTACTTCAAATCCACGATCACCGCCCCACCAAACGGCATAGCCTAAATAGGCTAATCAGGCAGAGTCTTCATCAGATGAAGAGTTAATCTTTGGTTATGTTAATATTATTCAATTAACAGATCCATATGCCATTCATAGTTTCAATTTCAATGAGGTTGAATTCCCTATATCAAATAGAGGAATCAGAGGAAGTTCCAGGGGCTCAGGATACAGGAGAAGACGAGGATCTTTCAGAATCCACTATTCCAATTCTAACCCCTGCTAGAACTGTGTACGCAGTAGAAACTCCGGGTAGATCCCTTCAGTGAGCTCAGAAAGAGCAAGTAAGTTCTTCTACCAATAGAAAATTCAGTCCTGGAACAGTTATTTTGGAAGACTTGTTGAAGGTTCCATCTTCTTCCTCTAAGCAAGTAAATGGATCTAATCAGTCTAATCTTCCAAAAACAGGAATATTGCCAACTCCTATCCTGATACAAGATGCATTAACTTCCAAAGCATCTACTTCCAAGGTACCTGCAAAACCACATATTCCTATTGGGAAACGCAGACCTCTGGATCAAAAAGTAAGATATATTGAAACACTTGGCCCATGTACCAGCAATGTTATCAATTCTGGATGCTCTGAATCTGTCAAAACATCTTCGGAAAGCACTCATCAATGCTTTGTCAAGTCCTCAGGAGTTTGAAACTAAATTGATGCGGCTGAAGTCTATCACATAGAGAATAATCCTGCAAAATTCCATGAAATAATATCTTTTACTGATGAATATGAAGATGTTGTTGTGCATGGACATATTAGACCATTGTAATTGTCTGGAAAGGTCAATGCCGTAGACATTCGAAAAACATTCATTGACAATGGTTCAGGAGTCAACCTCATTCCCATTCGTACACTTCATCGATTGGGCCTCACATAATCTGATTTATCTCCCCCTACCATGATG
The DNA here is from genome assembly GCA_963277665.1 of Viscum album. Classification (NCBI taxonomy): domain Eukaryota; kingdom Viridiplantae; phylum Streptophyta; class Magnoliopsida; order Santalales; family Viscaceae; genus Viscum; species Viscum album. The sequence goes on along the minus strand of OY728155.1, from coordinate 1,430,561,344 downwards.
TTACAAGGATACGATAAAAATGAACAAGAACCACTATGTCAAATTACACACAGAACTCAGTTTGGTGATCTTGTATCGAATTCATATTTCATGGTTGTTGATCAAGACTCATCCTTCAACATCTTTCTTGGAAGACCCTAGCTACATCAATATACGGTTATCCATTCATCATACCATCAATGTATCAAATATTGTTTCGATGGTCAATTTGGGACATTGTATGGTGATAAGGCCCCATTCAAGACATGTGAGTCTCAATACATTTAGGCGGAGTTATATCACATGAAGGGAAGGGAGAAATCCACAACAAAACAGATTACCAATGTCAATGCTCCATATGGATTAGAGAAAATTCCAATAAATCCATTTACACATGTGAGTACAAATTATCTATTGCCTATCAGTCAAATTGACAAGATAGATCCAAATGAAAATACTCTTATGGAAAGATCCATAATGTCAATTATGGCAATCGATCCAGACAACATGGAAGAAATTGGTAATCTACCATGCAGTGATAAAAGCACTAATGGTGACGTCTTCGTTTCATCTACTGAAATCCATCAAGTCTATTCTTCTCCAATTAGGACAAAAGATGTTATAGGAACATCAGAGGTGAATAATGATGTCGATTCTCAATCCTTCATCTCCACTTTATTACCCAAAGAAGACCCTTCATCATTAATCGGGTCGGAAATGGAAGCTTCTACTTCAAGATATGAAAATTTTGACATCTCTTCTGATCATGAAAATTCTACATTATCATCTAATATGAAAGTAAAAACAGAAGAAATAATACATGATGAAGAAGAAGAAGAAAATCTCAGAGATTCTCCTCCAGCATTTGAAGAGGGTATCTCTACCACTGTGGATGAACTCTGAGAAATAAATCTATGTACAAAAGAAGATCCACACCCCACTTTAATCAGTGCGGCCATGACCCTTGAAGATAAATAGATGTATATTTATTTTCTAATGAAAAATAGAGATATATTTTCCTGGAACTATGAAGAAATTCCCAGGCTTGATCCTGATGTTGCTACTCATCATTTGGGTTTACCAGAAGAACATTGAGGATTTAAGCAAGACGTGAGAAGAAAAAACCCAACTTATGCTTCCAAAATTGTTGCTGAAGTGGATAATCTTATCAAATATAACTTAGTTCGAGAAGTTCAATATCCAAAATGGTTGGCTAATATTGTCCCAGTAAAGAAGAAGAACAGACAAATTAGAGTTTGCATCGACTTCAGAGATCTTAATTGGCATTGTCCAATGGATGATTTCCCAGTTCTAATTAGAGAACTTTTAATTGATGCAACCTCTAGCTATGAAGCACTTTCCTTCATGGTTGGATTTTTCGGATATAATTAGATCTGAATGGCCCCAGAAGACGAGGAATCCACAGCCTTCAGAGACCCTCAGAGTGTGTTTTGCTACTGGGTAATGCCCATTGACTTAAAGAATGCAGGTGAAACTTATCAGCATGCCATGCATCGTATCTTCAAACCCTTCTTAGGGATGTTTGTTGAATGATATATAGAAGATTTGGTAGTTAAGTCCAAACAACATTCTAATCACTTGGCTGATTTAGAAGTGATATTCCACAAGCTTCGACAATATGATTTGAATATGAACCCCTTAAAATGTGCATTTGGGTAACCTTAGGAAAATTTATCAGCTTTGTTGTACGCCATTGTGGTATTGAAGTCCATCCTGAGAAGACCAAGTCAATCCTTGTTATTTCACCTCCTCAAAATCTGAAAGAATTAAGAGGACTTCAAGGAAAATTATCCTATATTCGGAGTTTCATCGCCAATTTATCCAGAAAAAGTTTACCCTTCACGAAATTGATAAAGAAGGGAGTCACTTACCAGTGGACTAAAGAATGTCAAGAAGCATTCGATATTCCCAAGAAATACATCTTGAGTCCACCGATACTCATGCCACCTGTTGAAAGAAGACCACTTATCCTCTACGTGACTATTCTACAGCAATCACTGGGTTCATTTCTTGCTCAAAACAATGACGCTGGGAATGAGAACAGCCTCTACTATCTCAGTCGAACTATGCTTGAAGCAGAAACCCGGTACTCAGGTATTGAGAAGTGATTCCTAGCATTAATCATTGCTGTTCAGAAGTTGAGACACTAACTTCAACATCACGAGGTCTAATTGATATCCAACAATAACCCGCTAAAATTCATCCTTAGTCGTCCAATGCTTACAGGATGTCTGGCAAGGTGGGTAGTTATTTTGCAGCAATTCGACATTTAGTATATGTCTCAAAAGGTAATAAAAGGCCAAGAACTGGCTGATTTCTTGTCTGAACACCCTTCAGTGGAAGACACATCTTCAGATATTGAATTCCCTGATGAAGAAGTCTTCTATATTCTAGAAAGTCCTCAGGCATGGGAAGAATATTTTGATGGTGCTTCCAGAATTCCAACAGAGAGGAAAATGGAAAATCCTAAATTCAATAGAGTTGTCTTAGGAATTGTGCTCATTTCTCCAGAAAAGGTGGTGTTACCTTATTCATTCTTATTGTGGGAAGGTGGCACCAATAATGAAGTAGAATACCAAGCTCTCATCATAGGCTTGGAATTAGCACTACAAGCACAAGTGAATCACTTAAAGGTGAAAGGTGATTCAGACCTGGTAATCAAACAAGTCAATGGGGATTATGCCATCGGAAAAGAAGAACTAATACCATTGTATGATTATGTCAGAGAGTTAATGGAATAATTCCATTTGGAACAGACATTTTCTTATGTCCCAAGATCACGAAATGCTCAAGCTGATGCACTGGCTAATATAGCCACAACTCTGGCAGATCCAAATCGGGACGAGGCAACGATTAATATTTCCCACTATTGTGCAATTTCACTTTATGTTTGAATCAGAATAGAGGAAATTAATGAAATTTGTCCCATTCCTGAACCATATGGTCATACTACCGGATGGATATCACCTATCATAGAATACCAATAAAATGGAACACTTCCACCATATAGAGCTGATAAAGAACAAATCTAGTGGCATGTGGTCAATTTTACTCTTTATGATAGCCCAGATCACCTAGAGAAAATTCTCTACAAACATGGTTCTCATGGAGTTCTGTTTAGATGCATTGATGCTGAAGAGACAGTGGTTGTCATGAAAGAAGTGCATACAGGAGTCTGTGGTGCCCACCAGTCTGGACATAGACTGTCTGATCAGATTCGAAGGCTCGGATACTTTTGGCCTTCAATGATACGAGATTGTGTCGATTTCACAACGAAGTGTCTTTCATGACAAGTACATTCCAACTTCATTGATCGACCTCTAGTGTTGCTTCATACAGCTAAATACTCATGGCCATTTTCCACATGGGGAATAGATGTGGTGGGACCTTACCCTTCCGCTATGGTCAAGCAGTTTAATTACATTCTTACTACTACTGACTTCTTTTCCAAATGGACATATGCAATAACACTCAAGGAAGTCTGTTCTAAATGCGTTGTTAGCTTAATCAAGTCTAACATAATTACCAGATTTGGTGTCCCTCATACCATATTGACAGACACTAGCACCAACTTTTTTTCATCTGAGGTGAAGAAGTTGTATAAAAAATACCACATCAAATCCAACCATTCATCTCTGTATCATGCAACGGCCAACAGCCAGATAGAAGCCTTTAACAAGACTCTTTCAAATATACTACAAAGGTGGTGGATAATGATAAGAGGTCATGTCCTGATAAACTCTTTCATGCATTATGGGCTTATCGGACTACCACTCACACTACAACTCGGTCAACTACTTATTCATTTGTATATGGAACGGAAGTCATCTTTCCCATTGATGTTCAATTACCCTGGCTCAATGTTTCCATTTGTGATCAATCATCTACATATGAACAATCTCAAAATCGATTGAATGAATTGGAAATGTTAGATGAGAAACGATTGTGCACTTTGCACCACTTGTAGTCTATCAGAATCGAATAGAATGAGATTTTAACAAAAAAGTTCATCATCGTTCATTCACATATGGAGAACTTGTATTAGTTCTCAGAAATCCAATGATACCAGGAAAGAAACCTCCCATGCTTGAGCCAAAATGGGAAGGACCTTATTCAATACATAGGGTCTACTCCTATGGAGATTATTCATTAATCTCGATGGTTGGAGAACTCATCACTACTTCAACCAATGCAATATTTTTGAAGAAGTATTTTGTATAAACACAAAACCTCTTTCGTCCTTGCAATATTATGTTAAATTATACAGAAACGGTCCATACATATGACCTTAAACTATTTGTATTAATTTCGTCCCACATGACGTTAAACTATGGAAAACAATTCTCTAATTTATCCTCACTGCATGATATTAAACTACAAAGTCCCTCATTTGTCCTCACTTCAAGACATTAAACTGCAAATTCCCTCCTTCATTTTTTCTTTATGACGTTAAACTATACCGCAATGGTCCATACATATGACCTTAAACTATTTGTATTAATTTCGTCCCACACGACGTTAAACTATGGAAAACAATTCCCTAATTTTTCCTCACTGCATGACATTAATCTGCAAAGTCCCTCTTTTGTCCTCACTGCATGACATTAAACTGCAAACTCCCTCTTTCGTCTTTTATTTATGATGTCATACTATACAGTAATGGTCCATACATATGACCTTAAACTATTTGTATTAATTTCATCCCACACGACGTTAAACTATGAAAAAAAATTCCCTAATTTGTCCTCACTGCATGGCATTAAACTGCAAAGTCCCTCTTTTGTCCTTGCTATATGAAATTAAACTATACATTAATGGTCCATACATATGACCTTAAACTATTTGTATTAATTTCGTCCCACACGACGTTAAAATATGAAAAACAAATTCCCTAATTTGTCCTCACTACATGACATTAAACTGCAAAGTCCCTCTTTTGTCCTCACTGCATGACATTAAACTGCAAAGTCACTCTTTCATCCTTGCTATATAACGTTAAACTATATAGAAACTGTCCATACATATGACCTTAAACTATTTGTATTAATTTCATCCCACAAGACATTAAACTATGGAAAAAAATTTCATAATTTGTCCTCACTACATGAAATTAAACTACAAAGTCCCTCTTTCGTCCTTGCTCTATGATGTTAAACTATACAGCAACGGACCATCCATATGACCTTAATCTATTTGTATTAATTTCAACCCACATGACGTTAAACTATGGAAAAAAATTCCATAATTTTTCCTCACTACATGTCACTAAACTGCAGAGTCCCTCTTTTTTCCTTGATATATGACGTTAAACTATACGACAATAGTCCATATATATGACCTTAAAATATTTGTATTACTTTAATCCCACATGACGTTAAACTATGAAAAATATCCCTAAATGGTCTAGTATGACCTCAAATTGAAACTAGGTCCTGTATGACCTTAAACTGTATCATCAACGGTCCATGCATATGACCCTAAACTATTTGCGAGTCCCTTACATCCAACAAGACGTTAAACTGTGATGTCCTAACGACATGATGCTAAACATTATAGAAGTCCCTTACGTCCGAAAAGACGTCAAAATACATAATCAGCAATGGTCATGTATGACCTTAAACTACACTTTTGTCTAGCATGACATTAAACTGCACCATCCACAAACCATGTATATGGCATTAAACTATTCGCACTTTTGTCCTACATGACGCTAAACTGTGGAAAAAATTCCCCAATGCATCCAACATGACATTAAATGGTGTACTCTTTGGTCCTCACTGCATGACATTAAACTGTAGAGTCCCCCTTTCATCCAACATTACAATAACCTATATTGTCCCCATCATCCTAACTACATGACGCTAAACTGTACAAAAATTCAGTGATACGTCCTACATGACATTAAACTGTACATTGTCCCTGCTACATGACACTATACTTTACAGCACCAATAGTCCTAACTTCATGACTTTAAACTACATAGACCCATTATATGTCCTACATGACATTAGACTATGCATCATTAAGGTTGTTGTTACCTCTTTTTTCTCACACCCATTATGACTCACATGAGCTTAGAGCAAACCTCAACCATAACACTCTCTTTGGGACTCTAACCATGTGTAAGACCAAACAACATCTTTTTTAGGTCATTGTCCCCAAGAAAAACTTGATCATTAATTCATTCTTTAATTGAAATACACAGACTTTGATCCTTGCCTTCTAGGCTGCGTATGTAGGCATCCTCCCAAGGTTCAAGCCCAAAACTGATCTCTTCACGTCGGTTCATCTCCATCTCATACGATGTTAATTTGTGAAACCACCCTTAGAATCAATATCATTACATTGTTTCACTTTCGTCCTTGCTATACGGCGTTAAACTATAAAACACTATTTTCCAGTATGACAATAAACTACAATATTCATTGATACCCTCACCTGGGAGGGATCAATTATTTACATTTATTTTTCAATCATGTTTCATTTAAAAGACTACGGGCATACATGGAAATGCCCAAACCTTTTATCTTGGGTTAAACCATCATTGTACTAAAGTCCCCTTTCACCCTTCACGTGTACGAACCAAATTTGTACAAAGGGTATATCTAGAACTACGTGTTCTTGATTCCCATCTTTATGGGATACGTAGGAACATTCGAGTGTCCCTCGAATCCATCCCCAATTCTTTGGGCCTAACCCCAAATTCCACTTTCAGTCCCTTGGCTGAAAATTCCCTATGAAAACACACACTGTGTATTTATTACAATGGTCCAAGCTCTATGACCCTAAACATAGATCTTTAATACTTGTAGGATCGAAATAATGATGTAGATGCTCAATTTACAAGAGGGGGGGGGGTGAATTTTACACCTTATAAATTCCTTTGGAACTTTTAAAGTTAGTTATGAATAACTATGTTTTCCTTAAGAAAAGGAAAAGACTAAGTATAACAAAGTTAAACTAGGAAAATTCACAACACCTCTAACAATGAACAAAACATGAAAATAGATTCCGACAGTAGGTTCCAGAAATATGGTTCCGGAAATAGAATCTTAACAAAAGATTACAATATGAGATTCTACCTTAAAGCATATATAATCTAAATGAACCAGAGTACAAGTAAATAAGTATAATAAAGTTATACTTTCCTTATAATACAATATGTAGTGGAAATAAACAAGTAGTAAAACTACAAGTAACAAGATATGAGTCTTTTAACCCAAAGAGAAGGGTATCTAACAACCTTGGATAAAGGTCCCTTGATTTATACTTTCAAGCAAGTCTATCTTACCCACACCAGGGTAATCCCTCAATACGAAGATCGGAGTCTCTGTCTTGCTATCCCCGCAAGACCTCAACTTCAAGGTAGTTGGCAACCTCTGCCTTCCTCAGCAAGGAATCCCTCGAACTTTAAGGTAGTCGGCACCTCTCTCTTCCTATCCCCGGAAGCCCTCGAATGTAATCACCAACACTCGGAGTCACACGAAGCTTTGAGAGTTAATAAGAGCCTCTCTCTCTAGAAATCACTTCAACAACATATATGCACAAAACCAAGTTGTTCATCTGTCATCAGTATCATGCTCTTTCAAATGAGCTCCTATTTATAGTTACGATAGGCTCCTTCTCCAACGGTCATATTTTCATTAAATATCGGAGGGACCTGTACACGTGTCACTTAGACAACTGTTAGTTTATAACAAAATAGACGACATCGTTTTATAACAAAACAAGTGAATCAGAATGAACGACATTGTTTTAAAATCTAACTCAAAAAAATTCGGAGTGAAAAATTCGGAGTGAAGGTTCTGAGTGTAATGAAAATAATAAAAAGTAGACAAATTATAGAAGGGTAAGCAGAATAAAAGTTCAGAGTCTTAACCAAAATATTTTTCTGAGTCTGAATTAATTCAGAGTGTTTAAAACAAAGATGATCAGATTCTGTTTAATAGATGAATTCGGTATGAGAATTCAGAATGAGAATTCATCATCAGAATTATTAATGAGAATTCTTTATTAGAATTCATAATGATATTTCTTCCTTAGAATTCGTAATGAGAATTCCTCATCAGAATTCGTAATGGGAATTACTCATCAGAATTCGTAGTGAGAATTCCTCATTAGAATTCGTAATGAGAATTCTTCATCAGAATTCATATTGAGAATTCGTTATCGAACTTCATCAGAATTCGTATCCTGAATCTGGATTAAAACTGTATCCGGAATTCGGAATGAATCTTTTTCACAGTTCTCATTCTGGATTTCGGAGTGAAACTTTATCACAGTTCTTATCCAGAATTCGGATCCTAAAACAGAATACTTCATATCAAAGTTTCAAGTAATTCCAAAAAAATAGAAATGAATCCGAATATTATACTTAAAAAATCTAGATGAAAATATGATAAGGATAGTTTTTCTTATAAAAGAGATTTTCCTTATAAAAGCAATTTTCCTTAAGAATGCAATTTTCCTTATAAAAGCAATTTTCCTTAAGAAAACAATTTTCCTTATAAAAGCAATCTTCCTTAAGCATACAATTTTTCTAAATGTAAGGTGTTTGTGATTTTCAAAAAAAGAAGGAATGGAAAAGTCATAAGGAAAACCTTATTGACTCAACAATCTCCCCCTTTCTGGAAAGCACAAACATCCTTACGAAAAAGAAATTCTATGAAGAAAAAGATTATCTCCCTTGCTTTAAGGATATAGATGAATACGACTAACTCCCCCTTAGGCTTTGAATCTCTAAGGATCGTATTCTTGATGTCCGGAGTGACATTTTATTACGAATAAGAAAGTCTTCTTTAAAAAACTCCCCCTTAGATAGACTCTTATTAGAGTTCTTCTTTCTTACAGATCTTTTCCTTCTCCTCCTTATATAAACTCTTATTAGAGTTCATCTTTTTCTTAACGATCTTTTCCTTCTCCCCCTTTGTGATTTTCAAAAAGAAATTGACGGAATGGAAAACAAATAACAAAGTACCAGAAAAATTATTAATAACAACAAAAGAAACGAGAGGCACAATTTTCATTAGGTTTAAAATCTCGGCAACAAAGAAAATTAGATACAACAAAAAAATAGGATTTAGTTATTTCGGATCTTTTTCCTTCGACATGAGCCCCTTAAGAATAGTCTTGATCTTCTTCAGGTATTTATGATCTTCTTCAACTTTCTTCTCTAAGACCACTATTCTTGCACTTTGAGCTTCAATTCTTTCTTCCTGGGATTGAATCTTTTCTTCCTGAGCCTTCATCTTTTCTTCCTGAGACTTCATCATTTCTTCCTGAGCCTTCATCTTCTGTTCAAACTCAATCCGATGATCCCTTTCAAACATTCAATTTTGAGAAACAGAATTCAGCTTCCCATTCAGATCTCTGATTTCTTGAATCTGGAAGTTCTTTTCATCTGTCAGCTTCTCTTCAAAGGATGACGTTAACTCATTTATCTTCCTGTCCTTGGTCTCAAAAGCATCTTTAACATTGTCTTGAAACTCATCGAATAGCCTCATCTCTTCCACAGTCATCCTTGACCAGCTCATCATTCTCTTGCACGATCTTTTGTGGGATTCATAGCCAACAAGAAAAGATTTGAATTTGGCTTCTATCTCGACATACTTATCCATAACCAAGGATACAGAATCTGATTTCTAATTCAGAGCATGTTGGAGAATTTGGCATCTTGAATCTATAGTCGAGATGGTCGGAATGGAACCAACTAACTTCCTCAAAGATTGAACAACAATGTCATGTCCCAACGAGGATGACTCCGAATCTGAAACTTTACTTGGAGAATTTTCTTCCTCAATAAGCTTAAACATCCTTTTAGATGAATCACCATATTCTCTTTTCTTGCTAACCACTGATTTCGGAGTCTCAACAAGGAGTTGCTTTCCCTTGTCTTTTTTCGGAATCGATTCTTGATCAGGAGTTTTCTGCTCTCCAGTAGACACTTGAATAATATCATCAACAACTTTTTGAACAACATCTTCCTCATTCTTATCCTTCTCTGGAGTTACTAACTTAGAGGATTTAGCCTCTGAAGTTCGGATTGATAGATGTTCCGAAGGCGACCCCTTATAATCATCTACTTCATTTTATAAATCTCCTGTTTCACCACTCGCTTCAACAATTACTTCTTCCTCTCCCATTGGCTGAATCTGCTCGAGTTGCTCAACATGCTCAGTTGTAGTCTCTTCCAGAAAATCATGGTTTCTTCCTGGAGTCTCAGGTAGAGATTTTAAGGAGAAAGATCTCGGAACTGGAATGCTTCCGGATACCATCTCATTAAATTTTAACAATGCTTGGACTGCGTTGGCTTCTGTCATCTTCTTCTTGAGATTATTTTCCTTTACATGTTTTTCAAGCTCATCAGCAGTTTTCTCCTTCAAGGCCTTAGCCTCCGTAGGGTCAAATCCGAACTGCGGATCCCCTTCTTTCCTTTTCTCTTTATCTGCTCTCCAATTCGCAACAACTTCATCAGGATAGGCCATCTTCTTCTTTGGTTTGGGAGGTGCAGTTTGAAATTCCTTATCTTTAGGAACCTCAACCTCAACTGCATCTTCTTTCAACTTTCTTTTCTTTACTGGTTTAGATGATTCTGGTTCAGCAGCCTTCGGAGCTGCTTCTTCTTGATTAGGTAAATCGAAGAACTCACCATTCTCCTTGTTGAAAGCCACATCCATCCTCTTAAGGGTATCATCAATGAACCACAAAATTTTGAAAACCCTTGGCTTAGATCTGCAAGAATCCTTAAAAGACTCAACGAACCAAACTATCAACTTTGATAAAATTGCTGGGTACATTACGATCTGGGCTCTGAGATTTCCTTTCTTAAGATTCTCAATGGTTATAAGAATGTGCCTCATGAAGTTGAACTTCCTTAGGTTTATTAAGAAATATAAGATATAGATCTCACTCTTCTTCAAACTGTATTTATCACCTTTCCTCAGTACGATAAGCCCTTGAACCCACAACTCTAGAATCTGGAAATTTGTAGGCAAAATAGCAATCTTTGGAGCTTTGTCTTCTGAGAGTCTGAGAGTTTTCAAGGCCTTTTCATTGTCGAAGCTCCCCTTAGAGTCCAGCAACACATGAGAAATAAACTCAGCTTCTCCTTCATAATTCAGCCCTACCAAGCTTGCTGCCTTGGTATAAGAAAGCTTGTAAGTCTTGCCATAAGACATGAAAGACAAATTCTCCCTATTATCTTCCTTAAAGAAGGAAACTGATTCGTAGAATTCAATAAGTAACTCCAAAAAAACATCATCTTGGTTCCCCGGTTTGGAAACGGCAATATCTTCCCAGCCATTCAACTTAATGTTCTTCGAAATTAGAGAATCATAGTTCTTGAATAAATCCAGATGGACTAGCCTTTCTCTATAAACTAACCATTGTGAAATAGGCTTGGAGGATGAAATTTCATGAGAAGCTAACTCCACAGACATTCGGAGCTGAGGTCCTCTGAGAAGTTCGGAACGGAGAAATCTGAAGTTCGGAACAGCCTTAAAACAGAGAGGCAGATCTTCGGGACGTTGGAGCTTGAAATCGATGTGGGACAAGTATTTGGGTCCCCTTTATATAGGCAATGAAACGACGGTTCAACTTCCTCGGTTGATCGTACTGTTGTGATAAGCTGAGATCAGATCTGACGGTTGAAAACGAATTCTCAAGAAAACTTGAATCCGATCTTTTTGAGGTTTTTATTAAAACAAGGAATTAAGAAAACTATAATCCGAAGACATAATACAAGAAAATGCCAGCATGTAAAGTATGACTAAGAAAAATTGAGTAAGGGAATCATACCTTTCGAATTGGCTTAGGAGGATTATTCATAATTGGTAACATTTTTAAAAAAAACTTTACTACGAAATAGTTTTCAAAACTCATTACGAAAAATAAACTCAGTACGGAAAACTCTGTATGAAAAACAAACTTAATAAGGAAAAACTTAGTACGAAAGTTTCATTAAAAAAACTCATTATGAAGGATTCGGTATGAAAATCCCGTTATGAAAATACCAGTACGAAATTTTCCATTCTGGAAATTTTCAATACGAATACTTCCATTCCAGAAGTATTCTGTACGAACATGTCCATTCTGAAAAAATTGTAGTTCCGGAAATCTCCATTTCGGAAATCTTCGATCCGAAAAGTTTGAAAACAAATTTTCTGAAAAACTTTGTTATTCTATCAAACAAATGTACTCCCCCTATGAAAATGAGTGTATTGCTGTAAGGAGACTTTTTCAACAGAAAGATAATTAAGGAGGATTACCTTACGGTTATCATTCCTAACTTCTGTTTAATATATTCAAATATATCAGAAGGCAATGATTTTGTAAAAATATCAGCAAGTTGATCTTGCGTTCCAATAAATTGAAGAATAATATCTCCTTTAAGTGTTTGATCCCTAAGAAAGTGATGTCTAATATCTATGTGTTTTGCACGGGAGTGATGTGCAGGGTTCGTACTAAGGGCAATGTCACTTGTGTTATCACACAAAATTTGAGTTTTAGTAAAACTCAAGCCATAGTCTGTGAGTGTGTGTTGCATCCACAACACATGAGCACATCAATATCCAGCTTCTACATATTCAGCTTCAGTAGTGGAATGTGCTACAGAATGTTGCTTCTTGCAGGACCAAGAAACTAATGAATCTCCTAAGAAATGACAAGTTCCGGATGTACTCTTTCTATCCATTCTACATCCACCAAAGTCAGCATCAAAAAATCATTTTAGGATAAAAACATTTCCAGAAGTATAAAATAATCCTAGATCCATGGTTCCCTTATGGTAGCGAAAAATTCTTTTTACCGCCTTTAAGTGAGATTCCTTAGGATTGGATTAATATCTTGCACATAAGCATGCTGAAAACATTAAGTCTGGTCGACTAGCTGTTATATATAGTAAACTTCCTATCATACCTATAAAATATGTTTGATCTACTGGTTTCCCAGCTTCATCAAGATCTAAAGAGTTTGAGGTACCAATGGGAGTACTTATACTCTTAGTATTGTCATAACCATACTTTTTAATAAGATCTTTAATATACTTATGTTGAGATATGTAGGTTCCTTCTGGTTTTTGAGAGATTTGAAAACAAAGGAAAAAATTTAACTCACTCATCATACTCATTTCAAACTCAAATTTCATTAGACTTGCAAAAGAGTCAGTCAAAGATTGCTGAGTTGAGCCAAATATGATGTCATCATCATAGATTTGAACAATCAAAACATTTTTCTTATCTTTCTCCATAAAAAGAGTTGGATCCGCATTTCCCTTAACATAGTTATTTTGAATCAAAAATCCAGTGAGTCTATCATACCATACTAGTGGGGCTTGTTTAAGGCCAAACAGAGCTTTAGTAAGTCTAAAAACATAATCAGGATGTTTTGTATCTTCAAAACCAGGAGGTTGTTCTACAAAAACATCCTCTTGAACATAACCGTTTTGAAAAGCACATTACACATCCGTTTGAAAAAGATTGAAATTAAAGAATGCTGCAAAAACAAGTAGAATACGGATAGATTCAAGTCTAGCTACTGGAGTATAGGTTTCTTCATAGTCTATTTCCTCTTGCTGATTATAGCCTTTAACAACAAGTCTAGCTTTATTTCTTACTATGACTCCATTTTCATCACATTTATTTCTGAAAACCCATTTGACTCCAATTACAGAAGTTTCCTTAGGTCTTTCTACCAAGGTCTTGACTTTATTCCTTTCGAATTCATTTTGTTCATCTTGCATGGCATTAATCAAATCATAATCTCCTAAAGCTTCATCAGTGCTTTTAGGTTCTAATTGGGAATGAAATTCTAGATGTTCTACTTCATTTCATAAGGAACTTCTAGTCCTTATAGGTTGATTTACATCACCAATGATACCATCAATGGGATAATTTTTAAGAAATACCTGATTTGGGTTTTGTAAAACCTATTCATCAACATAGGGTAGAAAGTCTTCTGGAGTAAATATTTCAGAAACATCTTCTAGAACATTATCCTTATCAGAAGGTTCTTCTATCAAAGGTTGATAATCAGTTTTTGAAAACACATCTGAAGATATAGGTTGAGGTGGTTTAAAAACAAAAGGATCTAACTCATCAAAATTCACATGTACTATTTCTTCAACAGTGCAAGTATTTTTATTAAAAACTCTATAAGCCTTAGAGGTTGTGGAATATCCTAAGAAAATCCCTTCATCAGATTTTGGTGCGAATTTATGTAAGTTATCTTTAGTATTAAAAATGAATACTTTGCAACCAAAAACCTTGAAGTAAGATAATCTTGGTTTTATACCATTCCATAACTCATAAGGAGTTTTATTTAGAAAAGGTCTAATCAAAACTCAATTTATAGTATAACAAGCAGTACATACAGCTTTAACCCCAAAATGTCTAGCAATAGAATATTCACTCAACATGGTTCTAGTTATCTCTTGAAGAATTCTATTTCTTCTTTCAACTACACCATTCTGTTGAGTAGTTCTAGGTGCGAAAAAATTCTGAGTAATACCTTTCTTACTACAAAAAGTTCAAAATCAGAATTTTGGAATTCTCCTCCATGATCACTATGAATAGTTTTTAATGGAAGGTTTTTCTCATTTTTAACTTGAGCTCTAAAACTTTTGAAATAAGAAAAATCTTCACATTTCTTTGTTAGAAAATAGACCCAAGTAAATCTAGTGTAATCATCAACTAGAACAAACACATAGTATTTGCCTCCAATACTTCCAGTTTGTGTTGGACCAAAAAGATCCATGTGCACTAACTGTAATGCATCGGTTGTTGAGACTTCACCGATTGATTTAAAACTAGATTTATGTTTCTTGCCATATTGACAAGGATCACAAACTTTAGAAGAATCAAACCTAAGATTCAGTAGATCCTTAACTAGTTTCTTCTTATAGAGTTTATATAAGTTTCTAAGGTTACAGTGACCTAGTCATATATGCCATAACTAGGAATGATCTTCCATTTCCCTTAGGCAAGGTAAATCTCGACTCCTGAGGTCTTCTAGGTTCAAATTGTAGACATTCTCTTGCCTATTGGCTGAGAGAATAAAATCTTCCTTGGAATTGTGATCTAAACACTTATCATTCCTAAAATTCACAAGGTAACCTTCATCACATAACTTACTAATGCTAATGAGGTTGTGCTTAAGACCCTTAACAAAAAGAACATTTGAAATCAAGGTTTTACCAAGAGAAAATTTATTACCAATACCAACAATCTATCCCTTAGAATTATCTTCGAATGTTACCTTTCCTCCTTTCGTTTTGATAATCTTTTCAAAATAGATTTTGTTACCAGTCATATGCTGGGAACATCCACTATCCATGTACCATGTGTTGTTTGTGGTACTCTCTTTATTTTCCTGAAATCAAGAAGAAAATTAGACTTTCGGAATCCAAACTTGTTTGGATCCGAGATTTCCAGATAATAAAATTTTAGGTACCCACATCTTGTTAGAAAAGTAAGCTTTTTGAAATCCTAGAGATTGGGTTTTGTTTAAGGAACAATTATTTTCCCAGTGACCACCACATTAACACTTGGTACAAAATGGGGCACTTTGAGGAACAAAATAATTCTTACTAAAAATTGGTTTTGCATGGGTATAACCAAATCCGGATTTATTTCTTAAAGGTCGTATTTGGGAATACATTTTATCAAAATTTTCCTTACCATGGGTAAAGTTTGATAAACACTTCCTTAAGGAAAAAATTTCGGACTTGAGTTTTACAACCAAGTTTTTATCATCAAAATCCTTAGTTTTTGAGCTAGAGTTAGGCTCGAAAACATTTTTCTTAGAAATTACTTTTTCTAATTCTTTAGAAAGTTTGTTCTTCACAGAACTTACTTACTCAAGATTTTTTGAAATACTTTCAAAATCAGCATTTTTCTTATCAAGATCTTTAGAAAGATCTGATATCTCTTTTGTAATAATAGAATTCCTAGTGTTTTCCTTATCAAGTTTTTTATTGAGTTTGGAATTCTCAATTTCAAGAAGTTCAGCAAACCTAGAGACTTCTTCATAAGTGGGGAAAGTATTTTCTTCATCAAAAGAAGATTATTCATCAGAAGAGTTATAGTACTTACTATCATTATAATTTAAAGAAACATTGGTCAATGATTCATCATTTCGTACCTTAGCCATAATACAATGATTATCAATAGGTAATCTGGCTAAAAGACCAAGATTATTCTGTTCTAGAGATTCATAATCAGAAGATTCATCTGAAGAGTCACCACCACTGGCACTCCAGGTGTCATTAGCTTTCAGAACATTCTTAGCTTTGGCATTATAATACTTCTTTCTGTTCCTATCTGAATGCCTTTCATTCCTTTCTTTCTTTTTGAGAATAGGGGAATATGGTCTAATATGTCTAGCTCTTTTGCATTCATAAAAAGTAACTTCTCCATATTTCTTATCGTTCCTTTCCTTATTCTTATACTTAGATTGATAATTTCTCTAGCCAGCTATCTTGTTCATCCTTCGAGAAAGATTTTCTAGTTCATTTTCAGAGACTTCACTCTCACTTGATTCAGATTGGAAAATAACTTTCTCAGACTTGGATCTGGTTACTCTCTCAGAATTCTTAGCTTTCATCTAATTTGAAGTTGTTGTAAAAGCAAAAATACCATTTCCATTCTTCTTTTTGATATTATCAGCATCTCTCTTCATTCTAGTTTCATGTTGTAGAAGATTTGCAAATAATTCATCAAGAGTAATTTGAGTGACCTTCCTGTTCTCATCTATAGCCGTTCTCTTGGACTCCCATTCATTGGGCATAATATCAATTATCTTATCCACAAGAGCTTAATCATCTAGACCTTTCTCTCCCATAGATTGTAGGATGTTGACTATAGTCATAAATCTATGTCAAACTTTACAGATAGGTTCTTCATAAGGAAAATTGAAGCCATGATATTCAGCTCTAAGCATAGCTCTTCTAGTCTCAATCACCTTTGAAGTTCCAAAGTGTGTAACCTCTAACTTCTTCCATATACAATTAGCTTATTCATAAGAATAAATTTGGCTATATATATTTCTAGTCATTTAACAAAGTAATGTATTGCGTAACTTATAATTAAGTTGATATTCTTGCTTTTCCTGGTTAGTAAAAGTTCTAACTTCTTTATCAGGAATTTTATAATCACCAGTAAGCATAACAAAGTTATCCACTCCAGTATTGATAACAAAGGTCTTCATATGATCTCTCCAGTATTCATAATCATTACCATCAAAGATTGGTGGTCTTGTAGGATTCAGATTATCAATTGAACCAAAATTAATTCCTGCCATACAAGAAAAATCCTTCGATACACAAACTTGTTAGTATAAAAGATTCGTAATAACAAAGTTCGGAATGAGGAAGTCTGGAATGAGAAAGTTTGGAATGATAGAGTGAGAAATAAAAACTTGTATGTGAGTACAAGTATTTCAGAGACCTGCTCTGATACCAATTGTAGGATCGAAATAATGATGTAGATGCTCAATTTACAAGAGGGGGGTGAATTGTACACTTTAAAAATTCCTTTGGAACTTTTAAAGTAAGTTATGAATAACTATGTTTTCCTTAAGAAAAGGAAAAGACTATGTTTAACAAAGTTAAACTAGGAAAAATCACAACACCTCTAACACCGAACAAAACTTGAAAAGAGATTCCGACAGTAGGTTCCGAAAATATGGTTCCGGAAATAGAATCTTAACAAAAGTATACAATATGAGATTCTACCTTAAAGCGTATAGAATCTAAATGAACCTGAGTACAAGTAAGGAAGTATAAGAAAGTTATACTTTCCTTATAATACAAAATGCAGCGGAAATAAACAAGTAGTAAAACTACAAGTAACAAGATATGAGTCTTTTAACACAAAGAGAAGGGTATCCAACAACCGTGGATAATGGTCCCTTGATTTATACTTTCAAGCAAGTCTGTCTTACCCACACCAGGGTAAGCCCTCGATACAAATATTGGTGTCTCTGTCTTGTTATCCCCGCAAGCCCTCAACTTCAAGGTAGTTGGCAACCTCTGTCTTCCTCAGTAAGGAAGCCCTCAAAATTTAAGGTAGTCGGCACCTCTGTCTTCCTATCCCCGGAAGCCCTCGAATGTAATCACCAACATTCAGAGTCGCACAAAGCTTTGAGAGTTAATAAGAGCCTCTCTCTCTAGAAATCACTTCAACAGCATATATGCACAAAACCAAGTTGTTCATCTGTCATCAGTATCGTTCTCTTTCAAATGAGATCCTATTTATTGGTAAGGTCGGCTCCCTCTCCAACGGTCATATTTTCCTTAAAGATCGGAGGGACCTGTACATGTGTCACATAGACAATGTTTAGTTTATAAAAAAATAGACGACATCTTTTTATAACAAAACTAGTGAAACAGACTGTACGACATCATTTTAAAATCTAACTCAAAAAAATTCAGAGTGGAAAATTCGGAGTGAAGGTTCGGAGTGTAATGAAAATAATAAAGAGTAGACAAATTATAGAAGTGTAAGCAGAATAAAAGTTCGGAGTCTTAACCAAAATATTTTTCGGAGTCTGAATTAATTCAGAGTGTATAAAAAAAAGATGATCAGAATCTGTTTAATAAATGAATTCAAAATGAGAATTCGGAATGAGAATTCGTCATCAGAATTTGTAATGAGAATTCTTTATCAGAATTCGTAATGAGATTTCTTCATCAAAATTCATAATGAGAATTCCTCATCAGAATTCGTAATGGGAATTACTCATCAGAATTCGTTGTGAGAATTCCTCATTAGAATTCGTAATGAGAATTTGTCATCAGAATTCGTATTGAGAATTCGTTATCGAACATCATAAGAATCCGTAACCTGAATCTGGATTAAAACTATATCCAGAATTCGGAATGAAACTTTTTCACAGTTCTCATTCTGGATTTCGAAGTGAAACTTTATCACAGTTCTTATCCATAATTCGGATCCTAAAACAGAATACTTAATATCAAAGTTTCAAGTAATTCTGAAAAAATAGAAATGAATCCGAATATTATACATAAGAAAAAATCTAGATGAAAATATGATAAGGATATTTTTTCTTATAAAAGTGATTTTCCTTATAAAATCAATTTTCCATATGAAAGCAATTTTCCTTATAAAAGAAATTTTCCTTAAGAAAACAATTTTCCTTATAAAAGCAATTTTCTTTAAGAAAGCAATTTTCATAAAGGTAAGGTGTTTGTAATTTTCAAAACAAGAAGGAATGTAAAAGTCATAAGGAAAACCTTATTGACTCAACAATACTTTTGTCCCACATGAAGTTAAACTGAAATTTAAGAACCACTTATGAGCTTGATTCCCATCCTTATGGGATAAATAGTGAAGTCCAACATTTCGATTCAGGACCAAGCCACAACATGATTATGGTTAGCATTGATCTGCCTATCTCTGTATACATTGAACAATACCCATATTTATGTGTCATAAACCTAAACTAAAATATTTTCATATCTTCATAAACACTTTTCATGACTTTTATGTCACAAAAATATCAAGCTTCTGAGAATTATTTTTCCTGACTATGTAGCACATGCCCATAGGAGGCCTTGCATAATCAGTCTACATAATAGACTTGATAGCCAAAACATACTATTATTTGACCATGCAGCCAATTCTCTTAGGTGACCCTGCATAATTCAACCCCCTAATGGGTTTTTCGGATAGTGGTAACATCATTCATGGGAAGAATGCCTCTTTTTTCCTTATTTGTCTTAGATGACAGTATGTAAGGATCCACAAAAACAGCTATCCTTATCATATTTGTCCCATATCTTTTTTCATGTTCTGAAAGTATTCAAGTCTATGGTTTATATTCTCCTTTACTAAGTTTGGGTCAGTCCTTCGTAGGAGTGATATTCATCCAGTTCTTCGATAATCTTTTTTGGAAATATCTTCTCCATATTCAAGTACCTCTTTCCATACATAAAACTATATACATTGGAAGATTTAAATATCCATGAAATTTCACTAGCTTTTAGCACTAGGAAAGTAAATTTCTGAGAGTTCTTTTTCCTGCCTATGTAGCACATGCCCATAGGCGTCCTTGCATAAACAATCTACATAACAGACTTGTTAGCCAAAAGATACTATTTATTTGACTATGCAGCCAATGCCCTTAGGTGGCCCTGCATAATTCAACCCCTTAATGGGTTTGTTAAATAATGGTAACTTCATTCTTGGGAACTACTTCTTCTAATGACTTTTAGCACTTTTTCATATCATTCCTCATATTCAAATATTCTTAAGTCACAGTTTACATTTTTTCCCTCATACTTGAGTATGGTACTTTGTTTTCAAATGAATTGTCAATGAATTGAGTCAATTTTAATTCATTTCGGTCAATGCTATTTTGACCTTAAACATTAGCCTCTTTATGTCTGACATGCATGACATTAAAATGCCCACAAAAGACAAGGAAACTCTGAATAAAAGTCAAGTTCCATCTCACTAAACAAATATTTTTTATGACTTAGGTAATATTGAGCAATTAAAAGGTTTTAAGTTTGTAGGGTTATTTACATTAATCCTAGTAAAAATCAAACTATGATTACTAGGCCCATCGGTATAAGTAAAATCTAAAGAATGTAGAAAAAGAGAATGCATGTACAAATGAGTGATGGTGAAAGTGTTTTTCATTGATGCACATGAGATAGGAGGACATCCACACACTGGAGTCTCTTCTCTTTTTCAAGAATTACAAGGGGATTTCAACATAATTCCTCATTTGATTTACGACATCCCAAGCTTCATTAGCAACCACTTGGAATTCATTCATTAAAATGAATACCATAAGAGATGCAGTGATACCAGCTCTTCTTGGAACAATTGTAAAAGAATGTTCTTGAGTGAGGTTTGAAAAATTTTCTATTGATCAAACAGTGACTCTGTTTCTGACCAAGAGACATGGAAGATGGATACATGGATTTGAGAATTGAGAATTCAAAGTAAAGAGCCATTTTGGAGAGAGTACTCTTTTCAAATATTGATCTAATGCCATGTTTGTCTTCTCTCCACCAACCGGCAGCGGAAAATATTTTAGCCCATGGGTTTGACATTTTCATATCTGCAAGGAAATGACATGGAGGAATAATCTGAAAGTTCACACCATTGTTGTTTCTCTTAATGTACAGAATAACCGAAATAGAGGAGTAGCAATGCAGCTGCATTTCAGGAATATAGTTCTTTGTACTTGGAACATTGAATCCTTGCCTATGACCATGCCCATATAGGGACAGGTAGATTCTCTGTGGGAAATTAAGATGATATTTCTTCAAGTACATAGCCAAATCTGGGAGAGTGTTGTCGCAGATATCATAGTAATCATGGCCAACAATGTTCATCATGTCATCAATCTGCTTGCTAGCCTGTTCATCAGCCATTCCGAATCTCCTAAGAGCTATTGAATCCGCACAAAAGTTGAACAAACTAACTCTTATATGGGTTTATTTTTTCATAAAATTTGTGAAGGAATTCATAAAAATGGAAAAGGCATTATGGCGCACAAGTCAAAACATGGCGCGCAAGTGTTAGTGTGCGGCTCTAGTTTTTGACGTGCAAGTATAAACCGTGCCGGTACAAATACCTATAGAGCAGCGCGAAAACAAAGAAACATCGGAAAACAGAGCAACATGCGCGGCTATGTTGACCTACGCGGCGAGATCTTGACAGTTTGAAATCTGGAAATCCGGATGCACTCTATAGAATTGAGGCCCTCTATTTATAGATGCGGCCCGAACCATGCGCGTCATACCCCTTCGTGCCAGGTTCTTGCGTGGCGCACACTTGCATGCTGCCCTCTGTGCCATCAAAACTTGCGCGCCACCTTTCCATTGGTTTTCTTCTTTTCCTCCGAGTCAAATCCGCATTTCTTTTGAATACAACTCTAAGGGGGGACTTTTGTTGACGCTCCTTTTCGTCACATTGTCTAAAATAATGGAAAGGGAAATGACTTATCACAAATTGATTCATCCTTTGAAGAAAACATCAAAAATGACAAAGGCATGAACAAGGGATCAAAAAGAACATGTGTCACGCAAGTTCTATCACTGTCGCGCACGTCCACCGGCGCGATGCCTAGTGGTCGCGCAGGTGATTTGCGCGACCTAAGTGATTATCGCCCAGGTCTTATCCAGCCTATAAATAGACCCTGTGGGCCTCACATTGAATGAGGATTTTTTCCAGAAACTCAAATTTGATCTCCCTGTGCCCTAGTCTCTTCTCAACACTTTTGAAACACTTATAAGGTAATTTTTTACCTAGAACCGTAGATCTAAAAAGGGGGAGTAAGTCTTAAGTGTTTAAACTCATCAACACTTGCGCACCTGAGTGGCCAGCTCTTAAGGGAAAAGGACACACTTGCATGCCGCCTTACTCCTTCAATAGAACTTGTGCGCCCCTCTTTTGGAAGAACCTCAAGAGTATTCTAAAGGCTTTAACCAAGAGTCTCTCAAGTATTACACTGCTGGTTAACCGTCGCGCACGTACCCATGTGTCGCACAGGTATACCTGCACGACTAGGACTTACGCGCCCACACAGTACCTGCACGCCTGCCAGGACTAGCGCACCCATGCAGTACCTGGGTGCCTACCAGGACATGCGCGTCCCTGCCTTTTTGGGTGCCCTTCTTTCCCATTTCACCCATCTTAATCCATTCCACCTCTCCTATTCAAGATTAAATCTTCAAGACACTCTTGAAAGCAATTTATGGAATGATTTTTTTATTTGGATTCCTTATCTGAAAGGAACTTTGTGGAATATCTCTCAAAACCTAGTGATTTAAAAATCTTTATGTCACTAAAAAATTGATATTTCATTCATTCAACCTCATCCTTTAATATGAGATAACCCCTTAATATGGGCCTCCTTTTCAGGAATAATCCATAGTCATGATTCTCAAATCTGGGCATCCTTCTTAGGAGTAAGCCCCAACCATAATTCTCTTAACTTGGGCCTCCATTTCAGTAGTAATCCCCAGTCTCAAATATGGGCATCCTCTTCAGGAGTAAGCCCCAAGTCCCTTCATTTTTCAAATCTCTTAACCTAGGCCTCCTTTTCAATATTAATCCCCAGTCTTAATTTCTCTTAACCAGTCCTAATTTACCTTTGATCATTGATTCCTTTTTAAGAGTAAAACCCAATCATAAGTCCTCTCTTAATTTACGACTCCTTTTCAGGAGTATGCCCCAAGTTATAGTATTCAAAATCACCATGAAGAACATATACCTTTATGGACCCTGTTTCTGGATTTCTTCTCTAAAGTAAATCCTAACCTTCATTTATCTTGGAAGTCATACATACATAAGCCCCATATTATTTCTTATGATTGCATCTTTCATGGCACAATTGCCTAATTGTTTTACCAATACCTCTTTTTTCTCACACCTAGCATGACTCACGTGAGTTTAGAGTGTAAAAGTAATTATGACATCCTTCTTTGAGTCATCAATCATAAACATCATACTCCCTTACTCGAACTATGTTGGTTCTGATTCCTTTTATAAACAAAGGATACATAGGTAACCCATATGCGGGTTCGATCCAAACTATGAAATAATTCATGTCCTTCTGAATGAAAATAAACTTCAAGTGCCCCACGGAGTGGCTTTAGAACTATTATGGTCATCATATAGACCAAGAGACTTTTACGTATCAAATTATACGATTGACTAAAAATATCTAACAAATACAGATGATTCTTTATCAGTGGAGAACCTCTAATATATATAAAAAATTGTCTAAATTTCTTACATATCGATCACTGATTGTTAGATCTAAAAGAAAACTCATTTTATATTTGGTTATTTAAAAGGATTCATTAACATAACTTTATTCTATAAAGAGAGTCCCGGAGTAGACAATAATTCCCCTTAAAAAGGTGTGATGAGTCCGACCTCCCATCTTCTCGACCAATGCAAATTCCTGAGCCTCATCAGTCCATAAACTAATGAGCACCTACCTTTGGAATGTATGTCCGAATGGATGTGGAATCAATGGATGTTTCCGGTTCTATGAACAAACCCGTTAGAAACCGGTCGGAATGGTTGAACCTCCTATCAAAGGAGGACATCCCCATAATCCAAGGGAAACAATATTCTGCTAAAAATCTTCCTCCAAATGAAGAGGTAATTGATATATATGCCATGTATATGACATACATGATGTTTACATTGTGTTTTTAATTTAAAAATATCACTAAACTTGTTCTTCATTCATTTGGATAAAAGGCCCACCTAGGGAACTCAAGAGGAATGCCAGAACATCAATCACTTCCCAATTGATCATCTGATCACTGAATCAATCATTGTATGTCTAGTTTGAACCCATTATGTAAGCTCTAAATTACCCATGATCCATTCATGGTTATTTTTTATCTGGACTATGTTATTTAAGGATGGATAAATATCCTCGTTACATATATCTACATTGTTCGTGCATGAATTTAAGGTAGAGGATGGATGAGGAGAGTCATACTATGACGAGGTAGGTGGTATCATGCATATTGCTTAATATTAAGTTGTTTATATGTGACATTGTGATGCGCTCCCATATTTGGGTGTCTATTTATTGTGAATTTGTCCTATGTTAATGCCGATGGATATATACATAATTAATTATATTATGTGAAGCATGTTGAGACTACTTGTTTTGATTTAGGGACACCCCATTGGTGTGTTTCCCTAGGAAAACAATTTTTGGGCTTTTTGGATTATGATCACGATGGTTATGCCTTTGTTTCCCCAGTTATTTGTTTTTTGAAAAAAATTGGTTAACAAAATTCCTACAAATTTAAATTTTTCCCTTGATAACAATGTAATATTGCAATGAGTGCATGTGTTTCCTCATGCAGAATTTCTTAAATAATGGGCTTGGAACTATTGTATTATTCTTCATGAAGGAATTTATTATTCACAATTGTGGTAAAGGTTTTGTGTTCATGTGGGCTATATATCATTATGCGTATGGAAAATTGAATATGGGGAAGGATTTTTTATGTATGTGGACTACATGAGTGAATGGTTTTGAACTGAGGATTGACTACGGTAATGACTTATGACGTGTCTTCCATGTTAAATCACAAGCTTTGATTAAATTGTCATTTTACATGATAAATTGCCTTCCAAGGTATCAAAGGTCTGCCTGAATGGGGGGATGAATGGCCATGGACAGATAAGAAGAAAATATGAATCAATGTAATTGAATTTCTATGTGAACATGAATGGTATAAATATAACAAAACTTGTTGGATCATTTACTTTTGATTAATTCCGACTTTAAAGATTTAATTATTATAAAATACTCTTTTATATACCCACAGATAGATTGGGATTGTTCTTTTTGTAGATTCCTACCAGGATTTAGTTCTCCCACCCAATTTGGGTAATGTTTTTCGTAGTAAATAGACTATATTGATGTAGGTGTCGATAAAGGAAAGCCTCCTTATACAAGCACTTAATTGTTTCTTTGGAGTAGGAGAGTGTGGGACCAAGACAAGCCATATGATAATAGTATGTTTCATTATGAATTTTTATACCTTGGTTTTGTAATTTACACTATAGAATTGTATATTTTGTTTTTATGATTTCATAGAACATTTGACATGCTACATCATTCTTATATTATATTCCATTAGGTTATCTCTACCCTTCAATATTCCATTGTTTATTTAAAGTTCCATGATGTTTACTATCTCTAATATTGTTAATATTTATTATGTTTTGTTACACTCCTCCAATGAGGGAATAGTTTTCCTACTATCAAACTCTAGGATCATTATACTAGTCATAAGCATCCTACGTTTGGGGAAATGTTATTGAGTACATGTGGCCAACCATGTACGAGGAACCTTTTCTTATATTCCACACCTTCGACATTACAAAGTGGTGTTAGATATTTTTTTCTATTTTTATGTACAATATGGAGATGATATAAAGGATATTTTATTTGGTAATTACTTATGACTGAGAGTAGCCAGTACATGTACAACGAAAATTCAAATTGCCTCTAATTAAATTTTGATTTTGGATAGTGATCTATAACAATTGATTCGATTTCCACATTTGGTTACACACTTGTTAAAAATCACATTATGTTCTTACTTTCCATTCTATTATGGGAGAATTACTGACGCATGTGTTGTGATAGTAGCTTGATACATTTTCCTAGTATTGTGATAGGCGTATTGGTATGTATAGTTTTTTGGATTCAACAGATGCCAAACATTGCTTCCTAAGGTGTTTGAGCCCTCTTAGAATAGAATCTGGAAGATCACGATTCAGACATTTATATATAATTGTTCTATTTTATGAAATGTGTGGGTTCTAAACATTTATTTGTATGGTGTATGGGCCCTAATAGATTGGAATATGGCATATTGTGTGTTATTTTTCAAAAAAGGTATTCCTGGAGGGTTATAAGGCATACTATTTGGAAAGCAAGACAACAAAGAATGTGTTTCTGTAAACACATGTTGTGTGTTCTTCTGAATCAGTGAAGTAATACTTTTATTAAATACACATTGTCTACATCGGGTACATGTTTTGTAGTATATGACCATCTAATGTGCTGTGTGATAGAAAACACAAGCTATTGAACATCGACCAGAAAACATTGTGCACATTTGTTACACACTGTGTATCCTACCCAGGTAGAACCCATGTGGACTTCACCTTGTTGAAGTATATGGGCATGAGGATAAACATGTGTAGACGACGTGGGCACATGGAACACATCGTGTACCTGTCGTTGACACATACCCTAGACGGTGGTAGAACACGACCATGTGGCATCGTAAAGGGACACACTGTGTATTCCTTCTACACATCATGTAGTCTGTTTTTTCAAAATTTATGTTATTTTCCTATTTAATTTTGGTACCCTCTATAAAAAATCAAGGTGATGATCTTGAACAAAGGCGTCTTCTTGAATTCTTAGTGTCATGCCACCATGACTACTGTGAGCTATACACTAGGAGAGAGGCAATGACTATAACTATAAAATGGAGGGTCATGGGCTACAAATGGATCCTAGTGTTATGAAAACTGCAACAAAATGTTTTATACCTAACGTAGGTGCAGATACATAGTTCCATGAATGGTTTGTGTGGTTCATATAGACCTTTTTGGGAGCACCCCAGGCTACCACATATAGGGTATAATTGACATGCATATTCTAGAAGCTGCATCTGCCTATTTTTTCAGGGGATAGAGGACAAAGAGCTATATATTCTTTTCTAGAATTACTCTTGAATCTCTTTGAGAATTGGGTACCCTTCTAGAGATGATGGTTATGATCTCGACATATATGCTGCGTGATTTTACCAAGAGAATGTTGGAATTTATCCCTTAGGTAGGTATTCAATGGGATATGACATGGGAAGAATTTTAGGTGGAATTCTATGATTATTATTTTCCCGAGATACTAAGGGTCGACCAATACTGTGAGTTAATGCACCTAGAGGATGTTACAGTGTCAGTTATGGACTATTCTTCTCAATTTATTGAGCTTAAACAATTCAATCCTATTCACATGGGTGATGATGTATCCAAAGCAGGATGATTCGAGGATGGTCTAATGTTTTTTATCTGATCGTAAGTGAATTTCATCATGTTGACTTATTTATCTTAAATTTTGAATCATGTTTAGATCAATAAGATAAATTTATAGGAATATAGTGGTGCGATCCATGGTGATTTCGCAGATGTTTCTGGTATTGTCTCAGCCGTTAAGAAGAAGCATCATGTGTAGTTCTCACGTGGTGATAGAAGCTTCCAAAAAATTTAATCTTGTGGCTAGGTGACATGATACCACTGTAGAAAGGATTGGAAAAAAATACCTCAGTGCCCAAGGGACATGGTTGATTGCTTCCATTGTGGTAGGATATACAATATACTACACTAATTTATGGAATTACCACAAGTAGATAGTGAGAGATGTTTTGTAAAGACACCACATATAAGAGTAGGGTAACTAGGTTCTCACAAGTATAAAAATGGGAATATGTCAGGGCATTCAGGACAATGTGGTGGTCGTGTACGTGGTAGTCCAACCCCATGATCTCAATAAGAAGTAGGGCGAGTCCCCTCAAGGTACCCAAGAAGTGTCTCAGGGTCGCAATGCAGGTCAAACATAGGTAGTGCAACAGACTCAGTAAGATCATGATCCTAGGCTGAATATAATTATAGGTATTATCCTTGTGTCCACTATTATATCTTCTCCACCATTTTACACTGTTTCAATACATATTTTTGTATTTGTGGCCATTGAGGAAATCCATAGGCTATGTGATTATAATTATTTTGATTTAATGATGCTAGAAACTTTGTTAGAGATTAGAATGGAATGTGTGAATCAATGAAAGTAGTTCCCCTTGAGATTTATGGGTGTAAAAGTATAAGGACTCACTAAATATTAGAGATAATAGGATTTGAGGAAATTATTAGAATAGATTGGTCGGTTATATTTATAGCCTTTGTTGATTACTATCATCATAGGGTGAGTTATACATCTCTAGATGGTGCAATGTTTCTATATAAGGGTGAGGTGGATTTCTAGGAATACAGATCTATACCCAACCATTATGGGATAGGCGGGATGAGTGCCCTTATTTTGATTTTATATCAAGATGTCCAAGGTACATGTATGAAGGATTTTACTCTAGTGGTAGGTCATTTTAGGAACATTTTCCCAGACAAATTCTTAGGATTACTTCATTTCAGCGGGGTGGTGTTCACTATTGATCTAGTGAAAACGAATTCATATGTATCTATTCCTCCTTACAAGATGACTATGATGGAGTTTCAAGTGCTCATGATGAAGTTGTAAGATCCATAAGATAAGGGTTTTATCTGAACTAGTACTTTTCCGTGGGGTTCACTGGTCTTTTTCTCTAATAAGCGAGATGGTACAATTAGGCTCTGCCTAGAATATCGGAATTTAAACCAATTAATGGAAAAAATCTTCTATATCATTCCACATATATATCACTTATTTGATCAAAATTTATATGCTCAAATGTTCTCGAAGATTGACTTGATGTCTTGATATCTCCAGATATGTGTTTGACCTGTAGACATACCTTGTATCATGTTTTGTAGAAATTATGGCCTATATGATTACTTGTTTATGGTATTTGGTCCCGTGAATGATCCATCATCTTTCACAGAACTAATGAAAATAGTTTTTCATAATTTCCAAGATTCACTTGGGGTGGTTTTTGTGGAAGATATCATGGAGTATTTTCACAATCGACTCAACTATCCAAAACACCTTGAGGTCATTTTGAAAACAATGTGAGAGAATATATTATATGTTAATCTCACAAAATTCCACTTATGGATTGATTAGATTCACTTATTCTCTCACATTATCTCATATACTATATAATTAGTGTACTTAGAGAAAGAAAGATAAGTAGTTATCTGAGAGAATCCTAATAACAATTTTGAGTTGCAGAGTTTCTTGTGGTTAGCTTGTTACTAAAGGTGTTTAATCTAGTACTTGTCATGCATAACAATGATGAACACTGGATTGACTAGGTATGGTGTGAAGTTTGAGTGGTCATATTCTTTCTAAATTTCCTTTCATGAGTTGAAGGGACATTTGACTACAGTATCGATACAGAAAAATTCCAGAGCTAGAAATGAGTTTCACTATATAATGTGTTGCATCACGTATTGGGTGGGAAAAATTCTTATATAAGGGATCGAGTTTTTGTGTATGGGTCTTGGTAGTGGAAGCCACATGAGAGAAATTACCCGACACATGTTCTCAAGTTAGCTTCAGTTGTTCTTGGTTTGTGATTTTGGAGAAATTATTTATTGGGAGAGCATTATGTGGTGTAAAAAGACATTAAAAGTCTCAAATACTTCTATTCTAACCATTAAT
Organism: Viscum album; assembly: GCA_963277665.1. NCBI lineage: Eukaryota > Viridiplantae > Streptophyta > Magnoliopsida > Santalales > Viscaceae > Viscum > Viscum album. The sequence continues at coordinate 1,430,531,437 of OY728155.1, read as the reverse complement.
TGAATCTGGGACAACTATGGTGTGTGTAATACCTTCATTCATTCCATATTGAGATTTCTTATACAACTACTAATGGAAATCTAGTGGTTTACGCACTCTACAGTTGGAATCAGATTCCAGAATTGCTGGAGGCTAGTGGTGATTGGAAGCTTATGGATTTGTTCTCTAAGATGAATTTAGAGGTGAACGATAGTTAGGTACACACTTATCTTTCATTTGGGATGTTACATCTACATTACCAGATATAGTGATGATGAGGCATCTATTAGATTCTGAAGGCCTAGTTCTATGATAGAGAGTGACATGAGTGGACCCTCATCCTGGATGGATGATATGCAAGGATGAGGTTCTTTGTATCCATGGATGATTGTGGGATCAAGGGGATATACTTGAGGAAAAAATGTGATATTTTCATGGATAAAAATGGTCAATGAATCCTATAGTCACCAAGATCTACTATGACTTGAACGAATAATACATGTTTCCAAGTATGAAGCCTTATGTAGTGGGTTTTTAACGAGATGTTCCACCTTTCTCTATGTGATTGGTAGAATCAACGAATGGATGGGATTGTACAGTAGTTACCTATTCTACAGTGGAAATGGAATGATTTCATGATGGGTTTTATTATGGCATTACTGATGTCTCCATGATGCAACGATGATGTGTGTGTGGTAGTTGACAGACATACAAAGGTCACTCACTTCATACTAATCAAGGAGACCTTGGATGTGGATGATATTAGAAATTGGTATATCTGAGAGGTATTACTACTCCATGGGGTCCATAGTTATATAATTTTAGATAGGGATACCCTCTTTACATCTCGTTTATTTTTTAGATTTCAGAGGGTGCTAGGTAAATAGGTGTTTCTGAGCCCAACATACCACACTCAGACTAATGGATAATCAGAGAGTACGATACTGGTTGTAGAGGAAATAATGCATGCATGTGTCCTAGAAATTGGGGGCTCATGGGATACTTGTATTCCCCTAGTCTAGTTTACCTAAAATTAAGATTTTTTAGAGACTATACTGATGGCACGTTATGAGGCATTATATTTTAGGACATGTAGTTCACCCATGTGCTTCTTAGAGACAGTTTAGGCAGCCCTACTAGGACCATGAATCATTTATTGGACATCTGATCTGGTATAATTGATTCTAAAATAAATGGCTACTGCACAGTATTGTCAAAAATAATTTTTCAATGGACACAGAAAACAGTTGGAGTTCTAGATCAGGGATCATTTTTTCCTATGTGTCGTACTGATGTTTGTTCATAATATAATTATGAGACAAAATAAAATTTCACTGAGATATGTCATACTATTTGAGATTCTAGAGTTAGTCAGGTCAGTTGCCTATCTGTTATAGTTACCTCAGCGGTACCACTCCATGAATGATGTTTACCACGTACCTTGGATACACTGATATCACTCAAACTCACCTCACATTTTTCAACAAAAGGTTGGTGAGATTCTTGTCATTGCACCCTTTGAGGAGCATCTGATTTGTATCATTGATTAGAGAATGATGTTTCTCTAAAGACAGTCAGTTCCTCTCATACATGTGTTATGGAAGAATGGCTAAGTACAGGATGAGACATGGTAGAGAGAATCGAACAAACATGCTTAAGGAAAAAATTTATTCTTAGATATTCCATCACCACCTTGGGATGGTAAATTAATGGAAAAATTTATTTAAGGGGGATGTTTTCATGAACTTTGTTCATCCTTTGAGGTACAATTTCTTCTTTTAAGTTTTATATGAGTTTTTTTCAAGAAAACAAGTGAAAATGTTGAAATGTAATTTAATTGTCGGTTACACCCCATGTATTCCCATGAATATGTTGTGTAGTATATCTTTGTATGAAGGGAATACATGACATGGGGGCTAGTCAGGAATAAGAGGGTGAAAAAAATACACTCCATGTATTCTGAAGCACATGCCGTGTATTAATTTTTGAAGGACCTCTAAATTATTTCAGTTAAAGTCAGCCACTTAATAAATAGTCAAATTATAATCATTCGATTTTTATGGAATTACACACTGTGTAATTGGTTTTTGGTTTTCCTAATATGGGTAGTAGACTCATTCATCGATCATTTTGTCAAATTGTTATCTTGGGTAAATCTACCGGAGTTTCGGAACTTCATCCCCCCTTTTTTAACATATTAACACCTAATTAATCACATTAGTTCTAGTTTGAAAACAACTGGTAAGCACTCTATGTCACATAAATCATTCACTGTAATTTATGTTCTTGTCAATGTAATTTATGGATTAGTAAATATCCTTGTTTCCTATATCTATAATGTTCATCCTTAAATTGAATGTAGATACATGATGATGAGAATCATACTATGATGAGTTAGGTGATCTCATACATATTTCTTAGAACAAAGATGTTTATATGCTACATTGTACCACGTGCCGAATTTTAGGGTGTCTCTTTGTTGATAATTAGACCTATGTTAATGAATACAGATATTTAGAAATTTAATTATATGAAATTATTTAGTTTTAGTCTTCGTGTTTTAATTTTGGGATACTTCGCAGGTTCATTTCCCTTGGATAACTATTAGTGGTCCTTTTGGATTACGATAACCATGTTTGTTCCTTTTTTTACCAGTTGTGGGTTGTTTTAAAATATTTTGTTAATTAAATTCTTATAAATATGTTTTTTTCACTTTTTAACCATGTAATATTGTAATGAATTCATGTGTGTCCTTATGTTGAATTGCCAAAAAGTCTGGCCTGGCCCTGTTTAATTATTTTGTCTGAGGAAATATATTTTTCATTGTTGAGGGAAAGGTTTTGTGTTCATGTTAGGTGATTTATGATATTCTTATGGGGAATTTCAAATGGGAAAGGATTTTTTATGTTTGTGTAATGAATGCGGGAATGGTTTCGAACAATATATTGACTATAGTAAATAATTATGATTTATATGCTAAGCTAAATCACAACAATGGATTCAATATTCATTTTAGATGATAGATTACCTAATGTGCTATCTGTTGAGGGCAAGAATAATGGATTGAATGGTTAGCGCCAAATCAAAAGAACTTATGAATCAATGTAATTGAATTTCTATGAGAAAATGAATGGTAAAAATGTAACAAAAAATAAAGGATTGTTTAATTTTTAGTACTTCATAGTTTCATGATTTCATTATTTAGCACTATTGTTTCATATAATCCCACACTAATTGGAACAGACATTTGGTTGTTTCTTACTGGGATTTATTTCTCACTCTGTATTTGGTTCATGTTTTTTTTCCCAAACAGTCTATATTGTAGCATGTGTCGATAGGGGAAAGGATCCTAATACATGTACATGATTACTACATATGACCATATTAACATGGTTATAATCCATGGATTTTATTGTTTTTGTGTTTATGTTTTTATTTTATTACATAGTATTGTATTATTCTTGATAATAGTTTTTCTTTTTTGCTTATTTTTAGAAAATGTGACATGATGCATTGTTCTAATATTGTATGCCTTTTCATTATCTCTACCTCTTAGTCTTAACTTGTTTACTTCAGTTTCATGTTGTTTACTACTACCTCTATTGTTATTATATTTTTTGATGTGTTACACTATCCCAATGAGGGCATAGATTCCCCAATATCACAACCTAGGCTGTCAATGCTAGTCAGAATCCTCTAGTGTTTTTGGAAATGTGCTTGAGGCCATGTGTCCAACTAGGGGTGGGGAACCATGGATGGCATCCACTTCTAGGAATTTAAAATTTTGTTCTAAGATAATATGAATAGGGTTATAATGATATTAATCCAATAGGAACTGGACCTTTTTTGATATTTTTTTATCCTTGTCTCTTTTATCCTTTTTGCCTCTAATTATTTTATCAAACAATTGACAATTTTAGAGATAAAATAAAAACCAAATAAATCCAAAAACCCAATGAATGATTCATTAATAAAATTTTTAGAATTGTGTCATATTGTTTTCAAATATTTGATTTTAATAAATTTTATATCTTTTAATTTTACATTTTTTTATTTAAGTGTTGAATTATGTCAATGTTGGGACAATTCATTACATGACTTTAAAAAAAATTACATGATTATTTATAAAAATATAAATTTATTAAATTAATTTTTGTCATATTCGTTCATAATATTCTTCGATGGAATAAAATATATGATTTATATTTATTTTAAAATTATTTATACCCTATATTTGATTCTTCATTTAATAAATAAATTACTACATCATTATTGTGTCACTATTTAATTATATTATTTGATTCCTAAAAATTCTAAATAAATTATCATGATGAAGTTAATATTTTTATATTTATTATTACTTTTCATATTTTAAATTATCACTCACATAACCCCATATAAATATTATTTTAGTAAAAAGAGTCCTTTTTATGGAATATTTTCTTTTACTATAAATTAAATATTAAAAATGTCATAATCACCCTGAAGTGGCTCCCAAGGATCACAATTTTGGCCCAAGGATGGTTATGGAAATTAATAACTCATCAAATATAATTCAAACAATCTTTAGGTTGAATATAAAATATTAAATACTAATTTTACCTTTAATTGATCTATTTTCCTTGAACCTTGTTAAGTAAAATACTAAAGTTATTATTGACCAAAAATTATTTTGATCATATTAGACCAAATATTTCATACGGATTATAATAATCTCTATCCATTTTTTAAAAATCAATCAACAAAATTGGTTAAATTTATTTAATGTTATTTCTATTGATGGATCGAGAAAAAGTTGTTTTGAAGTAAAGTGTAAAAAGTTCACAAAGTATGTATATCCAATTTCAATTTGGAATTGATTAAAATTACTTAAAATTAATTACATGATAAAAATTTTAAGAAACTATACTTTCCAAAAAATTTAATTATAACAAAACTGTGTAAATAAAATTAATGAAAAATCACTTTTTAATTAAAATGAATTATTTTTCTGTGTTCATTAACAAATAAATATTATCATAAAAAATACAAAAAATTAACCCAAAATATATGTTGATGAACTGTTTCCACATAATAAGTTTAATTTGTCATATAAAATTTAAAACACCATCAAAATTTAATATTAAAAAATCTCTTCCATCAAAATGCGGTAAAAATAATTTTCAAAAATATTACTGTTTTAATCCATAAAATTGAATTTTTAATTATTTAATGCACCTTAAATTTATTAAATGAAATAAGAAAAATTTCATAAATTTGTGTAAATATAATATAGTAATTTCTTATTAATTTTCGAAGATACAAATACTAGACGATAATTACAACTTAAAATAATAACATGAATAATATGTTATATTTTAATCAAACTCATCCTTTTATATGACATAAGATTTCAATTAAACCCATTTTTTCACATGAGGTACTCAATTAGTCATAGAAGTCCCTATAAAATAAATTAATATCTTATTCATAAATATTAATAGATATCAATTTTTTATTATATAATTACCTGGGATGTTACAAGGAATCATATGAATCACTTTGTGAATAACGATTTAAAAATAGAGATAATAGATAGATGGAATAGTATATTAAAGTACTATAATAATATAAAATTCATATTTTGAGAAAATCAGTGTTGAAATTAAAAAGAACATATAAAAATAAAGACAAACTAACATTAATGGGACCTTAGGGGCCACCACAAAAAATAATACAAAATTTCTACAATTAATGAACAAGAACTAACATAGAACATAATACCTATGATGATGTATGATTAAACAATAAAATCCTTATAGGTCACCAGAACACGATGAAATAATTTCAATTTTTTTCCATAATAATTTTTTCATAGCTAGTGGGAAAATAAACATTAATGTAGCCTCCTAAAATATAATATACAGGAAAATCTATGTATTTCAATGAGAATTACCTAAATCATTTTTTGGTGTCCTCTAATAACCAAGCACCTTTCTTTTGAAGACAAACATGTCAGAAAAGTCATCACACAACGTTGCACAGCTTGATAAATTACATTAAAATTAAACCATTAGTATTATACAATTGATACATATTCAAATTTTTTCCTTTAACTATATTAATCCATTAATATAATAAAATACCAATTATGAAATTATTTTTTAAGAACTGACATGCAAGATCATATAAAACTCCAAAACTATTATCCAAAAACCTCTTTGAAATATACTATTTTAAAGAGTAAACTAAATACTCACAAAATAAATCATTGTAGGAAGGTACCAATAATCACATGACATGTATCAAATATAATCAAAATATGGTTCCAAACCAATTAATAAAATAAAAGATAAAAAATAATTATATCTAAATCCCATAAGAAACTAAATCACTGAGAAATAAATTGATTGAATATATAATGGGACTGAATATGGATTCATAATGATCAATGTACCACCTATATATGGGTTTATCCACTAAAAATATCTACTAGTATATGATTAGAATATACTATTACCCATATAGCCCACACAAGCCATCATTGGAATGAAAAAACTCACAGATCCCTACATTACGATTATGTAGCATTAGCGACATGTGAACTTACTAAAGTGACAAGTTAGATCTTCCAATTACTATCTGGACTCCCATAAAAATTTATGTGAGGATTAGTGAAAAAATACAAGTCTAAAATACAATCCATAATCAAGGATACCATCACCCCTAACAAAAATCATTGATTAATCCAAAAAATAAAACATCAACCCATGTAACAACCTACAAATTCACAAACAAGATGACATAAAAGCACCATTTTTCAATCATGAACACCCAAAAGGTGTAAAAGATCAATGGGATATCATGGAATGTGTCTCAAAACAACAATTTAAAAACAAAATATCATCCCTGGATCTAACATGAAAATAGAGATTATAATTTGAGGCCCATTTTATATTTCATAAGACAATGATTAAAATATTTTAAGAGGATATATAAAACCAAAATTTAAATTATGACTTTTCAAGGATACCTTCCTATAAGGGGATTCATCTTGAAATGTCAATAGTATGAAAATTTCACCCATATTTACATAAAATAATATTATTGGAGTCACTATGGAAATTTCACAATGGTTGAATTGTATACTTATTTAAAATCGTCATTTAAAATCTAATAAGTAACCCCTTTTCTAATTCATTATATGGTCAAGAAGTCATTTAAAAATAATAGTTCCACTAAATCCTTTTACTAACTCATAGAAAAAAATGATGCATAAATTCATTTTTCCCCACCTCATGGTCATTTCACAATGATTCATATAAATTTTATAAAATAAAATTTCAATAAAACATTACATTTAAAATCATAACATATATATTTTACATTACATGGAAACAATTCCAAGATAAAAATATACCAAAATTGTTTAAAATCACTAAGGTGTGTAATATATCAACCTGATTTCGTAATACAATAGTATTGAAAAATAAAATCATATTTAGAGATCCAAAATGAATCTAATTACATAGTAACAAATACATAAAAGAGATTAACAACATGTAGAAACACCATAGAACATTATGTTTTTGATGAATACCACATCTTACCTACATGTATACACACACAGAGAGATAAACACACACACATATAAACATTATAATAAAATGTATATATTAACCTCAATGTAAAGAAATATCATCAGGATGTATTTATATATATACTTACATATGTGTACGAGTTCAAGTCCATTAGGTGAAACAAAACATATTTCAAACCATAGGGAAACAAAAAACCCCAAAAACCATATTAATTTCGGTCCAACTGAAATGGTAATGAAAACCAACCACAAATGGCGACGAATAAATCAAATTGAACATAAATTATTTTCCTTAGACAGTGGATGTAAAAGAAATTACATATTATGTTTCACTTCACATTACCAAAAAATGGTTTGAAATTACCATAATTTTGTTATACCTCACAACAGGTTTAGATATAATGAAATGGAATGACAAGAAGGGGAAGAAATAGTTGAATAGGCTGGATGGAGGCATGTGGATACCTTAGCTAGAGGTGTTGACTTAGAATATCAATGAAATTTGGTGGAATAATCATTGACATGGATTACTATAGAGATGGGTGGTTCTTCCATGTCTAGAGAAGAGGGGGATATGATATTTTGTGATTCTATTTAGAGAGGGAGTGGGAAAGTGGGGAGGATCAATGAAAAAAATAAAAAATAATTAGATTATGTAATAATGGTTTATCAAAACCATTATCTAATAATTTTATCCCCGTTGGATAGGAATAAAGAACCCATACAGTTACCAATAAGTGGACTCATGGTTTTCAAAATCCATATAATCACAAAATACACAACTAATACCCCATATAGATTATGGAGATATTTTTAAAGACAAATATGTCACAAAATATAGGAACAATAGTTTTTTTCCAAAGGATAGGTCCACTTTCATGGGAGCCCAATAGTTTGATAAATCATGTGAGATAACCCTGCACTACTAAAAAGGACTCCAAAATCCATAATTATTGCATTAAAACTATAATAAACTCATCCTAATAATTATAAGGATAATACCATACTGATATTAAAATAAACATACATTGATGTTGTCATATAAATTCTAGTAGAATCACAAATGAAATAACTACTCTAATATTATTTTGTTATGAATGTGTTATATTATCAGAGCATAGAAGGTGTGTTACTTTGGTAAATCATCCCATTTATCAAAGACTATATTTTATAAATCTTCATAATAGAATATTATGGGGATCAATATGTGAATATGACTGTATGCGAATCAAATTGGTATATGAAATGTGACACATCAGATGACGATGATCAAATATTGAGTTGATGAAATTGACAGAGAACACTAGAAGGTCAAGTCTTTTTCCCTTCCTATATTAATGATTCAAATGATATATTCTCCAAATAGTTTGTCAAAAATTGGGGATGTGGAAATAAAAAATGGTGAGGCATGTAAAGGCAAGGTATGTTATGGTTATAATGGTTATGAAGGGATTACATATTTTTTTGTCTATTCGTCATTTTAAATATTTTATTTTTCATTTATAGGTTTTGGTTTAGTATTATTATGATAATACCCATTTTTTGATAATCCTACAAATTAATTTTTATTGTATATTATTATTTATCATCGAATTTTTTGAATAATGTTATATTAACTTTTATTTTCACATTCATTTTTATAAAATGGGTTATTGATTTTCATTGTTATTCTACATAATATGTAATGATCAGGAAGGTTATTTGTGTGTTTTTTCAGTATAAGAGTGGATTGAGATAGGGAGATATATTTTTTCCTTCTCCATTTATCATTATTGGGAAAACATTATCCAGGATTCATAAGATTGATTCAAATTATAGATGATTTATATTTCATAATAACTGATAGTATAACGATCTCAAATTTTTTGTTTAATCACAACATCATCATCTTATAAAGATTTTACTATTATTTAATCACATTGATATGAAATTATAATAATGTTTTGGATTTTATCTCATGATGTTTTTTTATTGTTGAATGTGTTTTAGAATTTTTGGTGGGTTCTACTAATTAGAATTGATATGCAATCTTAGCGTGTTAATGATTTTAGTGGGAACATTAGTCAGTATTTATTATGGTTCCACTACATTCTAGAGTCATTTTTGTCCACAATTCCACCACATTGCAGAAAGAATTACATCTAATATAATACAATTTCATCAAAAAAATTTATACGATTAATGTTTTCTAATTAACATTTTTCTTATTTCAAATTCTCCAAAATATGGACTCATTATTTATATCCCCAATAGAATCCATAGAATGATTAATAGTTCATGACATACCTCTATTTATAAATGTAATTATAAATCTCAGAAGACCAATATATTCTATAAATCATTAAGTCTTTGGTATATTATTGCGTCCATCATATTATGTATTATCTTAAATGAAATTTGATTCTACTTCACCATCATATTACGTGTTTGAACATATATAATGAATCATTATGGGTTAAAAGGTTTAATAATTTTTACATAATAGTCTTCTTTTTTTGGAATTTTCCATTCATGGTGTCCTTATATTGTTTTTTTGATTTCTATATATCATTCATGATAAAGCCTTATATTCTACTATGATTCATGGAAATGATTTAATTTAAAATTTACAAGGTAATGGAGATCCTTTTAAAACTATTTCTAAGGAATCCACATTGTTCTAATATATCATTGATAATTTTAATTGTACACGAGTGTGTTGTGCTCCATTTTTAACCACAAGAATGTGTTCATGACATAGATTCATTCATTTTATAGGATATCTACTTGAGTTAGATGATCATTGTTTTCTATCATGGATATTATTTTATTTTATTTTTTAACCACTATACCGATACTATAGACCAATTTTTCTCACTTGAACACTTACATCCAATGTATTTTTTATTGGTAATTCAAATTCTATCTTTAATTTTTGATTAGGAAATTTCTTAGATTACATTTAATCTTATTTGTGTTCATATTATTCACACTACAGTTTATAATAGTGTCTATTTGGCATGGGTTCCTATATTTTATTGAAGTCATAAAATGATTATATAATTATTAGGAATCCTTTTTCCTGCATGATTTTATTATATTCTTCACTTTTCATTTAAAATGATTTTTACCATTATTATTCGATTGAAGGATACTTCTATCAGTAATTCATGGGAAAGATCTCAAATCATTTTTCCAATTTTTTGTAGATTATTTTCTAATTATTGTTTTATTGTAATAGGATATATTTATTTGTGGGTATTATTGTATTTTAGTATTTCCAGTGCTTTTCATCCATCTTTTCTCATAGTGGGTTGTTGTTTACCATCGCCTAGTGTGATGGTATGGTTCTTTTTTTGATCAGCTAAAGATCCTTTTAGTTGGTTTCTTTTTCCAAATTTATAGTTTTTATTTAAATTACATGTACTAATATATTAACATATTAATTTTTATTTCATTTCATTTAATCAAAAAAAATCATTATGTAATATATTGTAAGGGTTTTCATTGGATAAATTTATTTTTCCTGATTTCCATTGATTTTTCTATGATAATGCACTTATTATATTATTATGTACTATAATCTTTTTCATTATTATGGTATTTATGCATTATCCAAATGGAATTTACATTTTTTTCATGAAAACATTATTTTGTAATTGTTTCCTTTCTCTATGAAAATTAATATTATTAAGAATAATTTTCATTCTTATTTTAGCTGTTTTATAATTATTAATGTATTCTGTCTATTGTTTCATGAATATGTTTTTTAACAAAAAAATTATCTTTTTATGTCATTTTATATTTTCTATAAAACCATTTACATGTTTTTAAAATTATTTTATTAGTTTATGAGCCATTTTCTATTTTCATTAAAAAAGTGGGACAAATATTTTTCATCTTCATTTCAATTAATGTTTCTAATTTGTATATTAAAATATTTTTTTAAGGGTATACATAATTTGATGATTATCATAATTTTCTATGGTCATTCTATATTGATAAAATCCAGAATCTTTCTATTGATATCTTACAATTTAAATATATCATTTTTTACTGGTAAAAGATATTCATTTCATTTCTATTTTTTAATACCAATTCATAATTTTTAAAAATAAATAATTGATATATATATATATGTTATTTTTCACATTTTTTATACATTGAATAAATTATAATTATTAATTGATGGTTATGGACCATAATATTAATGATCCTCAGTGCATTGATAGGTTTCATGTGATAAACTAACATTGTTATTTAAAAAAAATTCTTATCATTGTTACTATTCATGTGAATGAGACAAGTTGTTATGCAAGCTTACATGAACATCCCCATGTTCCAAATGATTCTGATTTGTTTTGGCGGTCTAAAAATTGTTGTGAGAAGACAATACCTTCGGTTATGGAATAAATAAACATAGTTGAATGATGCTAAATAATTTAATATCAATCAATTTAAATAGGTAACATTAAATTTCCATGTCAATATGAACATAAAAAATAATTGTATTCCATAATATATTCAATACTAAGTGTCGTTATGAACAAAAAAAGTATCATATAAATACATAATCAAATTATAAAATCCCAATTTTAGTCATAAAAGACGTGATGAACCCCATAACCATGATTGAATTATAGTAATAATAAAATGAAACAATCAAATTCATAGCCCCATGACCCTATATTGAACTATGTAATGTCCATGATTTGACATGTATTATTTCATACATTTAAATGGAAACATTTCAATACTAATCCCTAAAAAGAAATTTTATTTAAGGACTAGTGTTCTTGTAAAAATTTCATGTAAATTATTAATATATTAAATGGCAACCAAGAACTGTTTTCCTATAAAAGATGAATAACTACTAAACTGGTGCCTGAATCCGTAATCTAAGGGCTCTATTCTGTTCAGAACCCTGATATTTCATTATTAAGGGAATAAATATTATTGGCATGGGTCATCTTTAGAATGTAGTTTTTTGTGTCTTAATAAATAAAATTAATGATGAATTTATATTATTTTTAACATTTCACCAATTCAGTGAAATTATATTAAATTAATCGGTAGATAAAGGGAGATAGGGTTAAGCAGATAATCGTAGAATTTCTTAGAGGCTCTAGAAATAACGTGGATAATTTTATCTATTGTGAACAATAACATAATTTTGGATCAGATAACTGCAGATGTAATTTTTGATGGATCGTGAAAATGGAGGTGACATGATAATCAGTTATCTTAAGTGAACAATACATCATATATGTAGTTAACTGATCCTTGTTGTTCATTCCCTTTCCTAGAATCAATAATGAACATGGATCATCCAATAAATAGGTTTACCCATAGATTGATCAATCTTGTGGGACGATCATATTTACATGAAATCGTTGGGGGTGAATTATTTATTATTGTTTCTTCATTATTCATTCTCACGTGAACATATTATGGACGACACCGACAAAGTGGAAGATTCATTCCTCATGGAAATATTTATTCTTTTCATACCCTTGTTCATGGAATTTGACATTTTTGAATGTATGTGGTCACTTCATGACATTCCAGGAGGATTTGAACGTGATTGGACCACCATATTAGGGGAAAATTAACCATATAGGCTGCAGAATGGTCGATTAGGTCATGTGGAACCACGATTTATGATAACTCCAATTTACGGGCATTGAATGAGCTATAGGGGTCAATGGAAGGGATTATCGACATGTCAAACCTGATGATTAGTGAAGACGATAACACGTGAAGGAGACCATGTGTGGGAGGCACCACATGGTTAAGGTGTTGTGAAGAGGTGCGGTTGGAGGCAAAAACATGGGGTAGCATCACCCCTAAACAGTGGGGCAGTGTATACCAAGGGATTCGATGGTTTTGCATGATGGTTTCAAGGAGGTAGCCGCTTATGTAGAGGTTGTCCATGTGGAGAATGTAGTTGATGTGAGGTCACATGGCATGTATACATGGAAGTTCGACTATGCATGATGTAATGAAGCAACATTTGGAGTCAAGGGGCATCATGTCGGGGTACAACATGTGCAGAAGACTAGACAAGATCTGGTTCATGTTTGTCAGGCTAGACTGGCCTATGTTCTTTTTGTTTGGAAGAGGTAGGACAGGCCGACCGACAGATCGGGCCTGGTCTGATAGGTTGGATCAAATCTAAAATGGACCTGTGTCTGACTTGTTTCATTAGAAGTGAAAATAATAATGAAATTTTGGGTTTGTTTAATGAGTTGTTTATTCGGATTGGACCATTATCCTAAAATGTATTTCGGGGATATGTTAAGTGATTTTTTGTGGACGTTTTCATACAATCAAATTTAATGAGGAGTAGGTTCTCCCAGAATGAGTGTGCTAAGATATGAATCATGTATATTATTGTGACATTGAGAATACCTGACATTTTGAGACTACATTACTTACCAAGACTATGTGTCATTCCAAAATTATAATTTTTATTAAGACTACATTCATTATCGGGACTGGGTGTCTCATCAGGACTACATGACTTATAGATTCTTGTTGATTTGTGGATTATGTGTAATAATCAAATTTTTCATACAATAGACATATACCTCTATGAGATGACTACACAATTTATTAATGGAATATATTGTGTACATTATTTTGGTATACTTTTTTTATTTATTAGTTTTCTTACATTGTCTTTTCGGGTTATCCTACTAAGTATTGCTTTACTCACCCCTACATAAACTTTCCCTGCACATGTCATGTCTTGTGAAGACAATTTATACTTTAATAGATCCATAGGTATACCAGGGAAACATCATTCATAGAGTGAACATATATTCGAGGTGAACTCTTATGGGTTCAGATAGTTGTCCACTACCTTTCCCTTCTAGTAGGGTTTTCTACGGAGAAGTTTCATGAATTTTTCCACTCACATTTAATTTCTCTTTCTTTTTTTGTCATTGTATTAACGTCTTATTTACCATCCATTTTTATACAGTCGTTCTTTGTTGTATGTATGATATTTCATGTTTAAATATTTTAATTTGTGTTTTGAAATTTCAGATTTTTGATCTTGGAGATGTGTGTGTGTGTCCACGTACATATGAAAATTCCTCTCATTTTTTAGATATGCCTACTCAGTGCTAGTCACTAGCCCATTTTCTATTAGAGGTGGTCTTGGGATAGTCACAGATCATTCCCCTCGAGGAGTATTCATTGAAAAATTGGAATCATAGGGAGGTTTTTCATAAGGATTGAGAGATCATGAGGTTAGTTTGAGAAAAAAAATTAACTGTTTAAAGTCCTACTTTCTCACATGAGATTCCACTATTAGTGCATCATCAAACATATCCATACACAGGGATTGTGGATGTATCAACACAGGTAATTATAGAATTAAACCATTTAATTTTTATTAAATTTTTTGAATTATATAGGGGTTTTACCTTTATATTTCATCTTTTTACGATAGTGTACTCTAAATGAAACAATGAGATTCTCCAAAATCCATTATTGCACACGAAACTGAGTGATACCAAAAGATAATACATTATTAATATCTTTATTTAAAATAAAAGATAATTCCTATAAATGTTATTAGATGGAATAAACATAACTTTCTATACTATGTTTACAAATGTTTGTTACATGTTTTTAAATTAATAAATTACATTTTAGAGGCATAAAATGAGAATGAATCCAATTTTAAGCATAAAATACTCAAATATTTTTAAAATAACAATTTACCACATTTTGAGGAGGAACCTATTTTATACATGTTTTTTCAGATTTTATAGGTTTTATTTGAAAAAAGTAACATCTTATTTGGAAGAAATATATAAAAATTTATTTCTTAGGAATTTTTTTTCTGGTCTAATTCATATTTTAATGAATATTGAAAAATACATCATTTTAATTCAAAAATGAATTTTTATATACTTTAATTGTATTCATAAAATATTTATTCAAATGGTATTAATGTATATTTATATTATGAATTTATCATTTAATATATGGTTTTTCATTGGATATAATTTCACATTGAAATTTGATATTAACACATGTCAATCATTTGATGTCTTATAATTTTAAAAGAATAATTTTCTAGTTTTGACAATGGTAATTAATATTAAATTATATATTGTAATTTTTTAGTTTAAATTTGGAAAAATTGATTCCATATATGAAATCAGATGGTATAAATTATAAAAATTTCTTCCTTTTATGTTTTGACATGATAAATAATATCTTTATTAATTATTTTTATTTACCACAGTTAAAGAGTAAATCAGATAAATGAGTGTAAAATAAATATTATAAAAATAGAAAACTACCCTAATACATGTCATAATCCTACTAGATGAGATAAGAAAAACAATGACAACCCTTGGGACTAAAATTCTGCATTTAGAAACAACTATGGTGTGATTATGAGAGTTATAACATTTATATTAATCTAAAGGAAAATTTATTATAAACATTCATATTCTTAATAAAAAAAATATAATATTAGTTTTTATAAGAATTTATTTGGACTATAAATAATAATTTGGAATTGGAAATATTTTTGTATTGCATTGTATTTTATTATTAATTTTTATATATTAAATGATAAAATTTAATTATGACATAATGACGATGCATTGATTGAATAACTAATTACGGAATCATATAAATGATATTATAATTATTAAAATAAATATTTTATTACATAATTTATGTCATAAACTATTTTTATAATTTAATATCCCAGGTTACATGACTATTAAATGCTTTGGTTTGATACCGACTCTCTGTTTGGATTTCATTTAAATTCAATAAAATGAATAGTATAAAAATTGGTATAATTAATGTATTATAAAAAAAGAAATTTATTAGATTAACTAAAAATAATAAAAAAAACATTTACAATCAGAAAGTGAATATTATAAGTTCTAATATTATCTTTAGGTTCCATTTATGTGTAATTATCCCTATATAATTATAAATAATAGCCTCTTAACAATTAAAATTTTATTACCACAATTAAAACTAAAAGAGATTAATTAATTTTAAACTAAAAATTTAAGGTTTAAAAAAATAATACATGTATAAAAATTATGGGATGAGATAATTTAGACCTATAATCAGCTTAGATTTTACATATTCCATTTTGGTGCCTTTTGAATAAAAATATAATTTATATTAATTTAATAATATAAGAGATTCAAAGGGTGTCAATCCCTCTCATATAAAAAGGAACCATTTCTTCTATAATACTCACACTCCATGAACCCTTAATTTCGACCAGCGTCTTCCCAAAAGTAATCCTAGAATCTCATCCATCATCCTAGAATAATTTTTTATTGCATATGTCTCTTAAGAAATCCATTTGTTTTAAACCAAAGGAAGTTACATGATTAAGAGTTAACACCTTCTATATTTGTTTTTGGTTACATTTCCATTACACAGTCCCTAAAAATCAGTATTCAATGATTAAATTACAATAAAATACTAAATATAATAGGATGTTTTGATTTTTTTTATCTACACTTACAGACACTAATATTTAATGGGCAACTAATATGGTGTCTCTGTGTATGTTGAACTACAGCCTCACGAAACTATAATTGTTCAATTTTCCCCCACCAACTTTCATGGTGGCCAATGTATTGGAAACTATTTTACATATGATATATATTATATTTTAATATTCACTATTTTATGAGATTTTTAAATATTAGTTTCCTTAATTTATTCAATGTTGTGTAAATACGATAATTTCATTTGAAGATGTGTGGACTACTGCCCTCTCAATGTGATACTACTCATTCCCAATATACAAGAAACATATAAAAGATTGTTTTAATAAACCTATGTTACCAAATGAAATTATTATAATACTGGTATTATAATATAAATTTATATCAATTAATTATTACTTTTCAAATATGTCAAATAAAATGAAGTAACGTTAATGTGTACGAACGACCTACAATTTCAATGAATGGTAGATTTCATTTCGTATATCCAAATATTATGGATATTATAAATATATATATAATAGAAATGTAAAATATTGAAATTATGAGTAATATTATGGAGTTGATTTAATTTTTACGACATGTAAAATTTACTTCAAAACAATTTCATTTTCAACTTAAGTAAAGAATATTGAAAAAACGTCCAATATGAACTAAAATAGTTATGTAATTAATATAAAATTGTAATAAATGATATGAAAGGAATAATAATATTTCTATAATTGATCATTCATGTAGGAATTGTCCTAATTATGTTATTTAAGAACATAATGATTATATGTGATGAGTCAGACTCAATGTGTGGGAAATCATAAATAAATTTCAATTTTTGTGTTAAATATACATGTTAGGGTTTTTTCCCATGAAAATGTGTGAATATCCTTTTATTGTTACACACTTAATATAAACATGTATTGTTTGTATTCATATTTTTTATAGATAAGTGTTTCATTGATTTATCCTTAATCTAATGATGCATCTTTGTAATTGATACTATCTCAAACTCCAATAATTATAAAATATTTTGACATTATGAACCATTATTATCCTATGAGGTGTATATAAAACCCTTTTGAAACATTATATCATGAAATAATACATTCCCATGATATTTTATGTTTTTATTAATGTCATAAATTAATGATTTTTTTCAATTGTTTCTCAATTGGGAAGGGAATTTATAACTAAAACATCATTTTTAATATATTAGATATTAATTTTTATAAAAACTTATTTTTTGTGTGTATCTTTTCTAAATGAATTTTTAGAGTTTATTAATATGGAAATGAATTTTTTAAAATTTTAAATTATTTTAAATGTTTCATAGTGTTATACGATACATTGATTAGAAATTATCAATATTAAATATTTTAAATGGTTTTGGAAATGGATTGCATATTTCAGTAACTTCAAGTGATTTCCTATGATTTTAAATAATCATTGATAAGTGAAATGGTGATGATTTGAATATTTTATATATTATGAATATGTATTGGTACTTGGACATTTGATGGGTTGTTAGGTGATAAACCAAAGATAGGTGGTTACGTGATAAAACAATGATGGGTGGTTTTGTGATAAACCAAATATTGTGGTTCTGTGATAAAACATGGACAGGTGGTTACGTTATAACCTCCAATACATTGACTATTTAAATCAGTCACATGATTACTCAATTTTATGATATATGTGTATGTCTACCGTATAGTTATTCCTTTTAAAAAGGTTAATGACACAAGATACCTTTATAGGATATAATCATTTTTCAATGGGTATTATGACAATATATTGATTACAAAAAAGGGTAACCAATGAGATTATATTCAGTCAATTTTATTTAATACATCTTAAAGGTAAAATTTTTAAATTTATGATGATTATTAATGGTTTAAAATTTCCTCTCTAGGGAAATATATTTCCTTTATTGTGTGTCCCTTGCTGATATTTTTGTGCTCATCCCATATTTTGGAATATTTATCAAAGTATATGTAGAGTAATAGAGATAAAGATGGGATCAAAGAAAATTTATGTTTTTTTACGTCAAATGAAACAATTTTTCATTTTTATTTTTTTTGTTTTATTAAAAAATTTATATTGTGTAGAAGTGTCTACTTTGTAATATTTAATGTCTAATGTAATATTTTTGACCAAAATCAATAAACCACCAAACAGAAAAAATATACATGATATGTATTAATGTTAAATTATTGACACATATCCTGATTATGTAATTTCTTATGGTTGGAAACTTTTTTTTTCATTAGAGGTCAGTTTAGATAACCTCAATTGTTAGTGTGCTATTAAAGAAAACATGAAACGTTTTATATAACCACAATGGACAGAAAAAATGAAAGATTCAAACTTATTTTAAATTTTTTTTATGAGTTTGAGACATCATGGATAGTAATATATTAGTATTTATTGTCCTTATATGATATAATATGATTATTTTATTGATATACTCACACTAACCTTTTCAGTTTTAGTAAATGGTTGTTATGAACCAAAGAAACAATGGATGTGATGGAAAATGTGGTGGTTCTTTGAATATGAATCCAAATGAAATGAGAGCTATAATGTAAAATCATTTGGTTATTCTAAACCAACTATCAATAGATATTACTAACCACATGGCCCTTGGAGATTTTTTTGTTGCATCATATATGAGAGAAATAAATACTTATGGAAGATTATGTAATAATTATCATAATAGTGAATATATTAAATGACATACATCTAATGGATGTGCAATGGAACAACTAGTAAAAAGTTTTAAAGGGATTATAAGCTGTTATAGATGTGGAAATTAAGTTCATAAATAAATAACCTTCCATGAAAAAAGCAAGCATCCAATTTATTCTAGGAAATAGAAATATGTTCTTTCTAATTTATCAATTGATTGCTAAAAATGTTGGGAGTATGTTCATTATGAAAATACATGTCCAACCACATTGTTTTGGGAATGGGATCAGTAAGACCATATGAATATATGTTTACCAATACTTAATTCTATTCTCCATGATGTTGTGAAAAGTAAAAATGACCTATGAATATTATGGATTATTTCTTTTCTCATGTTTTAACATTATTTAATCTAAGGACGCGATTCATGTTTTTATATATAAGAAAGATGTATTAACGAATAAGATATAAAATCATGGTCTGGGTATTATGAGTAAGGATTAATGATTAATATGTCTCAAAATAAGTGGTATTATAGTTATGATATATTATAGGATGATGAAAATTTTAAAATTATTATTTCTCATTTGATTATTGGTTTAATTTGGAAGTATTTTTTCTTATATGTGTATCCCTAGGGTTTGTTCTGTGAAAATGTGATTAAAGGAAGAATTATCATTTATTGTGTGAAATTTATAAAGAATGTAATAGATATGAAATAAAGATCATCTGATCATTTGTTTTTTTATGTTATTTAAGGTTATTATTTTTCAGATGCATAATAAAAGGTATGAGATACCAACTGAGGATAGAAAAACGTATAGTTAATTTGAGGACATTATCCTATTTCGAATATTTTTATAATAATGATACAGTTTTACAAAATGGGAAATAGATATGATGGGTGACAACCCATCACGTTTGGTTAGGCCGTAGGAATCAAAGCCACAACTGAATGGTGATAAGGGTGCATAGCCTACCAATGGACAATGTGAAGTCCCTTGTTATCATGGCTTTATAATTTTGGTTAAATGAGTTGATAGAATAGAAATAAGTTGATATTAGGGAATTATTCTCAATAAAATTGTATCAATGGTATTAGAATATGATTTGGGGTTTAACTGATAGATATTTTTTAAAATATGTTCACTATTTTGGGAATCATATATGCTTATAGAAAATAGAATCCTATGGTATTTTATTTTATGAATAATGGTTGATTATTTTTTGGAAAAATCTATGTTTCTATTGAGGACTTATATTGGCATGGGTAATTTGTTGGAATGATTGACATATTCATGAGAATTTGTGATTAGGAAATTGATATTTGTTATAAGACATTAAGAGTTATTAATGTACATAAATGTTAAAACATATCCTAGAATACAATGTGATTAAATCCTAATGTATTTTTGGTCAAATTATTATTTTTGGATTATTAAGAGTAATTTTAAGGATATTTTTCTATTGAATGGTCGTGTTTGAATTGGGTGTTACTGTTGAATTTTAGATATAAAATTTAGTCCTTATCTTAATAAAGGATTATACAATTTTTGAAATAACTTCTCCTTTACTAACAATTTTTGTTTTGGTTAATGTTTAAAGACCATAGAAATATATAGATAATCATTTATTGATTGTTTGATTTGAACAATGTTGATTCTTGTTCTTCAGGTTTGAAAAATTCATTAGGACTACTCACCATTTGGATAAAAGGCTAGATTTTTATGGAAATTGACTAAAGGATGAAACAATAATTTCTATGTATGTATATTTCCTTATGATATTTCTCTAGGAAGTAAATAAATTCTCCAACATTATGAAATGGTTCATGAAAAAAACTTATTATTATACTTGTCCTACCATGAAATCAAATATAGTTTTTCCAGCCACAAAATTTTGGTTTTATGATTATCAACAATCACCTAATAATTTTTCTACCAGTCTCCATCAAATCACGACACATAATTTTTCTTCCATATCCATTTCTTCGTACTTGGAATCTAATTTTGTGTCATCTTTAGTGATGGTTTCACTTCTCTTTTTTTATTTTAATGTTGATGTTTTACTGACTCTTTTTTCTATGTAAGATTTTAATGAAGTTATTGAGCCCAATTTTAAAATTTTATGGGTGCATTTCCAAAATAGAGAATAATTTAATATCCTAAGACATTATAGATTTATACATTTTCATATTTAATAATTTTTATGAATTATATTGTTTTTTCAGATTAACTGGGAATATTTTTCTAATATTTTAGTTGACACGCGATAAAGAGTTTCTCTGAAATCTTATGTTTCAAGTAAAACTAAGTTATACCGAAAAATTATATATTATTAATAACGTTATTTAAAATGATAGTTAATGCCAAGATAGTGTATTAGTTGTAATATACAGAACTGACTATTAAATGATTACACATGCTTTTTAAATGTTTCTACATTAGTGAAATAAATTTTGGGGGCATAAAGTGATAATGAATACAATTTTATGCATAAAAACTCTAATATTTTTAAATGGTCATTTTATGAAATTTTGATTGTGAAAAATTATTAAATATATTTTTCCAATTTTTCTATTATATATGACCATATAAAATTCTCTTAGGAAGTGGTACATAAAAAATTTATTTTGATATATATTTTTGTATTTTTCTATTAAAATTTTGATATTAATGAATGGTGAAAAATATTGTATTTTAAATCAAAAATGAATTTTAACCATATTTATTTATATTGATTAATTATGGTTCGAATTGGTTTTAAAGTATATTAATATTATTTTATTATTATTTAATCTAATGTTTTTCATTAGATTTAATTTAATATTGATTTTTTATAGAAACATATGAAATCTTTTGATGGTTTTTACTTTTAAAAAATTGTTTTCCAATTTTTTCAATAAGAAATAATTTCAATTTATTTATTGAAAATTATGTTTCTTGAATTTGTAAAAAAGGATTCCATATTAGGAATAATAATTCCCAAATTATATAAATAGATCTCTTTTATTTTTGTACATTATGATTAATAACATTATAATTAGTTTAATTTACCACGGTTAAATGGTAAATAATGTAAATGAGGGTAAAAATATAAATATAAATATAAAAAACTACTCTAAAAATGTCTTAATACTATTTTATGATATATTTGAGACCATAAAAACCTTTGGGATGATAATTTTTCCTTTGAAACCCACTTTGGTGTGATTATAAAACATAAATCATTTAATATAAAGTAATGGCAAATATGTTATAAATATAAATATTCTTAATTAAAATCATTTAATATGGGTTTATATAAGTTATTTATATAAATTTGAATAGTATTTAGATTTATAAAAATATTTCATATATAATCATATGTTATTAATAATTTTATTATATTAAATAATTGAATTTAATAATGTCACAATTATGATCTAGGGATTTCACTATTAATGAAGAAAACAAATAAAACATATTATAAATATAAAAATAATTATTATTCAAAATAATTTTTGTTGAGAAAGATTTAACATGTGAGTATGACATGTTATAAGTCTATTAAAAAATTTTCTTAGATGATTTCTTTCAATTAATATTTTATTTAAATTCACATAAAGGAATACGGAAAAAATGGCTATAATTGATATTTTATAAAAATATTAATTTATTAAATTTTTTTAAAATAGAAAAATCAATAACTAATCGCAATGTGAATATGATATGGTTTATAAGGTCATTAAGGGTCCAATTATAGGAAATTGACACCATATAAGTTAAGATAATAGCATCTTAATAATTAAAATGTTATTACCAAAATTAAAATTTAACTAGAATAATTATGGGAAAACTATAACAGTATGTTTTAAAATAAAAAAAAAACATTTCTAAAAAGTAATTTAATATATAATTTAAACACATCCCCAAGTTATATTGGAAATATCTCAATTTTGAGACTTTTTAATTAAAAATTTATCTAATATTAATTAAACTATTTAAGATTTTCTATGGGTTCCCCTTCCCCATTCTATAAAAAAGTATCGTATCTTCTCTAATACTCAAGCATAAAGAATCCATTGTATCACACAGTCCCTACCCAATAAAACATCACAGAAACCCGACCCCCATAATATAAGCCTCCATTTTTTATAAATCCTCATAATGAATCATGTTGTTATAATCTAAGGGAAGTTACCTAATTATGATGTAATGCCTTCACTCATATTTTTTAGTTTCATTTACATTCTTAACTCACTAATAATTTTTTATTCTATGATTACATTACAAAACCATTATAAAAATTATAATATAATGTTGTTATTTTATTTTTTCTTTCTATAGTTACAGATACTTACATTAAATTGTTAATGAATATACTGTTTTTGTGTACGAAAAACTACTGATTAATGAAAAAGTGATTGATTTTATTTTAATACCTATCATGGTTACCATTATAAGGGAAAAATATTTTACAATTGATATATATTATTTTTATATTGTCTCCATATTATGTATGTTTTATTTAATACATACTTTTATACCTACCATGATCTGTAAATAAGATTATTTCGTTTGAGGAATTGTGGAATACCACCACCTCAATGTGATGTGCCTGGTTCCCAATATAGATGGAATGTATAATGGATGTTTTCATTAATTTTTGGAGACATATATGGATTTTTTATAATACTGGTATTACAATATAGATTTATATTATTAAATTATTATTCTATTAATGGGACAAATAGATGAAATTAGTGTTCATGTGTACATACGACCAATCATTTCCAATAATGGTGCATTTCATTTTTTATCTCTTTATATTATGGATATTCTAATTATATGTATAATTGATATATATGATATATAAATAATTAATAATATTCTATAGACTATAGAGTTTTGACCACATGGATAATTTACTTCCAAATAAGTTCATTTTCGACTCAAGAATAGAATATCAATAAAATAACTAATATGAACATCAATAATTGTGTAATTTTAATATGTGGTAAAAAAGGAATAAAAAACATGAAAATAATCTCAATAAAATATAAATTAATCTATTTTTATTATTTTGGAAAATAAAAATTGTACGTGATGTGTGGAACTCAATGTAAGGGAAATCATAACTCATTCTCCATTTATACAGTTAAATATCAATGTCATAGGTTTTTTTTCAAGAAAATGTGTGAATGTAATTTTATTTTATTACACTAAATATCCACTTATATTTTGTGTATTCATATTTATCTCACATAATTTGGTTGTTTATTTATCCTTAACCTAATGATATGATCGTTGTTAGAGACTTTGTCTCAATAATCTTGAGATAAGTCGATAATTGTAATTTAATAGAAATAATTTTCTTAAAAAACTAGTTTTACAACATTTTGATGGGGAAAAGTTTTTAAATCCAGTTTTATAAAATTTTAGAGTTTTTATTGGACATAATAAACGTTTTTTGTAAGCAGTACATCAAAATTTACCTGTTTTGAAATTATCCAATTTTCTAACGAAATTCATATTTTAATGAATGTTGAAAAATACTGCATATTAATTCAAAATTACATTTTATTCTAATTAATTTATATAGTTAGATTATATATATATATATATTTAGTTTTAAAGTGTAATTTGATTTTATTTTTATCATTTAATCCAATTATGGTCATTGGATATAATTTCACTTATAAATATTATATATTTAATTATTAAAATTAAAATCATTATGGTCTGAATTATAAACATAGAACAATTTTTACATACAACATATCATTTTTCAAATTTATTATTCCTTTTATATCACTTATTATTAATTTATAAATATTACATATTTATTTAATTTTATATTATATATTTCCTCGATATTCTGGACTTTAGTAAAAAATGAACATATTTGGATGCTAGTTTTCCATATAGCCAAATCATCACCATTTGCATAGTATTATTCATAATTTGAATAAAAAAATTATTTTTTGAAAAAAGGTTGGTTTACCGCCTTTTGATGGGGAACGCTTTTTAAATTTATCTTTTGACAATTTAATAAGTTCTATTTGACATAATAAACATATTATTTGTAAATGGGACAACAAAATATATCTTGATAGAAGTTTGCGTATTTTTATAATGAAATTCATATTTTTATGAATCGTTAAAAATACTGCATTTTAATTCCAAACTATGTTTTCGTATAATTATTTTATATAGTTGTACTATGTTTATAATTTTTTTACTAGTTTAATAAGATTATATTTTTATCACCAAATCCAATGTTGGTCATTGGTAGTAATTTCACATATACATTGGACATAATAAATGAAATAATTATATTTCAAAAATAATAATACACAAAAAAATAATTTGATATTTATTGTAATACAATCATAGGATATTCACACATTTTCCTTGAAAAGAAATACTGACATTGATATTTTACTCAATAAATGGAGATTGATTCCTCATTTCCGTTATATTTTTCCTCACTCGTCGCGTGCAATCATTATGTTCCTAAATAATAATCATTAGTTAATTTATACTTCCTTGAGAACATTTTTGAATTTTATTATTCTTTTTATATAACTTATTACCATTTTATGAAAATATTTATGTTGTTTTGTAAGACTTGTGACATAATTCACTAAATCTAAAAACATGATAAGATCCTCAATGTGAATTAAAGTATAATTATTAACTTATAAAAAGATTATGTATTGATTTCTAGATGGGGCCTTATACCGGAAACCTTCTTTTCAACATAGTATGTGGAAACACTAGTTACTAGGTATAAAATGGTAGAAACATCATATATGACTCGTTTGTGTTCTCATTTCATTATTGATACTGATCACCTGGTATAATTTATTGACCATGGTACAATTTGTTTTACTTCAGGATTCCTCAACGTTGAATGTTATCCTAGATTTCATTTCACGTTCTAGAGGATGGTTTACCTATTGACTTGGAATCAATACATGGGCATGTACTGAAGATAGCACCTCCGGATGCTTTACCAGATATACCACCACCAATCAAGAAGCAGTTAAAAGTAGAATAATAGGATAAATACGTACGCAGACTCAACAAGTTGCATGAGTTCTGTATGCATCAACCTATAAGGTTTAGGGGTGAGAAAGACCACCAAATGTGAAAAGATTTCTTGGATGATGTTATCTGTGTCTTCGGCCTCATGAGGACACCTTCACACCCTATGGTAGACAAATTTGCGAGTCTTCCTCATGGATTTACTGGTTTAATGTAGATCATAGATATCTTGAAACATGGTGATGTGGAACTATTGTGGGTAGATATTGAGTGACCCTTTATGGAGGAGTTATCCCATATATGTTGTTACTGGTGTGTTTATAAGTGCTCCTACATGTACAACAGGGCAGTCAGACAGTGTCATAGTAATTGATATTGATTACTGACCTTTCACACTAATACATGGATATGGAACAAGATGCTTTCTTTATGGACCAAATCTTCGATTAGAGCATATAAGAGTATAGTATGAAACATATGATATCTTGTAGAATTTCAATGAATGATCAGGTAAGAGAGAGAGCTCTACAAGTGGAGATATTTCTAGAAGAGAAGACAATGTCAGTGTGAGATACTACCAGGCAATGGGTAGTTAAGTGATCAGATATAGGTTGCTGATAATAGTTTTTCTATCCTAAGTGGGTGAGACACTCTAGGGGAAGACCCCATGAAAATTGATCACTGGTCTGGGGTTCCTAGAGAATAGTTATTTTGCTTAAAGATAGACTATGATAATCTTATGTTGGATAGGGACATTTTTCACAATAAATCTAGAATAGTCATAATATTGAACATGATATGGTCGAGGGACTACCACGAAAGAGGTTGAGGTAAGAGTAGGATCATCCCAATTGTGTAGGATGTGGTATTGGAGCATGAAGAATATGAGGAGGTCATCAGAGGATTGATGTCTTGCCACCACTACCCTTATGTGGTCCACGATAGGCTTAGGGAACTAGTGGTTATGGACAAAGAAATCATTATGAAATATAAGATTATGACATCAAGACTTAGTGGATTATTATAGGTATGATATATGCATTATCCACATTAGTTTTATTTTTTATAGGCACTTATTATAGTCATTATTTTCATTCCATGACTAGAGTTGGAGACACATTGATTCCGGTGGAAATGTTGACTTGATCCTTACTTTTAGAGAATCCTATGAGAGGGAATAAGATTATAAAATACGTGTTCTATCAATGTTAACATACTAATACAGGAGATAGTTTTTATTGCGATCTATTGATAGTGGAATAATGGTTATACGAAGTCATTCTTAGTATGGTCTGGATATCCACAGTACATGCTCAAATTGAATATTTTAGGAGTATTGTTTGGTGTTCCTGTATTTAGGGGACCATGTTTTATTTTTTCTATGAGAAGGAAACAAATGTTGTACATGATCGTCTCAAACATAGAAGGTTGAATCTGATCACTCAGTAGTGGGATATACTAGCCCTTAGTGTAGTGAATTATATTATTCTTCAGTTTTCTACAGTAGTGGAAGATTACAAGGAGTTATTATAGGAGGATTTACAAGGATTAACTCCCTAAATAGTGGTTATATTCTGTTTTGATCTCTAACCAAGGATTGAACCAATATCTTGAACTGCATATCAGATGGATCTCACAGGACTTCATTAGTTGAGTGTATAGTTGGAGGACATACAAATGAATGGATTTTTGGGACACAATCGTTCACACTATGCCGCCTTAGTTTCTTTTATTAAGGAGGTAGATGAGATCATGAGCTTATTTTCCACTTCTGAAGCCAGAAATATGTGATTGTTAATATTATGTCTCTACTACCATGGATTTATGACCATTTCAATTTGATGACAGAAGTTATGTGGTTCTCGATAATTTACCTCAGATCAGGATATCACAAGCCTTGAGTATGGGATGACAATATACCAATGATTTGTTAGATTTTTATAAGACAACTAAGAGTACATGGTTATTCCATTTGGTGTAAAAAAATAAATTTTCATAGGACTTATGAATATAATCGTCTATCCATACATAGATCATTTCATGGTTGACTTCATTAATAAAATACATGTGAAATAATCATTCAATGAAAAGAAATTGATACAATTTAGGATGGTCATGGACATAATTTGAAAGAACTAAAATTACAAGATGCTCTTGAAGTGTCAATTTTGGATTTGAGAGGTCCATTTTCCAGGACATTTCATTTCAGATGTTGGGGTTGTAGTGGATCCAGTGAAGATTTTGGCAATGCTGGGTTGAGAACCACTAATTATTGATACCAGGCTATAGAGATTCTTTTGTTTGGTTTGGTACTATCAAGGGTTTGTACCAAAGTAGTATAGGGTAGCATTATCCATGATCACATTAAGACAAAATGGATAATCATTCGTGTGTACAATGAAGTTCTAAGAGAGTTTTCAATAGATGATGTGGATATTGTAAAGCACTCATATCATGATATTTCCAGAGGACGGTGTTGAGTATGCAATCTTCTATGATACATCAAGTACTATAATTGGTTGCGTCTTGATGTAGAGGTAAGTTGTGATTTTCTATGGTTAATGATAGCTGAGACGAAATGTGAAAAAGAACATAAACCATGATCATTAGTTGGATGTAGTAGTATTCACATTGAGGATTTTTCCACGATACCTTCTGGTCAAGAAATTTATTTTCTATTCTGAACTTAAGATTATCATGTATATCATATAATAGAAGGATCTAAGCCTGAGATAATCTTAATCACTAGAGTTATCTAGGAATATGACAATGAGATTTTTGTACTCTGGGGAAGGGAAAACTGGTGGTAGATGCTCTCAGTAGGTGATCGAGTTCATAGCTACTGAACGAGGCATCATGGAAATTATTTTCATTAAAGCTATACATTATGGATTGAGATGGTTATATTACCTTCAAGTGATGGTTCCCACCCCTACACTCATATAGAGAGTCATGGAGGAATATCATTAATATACAGACAATGAGTCTTTAAATACTCAGATGTTCACATGGCATTCCCCCAAAAGATACTCGAATTGTGGGGAGAATATTATAGTTTAGGGGACACATTACAGTATAAGTGCTATTATATGAGGTGGATTTGAGGTAGATCTATACGTCAGATTTGTAATTACATCCATGTGTGTAAAATAATTACTAAGAACACTAATGTCAGTTTTGGTGGCCTGGAATAGAGACAGTAGTTGCTAAGTATGTCTCTTGATACCTCAGTTTTCAGCAAGTGAAGGCCGAGAACTATGTTCCAGTAGGGCTGAATTAACACATTGAGGTTTCATAATAAAAATAGTTAGGGATATTGATGTACTTAATTATAAGTTAACAAGGTATGTCCAATGGACAGATTACCATTTGGATGATCGTTGACAGGATCACCATGTCATCCCAGTTCATAGAAATTTGGGAATAGAAATTAGTACAGTTCTTGTGATTCCTATACATCTAACTAATATTTATACTACAAATAGTTCAATTGACAATGTTATTATTACATGAAGCTCACATTACATTCAATTTTTGGAAGGGATTGTAGGAGGAATTTGGGACTCAACTGCACTGGGGAGTAGTGTCTCTCCCACCGATGGATGGTGAGAATTAGGGGACTGTTCCTATTTGTTATGACATGATATATTCATGTATCCTAGATTTTGGTAGCAGTTGGGAGGATCAACTACATCTATTGGTGTTTGTCTAAAACAACATATAGTATTCCACCATCATCATGGAACCATTCAATCCTATATATGGGAAACCCAACTAGTTACCACTTCAATGTTGAGACAATGGAGAGTCAGCACTCATGGGCCCCAAGATGTTGCAGTCATCTACAGAGAAGGTGTAGGTCATCTATGACCAGATTAGGGAGACAGAGATTTCAGAAGTGTTATTATATCTGGTGATAGAGGCCAATTGAGTTCCAGGTGAGAGAACAAGTCTTCCTTTTAGTCTCTCATTGATGTGGGATACCTAGATTAGTTTTTGGTCGCATGATATTTACATGGTTCATCATCGCATTAATTATATTATGTATAGTTTCAGAGGTGGAATAATACTTTTCACTAACACCATAGTTATTGCGGGTGAATGGCATATTTTATGTGTCACAACTTCAGAGATACATGGGTGATCCATCCCAAATTATTAATTAGGAGGAGATGGACATTGATGATGGAGAGATTATTTATGAATACTCATTGGTGAATGGGGATTAAAATGAGAGGATTCATTGTGGGTCATTGATACCTCTATTGTGCATTTGGTGGAAGAACGAGAATATCATGCATAGGACATGAGAATGGGTTTCTCATATTCATGCTCAGCCCACCAATTAGATTTTATAGCCATTCTTTTTTCTTTTGGGGATGTAAATCACAATGGTGGGGAGAATGTAATGTACCATACATTCTATGTATTATTTTTGAATATTATATAGAATTAATTAAAGAATGGGTAATGAGATAGTTTGTTTTTTCGAGTCCGAGTGTGCCTTGAATTTGTTTTGAAAAATATTAAAATACTAAATAGCATGTGCACAGTGTTTTCCTGAAAAAGGATAATAACATATAAATGGGTGCTCAAATTAGAAATAATAGGGCACCATTGTGTTTATTAAAGTTACTATACCTTAGGTGGGGCCTAACATCGAACGACATGGGTCAACTATGGAATATAGCTATTGTAATTTTAATAAATAAAATAAATGGTAAATTTATTTTATTTTCAACATCACACTGACTTAGAGACAATATTTTTATTTAATCCTTAGAGACAAGGGTCCAGGATAAAGCACATAATCATTGAATTATTTAAACGTCATATATAGAATATGGAGAACACTCTAGATTGAAAATTATGATGGGATATTATAATGTTTATTAGTTGACAGTATTTTTGATTGATCTCACCAACATGGGAAGCATAAGGATAAATTCGGTTCAGCGAACGATCCAAAATCGACGTTGGGAATTATTCATTAGTAGATGAATTATTTACCCCGGTTATTTCACTCTTCATTAAAACGTAAAAATATTGAGGCTAACATGATCAAATAACGAGATTCATTTCTTATGTAATTCATTATGGTTTACTTAACCTTGTTCCATGCGTTGGTCGCCGCTGAGCCTTTGTGGTTACGACTGAACTATCATGGAGGCTCTAAATGCCATCTGATCCCCAGATTAATGGAAAATTTGATGTAGAGGCCGCATCATGAATTTTATGGTCATGTGGAACCATGATTTATGATCATTGCATATTATAGGCATCGTAGGATCACTAATGGTATGCATAACCTAACAATGGAGCACTGTCATGCAGTGTAGAGTTGTGTCCATGTGCGGCTGGCGGAGGCCACTGTAACACCGCAATATTTTATGAGAAATATTATTTTCAATTTATTTGATATCTTCTATTATACACTACTCCATTATTAGGTTGTACTATATGCAATAACATATTATCTTGCAGTATACGCAACAATATTCTTGGCTCGTGTTACACACAATTTCAAGTTCATTTTGTAGAAATTATTCTACACATCATTATGTATAAATTTTGTTTAATGTATAAATGAAATAAGGGTTTATTATGTTATACGGAACACCAACGGGAGCTTCCACTACACATAGCCTTGACTTGGGATGAATTACACGCAATCACGACCTTCCTTGAAAGCATGTGCAATACGCAATACCGGGTTTCGCTAAACAATGATATATTATTATAATATTATTATGAACTATCCGTTATGAATATTATTCAATTAATTTTTTCTATAACATGGTATGAGAACACAATAAATTTTTTCTGGTAAAATACGTATTTTTCAAAAAATGCAGTTTTGCCAGCTTTTGATGGCGCACCCATACTAATTCTAGTTCTTGACATGTTAATAAATTCAATTTGACAAAATAAAATTATTCTTTGTAATCAGGATTTAAAAATTTACCTTGGATAAATTTTTGATACTATTGTGGTAACTTTCATATTTTAATGAATAGTAAAAACACGCTATATTTTATTTAAAAACAACATTTTTCATCGTAATAATTTTTTTGTCAAATTATAATATTTAATGTGTTTAAAGTATAAATAGAATATATTTTTACCATTTAATTTAATTTTTTTCAAAATAATTTATTTTACATTGAATTCATAGGTAAAATAATTTCAATCATTTGCAATGTTTTATCTTTTAAAACTTGTTTTCTTCACAATGAGATTAATTTTAAATTATCTTCTGAAAATTTTGTGATTTGAATTTGGAGAAATGGATTCCATATTTGGAATCAGTAGGTCTAAATTATGTTAATATGAAAAAATTTATTTTTGGACTATATGAATAGTAACTACGGTAATTTGTTTTACAATAGTTAAGGTAAATTGAATAATTAAAGGTAAATATAATATTATAAAATTACCCTAACACTTGAATTAATATAATTAGATGATTATATTTCATCTTAAGGATTATTTGGTTTGAAATGGAATACATTGGAACCCACATGGATGTGATTAAGTACGTTAATTTATTTTATTTTACAGAAAGTTAATTATGTCTCCCTGAAACTTTAATAATTAATGTATTTTTAATATAAGGATATAAAAAATATAAATTTGATTATAAATACTCATTTGAAAGATAAATTTTTTTTCTTTGTTATGGTAATTTATTTTTAATTTTTATGTGATATGTAATTACCATAATAGCTTATACATTAACGATGCAGAAATTATTTACTTAGTGAAAACCCATAATATAGTTTCTATTAATGTAATAATACACATCAAATGGCCAAAACACTTGAACAAAACGTATTTTTCGAGTATATCATTACCATAATCATCCAAGGGTCGACTGTGGGACCATTTGGATCCGTATAAAAGAGATTATGAGAATTATATTATTTTATTTTTAATAATGTCAAAGTTGTCACCTTCATAACTTAATAAATATAACAATTTAATTTATTTTATTTTGAAATGATAAATTCAAATAAAAGTATTATAATGAAAGGTAAAATATTTATATAGATCATAAGATTTTATTTTTAATTTTTACGCAATATATATGTATATAAAATAATTATATAAAATGTTATAGTAATTATTATATTTAGAGAAATATCAAATAAATAGTATTACAAATATTAAAATAAATATTATATGAACTATTTAATGTGCTACACTAATTTTATAGATGAATAAGACATATTAAGAATCTATTAAATATGTTGGATCGAATATATCTTCCCTATAGATTTTATTTAAATTCAAATAATAGAATAGTGTCAAAATTGACACTATTGATATTTTATAAAAATAACATATTATTAAATTTTTCAAAAATCCCAAATATATTTAAAATTTTAAAAATTAAAATCATATATTTTATTATGTAATAATTTATATAATTATGGAAAATTCACAACACATAAGCTGTTATTTATTAGAATTTAAAAATTATATTTTTATTACCACAAATAAATTTAAATAGATTAAATAAAGAAAAAATCAAATTGAGAAGGTTTAAAATAAATTAAAAATATGTATAAATTTTATTTTTTGAAGTGGTTACAACCTTATCTCATATAATCATATAATTTTAGTCATATTGGTTGTTTTTTTGTGGGATTAGAATTTATTATAAATTAATATTTCTTATGTTTCCAAAGGTTCCCCTCTCGTCCCTCATAAAAGGGAACCTCCTCCCTCTCTTCCTCACTCCACATTGAGCCTTTAATATCTGCAAAGCACTTCCCATTTAACTTATACACTTCAATAGAAACCTAATAGAGGTCCTAGTCTTCATCAAAGACCAAATTTAGTACCCTAAGGGGAGGTTAAGAGGAGGCGCGTCGAAGAAGAGGTAATCTCTTCTACCGATTCTTTCAAGTTTCTTTATTCTTCTACTTCCTATTAATTAGTTTATTCATTATAATGTAATAACTTCAGTATAAATTACATAAAAATATGTTATTATAAATATTAAACAACCCCATTTCACCTTCTATCCATCCTATAAAAAAAATCACCGCGCGTGCGTACATACGGAATATCGTCTCCACGTCGTGGTGTAATCTATTTTTTCAACCTCCACCTAACTTTTATGGGTATAATGGTGTAAAGAATAACTATATATGGTTATTATAACATCATAATTATTCTAATTTATTGTATCATGCAGACAAATTTTATTCAACAATACTGTGAATGATATCATCTCTTGTTCGTACGTACGGATTACTGTCTCCACAACCTGATGAGATTCATACTCAATTTTAACCATTCAAAAATGATTATAAAGTATATATAATGAATAATAATGATATATATTACATAATAATTCTAATGTATATATATATATATATATATATATTTCATCTACTTACATCCATTCAAGTCAATAAGGAATGGAAAATAACGTTCATGTGCACGTACGACCTACCGTCTCCAGGAACAGTGTGTTTCATTTCATTTATATATATTATATATATATACTGAATATAAATTATATATATATATATCATGTTTTACATTGTGTATGTAGGTGAATCATGATATAAGTAATTATAATAACATGAACATCATGTGCAAACACGTATGATAAATGAAACCCTTATTGCCCAAAACATTGTTTAAACATGGAATTGACAAATGAACGGGTAATATAAAGAACTAAATGAATAATATATGATATCATAAGAATGACTATTATTATGGAATAATTCATTGAAATTATTTAAATAATTATACCAGAGGTTCAGATACATACAATGCATATTAGACCTAAGGTAAGGGATAATTTTGCAATCTCATTTTTATCTGAGATTTCTTATACATACGTATTTAGTGTGGTTATGTTAATCATACATGCCCATGTTTTCTGAAACTATTTTCATAAATTGTTTACTATTTTTACGTGTATTTTTAAAGTCATTTTTACCCTTTGTTTACTTTTACCAAATTGTTTGGAATGAAACTTTCCTTTAGTTACCATATAAGATACTTTTTGACTTTTCTGGAAAAATTACTAGAAGAATGTTTTTTAACATATACGGCGTGAATGGAATTTTATGGATTCATAATGCGTTATTTTCATGAATCTTAATCTAAATGATTTCATGACCATTTTCAACCAAATATTTTTCATTAAAAATTTCATGGCATTTTGTAAAATGAAAATGATTTTAAAGAAGAAAGGGTATTTTCCAAACAAATCATTTCATGGGTTCTTTAAAAACCATTTTCCATATAAGAAGACATTTTTTTAATTTATGTATGTTTCTAGTATAATGTCTCTATGATTTACATGGTTTCGATTTTCATATGATGAAATTATATCTATTTTTTATATGGATTATTTTATGATGGAATGATTTTTTTAAAACCCATTTTATTCATTGGGTTATTATTAATGATTTATGTTTAAGTTGTGGAACACGTACGAATGATTTGATTTTGAGATGTGTGGGACCTATATCTCCCTCTAATTCATTGGTTAAAGAATTACATCTCAAGAGATATACATGGCTGGAATGACAAGGTAATCTGGTTCAGTAATACATGACTGGAATGTGGAGTGAACTCGATTTAAAAAGGGACTTTGTCCACTATGATGGTCTTGGCAGTAATTCCTTGGTTACTATAGAAATCCCAACATGTGATTAATGGAATCCAGAATTACATGTTTTATTCCAAAGTTATTTTGTCATGGATAATGTTTTTTTATCTATGCCTTATGCACTGCCAAGATTTATGTCATTACTCATTATTTTAATGCTTTATGTTCATATTCTTACCTTAAAATGTTTAGGGATTGTTTTATGTTCTCCATGTTTACCGTTACTGAGCATTTGAGCTCACCATTTTTTTGTGTTATTTTACCCAGGATATGAATAATGGTTTTAGCTAGGTAAACCAAAGGGAAATATCTTTATGGGAGATGTTGATGATCGTTCACCATGATTAGAATATTTTGATCCGAGTTTCCAAAGACACTAAACTAATAACGTTGTTGGGCATATTTTTTTTGTGATGTATTAAGTATTATGAAAAAGTAATGTAATGTCTATGTATGTCATGTTTGGGTCTTTATAGTTTGTATCAGAGTAATGGTTTAGTTAACCATTGAAAACTACGATCCGAAAACATTAGTGAGAACCCTAGAGATATTTATAAGGTATTTCTAGGGATGCACCTAAGGTTTAATATAACTATAGGTTAAAGTCCTGGAATTATGTTGACAATCATGAATAACCTACGGTGAACCTAGGGTGCCATTCATTAATGAATGTGTGAAAATTTTGACATCCCATAAGTAATTTTTTATGATTATGTGGTTCAATGTTTTTTTAAATGTTTCTTACACCATTGTTTTTTTTGTTTTAGTCAATGGATGGAACCATATGGAATTGGGTAAGCTTTGAATCCAATGGTCAAATTGGTGATTATGAGAAAAAAAATGTGTAATGCCTAGAAAAAAAATATTTTTTAATTTTGTCGAATCAGTCATCGCAATATATGATTAACAAGGAGAACTTTAGTGGTATTCCTAAGTCATCAAATAAGAGGAAGATAGAATTTTATGTATGTTCACATGGTGATGATCATAAAGAAAGGATTATTGAGATTTATAATGAAGGGAAGAATAACCTTGATGAAAACATCAAATGTAGGGGAAGATGTTATCTATGAGGGGAGAAGGGTCATAGAGTTACAGACTATTATGGAGTTCAATGTCTTATCTTTGGAGAACATTGGCATTACCCAACACAATTCCTTAACCTAAGAGGTCACTTCTATATCAAGGAAGGGATTATTCCATGACAATCATTTAAGGGGAGGGATTGAAGTGTTTTTGCAATGGTCTTCAAGAATAATGTTGTTGAAGTACTTTTATGGTATCAATGAATATCTATGTACTGGTACATTGTGGTTTTTCATAATAATATGGTTCCAGTAACCATTGAAAGTGATAGAAATATTTTTGGAATGCAGATGATATGCGAATAATGAAGGGATAAGAAGAAAATAACATGTTTGATAGTATTCATGAGCTCATGATTGAGATAAGGTCAAAGTGATATCATGGTTTGAGTATGTAGTATTTTTCAGATTTTGGTATGTGGAATTAGTTAACTTTTGTCAAAATTTATGTTTCAAATAAGGTTATATGGTAATTCATGTTGCAAGAGAATACAAAATTATGGTATTCACATGTTTGGATTGCGATCAACAAGATATATCTTATGATATATGGGGATAAAGGATGGTATTCACATTCTTGGTTGATGACATTTCTAGAAATCGTTTTCTTAATACTATGAGCTTTGATAGAAGTATTTTGTATAAGCATAATGATTTGAAATGGATTATGTTTGACATCTGATAATATTGTTTAAGGATATAACTTTTTTCCGATATTATTTCAGAATTGTTATAATAGTGTAGTTTTAGAAAAAGGACAACCTACAGGATGAGTGACTACCCATCGCGTCGGACAATGTTGCGGGAATAGAACCCCCAACCGAAGTGTAACATGCCAATATTGACTACCACTGGCCATCAATAATTCCTTGATTAGTATAAATTAGTTTCAATTTATTATGTGGTATGACATATGAAGTATAAGTCCATTTTTGGAACCATATGCGATTAATATCACCATTGATGGGTTTATGTATATTTTATATATTTTTCAAACCGTTTGTTTGAGACAGATGGAATGAACTATCCTTATATCGCATGATCTGCTAACATTTCAAGAAGGAAAAAATTCAACTTCAATTCCTTAAATAAGAGTTGAAGTGTAAATTCTTCATATAATGACCAATATTGATATTACATTAAAATCAAGTAAGTATTTCTCCTTGTCAAAAAAATTATACTCATTGTTGAAATGATCTTCAAAACCAAAAATGCTGTCCTATTACCCTCATATTCAATGAATCATATAGTACCATAGATCATCAAAAATTCATGGCATTGTGATTGTTGTCTTTTTCATAGCCATGTTCTCTACCACTCTCCATTAGAACTTGACGGTTAGATTTCCATTCCATATCCATATTTTCACCTATATTATCCAATTTGGAAACCCAGTGATGAGTTAATTTAGGAAACCATTACGTTTCATACATTATTTTTTAAAATTATATCTTGGTATCCCTTTTTACGATGTTGGTTTCTATGAATGAAACATTCATGTAGTAAATGATTTATAACGTCGATGAATTTTGAGGGCTAAATTCATTTTAAGGGGGTAAAATCTGACACCCCGATATTTTATGAGAAATATTATTTTTAATTTCTTTTATGTATTATATTGTACACTAAAACAAGATTATATTGTACTATATGCAACACTGTATTAGCTTTCAGTATACGCAAAACTATTCTTGGCTCGTGTTACACACAATTTGAAGTTCCTTTTGTAGAAACTATTCAACGCAACATTATGTATAGATTTCGTTTAATGTATAAATAAAATAAGTGTTTATTATGATATACGCATCACCAAAGGGAGCTTCCACTACACGTATCCCTGAATTGGCTTGCATTACATGCAATCATGACCTTCCATGACATCGTGTGTAGTATGCAATACTAGGTTTCGCTAAACAAAGATATATTATTATTATAGTATTTTGAACTAGAAGTTATGAATAATATTAACTAAATTTGGAATATTATATCATTATTATTCATCTTACAAATTTTCTAGAACATAATATGTGAAAAAAATAATTTTTTTAGGTAAAATAAGCATTTTTAAAAAAATGCAGTTTTGCCGCCTTTTGATGGCGCAACGAATTTAAATCTAGTTTTTGACATCTTTATAAGTTGAATTTAAAAAATAAAATTTTTCATTGGAATCAAAAAATAAAATTTTACTTTCGATACATTTTTTATATTATTATGGTAAGTTTTATATTTTAATGAATAGTAAAAACACGCAAGATATTAATTTAAAAAAACATTTATCATCGTAAAAATTTTATAGATAAATTATAATAATGAATGGTTTTAAAGTATAAATATAATATATTTTTACCATTTAATATAATTTATGTCATTATCATTGATTTTACATCGAATTCATATTTAAAATAATTTCAATTTTTTGCAATGTTTAAACATTTAAAACTCATTTTCCTAACAACGCAATTAATTTTAAATTAATTTCTGAAAATTCTGTGATTTTAATTTTGAAAAATGGATTCCTTATTTTAAATCAGTAGGTCCAAATTATGTTAATAAGATATTTTTAATTTTTGGGCTATATGAATAGTAACTATGGTAAATATTATTTACCATAGTTAAAGGTAAATCGCGTAAATATGGTTAAATATTACATTATAAAATCACCCTAACACTTTTCATAATATAATATGATGATTATATTTCGTCCAAAGGCATATTTGGGTTGAAATGGAATCCATTGGAATCCACTTGGATGGGATTATGACCTTTAATTTATTTTATTTTAATGAAAGTGAAACATGTCTCACTCAAACTTTAATAATTACTGTATTTTTAATATAAGGTTATACAAAATATAAATTTTATTATAAATACTCATTTGAAAGGTAAATTTTTTTATTTGTTATGATAAATTTTTTTAATTTTTAAGTGATATTTATTTACCTTAATAGCTTATACATTAATGATGCAGAAACAATTTATTTGGTGAAAAATCAAAAATATTGTTTTTTTTAAAGTAATAATACCCATAAAAAGGCCAAACCACTTGACCAAAACCTATTTTTCGAGTATATATATACCATAAGAATCCAAGGGTCGGCTGTGAGACCATTTGGAGCCATATAAAAGAGATTATCACATTTTTATTATTTTATTTTTAATAATGTCAAAGTTGTCACCTTCATAACTTAATAAATATAACAATTTAAATGTTGTGATTTTAAGATGCTAAATTCGTGTAAAAGTATTATTATGAAATGTAATAGATTTATCTACATCATAATATTTTATTTTTAATTGTTATGAAACAAATATGTATATTAAATAATTATTCAAAAATGTTATAGTAATTATTTTATTAAGAGAAATATCAATAAAATAGTTTTAAAAAAATAAAAATAAATATTATATGAACAATTCAATGTGATTAACTAATTTTATAGATGAATATGACATATTAAATATCTATTAAATATTTTGGATCAAATATAGCTTCTCTGTGGATTTTTTTTAAATTCAAAAAATAGAAATGCGTCAAAATTGACAGTATTGAAATTTTATAAAAATAACATATTATTAAATTGTTTGAAAATCACAAAAATATTTAAATTTTAAAAATTAAAAATTATATGTTAGAAAATGTAATAATTTATCTAATTATGCAATATTCACAAATATAAGCAAGTATTTATTACAATTTAAAAATTATAATTTTATTACCACAAATAAATTTAAATAGATTAAGTAAGGATAAATCAAATTGATAGGGTCTAAACCAAATTCCAAGCATGTATAATTTGTATTGGATGATGTTATTACAACCATATCTCATCTCATATTTCAATTTGAGTCATTTTGGATTCTTTTAAGTGGGGTTTTAATTTACTATAAATTAATATTTCTTATGTTTTCAAAGGTGCCCCTGTGCTCCCTTATAAAAGCGCACCTCCTCCCTCTTCTCATCACACAACATTCAGCAATCATGCTCGGAAAAAACCATGCCCTTTTTACTTCTCAATATCCATATAAACCTAATAGAGGTCACGGTGTTCTTCAATGACCATATTTACTCCCCTAATAAGAGGATAAGAGGATGCCCTTCGAAGAAGAGGTAATCACTTCTATCGATTCATTCAAGTTTCATGATTCACATACTTCATCTAATTTAGTTGTTTCACTATAAAGTAATGACATTAGTATAAATAACATACTGATATGTTATTATAAATATGAGACAACCCCATTTTACCTTCTATCTATCCTACGTAAAATGAAATCATTGCGCATGCGTACGTACGGAATACCCTCTCCACGTCGTGGTGTAATCATTTTTTCCACCACCACCATATGTAGATGGGTATAATGGTGTAAAGAATACCTATATAAGGTTATTATAAAATCATATTGATTCTGATATACTATACCATCGACTTCGATTTCATTCAATAATAATGGTAAGGATATCATCGCTCTTGCGTACGTATGGATTACCATCTCCACGACGTGATGATATTCAATCTCCATGTTAACCATTCAAGAATTATTATAATGTATATATAATGTATAATAATGAAATATATGAAATAATAATTCTACTGGATTTATTTATATATATATGTGTCATCTACTTACTTCCATTCAAGTTAATAAAGATAGGAAAATAATGTTCATGCGTATGTACCGCTTACCGTCTCCATGAACAGTTTGTATCATTTCATTTATCTATCTATTATATATATATACTGAATATAAATGATATATATATATATATATCATGTTTTAAATTCTATAATTAAATAAATCATGATATAAGTAATAATAATATCAAGACCAACAATTCCAAACACGTACGATAAATGAAACGAATATTACCCAAAACATTCCTTTAACATGGAATTGCCAAATGAACAGGTAGTATAAAGACGTAAGTGAATCATATAAGATATCATAAGAATGACTATGATTCTAGAATAAGTCACTGACATTATTTAAATCACTATACAGGAGGTTTGGGTATGTACAAATCATATCGGACCTAAGGTAAAATAAAATTTTGCAATCTCATTTTTATCTGTGTTTGCTTATACGAAAGTATTTACAGAAGTTATGTTAATCATCCAAGTCCATTTTTTCTAAAAATGTTTGGATAAAATTTTTACTATTTGAACATGTATTTTTAAAGTTGTTTTTTCCCTTTTTTTAATTTTACCACATTGTATGGATGGAATCATTCCTTTGGTTACCATAGAAGGTACTTTTTGACTTTTCTGGAAAAAGTATGAGAAAATGTTTTTTAGCTTATATGGTGTGAATGGATTTTTAAAGTTTCACAACAGCTTATTTTCATTAACATTACTATACAAGATTTCATGACTATTTTCAAAAAAAAATAATTTTCTTTTAAGATTGCATGGAATTTTGTGAAAAGAAAATGATTTTAATGAAGAAAGGATATTTTACTGAAGAATTCAATTCAAGTGTTTTATCAAAACCATTTTACATCTATGATGACATTATTTCATATGTGTATGTTTCAAGTATAATGTCTCTTTGATTTACATGCTCTCAATTTTATTATGATTAAATGATATCCATTTGTTTTATAATGATTATGTTATGATGGGATGATATTTATGAAA
Organism: Viscum album; assembly: GCA_963277665.1. Classification (NCBI taxonomy): domain Eukaryota; kingdom Viridiplantae; phylum Streptophyta; class Magnoliopsida; order Santalales; family Viscaceae; genus Viscum; species Viscum album. Next base: position 1,430,488,317 of record OY728155.1, on the reverse strand, counting down.
CACATTTTATTATTTGGGTTATGATGAATGATTTATGTTTATGTTGTGGCACACATAAGAATGATTTCATTATGAGATGGGTGGGACCTATATCACCCTCCAATGCATTTGGTAATGATTTATATCTCATGAGATAGACATGGATGGAACGACATGTTTACCCGGTTCAGTAATACAGGACAGGAATGGGGAGTTAACTCGATTCAGTAAGGGACTTTTTCCACTATGATGGTTTTGGAAGAAATGCCTTTGCTACTATGGAAATCATAACTTGTACTTAATGGTTTCCCCAATAACATGTTTTATTTCCATGTTATTTTATCATGTTTAATGTTTCTTTTTGATCTATGCCTTATGTACTGCCAAGATTTATGTCATTAGTCATGATTATGATTTTATATTTTCATGTTCTTACGTTCAAATGTTTAGGGATTGTTTTATATTCTCCATGTTTACCCTTACGGATCATTTGAGCTCACACTTTTTATGTTTTCCTTTCTCTAGGATATAATGAAAGGTTTTAGGTAAGAAAACCAAAGGGGATGATCATTACTGAAGATGTTGAAGATATTTCACCATGATTAGAAGAATATGTTCTGATTTTCTATAGTCAAAAAACTAATACGGTCATTGGGCGTCGGTTTTGAAATGTATTATGTATTCCAAAAAAGTAATATAATGTCTATGTATGTCATGTATGGGTCTTTATAGCCACGTGGTGAGTTGGTGGTGCCAAATAGTGGGGCATCATCAAGTGATGGGCACAGTGAGACCACAATGATGATGCAGGGTGGTGTTCATGTATACATTGGGCTATCCCTCATGGAGCCCACGGTGGTGGCGAGCTGTATGGAATGCAGAAATGGTGGGCAGACCACATGGGACATAATACGACACAATGAGGAGTTGAGGGGTAAGATATTATGGTGGGCCCCATGCGGTGGACTAGAACGACCAGCATGGATTTGGGAACGACCTGTGGGATGAACAATGTGGCCTAGTTGGCTGGGCATAGAGGGATATCTATACAGGGTTGGTCTAGTTCAACTAGACGAGCTCGGGTCAACTGGTAGGTCGGAGAAGACACATCGCAGACTCATTTATGCCTTTTTTACCACAACCATACCACTCAAACCATGTGTTTAGTTTATAAGACATTTTTGGTGATAGTATCCTTATGACAAGATCGTTTCACTGTGTTACCATAATTTTGTTTTTTGGAAGTGAGCATAAAAATTTAATTGATTATGAGTATGTTCTCCCAGAATGAGTGCGCTATGAATGGAATCTAGTGTCTAGAAATGGCATTGAGACTATGCGACTTTATGAGACTGCATAACATACTGATACGACATGAATTATAATGAATATGTGTTTTACTTAGATGATGTTCTTTATTTGGACTTTGGCTCTAATCATGATTATGTTTCTCATCGATTTTGGGTAATTTGTGGATTACATTAGAAAATCATGTTTTGTGTTCAATAGGCATATACATGGGTGAGATTATTATACTATTTCACTATAGTATAATTAACATATTTATTTTTCTTATACCACATGTATTACATAGTGTTATTACTTTTCAGTTTTATGATGTCCTACTAAGTATTTATTTACTCACCCCTACGTAGGCATGGTTTTCATGTGTCATGTCTTATGTAGAAAATTGATTTTGTAACACCTCAATACATTATGATATTTTTTTTTTAATTTCAATGATTTATTGTGCTGTACTATGGACCAATATTAGCTTTCTATATACACAAAACTTAATTATCTTGTCGTATACGCAATGTATACTTGGTATGTGTTAAGAAACATTTCATGTACTTTTGATAGAATTAATTTCATGTAACACAGAGTATAGATATTATTCAATTTATAAAGGAAAAATGTTTTTATTATGTTGTAGAAAACACCAATGGAATATTTCACTAAAAAACATTAACTATTAATTCTTTACTCACAATAGTGACCATCCCTGATAGCTTGTGTTTCACAAAATACCGAGTTTCAGTAAAAAATAATATAATAAATAATGTAGTATTATTATATGATATAAATTAGCTGTTATTCATAATATCAAATGAATTATTAAAATATGGTAAACAAATTTTTATATAACTATTCATTTGTAAAAAAATATTTTAGAAATGTGAAAACCACAATTGAATACAAAGGATGAGTTTTTATGAAAACTAATAGCAAAGAAAATGATTGTGTTTATAAAATCATATCACTATTTATTGATTTTTAATTAAAAATGTACGTTATATATTGAGTATAATGTTTTAAATTCATTTTATATGTTTTATAGATACTATATAAGAATAAATACATTTTTTTTAAAAATATGATTTTTTCAAAAAATTTATTTTTACCAATTTTTATGGAGAACCCTTCATAAATTTAGGTTTTGAAACATTTACAAGTTCTATTAGACATAATAAACTTATCAATTGTAAACAAGACACCAAAATTTACCTTGGTTGATATTTTATTATTTTTTAAATGATATTTATATTTAAATGAACAATGAAAAGTACTGGATTTTAATTCGAAACATCATTTACTTCTAATTTATTATTAGTTTTAGATTATCTTTTTAATTTTTTTGAAATTGTAGGTAGATTTAATATTTATCATTTAGTCCAATATTTTTAATTGGATGTAATTTCACATATAAACTGGATAGAAACACATGCCAATCATTGGATAGTTTTTACATCTTGAAAACCCATATTCTAGAATTCACAACATTAATTAATTTTAAATTAATTAATGAAACATCTGTGTTTTTAATTTTTAAAAATTGATTATATATTTGAAATTAGTTGTTCTATGTTATGTTAATAAGTTACTTTCATTATTTTAGATTCTATGAATAGTAACTATGATAAACGTTTTTTACGATAGCTAAAGGTAAATCATGTAAATTAGGTTAATAAAGAATTTGATAAAGATAATAAAATTAAACTAACACCTTTAAACATACTATTGGATGAATTAAATTTATCAAATATCACATAATTGTCATAATTGAATCATTTAATTGACTTTTCTATCTGAAATTGATTTAATTATCAATTAAACTATAGAAACTAACAACATGTCACTCTTAGATATCATATAAGTATTATAGTTTTAATATAGTGATAAACTGGATCAATCATAAAACATTAATAGTCTCTAAAAGTATATAAAAATAATCTATATTATGGGTATCCATTTAATATTTTTAGAGATTAAATAATTACCATTAATGATTACACAATAGTGATGTAGAAATTATCTTCTTGATAAATATATCAAATAAAGTGTACTATAAATATAAAAATATTTATCATATTAATAAATCAATATGATCCATGAATTTTCATTGTGACTATGACATGATAGAGGTGTATTAAATATTTTTTTTCCATTAAAATTTTTTATGGATTTTATTTAATGCCAATTAAATCAAAAATGTCAAAATTTATACTATTGATATTTTATAAAAATACCATATTATTAAATTATTTAAAAATAAAATAAATATTATCAAATTATAAAGTGAGAAATATTTGATCGAAAATTTTATAATGTATCCAATTATAGTCAATTAAAAACAAAAATGTATATATTTATTATCGTTTAATATTTAGAATATTGTTACAAAAAATAAAATTCAATAGATAATGTATGGATAAATCCAAATGGTAAGGTTGAAAATAAAACAATAATGTGTCTAAGTTTTATTGGTTAAGTGGAATTCGAACCATACTCATATTATCATCAAAATTAATGAGTTTGGGGGAATTATAAAATGAAATTAAATTAAAATAAATTAATATCTCAAGATTATCAAAAGTTTCCCATAACCTCTCTTATAAAATTCCACCTTTATTTAGCATTAAATCACACATCAAAAGACATTTTTCTTGGCCAAAACCTTCGTTAATATCCTCAAAATATCCCTAAATTAATCCTTGAGGCTACCCTATATGCATAACTCCATCTCATGGTGTCCTTTTGTGCATACCAACAGGAGATACTAGAAGAAAGGGGTAAATATTTTATCACATCATAAAAAATTCATTTCATCTTCTACTTCCTCTTTTTATGTTTTTTCCAAAATAAAGTAATAAATAATTTATCAGATTCATTATGAGAGTTTAGTTTAATTATGGGAAAACATTATACCTCCTTTTATCCATCATTCAAATAAATATATCATTATGTGTGCGTACGTACGACTTATTATCTCCACACAATGGTGAAATTTTTGATTCAACAATACACAATGTGGATGGGTATAATAATGAGTATAATAGATTTAAATATTAAAAATAAAAGTATAATTATTTTTTACCATCAATTTATCATCAAATTCTATACTATTTATCCATCAAGGGAATCATATTGTTTTTCTAGCGTACGTACGGCTTACGGTCTCCAGGACGAGATCAGATTCATTCTCCACTTAAACCATTCAATAATGATTATAAGGTATATTTAATAAATAAAAATTAAATATATGACATAATAATTTTATTTGAATTATATATATATGTTATCTACTTACATCGATTCAATTCAATAAATAAACATAAACAACGTTTATGCATACTTACGACCTTTCATCTACTGGAATGGTGTATTCCATTTAATTTATCTATAAATTATATATATTATATACTAAATATATAGGATACATAAATAACGTTTTATATTTTAGATGAAACTAAATCACTATCTATGTAATAATATCATGAATAACCATTTAAAACACGTAAGATAAATAAAAATGATATTACCAAAAATGTTATTTTAATATTTAATAAATAAATAAATAGATAATATAATGTCATAAGTGAATCATATATGATATCATAAATATTATTATATTTAATTTACATGTTAATTCTTATTTCAAAAACCACATTAAATTATTTTCTGATACATACAAAAGAAATCATACCTAAGGTAGGTGATAATTTTACAATCTCATTTTTATCAGAGATTGATTTCATTAAAGTATTTACTGGGGATTTATTTATCATCAATTCCATATTTTATAATAATTATTTAATGAATTTATAGTATTATTGTATATATGATTTAATTCATTTTAAACCATTTTTACTTTTACTATAAGGTATGAAAGCACTCGTTATTTTTTTACCATATGAGGTACTTTTTCAGTTTTCTAATAACTGTATGAGGATAATGTTTTAAAAACATATAGGACAAGCCTAGATTTTTTATAGTTTCATGAAACATTATTTTAATGAATTATACTCCACAATATTTCATGATTCTTTTCAGTTAAATTTTTTTCTTTTTAAATATTATTGTATCTATTGAGTCGATAAGGTTTCCTTATCACTTTTTCATTCCTTCTTGTTTTGAAAATCACAAACACCTTATTTTTAAGGAAAATTGTTTTCTTAAGGAAAATTGCTTTTATAAGGAAAATTATTTTTTTTAAGGAAAATTGATTTTATAAGGAAAATTGTTTTTTTAAGGAAAATTGCTTTTATAAGGAAAATCACTTTTATAAGAAAAATTATCCTTATCATATTTTCATTAAGATTTTTCTTAAGTATGAGATTCGGATTCATTTCTATTTTCTCGGAATTGCCTGAAACATTGATATGAAGTATTCTGTTTTAGGATCTGGATTCTGGATAAGAACTGTGATAAAGTTTCACTCCGAAATCCAGAATAAGAACTGTGATAAAGTTTTATTCTGAATTCTGGATATAGTTTTAATCCAGATTCAGGATATGAATTCTTATGAAGTTTGATTACAAATTCTCAATATGAATTCTAATGATTAAATTATCATTACGAATTCAGATGACGAATTCTCATTATGAATTCGGATGAGGAATTCTCACTACGAATACTGATGAGTAATTCCCTTTACGAATTCCGATGAGGAATTCTCACTATGAATTCTAATGACCAACTCCCATTCCCAATTATCATTCCGAATTCTCTTATTAAACAGAATCTGATTATCTTGGTTTTATACACTCTGAATTTATTCAGACTCCGAAAATTATTTTTGGTTAGACTCCAAACCTTCACTCTGAAGCTTTCATTCCAGTCTTTTGAGTTAGAATTAAAATGATGTCGTACATTCTGTTACACTTGTTTTGTTATAAAATTATGTCATCCAATCTGTTATAAACTAACCGCTGGTTAAGTGACATGTATACAGGTCCCCTTGAATTTTATGGAAAATATGACTGTTGGGTAGGAGGACGATCTTACCTATAAATAAGAGCTCATTTGAAAGAGCCTGATACAGATGACAGATAAACAACTTGGTTTTGTGCATACATGTTGTTGAAGTGATTTCTAGAGAGAGAGGCTCTAATTAAATCTCAAAGCTTCGTGCGACTCCGAATGTTGGTGATTACATTTGAGGACTTCCGGGGTTAGGAATATAGAGGTGCCGACTACCTTGAAGTTCGAGGGCTTCCTTGCTAAGGAAGACAGAGGTTACCAACTACCTTGAAGTTGATGGCTTGCACGGATAGCAAGACAGAGACTCCGATCTTTGTATCGAGGGCTTGCCCTGGTGTGTGTAAGTCAGACTTACATGAAAGTATAAATCAAGGGACCTTAATCCACGGTTGTTGGATACCCTTCTCTTTGGTTTAAAAGACTTTTATCTTGTTACTTGTAGTCCTATAACTTGTTTATATTCCGCTTCATTTTGTATTATAAGGAAAGTATAACATTCTTATACTTCTTTATATGTACTCTGTTTCTTTTAGATTCTATACGCTTTAACATTGAATCTCATATTATAATCTTTTATTAAGTTTCAATTTCTGGAACCATATTTCTGGAACCTACTTTCGGAATCTCTTTCCAAGTTTGCATTCGGTGTTAGAGGTGTTGTGAATTTTCTAAGTTTAACTTTGTCAAACTTATTCCTTTCCATTGCTTAAGAAAAACATAGATATTCTTAACTAACATTAAAGGTTCCAAAGAAATTTTTAAAGTATACAATTCACCCCCCCCCCCTCTTGTATATTGAGCATCTACATCACTATTTCAATCCTACAATTGGTATCAATGGTTGGAAACCTCATACTCATTACCAATCCTACAATTGGTATCAGAGCAGGTCTCTGAAATACTTGTACTCACGTATAAATTTTTCTTGCTCACTTTATCATTCTGAACTTTACCATTCCGAAATTTCACATTCCGAACATTGTGATTAGAAACTTTTGCTAATAACAAGTTTTTGTGCCAACGGTTATTCTAAGTATGGAAGGAGTCAATGTTGGTTCAATTGATAATTTAAATCCTACAAGACCACCAATCATTGATGGTAATGACTAAGAATACTAGAGAGATCGAATGAAGAATTTTGTTATCAATACTGGAGTGGAAAACATTGTTATGCTTATTGGTGATTATAAAATTCCTGACAAGGAAGTCAGAACTTTTACTAACTAGGAAAAGCAAGAATATCAACTCAATTATAAGGTACGCAATACATTACTTTGTTCAATGACTAGAAATATATATAGCCAAATTTCATCTTGTGAAGCAGCTAATTGTATCAGTAATAAGTTAGAGGTTACACAATTTGGAACATCTATGGTGATTGAGACTAGAAGAGCTATGCTTAGAGCGGAATATCATGGCTTCAATTTTCCTTATGGTGAACCAATATGTAAAGTTCAACAGGGATTTATGACTATCGTCTACAGCCTACAGTCTATGGGAGGGAAAGGTTTAGATGACGAAGCTCTTGTGGATAAAATAATTGATATTATGCCCAATGAGTGGGAGTCCAAGAGAACAGCTATATACGAGAACAGGAAGGTCACACAAATTACTCTTGATGAGCTATTTGGAACTCTTCTACAACATGAAACTAGAATGAAGAGAGATACTGACAACATCAAAAAGAAAAATGGAAATGGTACTATTGCTTTTACAACAACTTCAAATCAGATCAAAGCTAAGACTCCTGAGAGAGTAACCAGATCCAATTCTAATAAAGTTATTTTCCAATCCGAATCTAGTGAGACTGAAGTCTCAGAAAATAAACTAGCAAATATTTCTCAAAGGATGAACAAGATAGCTGGCCAAAGAAATTTTCAATCTAAGTATAAGAAAAAGGAAAGGAAAGATAAGAAAGATGGAGAAGTAACTTGTTATGAATGCAATAGAGATGGACATATTAGACAAGATTGCCCTTTTCTCAAAAAGAAAGAAAGGAAGGAAAGGAATTCAGACAGGAACAAAAAGAAGTATTATAAAGCCAAAGCTAAGAATGTTCTGAAAGCTAATGACACCTGGAGTGCCAGTGGTGGTGATTCTTCAGATGAATCTTCTAATTATCAATCTTCAGGATAGAAGAATCTTGGTCTTATAGCCAGATTACCTATTGATAATCATTGTATTATGGCTAAGGTACAGAATGCTAAATCATTGACCAATGTTTCTTTAAATTCCAATGATAGTAATTATTATAACTCTTTTGACGATGAATCTTCTTCTGATGAAGAAAATACTATACCTACTTATGAAGAAGTCTCTAGTTTTGATGAACTTCTTGAAACTGAGAATTCCAGACTCAATAAGAAACTTGATAAGGCAAACTCTAGAAATTCTATTCTTACAAAAGAGATATCATATCTTTCTAAAGATCTTGAAAAGAAAATTTTTGATTTTGAAAGTGTTTCAAAAAATCTTGAGGAAGTAAGTTCTGAGAAGAACAAACATTCTAAAGAATTAGAAAAAGTAATTTCTAAGAAATTTTTTTTCGAGCCTAGCTCTAGTTCTAAAACTATTTATTTTGAGGATAAAAACTTGGTTATAAAACTCAAGTCTGAAATTTTTTCCTTAATGATGTGTTTATCAAACATTACCAACGTTAAGGAAAATTTTGATAAAATGTATTCCCAAATACGACCTTTAAGAAATAAATCCGGATTTGGTTATACCCATGCAAAACCATTATTTAGTAACAATTATTTTGTTCCTCAAAGTGCCCCATTTTGTAACAAGTGTCAATGTGGTGGTCAATGGGAAAAGAATTTTTCCTTAACCAAAACCCAATCCTTATGTTTTCACAAAGCTTATTTCTCTAAGAAGATGTGGGTACCTAAAATTTTATTATCTTGAAATCTCGGATCCAAACAAGTTTGGATTCTGAAAGTCTAATTTTCTTCTTGATTTTAGGAACATAAAAAGTGTTCCAGCAACAACACATGGTACATGGATAGTGGATGTTCCCGGCACATGACTAGTAACAAAATCTATTTTGAAATGATTATCAAAACGAAACGAGGAAAGGAAACTTTCAGAGATAATGCTAAGGGAGAGATTGTTGGTATTGTTAATATTGTTCTTTTAGAAAAAACATTGATTTTAAATCTTCTTTTTGTTAAGGGTCTTAAGCACAACCTCATTAGCATAAGTCAGTTATGTGATGAAGGTTACCTTGTGAATTTTAGGAATGATATGTTTTTAGTTCACAATTCCAAGGAAGAATTTATTCTCTCAGCCAATAGGAAAGAGAATTTCTACACTTTGAACCTAGAATACCTCAGGAGTCATGATTTAGCTTCTCTAAGTGTAATGGAAGATGATTCTTTGTTATGTCACAGAAGACTATGTCACTATAACCTTAGAAACTTATGTAAAATCTCTACAAAGAAACTAGTTAAGGATCTACTGAATCTTAGATTCGATTCTTCTAAAGATTGTGATCCTTGTCAATATGGAAAGCAACATAAATCTAGTTTTAAATCAATTGGTGAAGTCTCAACAACTGATGCATTACAGTTAGTACACATGGATCTTTTTGGTCCAACACAAACTGGAAGTATTGGAGGCAAATACTATGTGTTTGTTCTAATTGATGATTACATTAGATTTACTTGGGTCTATTTTCTAGAAAATAAGTCTGAAGATTTTTCCTATTTCAAAAGTTTTAGAGCTCAAGTTAAAAATGAGAAAAAAAGTTCCATTGAAAGCTATTCATAGTGATCATGGTGGAGAATTTCAAAATTCATATTTGCAAACTTTTGTAATAAAAAGGTATTTATCACAATTTTTCAGCACCTAGAACTCTTCAATAGAATGGTGTAGTTGAAAGAAGAAATAGAATTCTTCAAGAGATAACTAGAACCATGTTGAGTTAATATTCTATTGCTAGATATTTCTGGGCTGAAGCTGTTAGTACTTATTGTTATACTATAAATTGAATTTTGATTAGACCTTTTCTTAATAAAACTCCTTATGAGTTATGGAATGGTAGAAAACCAAGACTATCCTACTTCATGGTTTTTGGTTGAAAAGTATTCATTTTGAATACTAAAGATAACTTAAATAAATTCGCACCAAATTCTGATGAAGGAATTTTCTTAGGCTATTCCACAACTTCTAAGGCTTATAGAGTTTTTAATAAAAATACTTGTACTGTTGAAGAAACAGTACATGTAAAATTTGATGAGTCCGATCCTTTTGTTTTTAAACCACCTCAACCTACATCTTCGGATGTGTTTTCAAAAACTGATTATCAACCTTTGATAGAAGAACCTTCTGATAAGGATAATGTTCTAGAAGATACTTCTGAAACATTTACCCCAGAAGGCTTTCTACCCTATGTTGATGAACAGATTTTACAAAACCCAAATCAGGTGTTTCTTAAGAATCATCCCAGTGATAGTATCGTTGGTGATGTAAATCAACCTGTAAGGACTAGAAGTTCCTTAAGAAATGAAGTAGAACATCTTGCATTTCTTTCCCAATTAGAACCAAAAAGCACTGATGAAGATTTAGGTGATGATGATTGGATCAAAGCCATGCAAGATGAACCAAATGAATTCAAAAGGAATAATGACCAGAACGTGGTTGAAAGACTTAAGGAAACATCTGTTATTGGAGTAAAATGGGTTTTCAGAAATAAATGTGATGAAAATGGAGTCATAGTAAGAAATAAAGATTGACTTGTTGCTAAAGTCTATAATCAGCAAGAGGGAATAAAATATGAAGAAACCTATGCTCCAGTAGCTAGACTTGAATCTATCCGTATTCTGCTTGCCTTCGCAGCATTCTTTAATTTCAAACTTTTCCAAATCGATGTAAAATGTTCTTTTCATAACGGTTATGTTCAAGAGGAAGTTTTTGTTGAACAACCTCCTAGATTTGAAGATACAAATCATCCTGATCATGTTTTTAGACTTACCAAAGCTTTGTATGGTCTTAAACAAGCCCCACGAGCATGGTATGATAGACTCACTGGATTTTTGCTTCAAAATAACTATTTTAAGGGAAATGAAGATCCAACCCTTTTTATAAAGAAAGATAAGAAAAAAATTTTGATTGTTCAAATTTATGTTCATGACATCATATTTGGCTCAACTCAGCATTCATTGACCGACTCCTTTGCAAGTCTAATGAAATCTGTGTTTGAAATGAGTATGATGGGTGAGTTAAATTTTTTCCTTGGTTTTCAAATTTCTCAAAAACTAGAAGGAACCTACATATCTCAACATAAGTATATTAAAGATCATCTTAAAAAGTATGGTATGACAATACTAAGAGTATAAGTACTCCCATTGGTACCTCAAATTCTTCAGATATTGATGAAATTGGAAAACCAGTAGATCAAACATCTTTCATAGGTATGATAGGATGTTTACTTTACTTAATATCTAGTCGACCAGACTTAATGTCCTCAGTATGCTTATGTGCAAGATAACAATCCAATCCTAAGGAATCTCACTTAAAGGCAGTAAAAAGAATTTTTCGCTACCTTAAGGGAACCATGGATCTAGGATTATTTTATACTTCTGGAAATGATTTTATTCTAAAAATCTTTTTTGATGCTGATTTTGGTGTGTGTAGAATGGATAGAAAAAGTACATCCGGAACTTGTCATTTCATAGGAGATTCGTTAGTTTTTTGGTCCTATAATAAGCAACATTCTGTAGCACTCTCCACTGCTGAATCTGAATATGTAGCAGCTGGAAGTTGTTGTGCTCAAGTGTTGTGGATACAACACACACTCACAGACTATGGCTTGAGTTTTACTAAAACTCAAATTTTGTGTGATAACACAAGTGCCATTACCCTTAGTAAAAACCCTGCACATCACTCCCGTGCAAAAAACATAGATATTAGGCATCACTTTATCAGGGATCACACACATAAAGGAGATATTATTCTTCAGTTTATTGGAATGCAAGATCACCTTGCTGATATTTTCACAAAATCTTTGTCTTCTGATAGATTTGAATATATTAAACAGAAGTTTGAAATGATAACTTTACGGTAATCCTCCTTAATTAACTTTCTATTGAAAAAGTATCCTTACAGTAATAAATTCCTTTTCATAGGGGGAGTACATTTGTTTGTTAAGAATAACAAAAAAAATTTTCAAACTTTTCGGAACTAAGATTTTGGGAATGGAAATGTCCGGAACTAGAATTTTCCAGAATGGATATTTTCATATAAGAAAACATCTAAAATATAAATTTTCATATTGAAAACATCCAGAATGGAAAATATTGTACTGGTATTTTCATAACGGAAGTTTCATACGGAATCTCTCATAATAAGTTTTTTCTTAAATTCTTGGAATGTGTTTTTTGTACTGAGTTTGTTTTCCGTACTGAGTTTGTTTTCCGTACTGAGTTTGTTTTCCGTAGTAAAGTTTTTGTGATCTTTGTCTTTTCATATTAATGTTTTTTTCGTAGTCATTTTTATATTACCCATTATGAATAGTCCTCCTAAGACAATCTGAATGGTATGATTTCCTTACTCAAGTTTTCGTAGTCATATTTTACTTGCTGGAATTTTCTTGCATTATGTTTTCAGATTATAGTTTTCTTAATTCATTGTTTTAATAAAAACCTCAAAAAATTGGATTCAGTTTTCTTGAGAATTCATTTTCAACCGTCAGATCTGATCTGACCTTATCACAACCATTCGATCAACCGAGGAAGTTGAACCGTCATTTCATTGCCTATATAAAGGGGACCCAAAAACTTGTCCAACATCGTTTTTCAAGATCTCGCATCCCGAATCTCTGCCTCTCTATTTTAATGTCGTTCCGAACTTCAGTTTTCTCCATTCTGAACTTCACATAGGTCTTCAGATCCAAATTTCTGTGGAGTTAGCTTCTCAAGAAATGTCATCCTCCAAGCCTATTTCACAATGGTTAGTTTACAGAGAAAGGCTAGTTCTTCCGGATTTCTTCAACAACTATGATTCTCTTATTTCGAAGAACATTAAGTTGAATGGATGGGAAGATATTTCCGTGTCCAAACCGGGGAATCAAGACGATGTTTTTTCGGAGTTACTTGTTGAGTTATATGAAACAGTTTCCTTCTTTAAGGAAGATAATAGGGAGAAATTTTCTTTTAAGTCTTGTGGAAAGACTTATAAGCTTTCGTATACCAAGGCAGAAAGCATGGTAGTGATGACCTATGAAGGAGAAGCCGAGTTTATATGTCATGTGTTGCCGGATTCTAAGGGTATCTTTGACAAGGAAAAAGCCTTGAAAACACTCGGACTCTCAGATGACAAAGCTCCGAAGATTGCTAATTTGCCTACAAATTTCCAGATTCTAGAGTTGTGGGTACAAGGTCTTATCGTACCGAGGAAAGGTGGAAAAGACAGTTTGAAGAAGAGTGAGATCTATATCTTAGATTTCCTGATAAATCTAAGGAAGTTTAACTTCATGAGGCACATTCTTATAACCATTGAGAATCTTAAGAAAGGAAATTTCAGAGCCCATATCGTAATGTACCCAGATATTTTATCAAAGTTGATAGTTCGGTGCCTTGAGTCATTCAAGGAAGCTTGCAGATCTATGCCAAGGGTTTGCAAAATTTTGTTGGTCAGTGATGATACCCTTAAGAGGATGGATGTGGCTTTCAACAAGGAGACTGGTGAGTTCTTCGATTTTCCTAATCAAGAAGAAGCAGATCCGAAGGCTGTTTAACTGGAATCATCTAAGCCAGTAAAGAAAAGAAAGGTAAAAGAAGTTGCAGTTGAAGTTGAGGATCCTAAATCTAAGGAAGTTCAAACCGCACCTCCAAAACCAAAGAAGATGAAAGCCTATCCTGATGAGGTTGTTGCGAAGTGGAGAGCAGGTAAAGAGAAAAGGAAAGAAGGGGATCCGCAGTTCGGATTGGACCATGCGGAGGCTAAGGCCTTGAAGGAGAGAAATGCTGATGATCTTGAAAAACAAGTAAAGTAAAAGAAGCTCAATAAGAAGATAATAGACGCCGAGGCACTCCTAGCATTATTAAAATTTAATGAGATGGTATCCGAAAGCATTCCAGTTCCGAGATCTTTCTCCTTGGAATCTCTACCTGAGACTCCAGGAAGAAATATTGATTTTCTGGAAGATATTATAGCTGAGCATGATGAGCAACTTGAACAGATTCAACAAGAGGAAGAGTAAGAAGTATTTGATGAAGGAAGTGGTGAAACATGAGATTTATTGAAAGAAGTAGATGATTATAAGGGGTCACCTTCGGAACATCTGTCACTCCGAACATCAGAGGCTGAATCATCTAAGTTAGTAAATCCAGAGAAGGATAAGAATGAGGATGATGTTGTTCAACAAGTTATTGATGATGTTATTCAAGTATCTACTAGGGAGCATAAAACTCTAGATCAAGAATCGATTCTGAAAAAGGACAAGGGAAAAAAACCCCTTGTTGATACTCTGAAATCAGTGGCAAGCAAGAAAACAGAATTTCATGATTCGTCTAAAAGGAAGTTGGAGATTATTGCGGAAGAAAAATCTCCAAGCAGAGTTTCGGATTCGGAATCATCCTCGTTGGGACATGACTTTGTTGTTCAATCTTTGAGGAAGTTAGTTAGTCCCATTCTGACCATCTCGACTATATACTCAAGATGCCAAATGCTCCAACATGATCTGAACCAGAAATCAGATTATGTATCCTTGGTTATGGATAAGTGTGTCGAGTTTGAAGCTGAGTTCAAATCTTTTCTTGTTGGCTATGAAGCCCACAAAAGATCTTGCAAAAGAATGACGAGCTGGTCGAGAAAAACTATACAAAAGATGAGGTTATTTGATGAGTTTTAAGACAATGTTAATGATTCCTTTGAGACTGAGAACAGGAAGATAAATGACCTGACTGCATCCTTTGAAGAGAAGCTGACAGATGAAAAGAAAGTCCGGATTCAAGAAGTCAGAGATATGAATGGGAAGCTGAATTCCGTTTCTCAGAACTGGAAGTTTGAAAGGGATCATTGGATTGAGTTTGAACAGAACATGAAGGCTCAGGAAGAAACGATCAGAGCTCAGGAAGAAAAGCTGAAAGCCCAGGAAGAAATGATTGAAGCTCAATCTGCAAGAATAGTTGTCTTAGATAAGCAAGCTGAAAAGATCATAAAGACCTGAAGAAGATCAAGACTATTCTTAAGGGACTCATTTCGAAGGAAAAAGATCCGAAATAACTAAATCCGATCTTTTTGTTGTATCTAATTTTCTTTGTTGCCGACATTTCAAATCTAATTAAAATTGTGCTTCTTGTTTCTTTTGTTGTTATTACTAATTTTTCAGGGAATTTTTTATTTTTTTTCCATTCCCTCGATTTCTTTTTCAAAATCACAAAGGGGCAGATGGAAAAGATCCTTAAAAAAGAAGAACTCTAATAAGATTTTATCTAAGGGGGAGAAGGAAAATATCCTTAAGGAAAAAGATCTCAAATAAGAGTCTATCTAAGGGAGAGTTTTTTTATTAAAGAAGTCTTTCTTATTCGTAATAAAATGTAACTCCGGACATCTAGAATACGATCCTTAATGTTTCAAAGCCTAAGGGGGCGTTAGTCATATTCATCAATTTCCTTAAAGCCAAGGGAGATAAGACTTAATGTTCTTCTATCTTTTTAGAATTTCTTTTTTGTAAGGATGTTTGTGCTTTCCAAAAATGGGGATATTGTTGAGTCAATATGGTTTTCCTTATGACCTTTTCATTCCTTCTTGTTTTGAAAATCAAAAACACCTTATTCTTATGTAAAAATATTTTCTTAAGGAAAATTGCATTTATAAGGAAAATTGTTTTCTTAAGGAAAATTGCTTTAATAAGGAAATTTTTTTTAAAGGAAAATTGCTTTTATAAGGAAAATTGATTTTATAAGAAAAATTATACTTATCATATTTTCATCTAGATTTTTCTTATGTATGTGATTCAGATTCATTTCTATTTTCTCGGAATTTCCTTAAACATTGATATGAAGTATTCTGTTTTAGGATCCGGATTCTGGATAAGAACTGTGATAAAGTTTCACTCCAAAATCCAGAATAAGAACTGTGATAAGGTTTCATTCCGAATTCCGGATACAGTTTTAATCCAGATTCAAGATACGAATTCTTATGAAGTTCGATAACGAATTCTCTATACTAATTCTAATGATTAAATTATCATTACGAATTCTGATGACGAATTCTCATTACGAATTCAGATGAGGAATTCTCACTACGAATACTGATGAGTAATTCCCATTATGAATTCTGATGAGGAATTCTCACTACGAATTCTAATGACCAACTCTTATTCTGATTTATCTTTCTGAATTCTTTTATTAAACAGAATCTGATTATCATTGTTTTATACACTCTGAATTTATTCAGACTCCGAAAATTATTTTTGGTTATACTCCGAACCTTCACTCTGATGATTTTATTCCAGTCTTTTGAGTTAGAATTAAAACTATGTCATACATTCTGTTGCACTTGTTTTGTTATAAAATGATGTCATCCAATCTATTATAAACTAACCGCTGGTTAAGTGACACGTATATAGGTCCCTCCGAATTTTAAGGAAAATATGACCATTGGGTAGGAGGACGATCTTACCTAGAAATAGGAGCTCCTTTGAAAGAGCCTGATATAGATGACAGATAAACAACTTGGTTTTGTGCATACATGTTGTTGAAGTGATTTCTAGAGAGAGTGGCTCTTATTAACTCTCAAAACTTCGTGCAACTCCGAATGTTGGTGATTACATTCGAGGACTTCCAGGGATAGGAAGACAGAGGTGCCGACAACCTTTAAGTTCGAGGGCTTCCTTGCTAAGGAAGACAGAGGTTGCCACCTACCTTGATGTTGATGGCTTGCAGGGATAGCAAGACAGAGACTCTGATCTTCATATCGAGTTCTTACCCTGGTGTGGGTAAGACAGACTTTCTTGAAAGTATAAATCAAGGGACCTTTATCCAAGGTTGTTGGATACCCTTCTCTTTGGGTTAAAACACTTATATCTTGTTACTTGAAGTTCTACTACTTGTTTATATTCCGCTGCATTTTGTATTATAAGGAAAGTATATCTTTCATATAATTCCTTATTTGTACTCTGTTTCATTTAGATTCTATATGCTTTAAGGTAGAATCTAATATTGTAATCTTTTATTAAGTTTCAATTTTCGGAACCTTATTTCTGGAACCTTCTTTCAGAATCTCTTTCCAAGTTTTCATTCTGTGTTAGAGGTGTTGTGAATTTGCTTAGTTTAACTTTGTTAAAATTAGTCATTTCCTTTGCTTAAGGAAAAAATAGTTATTCATAACTAACTTTAAAGGTTCCGAAGTAATTTTTAATGTATTCAATCCCCCCCCCCTCTTGTATATTGAGCATCTACATCACTATTTTGATCATACAGTATCTTGAGAAAAGAATGATTTTTTGAGGATGAAACAATATTTTTCTCCAAATTTAAGATCAATTGTTTTATAAAAATTATTTTCCATGTAACCAAATTCTCTTAAATAGGGATATGTTTCCATCCCTCTTATAACTATGATTGTATTATGATAATTATGAAATCATATTTTATATGGATTATGTTATGATGGATTGATGTTTAAGAAAACCATTATATTTTATGGGTTATGCTATGATGAATGATTGATGTTTTTGTGGCACATGTAATAATGATTTATTTATGAGATGAGTGGGACCTATATCTCCCACTAATTCAATGGGTAAAATTTTATATCTTTTAAGATAGACATTGATGGAATAGAAAGTAACTGTAGTTCAGTAATACAGGGCTAGAATGGTATGTAAATACGGATTAGTAACACTTGGTTGGAATGAAAAGTAATCGTTGTTTAGTAATGTACATTGTCCACTTTAATGGTCTTGGAAAAAATACCTTGGCTACTATGTAACTAATATTATGTCCATATTTGTTTTAAACAATTTCATTATTTAATCCAATGATATTTTATCATTGTTAATGTTCATTTATGATCTATGCCTTATGTACTGCCAATATTTGTTTCATGACAAAAGATTGTGATATTCAAAATTTATGTTTATGTTTCCACATTCATATGTTTATTTTTTTTGTTTGATGTAATTGATGTTTACCATTACTGAGAATTTAAATCACTTTATTTATTTTTTATTTTCCGCAAGATACAATAAAAGTTTTTAGGTAGGAAAACCAAAGGGTAAGATCATTGTAGAAGATGTTGAAGATCTTTCACCAATATAGCATATTATGTTCCATGTTTTCATATGAAATAACCTAATATAGTGTTTTCTCATCTGTTCATCTCATGTATAATTATTACACTAAATTAATGTAATTTACATGTATTTCTTGCATGGGTCATTATAGTTTGTATCATAGGTATGGTTTAGTTAACCATAAAATGAAGGATGAGAAAACATTAGTGAGATCCCTAGAGATATTTCTAAGGATATGTCATGGTATGTTCTATAGAGAAATAATGTAAAGGTTATAGTACTAGATTTTCTATTATAATAATAAATAACCTAGGATTAAACCTAAGATATCATAGATTGAAATATTATAATTAATATACATTACTTATGTATTTTTAATCTCAGATATGTATTTCTAACACATTGGATTCTGGTCATAGTCAATAACCATATCTACATAGATCATAATTAACCATTGAATGTTTAAGATGTTTAAATTATTATAATAATTAAGAATAATTTCCCATGTTGAAATAAAATTAAGACAATCATGAAGATTGTACTAGTATTGGTCATAATAATGATGATAAATATAATGTAAATGACATGTGGAAGGTATGTGATATACTTCAAAACCTGATTCATTTTTTAGTGAAGAAATTGATGCTGGATCCTAAGTAATTGTTTAAGAATAAAGTTGGATGGTTAAGGAGTATATGTTTTAGATTTTAATGATTATGTTACATAAATCATGGAATATATAACTGTTTTCAGTCTATGTATCTAATTAAGGACATGAAAAGATATGTTGAACAATTCTACGAAAACTGAAAAGTTATTTACGGGTATGGTGATATATTTGCAGAACACATGATTAAGGGTAAAAAAACCCTTAATATGTCTCATATTTTCATATAATGATATTTGGATAAAGATATTCTTGATTTTAATAATTAAATTGAATTGTTCTAGATTCTTTGGAACTAATTATCGAGTTACTGAAAAAGTTGGTTATGCTATCATGGATTATGTATAGAACTTTTTGGGACCTAAGGAATATATCGAATAAATATTAGAATAAGGAAACATTTACATTTTCAATATAAATATAGGTTAATTTTAGGTTATTACCCTGATTCAAGAGATTTCAGGATGAATTCATTCAAATGTATGGATATTGACCATCAAGATATATCTTATCATTAATGGTGGATAAATAAATATCTTCACATGCTCGTTATATGACCTTTCCTGTAATTTTTTTATAATGTGATTTGGGATAGAACTGTTTTGGAAAATCCTAATGGTTGGAATTGATATGTTTGACATCAGATAATATAGTTTAAGGTTAAATCATGTTTTAATATTATTTCTTTAATTTTATCATAGTGTAGTTTTAGAAAAAAGAAAACATGTAAGACGAGTGACAACCCATCACGTTGGACAATGATGGGGGAATCGAAACCACAACCATAGTGTGAAATGCCTTTATCACCAACCACTATCCAACATGATGTCACATGTTAGTATAAATTAGTTTTATTTTATTTAAGCAATATGATAGATGATATATAACTCCATTTTTGAACCATATACAATTTATCCCACTATAGGATGACTTATGCATATTTGAGTACTTTTGATTGATGGAATGACCTATCATTCTATTTCATGATCTGCTAACACTTCACGAATGAAAAATTAAAATCCATTTCATCAAATAATAGGTGATGTGTAAATTGTTCAAGGCATAACCAAGGTGATATTGTTCCATAATATGTATGTATTTATTCTTGTGTAAAATTTTTCGACATTAAGAAATGATATTGAAAACAAAAAATGAAATCTTAGTAAATTCTTATCTAATGAATCAGATGGTCCCATATAACAACAAAAAATTATTTCTTTCTTGTACTTACCATTGTATATACATTATTATCTATCCCTATCCATCAGAACATGATTGTACGATTTGTCTTCCATATCCATGTTTTCACATCCAACCTAAGATCTCCTATGTGGGAACCCTGTAATGAGTTTCTCTTGGTAACCATTATGTTTCTAACATTCTTTAATAAATTTATGTTTCAGTATTCATTTTTACAATGTGGGTTTCAAAGAAAGAAACTTTCAAGTAGTAAACGATTTTTAACCCCAAATAATTTCGAGGGAGAAATAAATTTTAATGGTGGGACGGGTAGAATATTACACACTAAGATTTTATGAGATAGATTCTCATTAATTTATTTTACATCTACTATTCTGTGTTTCACCAAGATTATATTTCAGTATATGAAACACAATATTAAAATGTCATATATGCAACAATATACATTGCTTGTTTTACACACAATTTCACGTTCTTTTGATAGAATTCATTTCACACAAAATTGTGTATATTTTTTGGTTAATGTAATAAAGAATTATGTTTGCATTAACAAATATGCTACACCAAAGGATGATTTCTGTAAACTCAAAACTAACTAGTCTTTTGTTACACGTAAGAGAATCCTTCTTCAATATCTTCACATGTATGCAATAATGAGTTTCACTAAACAAATATATATTTTTAAAATATTATTATTATCAGATATAAACTATATGTTATGAATAGTATAATCATAATTATGACAATATGGTTTATAATTTTCTAAATAATGATTCATTGGTAACCAAATTTATTATAAATAGAAATAAAACCAAATTGAATATAAAGGATGTGATTTTAAGTAATCCTATTTAAGAAGAGAATAATTATGTTTATAAAATCATATCACAATGTATTAATTTTTAATGAAAAATATATCTTATATATTCATTCTTATTTCTAAAATTAATCATATATGGTATCAATATACAATTTAAGAACAAATAAAAAATTTTAATAGATGAATTATTTTTATTATAAAGTATTTTTAGCACCTTTTGATGGAGAACCCTTTTCTAAATCTAGTTTTTACTCTTTTATATGTTCTATTTGACATATTTGGTAAATAAAAAGTTACATTGGTAGAAATTTTGGTATTTTTATATTGAAATTAATATTTTAATTTATTTTGAAAAATAATGCATTTTAATTCAAAATTACATATTCTAAAAAAAATTATATAGTTAGCTTATAATTTTAATTGGATTTAAATTTTAAATGGATTATATTTTTATCATTTAATAATAATTTTGTCATTTTATGTAATTTCACATTTAAATTGTCCATAAACTCATATTGATCTTTTGTTTTTTTACATCATAAAAACAAGCTTTCGGGTTTGGACAACAAGAATTAATTATAAATCAATTAATAAAAAATCAATGTTTTTTTAAATGGATTCCATCTTTGGAATCAGGGTGTCCAAATAATATTAATAGGTTATTTTTAATTTTTATGAATATTATGAATAGCAACTACGGTAATTTTTTTACCATTTCTAAAGATAAATCAGGTAAATTAGGGTAATAAAGAATATGAAAGGGACAATAAATTCAACCTAAAACCTTCCAAAATCCTATTATTTGTATTAAATTTGACCAATATCACTAAAGTGTCATAATTGAATCATTTAATTTAATTTTTTCTATGAAAGTGATGTAATTATAATTAAAACTATATAATTTTATTGCTTGTCACTCTCAAATATATTTTATGTATAATAATTTTAAGGTTGTGATAAACAAATTAAAAAATAGAACAAAAATAGACTATATAAATCACTAAAAATATCTTCATAATTTGAATTTGTTTATAATTTTTAAGAATTAAAAATTTACCATTAATGATGAAACAATAGTGATATAGAAATTATTCTGTTGATATAAAAATCAAATAAAATCATACAAAAATATTAAAACAACCCACATATGAACTAATTAATGTGGTACATGAATTATATAGGTTACTATTACATGTTATAACTATATTAAATTTGTTTGTTCTAATTTATCTTCTCTGTTGTTTTTTTAAGTCAAATAACTGAATTATGTAAAAATTGAATCAATTTATATTTTCTAAAAACACATTTTATTGAAATTATTTAAAATAAAAAAACATATTTTAAACTTAAAAACTAAAAATTATATAGTCTTAAATGTCATAATTTATCGAATTATTAACAATTAAAAAAACATAATTATATACTTATAACAATTTAATATTTAGAATATAATTAAAACAAATAAAATTAAATAGATTAAATT
Source organism: Viscum album (assembly GCA_963277665.1). Lineage (NCBI taxonomy): Eukaryota > Viridiplantae > Streptophyta > Magnoliopsida > Santalales > Viscaceae > Viscum > Viscum album. Next base: position 1,430,465,660 of record OY728155.1, on the reverse strand, counting down.
TGAATAAATAAAAATGATAATATTTAAAATAAAATAGAAACATGTCTAAATTTTATTTTTAATAGTATTTTTGCTGACACTCCTTGGGAATTTGAAATAATTTCATTTCAAGGAAATATAAACTGAACATAAATTTATAAAAAATTTATATTTCAAGACATTCCAATGGTTCCCATCCCCTCTATTATAAAAAGGAAAACCTTCCTTATGTTTTAATCAAACCAGCAGAGCCCTTTGTCTCAATGAAACCCTACCAAAATATCCCCCCAGATTCCCTCACTTCATCCTAGAGGCCAATTTTTAGGCATAAAACCATTTTAAGGAGTCCATTTGTGCATACAAAGAGAAGATACAGGAAAAATAGGTTACTGTTTTATCATCTTTTTCAAAATTATTTTCTCCTACTACATCTTATTTTTATGTTGTTTGTATAATAAATAAGTAACTATATTATTTTATACATTATGAGATGTTATTATAATTATGGTTCAACCGTATACCTACTTGTATCAATCCTATGAATAACAATATCAACATGTGTGTGTATTCATGACTTAAAGACTCCACATCATGGTGTATTTTCATATTAAAATGTCATTAATTTATATTGGTGTACTGATTCATATAATGGAATTAAATAATGAATATTACATAATAATTATTCTTTAAAATCCATAAACCATCCAATTCTATACTATTTAACATGTAAGGGAAGGTTATCATCTCGCGCGAGTACATACGGCTTACCATCTCCACTACATGATGATATTCATTTTCCAAGTTAACCACCAAAGAATGATTATAAGGTATATATAGAAAATTAGAATGAATTATATGACATAAAAATGATACTATATTTATGTATGTATATATATATTTCAGATACATTCTTTAATTCAATTCAATAATAAAACAAAAACAACATTAATTAGAAAGTATGGCCTACCATATCCATGAATGGTGTATTCCATTCAATTTATCTATATATAATAAAAATTAATAAAATAAATATATAAGATATATAAATCACGATTTTTAATATGGATGTAAGTATATCATAATCTATGAAATACTATCATGAATAAAAAACCAAAACACATATGACAATTAAAACTATTATTACCCAAAACGTTTCATTAACATAGAATTGATTAATAAATGCGCAATATAAAGTCCTAAGTGAATCATAGATTATATAATAAATATTATTATTCTTATGTTACAAGTTAATAATATTTCTAAACCCACTATACAGGAGTTTCAGACACATATGGTTGAAATCATACTTAAGGAAATGAATAATTTAGAAATCTCATTTTTATCAAAGATTATTTATATGTAACTATTTAATGGGGATATATTTGTCATCCATGTCAATGTATTATAAAAATTATTTCATAATTTTTTTTTAATAATATCCTATGTATGTTTAAAATCAATATTCCCCATTTTTTTCTTTTAATACATGGAATGGAAGGAATATTTCCTTTGTTTACTATATGAAAATGTATAGTAATAACCTATGTATGTTTAAAATCATAATTCTCCATTTTTTATATTAATACATTGTTTGGAAGGAATATTTATATTGTTTACTATATGAGGGCCTTTTTGAATTATCAAGTAAAAGTACAAAGAGAATGCATTTTTAACTTATACGGTATGCGTTTATTTTTTATGGCTTCCTGATAGATTATATACATGAATATTCTTCAATAACATTTCATGTTTATTTTTAGTTAAATTATTTTCATTTAAAATTTAATGGATTTTTTAGAAAACTAAACATTTTTGAAGAAGATAGGATATTTTTCATAATAAATAAGTTCTAAAAATTTATCTAAATTATTTTCGATATAAGATGAAGCTCTTAAAATGGTTATGTTTCTACCCCTTTTGTTTCAATGAATTGATTGTGTTTATTATGGAATGGTATTTTATATGTATTTCTTATGATGGAATGATGTTTAAGAAGCCCAATTAAAATCATGGGTTTTTCTATGATGAATTATTGATGTATTTTTGGCATACATAAGTATGATTTAATTATGAGAATGGTGGGGCATATATATCCCTTCAATGCATTAGGTAAAGATTTATATCTAATGAGATAGAAATGACTAGAACGAAAATTAAATCTGGTTCAGTAATACAGGGCTGGAACTCTATGTATGTCTGGTACAGTAAAACATGGATGGAACGATATGTAAAGCTGGTTCAGAAATGGACTTTTTCTTTTATGATGTTCTTAGAAATAATTCCTTGGCCACTATAGAAATCATATTATCTACTTATTTATTAGAATTTTTTTTTCACTGCTGTTTTATCATGGTTAATGATCATTTATGATATATGCCTTAAATACTATCATGATTAATTTTAGGTCTAATGATTTTGATATTGAAAATTTTTCGTCGTGATTTCACATTATTATGTTTTTGTTTTGGTTTATATTCTTCATGTTTACACATACTGATCATTTTAACTCTCCCTTTTTATGTTTTATATTCCCCATGAAATAAGGAATTTTTATAGGTATGAAAACAAAAGTGGTAGATTTTTTTGGGGGATATTTATGATATTTCATCAATTTAGATGATTATATTCCACATGTCCAAATGATCTAAACTACTATTGTCTTTGAGAATCTATTTGTGTCATGTATCATTATTCTTCAATGTTATAGTAATGTATGTATACATCAAGCATGGGTTATTGGAGATGCTTTTATGGACTCCTATGTGGTCTAGGACCAGTTGGTGCTTTGAGATACCTTATTGTTGAGGTGATATCAAACGGCATCAGACATTTTTCATGTACCTTTCCCTTCAGGTATAATTTTATAAGGAAGAGTTTAAAAAATTAATTGATTAACTTTTACAGACACTATCTTTTTTGTGCTTCTATTCTGGCCCTATTTATCATCCATCTTTCTACTTTCTAACTATATGGTTGGTATCCTAGTTCACGAATGAATTGATTACATTGTGTATTACATTTTATCATTTTGGTCCTGGATATATGTGCATGGGTACAAGTAGTTTTGAACATAAATCCAATTAATTAGATATTCATACTCAATACTAGTCACTAGAAATTGTCCTATTAAATGCGAGCTTGAGGTAGTCAAGGCCTGGACCACTATAGAACTGGTTGTGAAAACCTACATCTATGATGTCCACTTTTGTACCATATGTTGTCCCAAAATGGAGTGATTAAAAAATTATTCCACGACATATATTGTGTAATGAAATATAGTATATTAAATAATTCATTAAAATATATTATATCCGTAGGAATTAAATCATAAATTAATTGTTAAAAATAGAAAAACCAACTAAATCACATGATCTATATTAACACTCCAGTTAACTGAAACATTATTTAATAGAGTGCAGGTCTGTTATATCATTTATCATCATGGATCCATGTAGATTACCATGATAAAGACCAATAAATAATTTACATATGACCCATAAAGGACTCCAATTACAATGATTAATCATAAATTACACTTTTTAATGGTTTCTATGTTAATTTTTATGCTCGAGATACTTACTTACTCCCATGAAACATTACCAGGAAAAAGTATAGATATACATCAATGGAAGAACTATGAATTCCCACAATATGTAAAATTAATTGGTAACAAGACTTCCAAAAAAATTATATTCCCAATGCTACCGCAAATATAAATAAAAATGAAAATAATACCAAAATTTCACATTAACAAAACATGTTAAAATATTCAAAATTTATTTATTCATTGAAATAAATATTATCTTACCAAATTTAGTTACATTATACATCTAATTTAATATAATCAATGTTAAAATGTTTACAAACTAATTCTAACTGAAATTAATTACATTTTACATTCCAGTTATTCCATTTTAACCATTTTCATAATAATTCATGTGATCCATGAAAATTATAAATTTACTGGTTTTGTCACTTTAATATGAAATCTCCCAGTTCTATTCTAGGATTGTGTATTCATATGTTTCTTACCACAAAAAATATAAAAATATGGGAACACCTCTTGTGTCACCGCATGTCTAAGTATAAATCACCATCCAGAACAAAAATGAACATTGTGAGGTATATATATATATAAATATGAATATAATACAATTGCCAAATTTTAAATAAAGATAGGTTCCATTCTTGTTATGATGATATGATCACACATGTCTCACATACTAATAATAAAATGAATACCATACTTAGATGATTCAGACCCGTAAACTCCATTTCATGAATGAAAATCAAAGATTCAGAATATGGATCAACAAATACAACAAGATTCCAAATTTATGTATTCTATATTGAAAAATGGAATACTGGATCTCATAAAATAATTGTAGTATAAAAATAAACCCTATACAACAATTCCAATTATTTAATCACACGGTAGGGTCTAATGAAGGGTAATTAGAAGTCACATGAGAGTCTTGGAGTAGAGAATAAAATTATTAACCTTAGATTCCTTTCCATGAATGGGGAAACCAAATAGACACTAGCTTCCACCTGCTAGAAAATTATTCCTTGAGATTATCTTCTTCTTTTGGGAACCATGATGGAAAGATGTTAGGATATCTATAGGGACACTATTATATTTTTATTCCACTAGTTTACTATAATGATTCATTTAAATATTCAAAAATATAGCATATCCATCAACTAGATGATGGAACTACAACATTTCATTTTTTTCATTCCAACACTATCTTTTGAAAACTCACCTCAACCATGTAACTGAGAACTTTAAAAAAAATAAAAGAAACTACTAGTGAAATATTATATAATTTTTTATGTTCAAAGATAAAATAATTATAGAGGTACATAGAAAGAATGGATTTTTTTTCTACAGTTCAAACCATTTAACATCTCATCCTTGGGACTATCTCATTAATAATCAATAAGGGATAACCATGATTAACATGAGACACTTCAATAGAATATAAAATTTTAACGTCCTGATTAGCTATGACACACACCCATGATTACACATCAATCGTAATAGTTAAAATTTATACCCTTAGTGTTTATGTTTCTATATTATATGATAATTATTAGATTATTCATAAAAGACACAAGAACATAATTATCAAAATCACTAATATCTATCACATGATAAGTATCATATTGATATATTAGAATCCATCAAAAATTAAGAATTTCATGCATGGTATTGTATTTTTGTGGTAAGGAAAATAAATATTCTACTAGACAAATATGATTCATTGTATATTATGACTCAAAAAATGGTGTTAACATTACCTACATCTAGATATGTTTTTTCTCAGTCCTCAGAGACACCTGATAGATAACACAGTGACAATAATTAAACTCATGAAATTTTATATATTTAACTTAATATGATATTTTAATTCATTTCAGGTTTTTAAAAAACATTATTATCAACTTATCCTACTCGGAAATCTTCTATAAAACAATTTTCCCAATGACTACTAACAAACCCACCTCTAACTAGAAAAATGGTGAACATGAAATATTTCTATATAATGAGTAAAATGGATACATTTGGATCAATTCACTAAAGAAATATATATATGAAATTATAATGAGTGATATATGTTTCTTCAAAGAATAAATTATTTTCCAAACATTTGTTCAGAGTGTTTTCTATATAATCTAATTAAACAATTAAAATTGGTCATCAATATTTGAATTTTATGATATGATATGTTGAAAATATGATCTCATTTCTCTTTTAATTACCTTCTAAATCAATGAATTTTAATTGATATCTTGATTGAAAATGTTTCTATCAGGAACACCATAAACAAAAAATATCTTATAAACATAAGGATTAAACTTATCGTTGATTCTGATGTTATCTATAATAAGAATTAAATTGGATACCTTCATATGTCATATCATTACCAATGATACTACATAATCTTTCCCGTTTTCTAGGGTACGTGGTGTTATCATCCCAAATCTAGTTTAGGATATAAAATCACAAGAAGAACCAAGGAGGTTGATAATTCTCAATCATCACATATTGAAAGGAATTGTGTCATCAAATGAACCCCATTATAACATTCAGTATCCCAAATGAACTATATTTTCAATGGATATAATAATTAATGTTTTTCATCATAATATGTATGTTTTATTTAGAATCTTTTAATTAACATTAAAATATCATTGAAAAATCTTGTTGGAACCTAGAAATGATCATTTACAAGAATAACATCAGTGCTATAATGAGGACAGTTCGATGGTGGACCCAAACAATAGATGTGATAAACCTCGGTTAAACCCCTAGGATAAGGAAACATTCTTTTTTTGATATGTTTCTAATGCTTTAGAACAATAGATTATGATAACATATTTTCTTTCCCATGATATTCCCACTATCTAGATGAAAATCCACAATAAACATCATGAACATCCACTCAACCTAATATTCCATCATTCCCTATAAAGGTGATTATACTCAGGTTATTTAAAAATAAATTTACCTTTCTTGTACATCATTAAAACTAACCATTGATAAATTGTGAATATATACTAAACCTAAATATTATAGTGTCCATATATATTTTTGAGAATAAGTTATTTATGATATTCTGGTTTTTGTGAACAAAAAATAAAACCTCAAATAGATATTAACTTCAACATATCAAGACATGTTCCACTAAAGTGAACTATAGATCAGTAGTGGAGTAATTACCCTAATGAATTCCCAAATTTCCAGGGAAATTGGAAACAACTCAATCATTATTCATGACTAACTAATACGATAATAAAATATGATTCATTAAGTTACATGGTGTAATACATACCTAGATTTTGTATGTTATGGATAATTATTGATTTCATTTGACTATTGGATTTTATTTAATCATCCTTATATTGATAAGGAAAAATGTCTCAATTAATAGTTACACTATATATCTCTATAGTAAAAAGGGGGAAGTGATTAATGATATTCCATTAAAAACATTCCATACCAAAAAATCCACATCTCTCAATGACATTATTTGGTTCCTCACAGGATACAATGTCTATCAAATTCTATGGGTCTACCGATTCTTCTATATATTATATAATTTGGACCATGATGTTTATTTTTTAAATCAATTAATAAAATTAAGAAATTATTTATTATAGATAATATTGTAATTGATCAATTAGAGTAATGTTAGAATGTTTGGAAATATTGTATCTGTATTTAGGTCACACTATGAAATAATCAATAAAATCCCCTATAAACTAATATATTTTTTGACAAAGGATCTAATTAATTCATTCCATAAATAACTACAGTGCATTCATAACACCAAAATTCTTTACCATGAAATTAAAAAGGAAATATTTTCTCCTAAATATTTTGTATGTTATGTGTATTTTTCTCCCCCATATATAGTTGAACCGAGACCTCTAGTCAATCATAGTTTAAATATATGAACATGTGATCTAATAAAATAGGTAATCAATTAAGGGAAGGGGATATAGATTCATTAATATCATTAGATATAGTATCCCACAATCCATATATAAACATATGGTTACATAAATCATATTGGGGAATGGTATTAGGGAACCCCACTATGGTATAATATTTAGTATGATTACATTATCATCAGGAGACTCATACTACACTTTCAATACCTCAATCTCTATTGATATTTTCCTATATGGTTAGATATAAATAGTTCATACTCATTTGATCTACCCATAGGTGAAATCAATATCATTCTATAGTGGTAAGCTGAAAAACAATTCATGAATGAATTAATGAAATTGGTCTTCCAATAAAAAAGAGTAATATTATTCCCCTCACCATAATCAAAAAATATATTGTCACATAGGTATTGAAAAATCCATAGTTCAATGAATTTGTCATATGTGACCTGCACAAAGACTCATTTGTCATTATGGATATAGTAAACCTTTATAAAGATAAAAAGGTGTACCTATATAGATTAGAGTCTATATGACCTCGCTATAGAACTAGAAACTACATACCTTGAGTCATATCCAACCCTGCTGTTTATATAAACATTCTTTATAGCTTTAGATTTCATCTAAGATCACTCATAATGTATATTGATTATCATAACCCCATATATTCATTCCAAAGCTAATCCCCTAAAATTTTATAATTTACTAGATATAATGGAATCAACTTCCCCTTTATTAAAAAATATGATAGAATGGTTAGATTTGGAATGAGTCGTACCTATGAAAATGTAAACATACACATTGAGAGGTAGGGGTAGAATAAAGGGTGAAATAATCCTTCCTCATTTCACTAAGATCTGCCCTTAATCCATGTGAGGATCACATCTACATGTATTTATTCTCTTAATTATGGGTACTATGTTTCAAACAGGGATTATATATATTGTAGAACTCTAAATAAATGTATTCTCAATGTTAGGTGATTTCCTAAAAATATATGGTGTCATACCTGATCTTATTTAATCAGTAGACATATAATTGGACTTGTAGATCCTCTACAAGTTGCCCGTATTACAATAATATTATCACTACACTACATAAAAATGACACAAATGTTCTTTTAAAGAGCACAAAAATAATGAATTCACCGCACATGGGCATGGGAATGGGTGGAATTTCCACTCCCTGGATCATATTCCCACTATGTCATCATAATCAATTATCATATAAACACATATTGATATCAAGTGAGATACTCCCTGATTGTCCTATTGGGAATTTCATCCCAACACTTCGTTCCTCCTTCATGATTTTATCAATGAAGAGATCATAATTAATCATGTCTGATATGTTTTTAAAATGGAATACATTCTACATTTACTTGATCCCATGTGAAGGATCATCTTCGATGTTATATTATCGGTCTATATAAACTTCTATCAACAATGGAGAAAATAAATACATATTGATAAATTATCAAGACTAATCCATTATATAAATTCCCACCTTATTTAATAAAACGACAATTTATTTATATCTTAGAGAGTGGTGTTATTATATCATCATGATTTAATGATATTTCAAGAATGTGTTAAAAGAAACAATTTAAAAAAAAATCTCAGTAAATAAAAAACCTCTTTTTCAAAACACCTCATTAAGATTATACCAAAATCCTTCCAATAATAATTCTATGATTAAAAAGGACTCCATGAAATTGGAGAGATTTAATTTATTTATTTTTTTGGGAATTTGATGATCCCAATATCTTTGAAATTTCTATCTCGAGAGGATAAATAGTGTCCTTTTATAAGTGGAGGAGAAGACACACTTGGAAATTTTTAATAGAGTAAATTATAACCACGTTTTACACACATAATATGGATATAAAATTAACAGTTATTATACTCATGATGAGATAAGGATAATATATGGACATAAAATATATTTATGAATTAGTTTTCTGTCATTTTAACCTTTATCAATTTTTTATAATTTCTATTAAACCAATTTTATCCTTAACAACATTTAATGGGTTTCAATATTTTCACTAATAATTTTTTAATCCATATTTTCATATACAATTCATATAAAATCTATTTTTTTTATAAAAAATTTAGCCCCATAAATTTATCGAAAATGTGTTTTTCAAAAATGTTTTTTTGCAAGCGTAATATGGTGTTATATTATGTCAATAACAATATTCCATCATCATACAACCATTAGTAAATATATATATATATATATAAATTTCATTTAAAACAATCCCCTTACTTGGTTATTTTAATTAATTAAAATGGAGAAACATTATGAACATTATAATTTTTTTCAAAAATAAGAAATTTCAAGTCAAAAAATAGACTTATATAAAATAATGTATAAAAAGTATTCAAATTTAATTAGTTTGTAAAAATATAATATAAAAATACTTAAGTTACATAAAATAATTTATGAATCATATTGGTAAATTTAAATTGTATAATTTATAAAAAATAAAATAAAGATTTACAAAAAAAATCTATTTTTCAATATCAATTGACTAATAAATATTTCCTAAAAACACAAAATATTTAAATCTTATTATAATCTTTATATAATATATTGAAATATGACATTAATTATGTAAAATTAAAATTATTTAATTTATAAATGAAAATTTTAAAAAAAATCTACAAAATAGTTTAATTAATGTATTTCCATTTTAAAAATAGTTAATAATTTATTTTATAATGAGAAAAAAAATCTATAAATAAAAAAAAATATGAAAATTATTTATTATATCACAACCTTGGATATTATATTCATCCCCAATTTATAAATTTAATCCCCTCGATTTTTTCATTTTTTTAACAAGTAGAGAAATCATTCTGTCACATAATTCTATGATGCCCATATTTCATCTTAAATTGAATGGATTTTTAATAAAACCATTATTGGTTTAATCAAAATTTTCCACAAAAAATCTATCCCCATAGTCAATAAGATGAATTGAATATTCTGTATAAGAAAGATTCTCATTAAATAGAAAAACATTTGAGGAAAGATAATTATTTGAATCTAGAATGTGTTTCCTTATCATTGAGACATGGGATAAGTTATATAGATGGGATAAAATCATATTTAATGCCAATTTGGGATAAAATGATCCTTATTTTTCTTGGGTTTCATATGGTTTTATTAAATAGGGACATATATTCCCTTTATTATAAAAATTCATAACAATTTCCCACTAATATAAATTGAAAATTAAATGATAAACTACCACAATGAAATATCATTCCTCTGGTTATCCATAAAACTTTCTTGCATCAACTGATCTATCCTTATATGTTTTTGAATTAATTTCACCTTCTCATATAATTCAACTACCATATCTGGTCTGAAAATTTTCAATTCACATAATTATTCTTAAAACATTTCCATATAACTCCACTATCCATATAAATCCCTATATAGTGATATTTGTATATTAGATGGAAAACCATTTTTATAAGAAAACTCATACAAAGAAGTATTTTCATAAAAATATCCTTATTTATCGAATGAACAATAATTAAAGATATCATATAATATCTAAATCATTTTAATGTATTATCCATAAAATTTCATATGTAATGTTCTAATGAAAGTTAATCTAGTTCAAAATGAATTTTAATGTCCATTACAAATGAATTAATATTTAATGAGGAATAAAAAGTCTAAAAATGTATAGAATAAATCAATATAACTTGACATTAATAATTACATACAATATATAATGTTGATCTGAGGACATAAAACATAAATCTATAAGTACATGTAAATATCTCATTTCATCATTCAAAATAAACCCCAATCACATTTTTACGACATGATTTCTCGGAAAATACCAACACTAAATCCTTGGATATATTTTCATATGTTAACTGTAGGACTAAAAACTTTTGATGCATTACCTTCAGTAACTGTCTCTCTATTTTACCCTGTTTAAAATTAAAAATAAATATAATAAATTCATCTATATTATTATTCAATCTACCCAATCAATAATAATATAGAGGGTCTTTGTATATCATAGTGATTCTATTATTAAAAAAAATCTGAACTATTACTTTCAATAAATAATCTCATCTTCACATAATAATCATATGACATATATAATTTATTTTCCAATATCAAAACAATATCATATATAATATTATGTTTATAAATCATATTTTTTTTTGCATATTCTTCTCTTTTTATATAGTCAATTGTATTACATCAGAGTTTAAAATGATATTTATGACAATTTTAATTATTGGGAAACATATTAAAATGATTACCCTACTTTTATGACATCTAATCCTAAATTTATTAAATAATTAACCAGTTGGGGTTGTTAAACAAAATTAACTAGATCCGTGATAGATGATAATTTGGAATAAAAAAAATGGATTATTATCCTTTTATATGATTTGAATGAATCTTAAAATCATAATATTTCATCCATTATAGACATCTTATTTGTCACATGTTCAAATATTTATTATTAAATATACACTACATCATTTTTTGTCCTCTATATTCATTACACACTACACTATGTAAATGATTCCTCCAATTTTTGAATGAAATAAACTAAAACAATCAAATTTAAATCATGTATAGGACAATTAAACTAATGAGGATTTATTTTTTGTAATGAATATGCATTTTAATGTACACTCTACATCAAGAAAAAAAATTAGTTTCAATTAAGCACCACAATATAAGACAAACACTAAATTTTTGAAAGAAATAGAAAACAAAAAAAAATAATAAATCATTATTATTGATCTACTAAATAGTTGTCACATTAAATTTTAATGATTTATTTTAAATTCATTATAAGAGAACATAATCATTGCTCTAGGAAATTGAGAAAATGGTTCACTAATCCATCGATAGTAATATGTTAGTCCTATAAAACAATGAATATCTATTATATTGTTGTGTCTTTTCCATTTTTTAACAACATTTATTTTAGTAGGGTCAATAGTTATTCAATATATAGACATAATATATATAAGGGAATGAATTTATTCCTATCAAAAATCTCATATAAAAAATTCTACATATAGTATTTTCAATTTAGGTAAAAAAAATCATTGGTGTTCTTAATGAACTATTTTTTTGAAAAAATCACAAATAATTCATCATAAAAACAACCGAAATGATTTCAACATTTTGATGAAAAATATAATTAGAAATATTGAAAAATATAATAGATGCATTATATAACTAAAAGGGGAAAACTGAAAACTCAATAATTCCCATATCTAGTTCAAAACAAGGTCATTAAAAAATATTCCACCTTCACATTCAACGATGGTACCCTGACCTACGATCATTATATTATTAGTATTCATTATCGTGAATTTTATCAAACAAATCATTATTATATTGTAAAATTTATAATTTCTTAATAGTGATTTTATTTAATGTTCAATAATCTATGTACTGCCGCGTGGATCCATCATAATTTTAAAAATTTTGAGCACCCTTAGCCGACGATTTTGGTTGAATGAAAGATTTATATATATATTAATGATTTTTTCTATTATAATAGTTATATATAATTATTTGAATAAATGGTTTTAAAATAGGATATATGTTAGTTAGTATGTCAATAAAAAAATTAAACCTCCAAATCTTGAATAAAACAATATAAATATCCTAAAAATAAAACCATAAATTCATTCACTAATGCAACATCAGAAGAAGAATTATTTTCTTACCATTAAATGAATTTTTCTAATTTACATTCACTTATTCCTATAAAAAATTTATTAGCTTCTTTATATATTTTATTAATGTTATAAAATCATTCAATAAAATTATCATGGATCTCGAATCATTAATATAATGATATACTATTTTATAATTCATACCCTAAATAACAAAATATTATACTATGGGAAGGTAAACTATTTGAAATGAAATTCCATTCCAATTATAATAATAGTGTGTTCATGTATATATGGGTTTATTTATTATTTCAAACTTAATATTTCAATACACGTTATATAATATATTTCTGTGATGAAATTCTCATTTTAATATAATATTTTTTCTAAAATAAATGAATACAATAATATATAGTAAAAACATGAAATTACATAACTGTAATAAACAAGTGGAATTCATTCCAACACATCACTCTATATGCAATCATCCGATGTTTTATTTTATAAAAAATTCACCCCACTCTATTTCTGATGGTGTTTATTTCTGTCATGTGTTAGTATCCCTAAAAACATATTATCATAAGAACCCAACTGATTGAAATTTAAAAATATCACCATTTTATATTTTTAGTTTCAATATTCATTGATTATTTAGGAAACATTTTTTTATATTGATGATACCTATTTCAAAAAAATTTACTATATTTATTCATTCCAAAAACTATCATATAATCAGTTAAATGTTTTTATAACTCATGAAAAAATTATTGATCTTACCTTTAGACTACATTGTTTATTTATCCTCTATGACTTATCACATTGAAAAATTATTAATCAGAAAATCATAAGTAATATATGAGTTTGTAAAAATCATCAACCCTTCTCATCGCAATGAAATTATTTTTTATTTGTTCTCAATTATCATGAGGCCGATTTTCTTCAAAAACATTGTTTTCTTCATGTGTAAAATATATAAATTTTACTATGAAATTCATTAATAAAATATTATATATAACTGAAAAACATGTAAAAAATTATTACTATATGTATTTAAAGACATCAAAGTTTCCCCATATCTCCATGAATTATATCTCTATAGTCTATTGAATAGTATTAGGGATATATTTATAACGGTTAATAATCATAAATCTGTCAAATTCAATGTCATCTATATCTTCTCTTTAATCGTTATTATCAACCAAATATGAACTATGCCCAGCCTCAAATTCAATATGATAAAGTAAAAGTGTTACCTTTTAACATTATAAAAATCCCATAACATCAATTATTATTTACATGGAATGAATACTTCCTTTCGCTACCACATTATCAAATGTTCCACTAAAATATAGAGGGATAATTTATAGGAAATAATTAAGTCCCAATTTATTTATCTATATGATATTAGTATTCCGTATTTCATGGGTTCCACACCATTTTTTATCATATTTCAAAGGATTAATTATTGTTATATATTTATATTTTCTAATTCCTACAATTCTAGGATGATAATTTGGAAGGATATCTTCCTCTTAATTTCCTCCCACACTAGGTTCCATGTTTCATAAATTAAAATACATTATATATATGCACATATAAATCAAATATAAATAATTACATTTAAATTTTAATATCATGGTAACCATAAATTATAATCTTTTACAGGTATTTATATTTATTATCTTATCCTCTACAGTTTTATAAACCTACCTCTAATTCAAACTATAATGAACAAACCAAAAATAGTATAAATTTTTTAGTTTTTCATCAATAATGAATTATATTACATTTGAGGATATATTTTGGTTTAGTGATTTATTGAGGTATATCATAGCAATAATACATCCTACCAATGAATTATAAATTATAAATATTCTATTAATATTTATTAAACCAGTAATATAATCTATTAATATACTTTTTTTACAATTAAAATAATAATGACATTTATCTTGACTTATTATTGGGGCACAACCATTATTAAACCGTTTGATAACATTTTAGAACATGATATGAGCATAAAAAATAATTAAGGGGCCTAAAAATAAGAAATCCATTAGTATACTGGAAAAATTAAAAACCAATTAAATGTATAGTTATATATAAATTTTAATTGATAAGAAGAAATAAATTATTTCCATAAGAACACTTTAAAACATCTTTCTCTAAAAAAAACCATTAAAATCCATATATAGAAAAAATATAACCCACACTTTGAAATGTAGACCAAAATATTACTGAACAATTTTATACTCACATGATAAAAAATTTGGGAACAGTTAAATTCATAAGAGAAATCCACAGTAAACTCCATTATTATTTCCAATTATGATAAAGAATGCTACCTAATTCATTAGATATCTAAAATGGGGATCACCCTTCATATAATATATACCTAGATCACCAATTTTTCGTGATATTAAATATATCTCAACCCTTCATATTAATTATATTAGGTTCAATTATTGTTCAAACATATTTCTCATGTACCATATAAAGTGTAAAATGTTTTGTAAATTCATATTTCATCATTAAACTTTTTAAAAGAACCTTCAAAATCATATGTAAAAAACTTTTGGATATCAATGTTACAATTTCATATCACTACCCATTCACATTCGACAAAATTATAAAATTGGTAGTATGGTTTTCTTCATTAAATAATGCATAAATTCTCTTAAAATAATCCATGTCTCAAATAATATATACTATGGAGGTAAATAACATTATCATATTATACATTAAAATCAATCATTCATCTAGTATTTACATTTAAATGTAAAAATATTTCATAAAAGCTACCTTATTTAAATATGAAAATATATGTAAAAAGATATCTAACATTTCAGCTATAATTTTATTATTTCTATAAAATTATATTTATAATATAATTGTAAAAACGTGGTAAGGGAAGAGAATGAGTTTAATGGGAAATTTTGAATCAATATTTATAAAACAATGATTTGTAAATAATGAATTAAAAATTTTCCTGTTTTAAAAAAAGTAGTAAGGATTTTAATGTAATGTAAAAATTATGTTTATAATCTATTGAATAATAAAAACTTGTGTTATAACTTTTATAAGAAAACATATATGGTGGAGAATTATTTTGAAAATTAAATCCTTAAAACATTTAAGATCATGATTTTAAACTAATGTGTAACATACATTGAGTATGAATCCTAATGTATGTTCTATTTGATTTAGAATACAAAATATATTTTAATAATTTAAAATCTTACTAATATTTTTTATCTGTCTAATTAAATTAATTTTATTTTTATAATAAATTACATAACCAATTAAAATAACATTTTTTATAAAATATTCAGTTCATAGGTCCAAAATTACATTTTTTGGATTTAAATTTTTGAAATAAGAATTGATTTCATCATCTAAAAATTCATAATAATAAAGTACTTATATTGTTTATAAATAACTCAAACTTTCAAAACCAATATTGAAATATGTTTATGAAATATAAACCATGATACATTAATGGAGATGGTAGGAAATACATATTCTTGAGTTACATTTAAACTTTTCAATGATTATTATGAAAATAAAGTATTATTAAATTTGAAGTTTATAATGATTGTAGTATCTCAAAAAGAATATAATTTCATTAAATAAACTTATATATTAATCCATGTGATGTATTAATGAAAAAATTTATCTACTCGCATTGTGGAGGCTTTGTACACATGTACAAACTAATGACATTATCATTCTTTAGTAAATGAACAGGTAATAAACTAAACGATATATTATATTTCTAAACTGATTAATATGTAAGGAATATAATATAACAGTTAATTACATAATAATAATCTTATGGTTAATATGATGATGGAAATAAAATTACATCAATTTATGATGTAATATTTTTTCCTAAACATGAATGATTGATTCATTTCCCATTTGATGAAAGAGGAGGGGGGTGTTGGTTATTTTGTTGTAATATTTAAATTTGATACACTTGTTTAATTATATAATCATGGTTTAGTAATATTATATGTTTTATGACTACAAAACAAAACAAAAACACTTTTTTAATAATGATACATCTTCCTCAGACCCTATCATTTGAGTTATACATAAAGCCTTACTTGATTGGATTGATGATAAATCAATGGCCCCAATAATGTTAGAGGGGGATTAAGGACGGAATTTGGACAACCCATATCTGTACCAATTGTATTTGAATGATTGCGGAGGAGAGGAGAGTGGGTGTCCTTTTATAAATGGCTAAGAGGGAAAAAATGGAATTTTTCAGATGATTAAGTTATTTTCGTGTTTCACATATATCAAATTGTTGTAAAATATAACATTATCACGTCTTGAAAGAGATAAAGTCCAAATAATTACATATAAATAATTTTAGATGAGTGATTAATTAATTTACTCCCATGTATTTCTAAATTAACCCATAGTAAAAATATATTATCCTTTACCAAAGGATTTTTTTATTATGATCACTAATAATTATGGAAAAAATATTATTAATCATATTATTTAATATAAATTATTATTTTTAAAAATATTGAATACATTATAGAAAATTTAATTCATAGAATTTACTGAATTTAACTTTATAAAATTAATCATCAATACATGTCAAAAACTATTTTCCTGTAAATGAATATATCATAAATAAGATAATATTATATTAACTCTATATATAATATTCAAGATTATGTGAATATCAATTAATAATTTTTAATATTTATAATATATAAAATTCAGTTTAATAATTCGTTATTAGGGGAAATTTTATATAATTAAAATTTTTAATCATTATGCATTTTAAAATTATTTATTGAAAATTGAGTTTTTGAGGAAAAAATAGGATTATACGTAAATAATTATGAGGACATTCAATTTTAAATACATTGAAAAAAAACTAAAAAAATATATTATTTACTTTAAATCAAATTATATGATAATTTATTACCTTTAAAATACACAATTTATTCCAAATAATTGGAAATTATAGAAAAATATATAATTTTCCCTATTCACTAAAAAATAAATATTTACGGAGAAATATATAAATTTCACCCTAAGAAAATTTAGGTATTCTAATTTGAAAAATAAATTTCATTTTATCAAATTCATGATCAAATGTTTAAAAAATATACAATTTGAAATACTTCTATGATAAAAGGTTAATAATAAAATTTATTTTTCATTTTAATTATCATAAATAATTAGAATGAATATAAATTTATATTCAGGAATAATGATAAATATGAAAATTATTTATTCAATAATATTATGTCATTTAAAATCTTCACATATAAAAACAAAAAAAAAATATTATATAATTTATATTAATTTTTTCTAATGATATATTATGTATATTCTATTAATTAATAAATTATGTTAATAAGTTATATTTGTATTAAAAAAATGATAAATAATTCAGTGAGTTTTTGTGTAATGAAATTTTTGTACATTGATTTTTAAGAATGATATTTAATTTCTTAATATATATATATTTTCATTATAAATACATATATTGAAAAGAATTTTCTCACATTTCGAATTAAAATCTCACCAAATGTATTTAAAATTTGGATCCCTCATTTTCAAATTAGGTAACATAATTTTTTTTCATTTTTGATGCATAATTACATGCTCTTATTGTAAACATTTATCATCTTTTTTATGATTAATACTGTTAATAGGTGGTAAAGCTAACTGAATTGGTGACAAACATAAAAAAATAAAATTATAATTTCATGGATGGTTGAAATATAAACCTATAATATATTATATTTTAAATTTGGTTTATTTTGAATTTAATTTCATATCAATGATCCATTTATATTATTAAAAAAAATATCTCAAGACTCCCACTCATATCGTCTATAAAATGATATATCTTATTCCTGCCTCATCCCACACTTTTTCATCAAAATTATAATAAATCATAGAACATATTACCCCTTACACATGACTCTATAATTTTTAAAATATATATTCCAATGATGATATCCAAAACATCTCATTTTGGTGACGTCATTTAAGAGGATATTTAATTATTCAATGAAAACAATATGTTATCCCAGATGATTCTTATATATACAAATTATAAACCTCTTAGTGAGTTGTATTTATCATTATAATAATTGTATCTAATATCATATTGATTATATAAATATTATATTAATACTATAAAATTTATTAATTTTACTCATTCATCCATTATAATATGTTATTTTGCAGTAAGTTTTACAACCCAGAATGATCAAATTATAATTATTATTTGATGATTAGATATCAAAATATTAACACTATAAAAAATTTAATATTGATGAATTTAATAAATTTTAAAATATTATGATTTAAATTTTTCATAAATATCTCGACAAAAAAACAAATTTCTTTTGTTAATACATTAGTCATTGAATAATGGAATTTGTATTTATTTCATAAGAACCATATCTACACATTCAATTAAATGTATATTTATGTCCAATAATATTTCCAATTCATGTTGTATCATTTTATGATAATTTTATTGGTGATTAACACATAGGCAATACTCCTGTACAAATTAGCCAATCTAAGGCATGAAATTTAAGTGGAACAATAAAAACCCAAATAATAATTTTAATAATAATCAATTAATACACCGGTAATAATGATTATATCGATATCATATGACGTAAAATAACTATGAATTAGATTGTTTTTTATTGTAATAATAATCCTATATTAGTTTTGTGTGGATGTTATATCATATCCTACAAAGAATATGTTTTTTATAAGGGATATTTTTTAAAATTATTTATCCTTCAAAAATGAATCAAAATATAAATTAAATTATATTTAAATTTTTTAATTACTACCCAATTTTATAGTTATACCTTAAATAATATTTTATTATTTTTAATATTAATGTAATTTAAGATTCTATTTATTTAGCAATCAATCCTTACATTACCTATATAATTGGGGTTTATGATAACTAAATGTCTATTCATTGTGTTATAACATTCCATTGTGATGATTATTCTCATAAATTAATTAAATAACTAGTTTTTGAATATATTATATTATAATTCCTCTAATATTTATATGAATTTATAATTATATCTCAAAACCCCATTTTTATTGATTCATACATGATCAAATATTACTTTGTAATTTTTTTCATCGACAAAAAATCATTTCACTAATTCATTGAAATTTACCTTGAATGTAATTTTTTTTGTTTCTTATGTTATATTATATACAAATATATTGTGGTATTTTCACATTCTATATGAGGAATTTATATATTCTCATCAAAACCAATTCATTAGATGGATTTATTTCACTATGAAAATAAACATTGTTAAGAATAATTATCATCCATACAACAATGTATTTTTCACAAGGTCCATGTTCATTATGTGTTTCAAAAAGGTTATATTATGTCCTTAAATTATGTTTTAATTTCAATTAATACTATATTGGACTTCATTTAATGGGTTTTTAATGATATATAATTAAAATATACCATTTGAGAATTTTTTTTACACACATTATATAGTAATAAATATAAATTTGTTATCATTTAAAAGATGAACCAATTTTCACACAATAAAATGAATTATTTTCGATAAATGTTTCTTTATTTTTTTCCCAATTTATTATAAATAAAATTATATTTAAATTTTTTGTGATTTTTTTAAAGAAAAAGAGAATAGTCCTTCTATTCTATAAATTTTTTTCCAAATTCTTGAAGAAAATATTATTCCTCTATGGAAACATCATTTAATGAAAATAATGTATCACATGGGATATAAAAAAACATTTCAGTACATAATCATTATCAGGATGAATAATTATCTAAATATTCAATATATTAATTAGGGGAAATATTTGTATTCCTTATGATTTTTTCTTTTATTTGTTCAAATTTATTACTGAATAGTATTTATTATTTTTGTTATATTTATTCATTTCTATATATACATGAGTATTTGATTTACCTTGTTCAATGATAGGTATTGTCGATAATTATATCTCACTTTGAATCATTTTTTATTAATTACCGAAACATGATTATCAATATGGTGTTTTCCTTAATCATTTGAGTATGATATGTTGACATAATTCAATAATTTTAAGATTACAATATTAAATAATATGCATTCTATCAATATGAATCCATTTATTCTGGCCTATGTTATAAGTTTTGTTAATTTGTAATCTATGGATACAATAATATTTGTAGTTATTATTTATGTGGAATATATGATTATTACTTTTTGATATTTTATTATTAATTTCTGGTGAATTCCACCCAAGTTGTACACTTTAACTTATTGAGTATATATTCTCACATTATTCTTATGTTACTAATTATATAGTTTATAATGTAATGTTTTACATATGATATGACTATAAGAATATAAATTTATATGAATGTTTTCTGATATGTTTAAGATATTATTTTACCCAAATAATTAATGATATCATAGGAAAAACACTAATTTTAATTCAATGAAATGTATTTTTTATCTATTAGAATTTCCTAAAATATTAACACAAAAATCATAAATAGAAATAGAAATATTATTCATTAATATTTTTATATTGAATTATTATTAAGCATTGTTGCACTATGTTAATCATAGTTCCTATCAATGGGTGAATGTTATGTTTCCCATTTAGTACTACATCTAAGAATATGATTTTTTGTATCCTTCGTCATTTTATTTTTAATATCATATTGTATAATAAGAATTAATTGTCCAAAAAAATTATGATATAGTTTTTTGCATTCTTTGGACTAGTTTTCTTTACTCCATGGATATTGGTGTAACACCGTTGAATTTATTTCTGATGGAGTTATGGAAAATTAGTGACTTGTGTAGTGAACATTCTTGTTAAGGGTATAATATCCATAAAAGTGAAGAATCTATATAAAGATGTTTGACATATGGGAATCCATGGTCTATATAAAGTATTCTAGTGGAGAATTTTAAATTTTCTTATATTTTATTATGAATACACTATGATGGTAATTATTTCATCAATATACTTTTGAGATAGTGTATTTATAGATTAGAAATTATAATCATTCAATATGTAAACAAGGGGAGTAAATGAAATATTGATACATGATATATAGGGAGTCTGTATAGATTTATTTTAAAATATATATATGGATTATTCATGATATTTAATTATGAAAACATGGATATTCTCTAAGGATATTAGAGATATCATTATTTTCGAAGGAAGTAGGATCCTATAGAATAGAAATTGAAATAAATTATAGATAATAGCTAACAAGATGAAATTTAAAAAATGTACATGAAATTAATGATAAATGATATAGGAGTTATTATTTATTAAAGGATCATGGAGTTTTGAATTTAATCAATAAGGGAGTAGATTGATACTATAATATCGTGACATGGAGAAAGTTATGTCTCATTTGAACTTTATGTTTTTTTGAATTTTTCCCAGTAATTTAATGATTCTAAGGGGTATATCAGTGGTTTGAGGAAATGAAAAGTGGGAAAAGAGTCCAATATTTTTATAGAGCTGGGTTCATTCATGGTTAGTAGGAATCATTCTCTATAACCATGTGACATATAGGACGGGTGTTCAATACAAATTAAACTTTTCACGGAGGCCCTTGAGACCATGGTTCTCGACCCCCCATCAGGCAGTGGAGAGTGTTTGGACACCACGTAGTTTGTCAAATCCTATGATGGATTAGTTATATAATGTGGTCTGGTCCACTATTGGACAGAGGGAGACACATTATTGGATCATAGTTTTTCCAATAGTACAAAAAACATTCCACACATAAAAATGGTCAAAACAGTACTACAAAATCCTTTCATAAGTCATCTTTCTATATTTTATCCTTGGCTTCGAGTTGAATTTATTTCAAAAGACATAAAAAATATATCTTCTTATGTATTTTTTTATAACTTGCAGAAAAAATGGAATTTTATGATTTTTAATGTCATTTTTTAAAAAACTGATGTGAAATTCCTTCTAAAAAAGCCTTTAAAAGAACAAGTTTATGTCGGTTTTATAAAAAAATCCGGCATAAAAAGTCAATTTTTACGAAGATTATTTTAAAAACGACAATAAAATTTACATCTCACATTTCTTTTAAAATATACGGCATAAAAAATGGTTACCATCATATAGATGGTTTCCTAATATTTTATTTGATAGGTCATAGAGCTCAAACAAAGATACATATAAAAGGTTTTGGCTATCCAATGTTAGATATTTTTTTAAGAAATGATCATTTGATAAATAGTAGTTTCAAATTAAAAGAAATTTTATAAAATAAATGAGTATTTATAGTTTTACAATGATTAAAATAATTATACATCATTATAATAAAATAATAATCATTAAATTGTATACCAATTGAGATAACTACTCAAAAAATATAAATTATGGAAAAATAATTACAAATACCTTGAAGAGACCGCAGAAAGAAGAAATAGTGGATTCACATGGAAGGTCAGAAAAGGTGAGTTGGAGGAATGATGATGTTTAAAGGAAATTTATAAGGACCCAACCTTAAAACATTACTTAATCTTGAATTAAATGAATAATTCACATTGAGTATCTTTTTAGGTTAAGAGTTTTAGAGAATTAATCCATAACTATAACATCTCAAAAGATACAAAGTAGACACTTCTACATAGATTCCATTTTCCACAAAATAAAAACCCATGATAAAAAAATTCATGTCTATTTCCATGTTCTGGACAACATGACTTTCCTTGATCCCATCCTTGACCCTATTCCACTTTATTTCATCTGAAAATCAATTCAAAAACTCAGGATGAGCATAAAAAGTGCAGTAATGAATACACAAAGAAGGAAACTATTTGTTTTTCAAAACAACATGTAAACCATGAATACTATAAGTAATACTTTTCACCTTTATATTGTGGTATGTACTCTTCAATGAATAAAAGATCACAACATACCCTTTTGTTACCAAAATATTACCCATATAAAGAATACATCACATATAAAGGTTACTCGGAACAAAAACATACTTAAATAAAATAACCATACGGTCGACTTCCACACATGTCACTAAATGGAACATTTATATATCCGGATTCCATACGCAATGCATTGGAGGTTATAACATAACCACCTGTCCTAGTATTCACGGAACCACCCATCATTTGGTTTATCATGTAACCACCTGTCAAATGTCGAAGTACCATTATAAATCATAAGAAATAAATCAAATATAAAGGAATGAAAACAATTCTAAATTTTAATCAAAATATATCACTTAAATATTTTGACATAACAAATCCATTATGAAACCCAATTTCAATACCAAAATAAATAATAGATAATATGATATTTATTTTCTTTTAAAAACATTACGGCTTGTTGAGGAAGCCAGAGATCAAATAATACTTACGGCGGCAGAATAGTTGTTGTCACTATGTAAGTTAAAAGAAACATTCCTTTTTTCCGTTTAGTAAAAAGCTTCATAGAAAATTATTCCCTTTGAATGAAATGAAAATTCAAAGGTGTTTATACACCATATAAACGAAAGTCTTGTATTAAAACAAAAAATGTCTCGATGAAAGGAGATTGAGACGAAGTCCCTTACCTCATGTCCGACTTGACTCGATCGTTCTTTAGTCTCATGAATAATAAACTAAAGTTAATTTCTACTTACTTAATACCCTTTTTCATGTTTATTATTCCATTTTTATAACTTATTTTCATTTTATAAAAATTATGTAATCATTTATGAAAATAATGTTCATTTTTTCGATATTTGGTACTTAAGTCAAAAATGGGCTTCATATAATTACATATTGTTCATGTGGTCAAAGGTTCATTATATCCAGAATGATATTCATGATTTTGATATCATATATATCATATATATGCATAATATATATGTATTTTTAATAGTACATAACATTTAGAGGTAAGAAATGAAATGCACCATTCATGGAGATGGTAAGTCGTATGTATGCATGAATGCTACTTATATTTCTATTTCATATTCAATGGAATTAAAACATAAGGATACATAGTTGTATTATAATTCCAGTATTGTATAATATATAATATCATTAAACCTATCCTTTAACTGTACGAGATATGGTATGAATAAGTCATATCACTTTGAGGGGCAGTCGTCCACACTTCCTCAAATGAAATTATGGTGTTGACACATAATGGAAACCATAAAGGTTTTATATATATATAAATATACATAAGCATAAAGAAAACCTAAAAATAATATATATCTTTTATAAATATAGTGACATATTAATGGCCACCATTATAGGTGTTAAAAGAATATTTAACAATCATGGTTTCTTGAGCAAGTAATTCGCCACACACAAAAACAGTATGTTCTTTAACCATTAGATGAGGATGTATGTGAGTGTAAATATAATCCTTATCATAAAAACATCCTAGTATATTGAGGATTATTTTGTTACTATGGGATCAAATTTTAAGAAGATATTGTTGTGTGAAGAAGAAAAATAAAAGGAAGAAACCCGAGAGAAGATATTACTTCTAATTCGTGTACCTCTTTTTTATTTGAGCCAAAGGCTTCCTTGGGAAGTCTTATTACCAATGTGAGGATTATAGGAGTAAGATAGGGATTTGGAGAGATAATATTAGTAGAGGTTGGATGATCCAAGGTCTCGAGAGGTGTTGGTAAGAAGGTAGAGGTGGGGGATCTTTTAAGAGGGAGGAGGGTCACTTTTGGAAAGTCATGAAATGTTACATTATTATAAAATGATTTTCGAATTGTAAAGGTAACACAATTAAATAGTTTTAGGATAAGGTGACAAGGGTTCGACATATACAAATACAATAGATTTTACACACGTGTAAGTCTTTGATTTTACCTTATCATTTCATTTTATTTAAATCGTTCATTAATGAGGTAATCACTACATCATCATAGTGTCATAAATAAATATATTTATTTAATGTATAAAAATTATTTAAAAATAACATAATTTAGGAAATCCTTTTATCATTTCAATGACTATTTGTATTCTAAGATATCAATTATTTATACAAAATTAATATTTTTTTACATAGGATATACAAACCATTGTTATATTTCTCTTGTTTTATAAAAATAATGTCATAGATGCCACTATCACACCCATGTGACTCCATGGGCCCACAAGAATGATATAAATCTTCCCATGGTGGTCCATGCCTCATAAAAGAGGATTTAAACACATTTTGGGGTCATTTTATATTATTATGATATTATTTTATTAGACATAACCACCTGATAACTAATTAATTAAAATAAGTAAAGATAATTGTCGTCGTTACTATTCATAATGTCCAAAAACAAAAAACTCTTAATTACATAATTTGTACCTCATGATTCAAAATATGGAATAAATTTCACCAAATTCTGAACAACGAAATTTCATTAATTATTTAAAAAATAATCCCCGTTGTCTAAACCAACGACGGGTTTTTAAGATGTAAAATATGTCAAAAGATTGACATATTTTTTACATCCAATTGAAAAGTCAAATTACATCAAATGAAAAAAATAGTATTAAAGGATAAAAGAATAATTAATTTAAACCTTAAATCCAATTAAAATGAAAATCTAACTATATAAATAAATTGGTTGAAAAATGCAATTTTGAATTTAAATGTTGTATTATTCACTATTAATTAAAAAATGAACATTATCAGAAAAATTCCGAAAATTAAACCTAATCTATAATTGATATTCCAAATTCAGGACTAATGTACATTTACCAAATTAAAAACATATATGATTCATTACTAAATTATATATTTAATTCTCATAGTCAAAACAATTAGGGTGATTTTAGGAAACAATATCTATCAAAAGATTGATACTTGTTTATGTCCATTTTCATAGTGATATTAATTCCAATGACCACAATTGGATTAAATGGTAAAATTATATTTTAATTAAAATTTAAACCCCATTAAAAAGGCAATAAAACCATATCAATAAATTAGATTAAAATGAGGTTTTAAATAAAAATACTGCATTTTTCACTATTCATTAAGAAATTATCTTTATCGAAAAATACCAAAAATATAACAAAAGTAAATATCGATGTATTGATTCTAATGAAGGATATTATTTTGTCAAATATAACATATAAAAGTGACAAGAATTATATTTAAAATGGGTTTTCCATAAAAAAGTGGTTAATCATCATTTTAAAAAACATTAGAATATTTATGTTTAAAATTGGATTCATTCAAATTATAAGCCTATATCATTTATTGGGTAATTGTTAAAATATTTAAAAAACATATAAAATAATTTTTTAGTTAGTTCTATTCATTTTGTCCATTACAATGGCTAGGCGTTTGCAACCATTTAAAATAATATTATTATATTATTAGTATGCTACGTAAGATTTCAACGAAACTCGTTGATGCGTATTGGGTACTCTATTGAACAAAGAATACCCTTTATAGTAATATTAATATTTTATTAAAAAATATTAATAAATATGAAAATTTTATATTCTTTATTTACCTGGGATGTTACATCCTTCCCCCCTTTTGTGAATTTCATCCTCGCATTTTCAAAATTGGGCTCGAAAACATCATTGAAAGTCCCACATCAGAAAAATAGTCAGTAAAACTATTAGATTAAAAGAACGAATGATAAGTACAATGGTCACACAAGTTAACCCATACATGGATTCTATGTAAGAAAACCTAGATATGGAAGAGAAAACAAGGTGTCCTGTTCTGCTGGAGAGTGATAGAAAATATATCTTGGAGAAAGATGACCACTTGAAAATCACAAACATGTGATGGGTTAAATGGTATTTGATTCTCTAGTAGGAAAAGTTAACAGATAACGTTTTGGTTTTATGTTACTTTTCATTGAAGAATTTATTTATGATCTTAACTAAAACATAAGGAAACAATCTTACTTGTCTTGTAGACTTTCATCTCTTACTATATTTCTTACACAAACTCATATTTTCTCAAACAGATGACTCTTTTGGATGACGTGTTCACATTAAGAGCACTATAATCAACTTCTTGAGATTTACATAACCCAAAAAAGATGAACTATTTATTTCCCATGTCTTTATACCTTAACCATAACAAAAATTGTTTGTACAATATTAGATAATCCCCAAAAGGATAATCAATTATAAAAAAATACTACTCTTAATCTCCAAAATTTGTCCAGCAATAACCATAGTTCAAAAAAGACCACTCAAAACACAGCTATCCATAAAATTCTTCAATTTAAACCAATATAATATTGAAACCCAAATATCTGAAGGATTTAATCACATATTCATCCAAGGTAAATCATAACATTTATCTGCAAACAACAACAATTACTCTTAATGTCTCATATTGAAAAGTAATCAACCTAATCACATATCCTCCAGGATAGGTCAATAATTTCCATAGATAAGCCAAAATAAAATTATTCATCACTCATAAAATCATCAAACTAAAAATAATTTGTCATACAAACAACGGACTTCACATAGACCTATTGTAGGCGATTAACACCAGTTTCACATTGGTTGTGGATTCGATTCCCACAGCTTTTTCCGATGCGATGGGATTTCACACGGTCTGCATGTTGTCCCGTTTCAAAAACTATATAATTTTATAACATTCCCAAAAATAGATAAGTTCATAAAAATAACCATAATATATTTTAACTTCAAATGTTATCTAATAACAATCGTTTTGCATCCCAAATTGTATTAATCGGTAATTGCCTCAAATTCAAGGATCATATAAACCCAAATGTTTTTTTATAACTATATCCACAAAATAAAATATTATTCTTCCTAAATTAAAATTTTCATATATAAAAAATCAGGGTTACACATACTAAAAAAATTCTTCTAATGTAATCTCATTATCAAAAGAGCCTTAATACTTTAAATAATTTCACTATCCTAAAATCTACCATAACTCGTGAATCTCTTATATGTTGACTTCTTACACATTCAACATTCTTCATGATCCATTAACCATTCCTTTCTAACTTATTCTGAAATACTTCTTTCATACAAACAAAATCATGATTCATATCCTATGATTCAAAAATAGGAGAACATATGTTACGAAATAATCCATACCTTTCATTGGTCATTATCAGTTTCTTTATCCCCAATCGAAAATGGAATTAGATATTGGTAAAAAAATATTTTTACAATCTTGGTGATCCCATTACCGAAACTTCATTGTAGGGCATGTGTTTTCATAATGACAATGAACACCATATTTAAAACATTCAATTGATCCTTCAGAAAGAACCTCATTCCATTTACTTGAGTCAACTGGATGCTTTTTTTTTCCATGGCAGGTTCTTGCTTTATGACCTTCATTTCCACATCTATAGAATCTTTCTTTCCCATTGAAATATTTTCCTATGTTTTTCTGTCTACATCTTTGACACATAGGTTTTTGAACATACTTACCTTTATGATTATTATTTGAACATCCGCAGGGATTTGTTTCTCGCATAAATGAAGTCTTATAAAAATCACTAATGTTCAGGTGGTCAATAATGACTCCAGATAGTTGGTTTAGAATAACCACAAGACTTCTCATTACAGCTCCCATGTCATTCAGTTTCTCATTCCGAAAACCATCACAGTTTTCTTCACATCCACTGTTACTTTGGTTCCGGCTAGATCTATCAATTTACTAAAACCAAAATGGTCAGTGTGAGTATATCAGTAAAATAATCATCTAATACTAAGATATAATTATACATGTTATCTTAAACTCATTCACATTATCTAAATAAATTGTGACTCTCTATGAAATCCTAACCATTATGGAAATTTCACATAAGATTAAATAATACCATAACCTCTAAACTTATCTAAACCGACCTTTGATACCAACTATAAGGACCCAGCCTTAAACAATTACCTAATCCTGAATTAAATGAATAATTCACATTAAGGATATTTATAGGATTAGAGATATATAGAATTATCCCATAACTATTACATCTCAAATTTTAAAAAGTAGACACTTCAACTCAGATTAAAAATTATTCATAAAATAAAAATTCATGATAAAAAAAGTCTTGCCCTGTTCCATTTTTTAGACAGCATGACATTCCATAATCCCATTATTAAACCTATTCCACTTTATGTCCTATGAAAAACATTTCAAAAACTTGGGATTAGTATTAAAAGATCATTAAGGAATACACAAAAAAAGAAACTATTAGTTTTTCAAAACAGCAAGTAAACCACGAATACTATAAGTAATACATTTCACCTTTATGAAGTAGTAAATACTCATCACTGAATAAAAGTTCACTAATTACCCTTTTGTAACCCATCATTACCCATATAAAGAACAGATAACATATAAAGGTCATTTGGAACTTAAACGTAGATAAATGTATTAAACATACGGTCGAGTTCTACACATATCACTAAATAGAATAGACATATGACTGACTTCCTTAACCATATGCATTGAAGTTTATAATGTAACCACCCATCATTGTATTCATGGCACCACCCGTCATTTTTGTTATCATTTAAACACCTATAAATTGTCCACGTACCATTATAATATCATAATACCTAAAAAAATATAATGGAATGAAAGAATTTACACATTTCAATTAAAATATATCACTTAAATATATTGAAATAACAAATCCATTATCAAAACCAGTTTCAATACCAAAATATATAATAGATTATATTATAATTATTTTCTTTTAAAAAAAATTACGGCTTGTTGTGGAAGCCAAAGATCAAATAATACTCGCAGCGACGAAAAAGTCGTTGTCACCACATACATTAAAGGAAACATTACGTTTTGTTTTTTAGTAAAACCATTTGTAGAAAAAGATTACCTATGAATGAAATGAAAATTAAAAGGTGTTTATAAAGAGTATAAAACAAAGTCTTGTATTGAATCAAAATATGCCTCCATGAAAGGAAATTGAGATGAATTCCCATACCTCATGTCGGACTTGACTTGATCATTTTTAACCTCCAGAATAATAAACTAAAGTTATTTTCTACATACATAAGAACATTTATCATGTTTATTATTACATTTATATCACTTATTTCCATTTTATAAACATTATGTAATCATTTAAGTTAATAATGTTAGTTTTGTGGATATTTGGTACATGAGTCAAAAATCGACTTCTTATAATTTCAGGTTGTTCATGTGGTCAAAGGTTAATTATATCCAGAATTATATTCCTGATTTTGATATCATAAATATCATATATATCTAGAATATACATGTATTTATAATATTACATAATGTTAACCTTGCATATTTTGATAATCCCAATTATGCTTTAATATGCATTGATAATCCCAAATAATGTTTATCTTTATATTAATTATTATTTCAATATTTGAAGTCATATAATTAAGTTGATAAAATATCAAAATTTCCATAGGAAGTTGTTATTCAATGTTTATATATGTTTATACATGCATTGAAATAATTCTAACTCAATTTGAATATGATTTGTATAGAACAGATTAGTATTAAGTGATGAGTCACTGATACAGACCTACCGATACATAGCCTACCGATAGACAAAGTCCTCTGATATGCACAATGGGCAACCGATAAGGCTATGTACACCAGTATACAAGTCTACCACTATGGATAAGGTCACTAGTATGCAGATAGTCACCATTACACCCGAGCTACCGATAGAATAATTCTACCGGTATGCACAAGTCGACTAATACAAACCCACCGATAGAGTAAGCCAACTGGTATTAACATAGTTACTGATACAAGCTACCGATACAAATAGATAGATAGACAGCTACTGATATGAATTACACTGATATAGAAAGACAAGGTCTACTGATACAAGTCTTCTTACACAGACAAACATCTATTGTTAAAAAATAACTACTGATAGAAGGAGCTTCCGATAGAAGGAGCTACCAATAGAAAGAGATATCGATAAAAGGAGCTACCGACAGAAGAAGCTACCATTAAGAGGAGTTACCGATTGAAGGAGTGACCAATTAAAGCAAGATACCATTACAAGGAGTAACATCTACCAATGGATACTAATCACTATTTATCTAAACACTATTTCTATTTGTTTATTTTGCAACGGTCAAATTTTATGTTTTTAATGCACTTGCTATTAATTAATGATATTGGTTGGAATTTCTGGAATCATACCTCATACCTATAAAAAGGTAATCATTGCCATTTTCGGAACTGAATGTATATAAATAAGAACCTTGGATGAATCAATAGAGACACACATAAAATAATACAAGAAATGACTAGTTTTCCCATGCACATACCAGACATTATTCTAGAGATACTCAAGGAATTACATGAATATAAGAAGAAGGAAGAATAAATACTGAATCCTTACAACCTGAACATCCATGAAGAAATGAGCTTCAATGAGTTCACTTACACTCAAGCTCATCAGAGTGATCAACCTATACCTGGATTTCAAATACAAAAATGATACACTATTTTTCGTAACAATAACTAGAGAAGTACTCAAAGCTGCATCTGCATCAATCCAAGGAGTCTAGATATTCACTCAAAACACATAGAGAATTATAAACACTTCTCTATCTATTTAGATCTATTGTGATTCATATATTTAAATTTTGACTAGTGTGTGCTCTGTATTTTTAGACACACATGATATGTTGTGCTGAATTGGAGGATTCATAAATCCTCACTAAATATTTCCCATACTCTCTAGTTTTCCACTATGGATAGTGGTAGAGGTCAACTGTGACCTGGATAGCCATTGTGCTATTAATTTGTTTTTCCCACGAAGAATTGTAGTAGAGGTCTTAGTAGCTGAACAGTCTTTGTAATGTTGTTTACCCTGATCCAAGTTGTTGATCCATGTTTATATAAGATATTTGAGAGGACTAAGTCTGGTCTTGAGAATGAAGCTCTTGGTCAAATATGGTGTAATTTTTTGTTTTGTTTTAAACTACATTGAATATTCTGCTTCTAAGTACATCAAAATATAAAACTAGTTTAAAGTTACATTGATAATTAAACTAGCAAGTGTTTATATCTTTTGAAATTCAGTAATTTAGTTTCAATAGTTAATTAATCCTCTGATTTAATTAACTAAGAAATAATAAATCTCTTTAGGAACAAATTGAAAACATATAATAATTATAAGTTCACTACAGTTTAATTTATATTTAATTTGGTGGATTTTAATAAAAAAAATTAACTGAAATTTCAATTGGAACTCAATTCACCCCCCTCGTGAGTATCCTCTCCGACCAACATTTTGTATCAAAGGGAAGTTTATTAGTAAAGGATTTCAAAATACATTGTTTTTCAACTGTTATTTTAGTTTTATCTTAATGGTCTTAAATTTTGGTTAGTTCTAAATTTTACCTCTTTAAATATAATTTATAAAATATATTTACGGATAATATACTAGATGGTGCGGCAACCAGAATTCCACATTTCTTTAATTGTTTTAATTATGCAAAATGGAAACTTAAAATGAAAATTCATTTTAAAATTATGGGATTTGATATATGGACTGATATAGAGACTAAATATAAGATTCAAGAAACTGAATGAACTAATTGGTATGAAACTACCAAAATAGCGTACAATAATAAATATATACCAACAAATTCCCGGTATTGTGCTTTAGGTGATTAAGAATTTAATCGAATATCTGCATGTAAAACTACTTAGGAAATATAAAATATTTTGGATATTTTTCTTGAGGGAACATCTAATGTTAATGAAATGAGATTGAATTCCTACACTATTAAGTATGATAATTTTAAAATGAATCCTGATGAACCTATTTCTGACATATATCTCAGGTTCAACGAAATTGTAAATACAATGAGCTCACTGGGAAAGGTTGTTCCAGCTAAAGAGAAAATTATGAGAATACTAAGATTTCTGCTAGAATGTTGGAGAGGCACATCCGTATCAATAAGAGAATCATGTGATATAAGTTCACTTCCTGTTAAAGAGATTATTGGTATGTTAATGATGTATGAAGAAGAGATAAATGTAAACAAGGATGAAGATGATGAACCAAAGAGGAAGTCAGTGGCATTTAATTCTACTGCCTCAAAGAGCAAGGACAAAGAGAATGGTCATATACCTACTGAAAGCTAAACAAGTGAAGGTTCAGATTCTGACAGTGATGAAGAGATGTCTCAAATAGCCAAGAGATTCAAGATATTCTGCAGGAAGAATAAATTCTTTAGAAAATAAAACTAAAAAGGAAAATATGACAACAAATTTCATTTCAAGATGTATTATAAAAAGTCTGATAGGAGTGATGAAATTTTCTTCTATGAATGCGAAATTAAAGGACATATAAATGGAGACTGTCCAATGATAAAATTAAATAAGAATAATGACTATGAGGAAAATAAGTACAAGAAAGCTCAGAAAGCTACCTGGAGTGCTTTAATATTCAGCAAAAGTGAATATGAGGTTTCTGATTCTGAAAATAATCATGACAACACGTCTTGTATGACAAAAACATCTGAGGTAACATTGGATACACATGCTTTAAATTATTCATATTCTGGAGATGATTCTGACTCTGAAAATATGTCTAGTGAAGAATTATTTGAATACTATAATATGCGAGAGGAAAACTGCAATGAGATGAATGATTAGTATAAAATAATAAAGAAACATCATTCTTTAACTGGCACAGTGAAATTTTCATTAGAAGTAGAAAAGGAAAAGAATGATCAATTACTTATGGAAAATACTAAACATAAATTGTCCATTGAGAAATGTAGAAAAGGCTTATAAAAGTTAACGAATGGAAAATATATACTTACACAACTATTAGGTAAACAAGTTGCAACATAATATACCACTGGAATAGGATATCACCCTAGACAAAGATAGATTACTAAAACTAGATTTATTCCTAAATATAGAAAGTAGTATGCTAGTTTCAATTTTGGAAATTCCTATGGATCAACTAGATATTAACATAGTTATAGATCAAACAGAGTTTATCATTAAAAATCTAGTAAATATATTGATTATAGGAAACCCATTAGTCAAATATGGGTACCAAATGTTTTTCTTACTAACATGTCTGGGCCCAAGAAAATATGGGTACCAAAATTATTTTCTTTTTAAACATGTTTTGTAGGAGACCTGGCTGAGGAGTTTCCATAAGAAGTCATGGTACATGGACAGTGGATGTTCAAGGAATATGATTGAATATTACTCATGATTCAATAGATTAATCAATGTCGAAGGAGGACATGTCACCTATGGGGATAATTCAAAAGGAAAAATCATCGGCTTTGGCCAAATTGGTAACACTGATTCAGTTTTAATTTCTAAAGTGTTCTTATTTGATGGATTAAAATACAATCTATTATGCATTTCTCAGTTGTGTGATTATGGTTTCAATACTAAAGTTGAAAATGATGTTTTCCAGGTATTTGATTCTAAAAATGATTTAGTATTTACTACCTTATGAAATGAAAATGTTTATGCAATAGATTTAAATTCATTATCCAAACAAAATTTTACTTCTTTAAATGATTTTCATAAAGAGTCTGGGCTATGGGAAATAAGATTAGGACACTGAAATGTTTACTCACTGTAGATTCTGACTAGGAAGAATTTAGTTAGAGACCTAACTCAACTAATATTCCTATCAGACAATGTTTTTACACCCTGTCAAAAGGGAAAGCAACATAAAGTTTCGTTCAAATTAAATAAATATTTTAAAACATTCAACCGCTCGAGTTGGTTCACATGGACTTGTTTGGAACCTCTAGAGTTTCTAGTTTAAATGGGAAGCACTATGTCTATTTCTTAGTATATGACTTTTCCAGATACACATGGTTATAATTTCTTTCTAAACAAAGTGAAGCCTGCTAATATTTTCTGAAAGTCTCCAAGATTGTATAAAACCTTAGTGGACTTAAGATTAAGACCCTCAGAAGTGATCATTGCCAAGAGTTTGAAAATCATGAGTTTGAATCTTACTACTCCCACAATGGCTATAGTCACAAATTTTATTCCCATCAGACACCTCAACAGAATGGAGTAGTTGAAATAAGGAATAGAATCCTTAATGAAATTGAAAGAACTATGCTAAATGAATACGATTTACCTTTTTATTTCTGGGCTGAAACTGTGAATACAGCCTGTTATATTATTAATAGAGTCTTGATTGGACATGTTCTTAAGAAGACCCCTTATGAAATGTGGAATAATAGGAAGCCTAATGTTAGTTACATAAATTTTTTTGGTTGAAAAATCATTATTCATAATATTAAGGATAATCGTGACAAGTTTTCTTATAAAAGTGATGAGGGAATCTTTCTAGGTAACTCTATAACTAGTAAATCTTATAGAGTCTTTAACAAAAGGAAAAAATTCATGGAAGAAACTGTTCACATCAAATTGGATAAAACTAATCCACATGATCCTAAGTATTCTCTCTAATATCTTAAAGAAGATCTATCTATGATGGACCTCAATGAAAAAATTAGGGAACCTCTTGTAAAGACAACCAGTACAGGAAGTATTCCAGAATCTATTCCTATGGAACCCAAACATAAAGAAGAACTGGAAATTTCTAGTCCTACCTTTACTAGATCAACTAGGATTCTAAAGAATCATCCTTTAGATTCTGTTTTTGGTAATCGTGATAGAGGGACACAGATTAGAGCTTCTCTATGAAACAAGATTGAATATCAATCCATTCTTTCACAGTTAGTACCTGAAAATATAAATGATGCAATCAATGATGAATTTTGGGTTATGTCTATGCAAGAAGAAATAAATCAATTTTAATGAACAAACATATGAGAATTAGTTGATAGACCTAAGGACACATTGACCATAGGCACTAAATGGTTTTTTAGAAATGAGGTTGATGAGTCTAGAAACATAATTAGAAACAAAGCAAGGATAGTTGCAGAAGGATATAGTAAAGATGAAGGAATAGACTACGAGGAATCCTTTTTACCTGTAGCTAGATTGGAAGCTATTATAATTCTACATTCCTTTGTTTCTCATCTGAATTTCATGTTATATCAAATGGATGTTGAAATTGCTTTTCTAAATGGATTTATAATTGAATATGTTTTTGTTGAACAACCACCTGGATTTACTAATACCCATTTTTTAAATCATGTTTTTAATATCTTTAAAGCTTTATATTGTTTGAAACAAGCACCACGAGTGTAATATGATAGACATAGTATTTTTTTATTTCAAAAGGTTTTTCGAAAGGGATTGCTGATCAAACTCTCTTTATTAAAAAAATTTCCAAAGATTTTTTGATAGTGAAAATCTAAGTTGATGATATAATTTTTGGATGTTCTAAAAATGCTTTGTGTATTGATTTTTCAATGACTATGAAAAATTAATTTAAAATTAATTAAATTGGATAACTCAAATACTTTCTTGGATTTCATGTTTTTCAAAATTAAAATGGTATTATCTTAATTCAATGAAAATATACAACTGATATTTTCAAAATTTCTGGTTTAGATAGTATTATGGAATGTGATACACCTATGAGTACTATTTGTAAGATGGATACTGATAAAACTGGAAAACCAGTGGAACAAACCAACTACAGAGGTATGATAGGGAGTCCACCATATCTTACTACTAGTCGACAAGATATTATGTTTAGTGTGTGTATGTTTTCAAGATTACAAGATAATCCTATAGAGTCACACATGATTAATATTAAATAAATTTTCAAATATATTAAACATACTACTAACATAGGATTATATTATCCAAAAGGACAATCATTCAATTTAATAAGTTATTCAGATGCTGACATTTCTGGTTGCAAGTTAGATAGAATGAGTAGTTCTAGAACATGTCTTATTATAGGTAAGTCCCTGGTATCATGATTTAGTAAAAAAGATGAACTTTGATTCATTGCCTACTACTGAAGCTGAATACATTTTTGCAGGTACATGATGTGCCAAATTTCTGTGAATGAAACATACCTTACTGGACTACGGATATCAGTTTAGACATTTATATAAAAACTGTGACAACACTAGTGCGATTAATATTTCAAAGAACCTCGTGTCTCACTCTAGGACATAACAAATTGATGTAATGCACCACTTACTAAGAGATCATTACCATAAGGGTGATATTAATCTTGAATTTATAGTTACTGAACATTAATTAGCTGATATTTTTTCCAAGTCTTTAGGTTCAGATATGTTATGTTACATTTGACATGAGTTTGGAATGACAGAATTTGTATGTCAGAAACCTCACTGTTAGAAACCTCACCATTAGAAACCTAACAGTTAGAAACCTCACCTTTAGAAACCTCACCATTATAAACCTCACCGTTAGAAACCTGACAGTTAGAAACCTGATAGTATGAAACATCACAGTTAGAAACCTCACTGTTAGAGACATCACATTTAAAAACCTCACTATTATAAACCTCACAGTTTGAAACCTCACTATAAGTGTACCTCACTGTTATAACTCATTGTTAGTGGACCTCACCAATAGAATACCTTACCGTTAGAAATTCTCAACGGTATACCCTACCATTATGATTGATATGTTGTTCAACTTCTTTATCTTTAGCCACGAGAATATATATCGTTTATATTTTACTTATTATATTTTATTTATTTATTTTCTGATTCCTAAATTATAAAACATAATATATTAGGTCTCTTTATTCACCTAGATCCCTTTACCTTCAAGCCTTATCTCCAAAAATCTTCGATCACTAAGCCTCACAATTCAATGAATGGAAAGAGTCTAGTGGTGGATGTGAATTGAAAAAACCTATAAATGTACATCTTCTTCAAAGGTAAATAGTTGTTGAGAAAGATCTGTGCATGGAATGGTTGATGTCCAGTAAGTCATTAGTTCTGGAAGTATTGGAAGATCGAAAACGGGTAGAGTGCTTCTCGAATAACAATGTTTCTTATTATTCAATGTGGGTAAAATAATTCTTTGAGTTTTTTTGTTTTGAGAAATCAGAAGCTGAGAATAAGATGATATTAGTAGTGAATGGCAGAACAATATCCTTTTATTCGATTGAGTGTGCAGAAATCCTAAAAGCTCCACATGAATGATAGTTTGGGTATTTTTCAAAATCAATACCTTCTACCAGTGACATATTTGAATATGAAGTGGCTTTGGAAGAATTTACAGGAGATGGTACAATAGTAAAAGTGGTTCTAGTAGAAATGGATGGAGAGATCTGGTTATTGTTCTTGTTCATCTAGCATGTGCTAAGTCCAAGAAGAGGGGACTTTTAAAATCTAAAATACCATGATATTTATTTAATGCATCTGTTATGAAATGGTGTTAAGGTGAATTTTTGTAGACTGTTAATGAATCATATGGAGGATATGACCAGGACCAAATCAAAGTCCAATGCAGTATTTTTTTCAAAGATAATATCTGTTACAATCAAAGTAATGGGAGTAGCTGAGTCTCAAGATGAGACAGTAGTGATAAGGAATAATTTTTTCATCAGAAGCACTGTATTTAAATACATGAAGCTCAATTGGAATCTTGGAAAAAAGAATGGGTCAGTGATGTTTACATGCTGTAAGATAAGATTAATCTTGTGGATCATTCTTCGAGGCCTATGGATGTGAGGGATCCACGTCAGGGACATGATGAAGAGGAACCATATTATAGTTTTGATACTAACTAAGGGGATACCTCTGTTTCTGATGTAAGTGATCCGGATATTCCTCTAAGTCCTATTGCTGAAATTTTATCATCTGGAAAGGAAATAGTATTGGAAGAAAGAAATGAAGAAGCACCTATTTATGCAGAAGACCAGCCTACTATAGAGAATGAGGAAGAAGAAGAATCTGAAACTAACGCATATGCTTCTGCCACGTTGAGTTTGAGTCCATTTATTGGATGTATAGTTGTTTCTATAGAGGCTGTTCTTGTTGAAGTTGACAGACCTGCACCAATTCCTAACGAGCCTTCTGCTGTTTTAGAATTGGATACGGTTGAGGAGAATACTTCTGAGGAAGACAGAGTTGCTGAAGGTGCTATTGATATACATGACAATGCAAATATTGAGGGGGAGCATCCAACTAGACTAGGAAATGTTTTAGTAGCTGATGGAATTTAAGACTGGGCAGAACACCCTAGTTTTGTGGTTTATGGGTTGGACTATCCTAATACTGAAGATGATACACCCATCAATAGACCCCAAGTTAACTATGGTATCTTTTCTGAGATTTTTACTAAAGACTTGGTAAGGAAATATGATCTAGACCAGTTGAAGTCTGATCATAAGACCTCCTTTGTGGAAGTGATAAGATGAATGGAAACCTCTTTGATTTCATCCATTCAATCTGTCTTGAATGACTCTATGGCTAGTATTGTGCCAGAAAGAGCACCTATAGTTGTTCGTGACAATCCGATTTCTATGGATGATCTTGAGTCTTTACAGGCTTAGTTGAAGGAGACTTGGACTGCATTTGTTGTAGATTTCATGAATTGCTTTGGTGAAGGGATGAGAAATATGGAAAAATCATTAGAATTATCTATCGTGTGTATGATTTCAGGCCCTATGACAGATATAATGAATGAGATAATAGTATTTTATTCTCTGATTGAGAGTTGGATAGGAGCTGTTGATGCCTTGAAGCATTTTGTGGCTTCTCTAACTACCTTGAGCAGTTCTCAAGATCAAATAAATGATGATATTAGTTACATTAAAGTTGTGTAAGTCATTTTTTGGATTTCTTTGAAGTTTTTCAGATGTCTGTCAAAGAAAATATGAGAACCCAAGATTTTGTTATCATGAATTTGATAAATATTTTGACCTAATATTTCATGGAAACTGTTGCATTCACTGCCAAACCTCTTGCTTCCTCAAGTGATTCAATAGATTTTGAGCAATTCAGAGTTGTTCTGAAAGTGGATATTGGTCAGGCTAGTACCAGTAGATCAACTGATTCTAAAGTACTATCTACCTCAAAGGATATTAGAAAGTTTTTTGAGGAGAATATTTTGGATTCTACTGCTGCTCAGAAAGAATTCAAGGATATGATTGATCTCTATTTTCTGAAATTTTATACAAAGAATCAGCTCAACAACCATTTCAAGCATCTGTTAGTGAACATGAAGCTACCCCCAATCACTCATGCTTTCAAAGAACAAGTAAGCAAGATCAGTGAGTTGACTCCTACTCTAGACAAGTTCATGGAGAACAAGGATGACATCATTTCTGTTATGGAAAGAGGATGAGTGAGTAATAATGGATTTTAGGAATATTTTGATTCCATTTTTTCTTGTAGATAATACTCCTATAATGGGACCACAACCTCTACCTACGTCTGCTCAATCTGCCTCTATTCCTCTTATGACTCCATCCCAAGCAATTTGGAGCCTCACTCCTATGATCACACAAAGGGCTACCCACTATAGGCCAAGAACAGTCTCTGTTGCTCAACCTCCAGTAGTGATTTCTAGAATTCCCAATCCTTCTACTGATGCTACCCAACTTGAATCAGCCTTTGAACACCATGAAAAATCCAAAGTGGACATTCAGAAGGTGGATATATTAGTGGAAAGGACCTTTGATAGGACTCACCCGTATTATTTTTTATTCTCTTATGTATTTCTCTATATTTTGGCCTCCAGTAATATATATCAGCTTTCATTATCTCTTATTTTCTGTTACTTATCTCATTCTTTATTTCCTTTTTTTGATAATCATAAAGGGGGAGAACTAATATAAAATGGGATAAAATATACAAAAAGGGAGAAATGATTTGGAGAAATATGAGAAATATGAGAGTCATGTGCTTAATATTTACGATCATAATACATTTACCTCTGGTACATTTTTTTTATATTTTTACCTCTAAAAAATTTGTTTTTAAACTCTAGTACATTATTTTTATTATTACCTCCGATACAATTCCTTTTAATACTATATCCAATGATACATTTTAAGTCTGAAATTTGAAAATTTCATTACTCACACTGTGAAATAAAAACAATTTTATTTTATACTAATATATTAATGATTATTTTGGATTATAATACCACAAGTTGTGATTATCAAAAAGGGGGAGATTGTTGACCTCACCTTTTTTGATAATCCCAATTATGCTTTAATATGCTTTGATAATCACAAATAATTTTTATCTTTATATTAATTATTCTTTTAATCTATGAAGTCATATAATTAAGTTGATAAAATATCAAAATGACCATTGGAATTTGTTAATCAATGTTTATCTATGTTTATACTTGCTTTGAAATAATTCTTACTCAATTTGAATATGATTTTGAAAGAACAAATACGTATTAAGTGTTGAGTCACTGATATAGACCTACCAGTACATAGCCTACAGATAGACAAAGACCACTGATATTCACATATGGCTACAGATAAGGCTAAGTACATTGGTATACAAGTCTACCGATATGGATAAGGTCATCGGTATGTAGATAGTCATCGTTACAATTGAGATACTGATATAATAAGTCTATTGGAATGCACAAGGCGAATGATACATACCTATCGATAGAGTTTTTCCAATAGAAATTGCATAGTTACTGATATAAGCTACTAATATAAACACACAGACATACATCTACCTATATGAATTCAACCGATATAGAAAGACAATGTCTACTAAAACAATTCTGCAAACACAGACAGATGACTACCATTACAAAAGAACTACCGATAGAAGGAGCTACTGATAGAAGGAGCTACCGATAGAAAAAGATACTAATAAGAGGAGATATCGACAGAATAAGAAAGTGATAAAATGAGCTACCGATAGAAGGATCGACTAATTCAAGAAAGATACCATTACAATGAGTAACAACTACCAGTGGAAACTAATTATTGTTTCTATAATCTCTATTTCTATTTATTTAATTATAAAATATCATGTTTTTTGTTTTTAATGAAACTACTATTAATTATTAATAGTGTTTGAAATTTCAGGAAACATACCTTGTACCTATAAAAACATAATCATTCAGATTATCAGAACTAAATGTATATAAAGAGGAACATTGAATGCATAAAGAGAGACAACAAAAAACAATACAAGAAATGACTAGGTTTTCCATACACATACCAGAAAATATTCTGGAGATACTCAAGGACTTACATGCATATAAGAAGAAGTAAGAATACATACTGAATCCCTATAACCTGAACATCCATGTAGAATAGAGCTTTAATGAGTTCACTTGTAACACCCCGAGCTTCCACGATACGCTTCTCATTCAATAATGCAGTGGCTTGCATTGTACGCAACTTCGAGTTCTAAAACACCGCGACTAATCAAAGTAGCCGTTATGAATAGTACTAAACACTTTTTAAAATTATTGAAATTTTATACTTCAAAATGGACTTCATTTTTGGATTCGGAATATCGAAATTAGCCTATGTTGAATTTTTTGTATTTTTCTGAGAACTTCTAATTTTTTATGAATAGTGAAAAATACTTAAAAACAACTTTTTAAATCAAAATAATTTATAGTGAAAAATTATACTATTTAGTGGTTTTAAAGTATAATTAGAATATATTTTTACCATTTTATCCAATGGTGGTCATTAGAATTAATTTGACATTGAAATTGGACATAAAGAATTGCCAATCTTTTGATATAAATTGTTTCTTAAAAACACGCTATTTGTTGTGACAGCGGGAATTAATTATAAAATTAATTTATTCAACTTATATGTTTGGAATTTCGTAAAATATACATCATTTTTGAATTTGGAATATCAATTATAGTTTAGGGTGAAATTTTGGCATTGTTCTGAAAAACTTCAATTTTTGATGAATAGTGAAACCACTAAGTGGTAGTTAAATTACTGATTTTTCGTTTAAATGAAATATTACCACTTCTGTGATTTGATTTTCAAAAATCCGACATACATGGTTGTCATTAAGAAGTAAAATGTGGTTCAATGAGATTAAAATAATTTTTTGGTGAATAGTAACATTTAAGTTCATAATCGTGATTAGAGGTAATTAGTGTAGTTTAAGGTACAAATAATGTTTTTATAATATGAGATGAGCATGACACTTGTCCTACTCCTATTGTATGAGTCATGGCCGACCAAGACAACCCATGGGTCAACTTGGGGACCCCATGGAGCCACTTTAGTTAGAAAATGACATAAACACCTTTTATTTAATGTTAAAGTAAAAAATGACACAAACATAAAATGTTTTACAA
Organism: Viscum album; assembly: GCA_963277665.1. NCBI lineage: Eukaryota > Viridiplantae > Streptophyta > Magnoliopsida > Santalales > Viscaceae > Viscum > Viscum album. The sequence continues at coordinate 1,430,421,306 of OY728155.1, read as the reverse complement.
AAACAATTTTTACGTGGGGATACACAAGTCCAAATTATGATTATAAATATTTATTAGAAATCTAAAAATATTTCCAACATCATAGTATTTTTTTTATAATTTTTAGACATTGAATAAATTAAATTATTTATGACATCATTATGATGCGGCGATGACCTCATTATTTAACGATTTAAATAAAATGAGAAGATAAAGAAAAATACAAGGCCTAAACTTGTCCAAAGCCTATTGGATGGGGAGATTTCGAACCCTTATCACCTTAGCCACGAATTACATAAGTGTGGGACCTTTAGAATCCGAAAAGCATTGTGAAATAATGTAACATTTCAATCTTTCCAAAAGTGCCCCTCCTCTCCACTTATAAAAGACCCCCACCTCTCACACCTCAATTACACTTTCAAGCCATTTAGCTCGGCCAACCTCTGCCCAAATACTTTCCCAACACTTTTCCCTTACTCCTAGAATCCTCACTTTGGGCAGAACTCTTCCCAAGGAAGCCTTTGGCTCAAATCAAAAAGAGTTACCCGATTTTGAGTTAATGACTTTTCTAATGTTGTCTTGTTTTATTTTTCTTCTCCAACCCCCTAAACTCTTTTTATTCATTTCTTTTGTAACAACACCAGTATCCTGAATATACTAGGATGTTGTTAAAAGAAGGATTCGAGCTACACTTACACACACCTACATCTAATGGTTAAAGAACATACAGTTTCTGTGGATGGCGAATTTCTGCCTCACGAAACGATGATTGTTCAACACTCATATAACACCTTAAAAGGTGGCCATTAAGATGTCACTATTTTTATATATGATATATAATATGTTTATGTTTTACTTATGCTTCTGTATTTTTCATTTATGGCATACTTTATGATTTCCATTATGGGTAAAACGTGATAATTTCATTTTAGGAAGTGCGGACTACCGCCCCCTCAAAGTGATTTGAATCGTTAATGCCATATGTGGGATGTATAAAGGATGGAGTAAATGGTATTATACACTATATTATACTGGAATTATATTATACATTTATATCATTATGATTTAGTTCCATTAAATATGAAATTGAAATGAAAGTAGCGTTCATGCGTACGTACGGCTTACCGTCTCCATGAACGGTGCATTTCATTTCTTACCTCTAAATGTTACGTAATATTATAAATGAATGTATATACTAGATATATAAGATATATATGACATATAAATCAAGAATATAATTCTGGATATAATGGATATTCAACCACATGAACAACTTGTAATTATAAGAAGTTTATTGTTGACTCAAGTTACCAAAGATCGACAAAACGGTCATTATTAACTTGAATAATTACATTATATTCATAACATTGTAATAAGTGATATAAAAAGGATAATGAAATTGAAAATGGTTCTTAATAAGGTAGATATTAACTCTAGTTTATTATTCAGGGGGCTAAAGAACGGTTGAGTCAAGTCGGACACAAGGTAAAGGAACTTCTTAACCCAACTTCCATTCTTTGGGTTAATCTCCTAATTTCCAATTATGTCATGATATTATTATGTATTATTTTGTATTTTTACTTTCTTTATGTGTATCTATAGTGAATACACATAATAGATCTATTTTATTTTAAAAATGATCTTTTTAAGGACTTCGTCTCAATCTCCTTTCATTGAGCCATATTTGGTTTTATACACAACTTTCTTTTATACGGTGTATAAACCCCTTTGACTTTTACGTTTATTCAAAAGGAATATTTTTTATACGAAGCGTTTTACTAAACGACAAAAAGGGAATGTTTTACTTTCTGTACTTATGCGGCAACAACGACTTCTCCGCCGCCGTGACCATTATTTGAGTTTTGGCTTCCTCTACAAGCCATCATTTCTTTTAATGAAAAACAAATACAAAGTTTTAACTTTCTTTTATTTTGGTATTGAAAATGGTTTTGAAAGAGTTTTTATTATATCAATGTGTTGTATTGATATCTTGTGATTGAAATGTGGAAATGTTATGTTTCCTTTATGCATGTTTTATGTAATACAATTATGTTATGGTTTGTGATATGTTTAAAACCTATTCATATGAGGAATGAATTGGACTTAATAAGTGACGGGTGGAGCCCGCTATATCTCCTCGATGCATCAGCAGGTCTCATGAGACAAACTAGTGTCTTGGCACAAGGCCTTGACAAAATCTTATTTGTGGTCTTGGAACGAGGCCTTGACAACGTGGTTATGATAGTCTGGCATTATGCATTCCATCATTATAAAAGTGGTTATTGATATTGCATGTGATTATTCGACCAGTAGAATATCCATGTGAAGAAGTAAATGGCATTATCTCATTTTACTTTTTCCATATTATGTTGAAGTTCATGTTTAAAAGGCTTTTGTTTTAGTTATACATTGACTTAAATGTTAATGTTTATTTATGAAATCTTCCGCATTATTGTTATCCTTACTGAGCATCTGAGCTCACCCCTTTCAATGTTTTATTATTTTCCAGGATGTGAAGAAGTATTTAATGAATGACCTGCAGGGATTGTGAGAAGAGGATATGAGTGTGGACTATGGAAACTTTGTTATTGTAGTTTTTCACTTTATGATGTAATGTAACGTTTACGAATGTATCTAGTGTTTCCAAGGCTACTAAACTAATCGGTCTTTCGAGACTTGATCTTTTGTGATCATGCCAATGTTACGAAGTAATGCACCGGCTCTGGGTAGCTGGGGTCGGGGCGTTACAGTTGGTATCAGAGGCAGTTTAGTACTAACCTTGGAAGCTAGATTTAGATAAACTCTGATTAGAGCACATATCCCAAAGATAGACTTTGAGGATTAGTATAGAAGAACTTCCTAGAATTTTGGTATTATAGAGATGTTATGAGTTTTCCGAGAAATACATCCCTGTCTAGATACGAGCAAGTAGAGGCGGCTCTGGCACAAATGTACCTAGGGGTAAAACCCGAAAACACCGCTTTGAGCTAGACTCGAACGGGAACTGGTGCACGACAACGGGCCTTGCTGCACTCTTGGTTACGACACTCCCGGGGGATATGCTTAGGATAATTCTCTCAATCCACTAGGAAGGGTTATGAGTATATACTTCCTCAAAGAAAACACTTCTTTTTATGATTATGGATTATATCCATAAATAGTTCAATTTATGTAAAGTGTTTTACAAGTATGGAATTATGTATTTTGATTCATAAACTAATCTAGTTTATTCCATTGTTTAGAAATGGAACGTAGTGGAAGGAATGGAAACTGTATCAATGCACGAACTCCGTGTAGGGATTTCCCTCCTGCTCAAGATAATTATTGTGGATCTAGAGATACAACTGGTGCTGATCAACTTATTACCATACTGGGACAACTCACTCAGGTTATGAATAATAACCTTACTCGTATGGAGCACCCTGATCCGCAACGTGGAGGATCAATGTTAGACCGCTTCATGAGGCAACAACCACCAACCTTCAATGGGAGTACAAATCCTATAGTAGTTGAGAAATGGATAAATTCCTTAGAGAAAATATTCCATACCTTGGGGAGTAGTGAAAGGGAGAAGGTTCTCATGGCAGTTTACCGCCTCACTGGAGATGCCGATTAGTGGTGGTCGCTGATTCAAAACACAAAGGAAGATGATGACGTATTGAATATGGAATGGAGGGAGTTTAAAGAGCTTTTCTTAGAAAAATACTTTCCTCGTGACCATCGAGCAGATATGGAAAGGCAATTTCTGAGTCTGAGGCAGAAGGAGGATGAGAATGTTGCAAAGTATGAGGATAACTTTACAAGGTTAGCGAGGCATTCTTCCGATTATATACGTAACCCAAGAAGTAAGATTGATCGTTTCTTTGATGGGTTAAAACCATTTCTCCGTCGAGCTTTAGTATCACATCCTTCTCATCATACGAAGATATTGTCTCGTGTGCTATCAAGACAGAAAAGGAATTCTCTAAGTCTTATGACAACAAAGTAAAGCAGGAGAAGAAGAGAACGGTGGAAAAAGAGACAGATAAAGGGAAAAAGGGAAAGAAGGATTTTCCATTATGTGATAATTGTGGGAAGAATCACCCTGGTACGTGCCTAAAAGGAATGGGAGTTTGTTATAAATGTGGAGAAAAGGGTCACCAGGGTCGTGATTGCAAGGGAAAGAAAGAGGTTGTCAAAGTTGAATGCTACAATTGTAGAGAAATGGTTCATTATGAAAATGAAGGTCCTAAGCGTCAAGGAAACTTACCTCAGAAAAGGCCAAGGGATCAAGGACAATCTTATGCTGTTACTACAGTTGAAGCAGAATAACTAATGTATTGGTGCTTTTGGACTCATGGATTATATTCTGGTTTTAGAATAATGTGATATATATATAAGGATTGTACTGCAGTACTTGTTGATTTCAGTAAGGTTTTAATATGATTAAATTAATCATATTTTCAGTATGTGACAATAAGAGAACCTTTTCTTGTTTGGGGAATCTGATGTTACAATTGATTTTGGAATTTAACGACCCTTTAGAGAAAGTCTGGACGGAGGTATCTTGGATAACTATTAAGGTTAGAATGGATTAAGTTGAACCATGGATAGTATTGTTTACGGTTAAAGCATTTCTGAAGATTATTTTTGGAATATTATAATACTATAGTTTTAGGAAAAAGGACAACCTGCAGGGTGAGGCATAACCCATCGCGTCGGACAAAGCTGTAGGAATCTAACCCACAACCATAGTGAGACAAGCCTTTATTTCCTACCACTAGCCTACAGGAAGTCCCTTGTTATTACAAAATCGTTTTACTAATCTAAATGGTATGTGTTAACATTTGGAACCTTATACAATTAGGATAAATAGAATATTTTTGAGTTCCGTTACCATTTGGAGTAAAAGTTGGGTTTGTGGTAAAAATTTATTAACGAATGAAAGTATACATAACAAGTATGTATATTCCCTTACGTTCTTAGTAAATCTCCTAAATAAATTCCTCAACATTATAAAAGGTAACTTAAAACAAAAATGTTGTCGGTTAACTTTTCCAACTGGGGATTCAATGACCGTTTAACCAATCACAAGTTTGTGATTTTCTTATGGTTAAACTTTCTCCTAATCTTGTTTTCTATAACTCTCCATCTGACCTTGATGGTTTGTTTTTCTTCCATATCCATATTTTCATAGAATCCTAGAATGGGCTATATCGGGTGACCTTTGTACTTATCCTGCTTTCTTTTAATGTTATATATTTCTTAACCTTATTTCCGATGTGGGTTTTCCGCAAAGGTATTTTCTATTTTCAACCTTTTATTATCAAATAAAAATTTCAAATTGCGAGGACGCAATTTATTGAAGGAGGGGAGAATGTAACACCCCGAGCTTCCATGATACGCTTCTCATTCAATAATGCAATGGCTTGCATTGTACGCAACTTCGAGTTCTAAAACACCGCGACTAATCAAAGTAGCCGTTATGAATAGTAATAACCACTTTTTAAAATTATAGAAATTTTTTATTTCAAAATGGACTTCATTTTTGGATTCGGAATATCGAAATTAGCCAATGTTGAATTTTTGGTATTTTTCTGAGAACTTCTAATTTTTTATGAATAGTGAAAAATACTTAAAAAAAAATTTTAAATCAAAATAATTTATAGTGAAAAATTATACTATTTAGTGGTTTTAAAGTATAATTAGAATATATTTTTACCATTTTATCCAATTGTGGTCATTATAATTAATTTGACATTGAAATTGGACAAAAACAATTGCCAATCTTTTGATATAAATTGTTTCTTAAAAACACGCTATTTGTTGTGACAGCGGGAATTAATTATAAAATTAATTAATGCAACTTATATGTTTGGAATTTTGTAAAATATGAATCATTTTTGAATTTGGAATATCAATTATAGCTTAGGGTGAAATTTTGGCATTGTTCTGAAAAACTTCAATTTTTGATGAATAGTGAAACCACTAAGTGGTAGTTAAATAACTGATTTTTCGTTTAAATGAAATATTACCACTTCTGTGATTTGATTTTCAAAAATCCGACATACATGGTTGTCATTAAGAAGTAAAATGTGGTTCAATGAGATTAAAATAATTTTTTTGTGAATAGTAACTTTTAAGTTCTTAATCGCGATTAGAGGTAATTAGTGTAGTTTAAGGTACAAATAATGTTTTTATAATATGAGATGAGCATTACACTTGTCCTACTCCTATTGGATGAGTCATGGCCGACCAAGACAACCCATGGGTCAACTTGGGGACCCCATGGAGCCACTTTAGTTAAAAAATGACATAAACACCATTTATTTAATGTTAAAGTAAAAAATGACACAAACATAAAATGTTTTACTAAAACAATTTTTACGTGGGGTTACACAAGTCCAAATTTTGATTATAAATATTAATTAGAAAGATAAATAGATTTCATACATCATAGTATTTTTTTTATAATTTTTAGACATTGAATAAATTAAATTATTTATGACATCATTATGATGCGGCGATGACCTCATTATTTAACGATTTAAATAAAATGATAAGATAAAGAAAAATCCAAGGCTTACACTTGTCCAAAGCCTATTGGATGAGGAGATTTCGAACCCTTATCACCTTATCCACGAATTATATAAGTGTGGGACCTTTAAAATCCGAAAAGCATTGTGAAATAATGTAACATTTCAATCTTTCCAAAAGTGCCCCTCCTCTCCACTTATAAAAGGCCCCCACCTCTCACACCTCATTTACACTTTCAAGCCATTTGGCTCTGCCAAACTCTGCCCAAATACTCTCCCAACATTCCTCCCTTACTCCTAGAAGCCTCACTTTGGGCAGAACTCTTCCCAAGGAAGCCTTTGGCTCAAATCAAAAAGAGTTACCCGATTTTGAGGTAATGTCTTTTCTAATGTTGTTTTGTTTTATTTTTCTTCTCCAACCCCCTAAACTCTTTTTATTCATTTCTTTTGTAACAACACTAAACTCTTTTTATTCATTTCTTTTGTAACAACACCAGTATCCTCAATATACTAGGATTTTTTTATAATAAGTATTCGAGCTACACTTACACACACCTACATCTAATGGTTAAAGAACATACAGTTTCTGTGGATGGCGAATTTCTGCCTCACGAAATGATGATTGTTCAACACTCATATAACACCTTCAAAGGTGGCCATTAAGATGTCACTATTTTTATATATGATATATAATATGTTTATGTTTTACTTATGCTTCTGTATTTCTCATTTATGGCATACTTTATGATTTCCATTATGGGTAAAACGTGATAATTTCATTTTAGGAAGTGCGGACTACCGCCCCCTCAAAGTGATTTGAATCGTTAATGCCATATGTGGGATGTATAAAGGATGGAGTAAATGGTATTATACACTATATTATACTGGAATTATATTATACATTTATATCATTATGATTTAGTTCCATTAAATATGAAATTTAAATGAAAGTAGCGTTCATGCGTACGTACGGCTTACCGTCTCCATGAACGGTGCATTTCATTTCTTACCTCTAAATGTTACGTAATATTATAAATGAATGTATATACTGGATATATAAGATATATATGAAATCTAAATCATGAATATAATTCTGGATATAATGGATATTCTACCACATGAACAACTTGTAATTATAAGAAGTTTATTGTTGACTCAAGTTACCAAAGATCGACAAAACGGTCATTATTAACTTGAATAATTACATAATATTCTTAACATTGTAATAAGTGCTATAAAAAGGATAATGAAATTGAAAATGGTTCTTAATAAGGTAGATATTAACTCTAGTTTATTATTCAGGAGGTTAAAGAATGGTTGAGTCAAGTCGGACACAAGGTAAGGGAACTTCTTAACCCAACTTCCATTCTTTGGGTTAATATCCTAATTTCCAACTATGTCATGATATTATTATGTATTATTTTGTATTTTAATTTATTTATGTGTACCTATAGTGAATACACATAATAGATCTATTTTATTTTAAAAATGATCTTTTTAAGGACTTCGTCTCAATCTCCTTTCATTGAGCCATATTTGGTTTTATACACAACTTTCTTTTATACGGTGTATAAACCCCTTTGACTTTTACGTTTATTCAAAAGGAATCTTTTTTATACGAAGCGTTTTACTAAATGACAAAAAGGGAATGTTTTACTTTCCGTACTTATGCGGCAACATTGACTTCTCCGCCGCCGTGACCATTATTTGAGTTTCGGCTTCCTCTACAAGCCATCATTTTTTTAATGAAAAACAAATACAAAGTTTTAACTTTCTTTTATTTTGGTATTGAAAATGGTTTTGAAAGCGTTTTTACTATATCAATGTGTTGTATTGATATCTTGTGATTTAAATGTGGAAATGTTATGTTTCCTTTATGAATGTTTTATGTAATAAGATTATGTTATGGTTTGTGATATGTTTAAAACCTATTCATATGAGGAATGCATTGGACTTAATAAGTGACGGGTGGAGCCCGCTATAGCTCCTCGATGCATTGGCAGGTCTCATGAGACAAACTAGTGTCTTGACACAAGGCCTTGACAAAATCTTATTTGTGGTCTTGGCACGAGGCCTTGACAACGTGGTTATGATAGTCTGGCATTATGCATTTCATCATTATGAAAGTGGTTATTGATATTGCATGTGATTATTCGACCAGTAGAATATCCATGTGAAGAAGTAAATGGCATTATCTCATTTTTCTTTTGCCATATTATGTTGAAGTTCATGTTTAAAAGGCTTTTGTTTTAGTTATACATTGCCTTAAATGTTAATGTTTATTTATGAAAGATTCCGCATTATTGTTATCCTGACTGAGCATCTGAGCTCACCCCTTTCAATGTTTTATTATTTTCCAGGATGTGAAGAAGTATTTTATGAATGACCTGCAGGGATTGTGAGAAGAGGATATGAGTGTGGACTATGGAAACTTTGTTATTGTAGTTTTTCACTTTATTATGTAATGTAACATTTACGAATTTATCTAGTGTTTCCAAGGCTACTAAACTAATCGGTCTTTCGAGACTTGATCTTTTGTGATCATGCCAATGTTACGAAGTAATGCACCGGCTCTGGGTAGCTGGGGTCAGGGCGTTACATCACTTTCTCTCAAGCTGATCAGACTGATCAACCTATACCTAGATTTCAAATACAAAAATGATACTATATTTTTCAGGACAAAAACTAGAGAAGGACTCAAACCTTCATTTCCATCAATCCATGGAGTCCAGAGCTTTACTCAAAACACATAGAGCATTGTAAGATCTTATCCATCTGTTTAGCACTATTTTGTTTCATATATTTACATTTTGAGTAGTGTGTGCTCCGTATTTTTAAAAACACACAGTATCTTATGAAGAAACTTCAGGATTCAAAAATCCTCACTCAATCATTCCCATACACTCCAGTGTTCCTCTATGGATAGTGGTAGAGGTCAACAATGACCTCCATAGCATGTGTTATATTGTTTTTTTCATGAAGAACTGTGGTTATGGTCTTAGTACCTAAATGTATATGTACTGTTGTTTACCCCGATCTAGGATGTGGATCAAAGTTTATATAAACTATTTTAGGGGACTATGTATCGGCTTGAGACTAAACCTCTGGGTTATATTTTCTGTGCTGGTTTAATTTGTTTTAAACTATATTGAATATTCTACTGCTATGAACTTTGATATATAAATCTATTTTAAATTTAGTCAGATAATTAAACTAGAAAGTGTTCTTATCCTTTGTTAGTTAGTATGTTAGTTTCAAAAGATAATTAATCGTTAGATTTAATTAACTGAGAAATAATCAATCACTTGAGAAACTAATTGAAAAAATACAATATTTATAAGTTCACTACTCTTTAATATTAATTTAATTTGGGGGATTTTAATCATTATGTTTTTAATATAAATTTTAATTGGAACTCAATTAACCCCCCCTCTCTTGAGTATCCACTCTGACCAACTCATAACATTTAGCGGTAAGAAATGAAATGCACCTTTCATGGAGACGGTAAGCCGTACGTATACATGAACTCTACTTCCATTTAAATTTCATATATAATGGAATTAAAACATAATGATACAGAGTATTATTATAATTCTAGTATTGTTTCATATATAATATTATTAATCCTATCCTTTATAAATACCACATATGGTATGAACGAGTCATGTCACTTCGGGGGGGGGGGGGGGGCGGTAGTCCGCACTTCCTCAATTAAAATTATCATGTTTACACATAATGGAAACAATAAATGTTATATATATATATATAAAATATAGAATATTAAAGAATGAATAAACATAATATACATCATATATAAATACAGTGACATATTAGTGGCCACCATGATACGTGTTAAAAGAATATTGAACAATCATCGTTTCGTGAGGCTGTAATTCGCCACCCACAAAAACAGTATGTTCTTTAACCATTAGACGAGGGTGTGTGTGGGTGTAGGTAGAACATTTATAATAACAACATCCTGGTATATTGATGATACTTGTGTTATTATGGGATAAAAATATAAGAATATAGTGGAGAGTGAAGAAGGAAAATAAAAGGAAGAAACTTCAGAGACGTCGATACCTCTATATTGGGTAACACTTTTTCATTTGAGCCAAAGGCTTCCTTGGGACGACTTCTGCCAAATGTCAGGCTTCTAGGAGTAAGATAGGGATGTGGAGAGATAATATGTGTAGACTATGGATGATCCAATGGATTGAGAGGTGGGGGTAATGGGGTAGAGGTGGGGGCCTTTTATAAGAGGGAGGATGGTCACTTTTTTATGGTCTTGAAATGTTACATTATTATTAAATGATTATCAGAATTTAATGGTCACGTAATGATATATTTTTAGGATAAGGTGATAAGGGTTAAAATTATACCCATCCAATAGGTTTTAGACATGTTTATGTTATATATTTTACCTTATCATTTCATTTCATTTAAATCGTTCATTAATGAGGTAATCACAGCATCCTCATGGTGTCATAAATAAATTTATTTATTTAATGTCTAAAAATTTAAAAACAATTACCATGATATAGGAAATCGTTTTATAATTCCAATGAATATTTGTAGTCTAATAGATCATTTAATTAATCAAAATTAAAATATTTTTTCATAGGATTTACAAACCATTGTTTTATTTCTCTTTCGAAAAAATAATGTCATAAATGTCACTATCACACCCATGAGACTACATGGGCCATAAATTTTGGTATAAAGCTTTACATGATCGGTTAGGACTCAAAAACGAGGATTTGAACACATTTTGGTGTCATTTTATGTTATTATGATATTATTTTATTACCCTTAACTACCCAATTACTAATTAATCACAAGAATTAAAGATAATTGTCGTCGTTATTATTTATAATGTCCAAAAAAGAGACATAATTATATAATTTGGATCTTCTAATCCAAATATTGAGTCCATTTTACCAAATTGCAAACAAAGAAATTTCAATAATTAATTTAAAAATAAATCACGTTGTCATACCAAATACGAGTTTTTAAGATGTAAAATATATCAAAAGATTGACTTGTTTTAACATCTAATTGAAAAGTGAAATACCTTGAAATGTAAAACATTGTATTAAATGATAAAACCGTAATTAAATTTCTCTTTAAAACCAATTAAAATGATAGTCTCACTATATAAATAAATTTGATGGAAATGCGATTATGAATTAAAATTATGTATTTTTCACTATTAATTAAAAAATGATCATTATCATAAAAATACCAAAAATTCACCCAAAGATATATTTTATATTCTAAATTCAAAAATTATGTCCATTTTATAAAATTAAAAAAATATAAGTTTCATTAATTAATCATATAGATAATTCCCGCTGTCAAAACAAATATCATGTTTTTAAGAATCAATATCTATCAAAAGATTGATACTTGTTTATGTCCATTTTCAAAGTGAAATTAATTCCAATGACCACCATTAGATTAAATGATAAAAATATATTTTAACTATCCTTTAAATCAAATTAAAAATATAATCTATCCATATCAATAAATTAGATTAAAATGAGTTTTTAAATTAAAATACTGCATTTTTCACTATTCATTAAAAAATGATCTTTATCAGATAAAACCAAAAATTTAAACAAAGTAAATTTCGATGTATTTATTATAAAAAATGATATTATTATTTCATATATAACATATAAAAGTGTCAAAAAATATATTTAAATTTGGTTTTCCATCAAAAAGTGGTTAATCGACCTTTTAGAGAATATTAGAATATTTATGCTTAAAATTGGATTCATTCGCATTTTAAGCCTCTATCATTTATTGGGTAGTTGTTAAAATATTTAACAAACATATATACTAATTTTGTAGTTATTTCTATTCATTCCTGTCATTACAACGGCTATGAATTTACTACCATTTAAAATAATATTTTCATATTATTAGTGTGCAACACAAGATTTCAAAGAAACTCATTTTTGCGTATTGGATACGCCATCGAACATATCATCTGTTGTCACAACCCAACATCACAAATATGATGGAAGGGATATCAGATTTCTAGACCCTTCATTCTTTATGTTGAGGGAGAGATAATGACCCCGAGACCCACTTTCAATAGGTCTTGGAGTGGCGACTAGCACCAAGGGTATATAATCATACACAAGATGGAAGGCATTACCGTTTTATTTAATAGGATGGGGAGATAAGATATTTAATACCAACAACACAAAAACTATGGTGGTGATATTAAATCCAAAAGAAAACCATTCCCATATGCATTTCATAAAAGTAAATACCACAAATTACAAGGAGTCTACAAAGATAAAGTATCAAGGAAAAGAAAAAAACAGAAACTACAATTGTCCTTACATCCGAGCTAGAACGACCCCGCACAATCCCTAAAGTCCTCCTAGAAACCTGAAAGTAGTTTCATATACGTAGGGTGAGCATAGAAGTACACTCAGTAGGTAAAACCAAAGACTCTCATGCACAAGTGAAGAGGCATTCTAATTCCCTATGAGAAAGAGACATTCAAAGAACCTAGAAAGGAAGACTATCCACCAAAGCCTCACCAAGACACACTCCCCAAATAACGCAATTCAAGTAATTTATAGTAATACCACATCGATGTTGGGTACCCCATGCCACTTTCCCACTGGTTATTGAAGAAATCCTATGCATCGATCCAATCCCACCATTCTCACTGCTGTCCCACTACGACACCCCGCCCGCACACAACTGGGCCGCAACCACACATCCCAACCACAAACACCTAGGCCACAACCACCACATGAAACCATGCCTGCAAACACTTAGTACAGAAAATATACTCCTATGTCCGAAGACACCAGGGCATCATCTAGAAGAATCTTGGGAACAACCTTCCTCCACACACCTGTGCCAACCACCACAACTACCATGCCCATAGAATATTGGTGTATAATGTACCTTAGGCCGTCATGGCCTGCCCGAAGATTTTTCGGCTATTCGGGAAATGGAGAAGAAAAGGAGCTAATAACTAGCCACTCAAAATAGTGTTGGGGAAAACACCGTCCCCCATGAAATGGGGGTGTTTGGAAGTAAGTGCTCAAATTGGGTGGGGCATAAATAAGAAACATAAAAAAAACTACAGATATAAGTATAGGTAACAAGCACTCATCCCAACCTAGTGTTCCAAAACCTCAGCACACACACCCTCATTACTATTCATTCATAAAAGAACAACACAACACTTACGACCAAGTCACATATCATTCCCAAAACCAATTTCCCATTTTAATCATTCTTGTTTTCATGTATAATTGATCCCATTAGGTGAATTCTACACTACTGGGTAATTGACAGGCATAACCACAACTAGGGAAAGAGAAACTGCCAAACAAAAATTTAATAATTCATAACCGGTTCACTTGTAATGTCACAACCAAAAAGGGATCATTGAGATCCCTCAATGTACTGGAACCACACCAGGCATCGAGATACATCCCCACACATCTTCAGATTCACAACCAACAATTTTACCACAATAGAGGATCCCATACCCATCCACACACCCCATAAGCATTGAGCAGAGCGAACAGACATGCCATCAATATAGAACAAGGAAGTTTCCAGACTCAAGTACATCATTCAGTATTTTTTTCTACTTTCTTTTTGGTTAATAGGGGTGATCACACAAGGATTGTTGTTAACTAGAAATTCATTTAATTGGATAAATTTACGTAAATAACCAAATTCCCATGTTGTAGTCATTCAATTATAAAAAAAGGTTCATTAATGTGCATGGAAATACCACCAACGACCATGATATTCAGTGAGCATGAGCCTATACAGTTGACAATATAAATAATCAACTGTAAGGAAAAAGTAGCAGAACACCGATCGCACTCCCCACTTCATTCTTTAAAAGTATTCTAATTATCTTCAATATCATTTTGGTTCCATCCATCCCACAGAATCAGTAGCATACCTACCCCACAAGATACACAATAAGGAGTGACAAAGGAAAATCCCTACTTGGATGGTCAAGGATCGAAGTTCATCTCCACATTCCAAGAATGGGGGATGTATGATTTCCAGGGGAGGAACATTGTGGGATCCAAGGGTGAGCAGAAAAGATTCAGCAAAGGTGCACCACTCGCCTTGGGAAGTGGGAGAACAAAAAGATACAAGGAAGACATGAGATGAAAAATTGTAAATAAGAAGAATAAATTCCCGAGCGATATAAGGATGTGATCCGATTGTAATGGGATATGAAAATTTTAATGTCTATAAGGTCGGATCGTGATTTCACCACATGGTTGGGTGGTTACACATTATTGAATTAATTGTTATTTAATGATTCCCATCGGAAAAAGGTTGTAACAACTGTGACATTTAATAGTTTTTATATAAAGAGAGTGGCACGTTACGAAGACACATTGCTGGGACTGTTGGGGGTCGCCGCACTCCTAGGAATTTGAACATTGATTATGGGCTCAAAAGAAAACGTCCTTGAACCACATATAAAAGGTTATAAAGGGAAAAAATTGGTGTTACGGGAGAATTGTAGAAGAAAATCTTGACAAGGCTTGGTGACACCGATCGCGTCATACGGATCGTGCCAGACACCTATCGGTCGCCCCGATCGGTCACACCGATCGTGCCAAACACTGATCGTGGCACACTGATCAGTCGCGCGCGGATCGATTGCACGACGATCGGTCTCATGCCAATCTATCGCATGACAATCGGTCGCACACAGATCTATCGCACATCGATCGGTCAGACACCGATCAGTCGGACGCCGATCATTCACACGTCAATCGGTCGCACGCCGATCGGTCGCACACCGATCGGTGGCACGCCGATCGATCGCACACCAATAGAGTGTCCTACCACCGAGACTCTACCTTTAGGATTCAAATTTTTTTAATGGGATGGACCATGCGGGTTTGGTCCATTACATCAGATACATCTCAAACTATTATCACCCTCGAGAATCAAACCGGTCCCGAAGAAAAGAGTGTGTCTGAACAACCACCTCAAAAGATACCTCTCAAGAGTCAACCTCTGCGACATATATGAACACCTCCCACTTAAAAACCATGCAACATTAAATGGGTAACGTTATCCAATCACATGGGTTAGTGAGTTTCTTCCTCCATGGCAAGATACTTTTCGCTTTGGGCGGCACTTACTTTCCAGCACGGGTTTAATCGTATCCACCTTAATGCATCTTGATTAGGGATTGGGTCCTCTCCTCCCCGTAGTTAGAACTTTTCACATGCATCTAGAGAATAAGGAAAACCATACATTCCATAGTTAACAAGGTAATGTTCCATCACAAACATGTATAAAGAAAAAAAATCAAATCAGCTCTGGTCATTGGGCGTGCATATGTGCCTCTCATTCCCATTTACTTTCTTCCAGCCCACCATGTCTCCATAACACATGAACTAAATGACTTTTTCATCCACAGAGCATCTTTTCCTCATGATCCTCAATCCTTACCAATCATTCCAAAAAAGTTACGTCAGCCTCCATTTCTGACTATTCCCAGTTGAGGACGTGTGAATCGTTGTGTAGATACCGCCAGAGTTGTGACCCATGGAAAAAATCATGTATTCTTAGTAGTGGTAGTCCTAATGCTAGCTGAAAAACCACTTATCCCACCTGCTGCTGCACTTCGAATGGTCCGATGAATCGCAGAGAGAGCTTACTCCCCCTGTCGAGCCCTTGTTGCCCACACTGTGGGGAGACCTTCATGATTACGTGGTCCCTGATCCTGAACTTCAAGGGTCTCCTCCTACTATCAGCATGTGACATCTTCAGGTCTGGAGCCACCTTCATCCACTTCTGTATAAGCTTAATCTTCTCTGTCGTGCTCTGCACCACCTCTCTTTCTAGAACACTTGTTTCCCCATCCTCGGTCCAACAAACGGTTGAGCTACATGGCCTTCCATACAAGGATTCAAATGGAGCCAATCCAATGGTAGAGTGATAGATATTACTGTATGGAATACCTACCAGAGGAAACTCTCGCACCCACGATCCACCAAAGTCCAGAACAAATGCCTGTAGCATTTCCTATATTTTTTGGATTGTGCCAAAAGCTGGGTGCAATCCTCTCTTGATTTTTGTGGAAAACTGTGCATTCCTATCCGAGACTATGTACCCCGAAACTCCATGAAAATGCATCACCTCATCCACGTACCTCTGTGATAATTAATCCACTAATCCAAAATCCTTGATCATTAAAAAGTGGTCTGATTTAATCAACCAGTCCACAACTTCCCAGATAGTGTCATAGCCTCCTTGAACCATGGGTAGCCATGTGAAGAAATCCATTGAGTTGTCATCCCACTTCAACTCGGGGATGTCCAAAGTCTGCAATAGTCCACCTGGAACACATTTTTTAGCCTTCACCTGCTGATACACTAGGAACCTATCCATGAACTCTGCCACCACCCGCTTTACCTTGGGCCACCAAAACTGACCTCTCAAACTCTGGTACATTTTGGATACTCTTGTGTGCAATGCTAGGGGTGAGTTGTGGAACTCACCAAGAACCCTTCCACACATCGTCTCTAAGAAAAAACATCTTTCCTCGGAAAAGAATCTGTTTCTGACTATCCTATGTCCATCCTTCCAGAGCATCACCTTGGTTAACCTAGTCACACGTCACTTCACTCTCTATATATCCACACTGATACTCCTCCACCTTCCGCAATAGATAGGATTGCACCGTCATATGAAATAGACAACCTCGACCACCATCCTCCCTCGCATCTAGGTGTATGGAATCCAACTCCTCCATCGACTTCCAAGCATCTACCAACTCTCGAACTGCATCTTTATGTGACTTCATGCTCAAGGAATCGTCCTCCACATTCCCATTTCCTATGGTGTAGGAAATATTGAAGTCGTATTTCTGAAGGAACTCCATCCACCATCACTACCATAAGTTCAGGTCCCGCTGGGAGATGATATACTTCATGCTTTTGTGATCTGTGAAAACCATAAAGCACTTTCAGAAGAGGTAATTCCGCCACAACTTTAGTGAAAAAATGACTATCGCAAGCTCCAGGTAAAGGGTGGCATAATTACGCTCATGAGGACGCAAATTTCTAGATCTGTAAGAGACCACCCATTGTAGTTGGATAAGCACACACCCAAGTCCATATCCTGAAGCATCAAAGAACACCTCATATTTTAATCCTTCTTCTGGAAACCTCAGCACTGGGGAACATACCAACTTCTCCTTCAAATAGCTAATGACTACATGGAACTACCCATTCCACACAAAATCCGAGTCCTTCTTGGTCAATGATGTCAAAGGTGTCACAACTCGAGAGAATTTGGGCACGAAACTCCAATAGTAACCTACTATTCCAAGGAAACTAAGAACCTCTTCCACGTTCTTAGGTGATTCCCAAGAAACAACCACCTCGACCTACTATGGTTCTACCTCTATTCCCTGCTCGGAAACCGTGTGCCAAAGGAAGTGCACTTCTCTTGTCCAGAACATGCACTTGGACAACTTCCCATTGAGTTGGTGTTGTCAGAGTAATTCTAAAACCATTCTTTGGTGCCCATCATGATCCTCCTCTGACCTTGAGTAGATCAGGATGTCATAAATGAACACGACTATGAACCGATACATGTATTCCAAGAATACGGAGTTCATGAGCCCCATGAACATAGCTGTAGCGTTGGTATCTCCGAACGGCATGACCACAAACTCAAAGTTCCCATATATTCATCTGAAGGCAGTATTCGAGATTTAACCATCCTTCACCCTCAACTGGTGATATCCCAACTACATGTCACTTATGGAGAACCACACTACCCCCTTTAACTAGTTGTAAAGTTCATCTATCCTCATTATAGGGTAACGGTTCTTGACCGTTACTTTATTTTATCTCCGGTAGTCTATGCATAGCCTGAGACCACCATCTCCCTTCTTTGAGAATAAGACAGGAGCACCCTAGGGCGACGCACAAGGTCGAACAATACCCTTCTTCATTAGGCCATCAATCTAAAACCGCAACTCCCGAAACTCAGAAGGTGCCATCTGTTAGGGATCCATCGAAATCAGATGGGCACCAGGTTGCAAGTCTATCCCGAACTCAACATCACGTCGAGGGGGTAGAGTCGCCACCTCCTTAGAATAGACATCCATAAACTCACTAACAATTCTTGGGACTTCCACCTACTCTGAATCAACCGAATCAAATGATAGGTCACCTGACAAGGAAGGGAGGGGCTCCCCTCGACTACTGCTTTTCTGAAAACCGCGCTCGCCGATGATAGTTACAAGTCGGCCTCCCAAATCTGAAAACACGACCCTTCCTTGGAAGTAGTAGATGACGACACACACACAGAGAACATCCATTAAATTCCTAGGAAGAGATAAAAATGTTCTATCTGCAATATTACATGATCCTTGAAACACTGATGTGGCCCTATCATCAGTCTACACCCTCAGTAAAAATAGAACAATTATGTCTGACCTACGACTGGTGTGCTCAATACTAGGGGCACTGGAAGTCTCTCAGCATCAAAACCCAGAGCACGGGAAAGACTGGGTGAAACAAAGGAGTGTGAAGCTCCTATATCAAAAAAGTAATATACAAGAGTACTAAACAATCTGATCATACCTCAAACGACTTATGGCCCTGCTGGAACTGCTGCCTCCGAGACGTGTAACTATCCACACCCAGCTCCCCAACCTCTCGGTTGTCAGCCGCCTCCCCAACCACGCCCTGGTCGAGATCCCTATGTGGAATCCTGAGGTCGGCCTCCTCCTATAATGCCTGCCCTCAGAGGAGTGGGAGCATACAGCCCCTGCTACTGAAAGGGTCAAGCTAGAAATAGATGCTCTTTAGTTGGGTGCTAAACCTGCCCACCCTCTCTGTTCTATACTCTGTCAATGAACTTATTCCGAAGGTGCCCATATCTTCCACAGATGAAGCATCATGGCCCTGGGCCTGGAAATAAAGGGTGAAGGCCAGGAGATAGGAACTGGAACCGTTGAGGCCTGCTTTATGCTGGTCAAAACCTAGTGGGTCCTGATGTTGGAGGCCTGCTGCTGACAGATTTCCCCTTGGATGAGCCTAACAAGATTTCCTCTCGTAATACACCTCCAATCGTGTGCATCATCTCCACCACTTATACCTTATTCTAGACCTCAAAGTACATCAGTAGGGTGAAGGGAGTAACAAAATACTAAATAGAAGGTCGAAGTGCCTCCTCCAAACGTCTCACCTGAGACTCCTCATCTGGAATGAGGTCTGGAGAAAAGTGGAGGAGTTATTTGAACTAGATCACCAATTCAATCAATAACATTCTCCCCAGCTGGAGGGAGAGTGGATCATGCCTCTTCTTAGCCTTCATCGTGGAAGAGAGGAATTCCTCTTGGAACTCCATCTCTAAGTCATCCCACATAACCTCAGTCTCCCTCTTCTCCACAAGATAAAGCGTTTACCACTGACCTACATCTCCACGCATCTGGCTCACAGCCAGAGGAACCTAGTACTTCGTCAAAGCCTAGATCAATCTGAAATCTATCACTAGCTCCTCTAGCCTACTCTCTGTCTCCATGTCTAAGATGTTGCCCTCGTACTTCCCAAGGGTCTACCGCTAAAAGGCATGAAGCGTCCTCTTCCACTGATCATCTTCATCTTCTTGGTCAGCCCTCTGTCGATCAGCCATGTAATCTCCTGGGCCTCGATCTCCCGCACTACTCGTGGTCATCTCCCAGGTTCCACAACTACAAGGTAAACAAGGAATGACTAATCCTGAGTAGTGTAGAATATTGTTGTTAAATTTTTTAGACATCTCATTCATTTTAAATTACCAAAATACCCATGAAACTCAAGAACAAAAGTCATTATTATTCTTGTACGATCTCTAGGGACTCTACCTTCAATCCGCGCAGTCTCAATCAGTCATTTGGTATTCCCATAGTCCATTCATCAAATCAAGGGCGACCCTAAAATCTTTTGTCCTATCATGCCGTCCTTGACCTAATTCACACACCAAGATCACTCAATATCGTTTCCCTACCGTCCCATAAAATCCTCATTGTGCCTAACTCTAGACCCCATCGAATATCTCGACCTTTCATCTTTTGAAATTCTATCACGACTTTCCTTCACCAAGATGAGGTTAGGGATAGAATATTGTTAGACCCTTTCCTTTTCAAGTAGATGTATAGATAATGACCCCTGAGACCCGCCTTCAATTGGTCCTTGAGTGGAGACTAGCACCAAGGGTATATAATCATACACAAGATGGAAGGTATTATGCTTTTAATTCATAGGATTGGGTGATAAGATAGTAAATCACAACAAAACCAAAACTAGGGGTGAATGTAAAGACAAAAGTAAACTATTCCCATATGCATGTCACAAAAGTAAATACCAAAAAGTACAAGGAGAATACAAAGATAAAGTAACAAGGAAAATAAAGATACAAAAACTACAAATGTCCCAACTTCTGAGTTAGTACGGCCCCACACGATCCCTAATGTCCTCTTGGAAACCTGAAAGATGTTTCATATTTGTAGGCTGAGTATACAAGTACACTCATTAGGGAAAACCAAAGACTCTTGTGCATATGTGAGGAGGAATTCTAATACCCTATGAGAAAGAGACAACCAAAGCACCTAGAAAGGAAGACTATCCACTCATGCCTCACCAAGACACACTCCCCAAATAATTCATGTCATGTAATGTATAGTAATAGCACATCGATGTTGGGTACCCCTCACCACTTTCCCACTGGTTATTGAAGACATCCTACGCATCGAACCAATCCCGCCATTCTCACCACAGTCCCACTGCGACACCCCGCCCACACACACCTGGGCTACAACAGCACATCCCACCCACAAACACCTGGCCTGAAACCACCACATAAAACCACCCCCGCAAACACCTGGGCCAGAACAACTACGGTCACGCCCGAAGACACGTGGGCCTCATCCCGAAGATTCTTGGGAACAACCTACTCTCAGACACATGGGCCAACCACTACAAATAATCTTCTTGAAGAATCATGGGCTATAATGGACCTCAAGCCATCACAGCCTACACGAAGTGTCATGGGATATTCGGGAAAGGGAGCAGAAAAGGAGCTAATAACCGGCCACTCAGAAGAGTGTTGGGGAAAACAACTTCCCCCCTGAAATAGGGGCGTTCAGAACTAAGTGATTAACTTGGGTGGGGCATGAATAAGAAACATAAAAAACTAAAAATACATGTATATGTAACAAGAACTCACCACAACCTAGGGTTCAAAATCCTAATCACAAATACCCTCATTACTATTCATTCATAGAAGAACATCACAACCCTCACGGCCAAGTGACAACTAAGACGCAATAACAATTTCCCATTTTAAACATTCTTGTTTTCACGTTAAAGTGATTCCATTAGGTTAATTCTACACTATTGGGCACTAACAGGCATAACCACAGTCCAGGGAATGAGAAATAGCGAAACATAAATTTAAGCATTAACACCTGGTTCTCTTGTAAAGTAACAACAAAAAATGGATCAGTGATATCCCTAAAAGTAATGGAACCAAACCAAGCTTCGAGATAAATCCCCACACAACATCTGATTCACAAAAAACAATTGTACAACAATAGAGGATCCAATACCCATTCACATTACCCCATAAGCATCGAGCTGAGCGAACAAACATGCCATCAAGATAGAACAAGGAAGTTTCCAGACTCATGTACTTCATTCACTATGTTTTTCTTATTTATTCTTTGTTATCTGGGTGATCACACAAGGATTGATGTTCACTGGACATTCATTTAATCAGCTAAATTTACATTATTAACCAAATTTCCATGTTGGAGTCATTCAATTATCACAGAAGACAGGGGTTCATTTGTCCACAGGGAAAGACCACCAATGACCATGATTTTTAGTGAGAATGAGCCCATAAAGTTCACAACATAAATAATCAAGGGTATGGAAAATGTTGCATAACACCTATCACATTCCCCCCTTCATTCATTAAAAGTCTGCTTATCATATTCATTAAATTTTTGGTTACATCCATCCCGCGGAATCAGAAGCGTACCCACCCAACATGATACACGGTTAGGAGAGGTGAAGGAAAATCCCTACTTGGATTATCAAGGATTGAAGTTCTTCTCCATGTGCCAAGAATGGGGAATGTGCGACTTGCAGGGGAGGAACGTCGAGGGATCCAAGGGTGAGCAGAAAATATTTGGCATAGACGCACCACTCGCCTCACAAAGGAGGGGGGGAATCAAAACACACCAGGAAGAAAAGAGTGGAAAAAAGATGAAATAAGAAGAAGAAATTACCATGTGATATAAGGATAAGGTCTAGTTGTCATGGGATATATAATTTTGAATGGCTATAAGGTCGGATCGTGGTTTCACCAAATGGTTGGGTGGTTACAGACGACTGTATTAATTTTTATTTAATGATTCCCATCAGACAAAAGTGGTAACTACTGCGAAATTTAAAGGTTTTTATATAAACAGAGGGGCGCGTTACAAAGAATCATTGCTAGTTCCATTGGGGGTCTCCAAACTCTTAGGATTTTGAACATTGATATGGACTCAAAAGAAAACAGCCTAGAACCACTTCAAAAAGGTTAAAAAGGTAAAAACTTGGTGTTACGGGAGAACTATAGAAGAAAAACCCATCATGGATGGGTGACAACGATTGCATCGCTCCGATCTTGCCATATATCGATCGGTCACACCAATTGTGCCATACACTGATCGATCACACCGATCGGTGAGGCATCAATCAGTGACACACCAATCATGGAACCCAGATCAGTCTCACACCGATCGGTCACACTCCGATCGTTCGCACGCCGATCGGCCTCAATCCGATCGGTTACACATCGATCCGTCGCACGCCGATGAGTTGCATGTCGATCAGTCGCACACCGATCGGTCACATGCTGATCGGTCACACAACAATAGAGCATCCTACCACCGAGACGTCACCCATATGATCCATATATTGGTAATGGGATGGACCATGAGGGTCTGGTCCATTACATCCCCTTTAAAGTAATATTGATATTTTATTCACACATATTAATAAATATTAAAATTTCATATTCTTTATTTACCTGGGATGTAACAAAATTATTATTTATTGGTATATCAATTAGGAAAACAAATCATGAAAACCATAAATCATGGATAAAAAATTAAAAATACCTTAACATTATAACTAGAAGAAGAAATAATGGATTTATGTTGTAGATTAAAGGAGTTGAGTTGGGGGAACAATTATGGATGAATGAAATTATCATTAAATTAGTATAGGTGTATAATGAAAACATATAATTTATATGATAAAAGAAAACACTATAATAAAAATGTTAGGTGGTAATTGGAAATTTCAATGACTCAATATAAAAAATTTAATTTTATAATTGGTGGGATATTAAAATTATCTTTCACGTCTGTTTTATGATAATCATCCTAAAAGGTTATTACAATTTTCACTTATTTTACACTTATATTATTAAACAACTGAGGTGGAAAGGAAATTTTCATGACTTTTGACATTATTTTATTAATAACTGATGTGAATAATGTATAGAAACATGTATTTAATTTTCCAAGCTTCTATTTGAAAGGTCACTAATCTCAAATTGTGTTATGGATTAAAAGTTATTGCATTAAGAAATATTCCTTCCCTATGACATTGTTTAGAGTTGATCAAATTACTATGACCATAACTTTTGATCCATTTCTCATTTTGAACATTGTGACCTATCAAATAAATACATGGGAAATGAACTACATTATTGTTCAAAATAATCACATTCGTTATTAAATAACTGAAATAAAACGGTATTATTCAAGTCATTTATTAAATAACTGATGTGAAAATTGTTTTGTAAAATTTATCTCATTTCCCAGGATTCGATTTGATAGGTCACGAAGCTCAAATAGAGTTACGAATTTAATGTTATGTCATTCATAAATCATCCTTCCCTAAGACATCATTATGATATAATCAACTTCTAATGCCCATAACATTTGATCTATAACTAAGTTTGAGCTTTATGACCTATCAAACCGAATATTAAGAAATGAAATAAATGTTTGTAGACATTTTTAATGGATTTTATTAAATAAACTATGTGAAAAAATGCCTGAAAATTGATTTCTCACATCTGTTGTTAGATAACCGATGTGAAAAATCAGCGATAATCGATTATTCAGATCTGTTATTTAATAATGTATGTAATAAATCAAAAAAATGGATTTCCAGATAGGTTATATAATAACCGAAGTGATAAATCAATTTTTTGATATATTCATGTCGGTTCTAATAAACCAATGTCAAAAAAAGTGAAGTTAAAAAAATTATACTAGTGAAATTACCATTTTCTATCTAGGGATTATATCCATCTCACAATAATTTATTTTCCATTAGAACCATAGTATATAGGGATAAAAAATATGATATCCACAATCATCTATAGATGATTCTCTTTCATTTATTATGAATTGAATGTGTTGTTGGGTTTGAATCAATCCTCATGTTATGTATTTGATTCATTTTTATTCCATATATAGGAAGAATCTTAGTTGTATGTTTCCTCTCCTTATGATTAATTAATCCTTTTTGTCACTAGTGGTTCATTATCATTATTTTTAAGGTTTTTTATTTCAAATATATGTTTTCATTTTTGAAAGTAAATTTAAATGAAATTTTGGTATCTAGTATTTAGGGTTTTTTTCATAGTACTTTTTTATATATGCATAGGTGGCTATTTCATGTTAAGTATATTCTATTTCCATATGTATTTGGTTAAGGATAGTATTTGTATAATTAATCTATTGTGAGATACCCTTAAATGACACAATTTAGTCTGTCGATGATTTTTCACCAAAGATATGGATACCCATTAAGTATTAAAATCCTTTTAAAATGGTGAAATGAACATGAAAAAGATAAGATAGGGTAATTATGGAATCAAATAGGGTATATGTTTTAATTTGGTATATCTCAGTGGATAAAGGGGGTTAATTTAAAAGTCTATATGATATCTATTTGAAATGATTTAGGGTATTGAAAGGGTTTAGATGTTATATTTTGGATTTGAACATTTCCCGGTTTTCAAGGAATAGAATGAATTTTTGACATTGTCTAATGTTTTAGAAAGGGGGTGTAGACCACAATGTATATTAAAGGGGAATTATTGTTTGATTTAAAATGGGTTTTCTTTATAAATGTGGTATATTATTGAGAAATTACCATGGTGTTTTTTTGTATATTTAATCGAAGGGATGTTTTGGCCTTTTACATTTATTTGGTGTTTAATGAAAAGGAACCTTATCGAAGGATGTATTTAAATATATGTGATGGAGTTTGGGGTTATTTTATGTCCCTAAATATTTTTATGTGGTGTTATAAATATGTGAAAATATATTGGAACCTATATTCATAATTTGTTTATTTGGGTTTCTTGGTACTGTGTTAAATGATGCATTATTAAGGAAAATGGGTTTTCATCAATGATGTGATGAATAAGTGAATTAATTTAGATTAAATTTTTTGGGATGGGTAGTAATTATTTTCCAAGATATAATTATTTTTATTTATTTATGATCCATTTTTTTTGGCATGTGATTAAACATTTGGGATACTGGACATATGCCCCACTCCCTATTTGTGGATGGGATAGAATGATGCCCCTAGGACACAGGTGCACCATATTAATTTGGGTGAAGGTATTATTCTATTTAACCCATTGTTATGGGCATGGAGTTCCATATCAATTTTAGGATATTCAAACATGGTGTTCCAAGTCCCATTTGGATTCATGGATTGATTCTAAATTTTTACTGACAAGTGACATTATTTTTGGGATAACTAGAAATGAAATACCAAATCCTTATTTTATTCATTGAATGAGGTTCCATAATTATTTATATATGACCCCTATTATATGTTATATAGATACCCATATTGAGGCTATATGGTATAGTAGAATAATGTAATGGATCAATGAATTTCCATTATAAATAAAAATTTATATTTTAATGTTTATTATATAAAAATACCTAATGATGTAAATAGTTAATTATGAAATATTTTAATGCTAAAAATGTCACCTTTTCAAGTTATTTTATTATTTATCAATTATTATCATCATAAACTATTATAAAAACTCCCCATTTATTTTTACATAATTGGGGGTGGCCTATTGAGCTATACTCACATCTTTATAGGGACTTCATGGTACATAATTACCAAATAAAATTATTCCTTTCAATGTCATAGGTTCTAGACAGAGACCTAGTATTATGTCAATGAATGGGATGATAGGTTATATTATGGGACATTAGGACATGGTTTGGACTCAATATAATTTAAGAGATGTGTTTTTATTATTGGTATTGTTATTTTTATTATTATTTCTAAATAACATGTAGTGTAGTCAACATACTATTATAAAATATGTTATTTGATAAAATATTGGTTATTTTCTTAGGTTTTCCATTTATTGATCATTAATTTTATTACATTAGTTGGTATAGTTTTTTTGTAGTTTTATTCTGATAAAAGGCTATAAAAACCTCATTACATTTATAAAGACCCACTTTTATCATTATACGACTTTGTAAAACAAAGAAGTGCACCATTGACCTCCAAGAACTATTTCTCAATGAACCCTTCTTAGGGTTTTCCTGTATGGGATGCCAAAAATTCATATCATTGCATGTGTATTTTAAATTACTACTAGTGGTTTTGTAGGTAAGAGACAAGAATATTTTTAGTGCATGGTGATGAAGGAATTCCTAGGTTTCTGCAACACCACAATCAATAAAACCTATTATTCCATAGGTGGTAATTGATAATCTATTTTGTGCTTCATTATTTGATTGTCATGTCCTCCTCAAGCTGATGAGAAGGATTTCGTGTCACTGTTTAATGAGTTTTTAATCTTGGACCTCTCTAAAAAGAGAAGGTTCATGTGTTCATGCATCATTATTGGCATATATTATTGATAGTCCATCAATATGTTTCTTTTGATTGATAGTTCCATCGGATTAATATTTTAATAGATTAATTTTTCTTCCTCTTGATTATGTTTTTTTATATTTTAATAAATTTCTCATAATGACAATGTATTGAAATGTGATTTTTATTTATATCATCCCTTTTGAGAATGTGTGATCATAAAAAGATATTGATAAGTGTAAATCATTGGGTTATAAAAATTTAATGATTATTAATAGAAAATATAATGTTTAAAATTATAATGAGAATTATAAAAGGGTAAATTTGAACTGATGGATCCTTTAGTGTTACTATTCATGAGTATACAATGTCTTGTTTGTTGTCCATAGGTATTTATTGTTTAGGACATGAAAGAGCCCTAGTATAACTCCATGGCTATGGGAAATAGGCTTTTTTGAGTTTATTATTGGATTGAGATGTATGTTTAATGTACATTTGGTCGGTATTTAGTCATTGGGTTGTGATATGATGTTTGGAAAAATGGATGTAGTGCCTATGGTGGGCTGAGACCCCAAGAGTTGGTGTTTTGGTCTATAGGAAGAGTTTAAGGTTTGTGGTGTCGACGTTTTTGGGTTCTCATCATTGTGTAGATACTAGAGAGAATGTTCTCATTATGGGTTCAACACAATTATTTTTTAATGGGGGCATGACTGTTACTCATGGGAATCAACTTAATTAGGTTCAATGTGTATCACATAGAGGGAGAGCTACTGGATATTGAAAATTTGGAACCTTTTAAGGTACTTTATATCATTTTACCATCAAGAATGTCCCATGATATAGGTTTGAATGTTTTCTAGTTCATGTGTGTGCTTGTAGAATTGGAAGACATTTTGGACTTCATTAGTCATCATCAATTTGTTTTATCATGTATGGGTTTGGCCTAATAGGAAAAGGTTTAATTTCAATAATTTTGTTGATGTGACACATGTTTTGGATATGTTCTGGTGTAATTGGGATCTTGTGGTTACCACAAGGGATTTTTTCCTATTAATACAAGTTCCTTCGTATTAGAAGCATGGGTTAGTTCCTCAGTGGTGGGAACATGAATGGAATGTTCCATAAAAATTTGGTAAATTGTATATTTAAACCATGGTTTCATTCTTAGGGATCCATCCGAGTCCTTTTGTTTGGATATATTTTTGGTTTTTGAAGAAGCAT
Source organism: Viscum album (assembly GCA_963277665.1). NCBI lineage: Eukaryota > Viridiplantae > Streptophyta > Magnoliopsida > Santalales > Viscaceae > Viscum > Viscum album. The sequence continues at coordinate 1,430,392,625 of OY728155.1, read as the reverse complement.
GGTCATTGGGGAAATCCTAAACATCGAAATTGATGAAATTTGAAGGAGGACTCAAGGTGGAATTACGATGTATTAGACATAACTGAAAAATTAATTTATTGAAATATTTATTATCAAAGTGAAAACTATGGTGAGGGGTGGCCACATGTTTGAGTTTGTTTGTGAGATGTGTTGGGCTATTGTGTAACATAATTTAGAGTTCCATTATGATGATGAGGATTGACAGACCTAGTTGTATGATTAGTTCTATTTGTTGGTGTATGTGTCTATTGTTAGTGTTGTATGACTTGTGGAGTATAGATATGGGTATAATGAGTGGTATTATGAATGTAAATCAATTTAAGTGTTCTTATGAGGTCTATATATGATAATGTACTTGTGAGACAGAGTGTCATTTAGGGCATTTGAACATGTGGTCCATGATAAGAACCTATCATATTCTAGGAGATAACAATGTGTTGTTCTGTTTATGATAATGATGGATTATTTTTTAATTAGTTGTGGTGGCTTAAACATGAAACCACATGGATTTCTAGGTCAATACCCAATGGATATTGTTTAATGTGATGTTTTGTGGTGGGTTACATACAAGCATCGATATCCTAGTGATGTTTTTTTGGGGGGGTTGTGTGATGGACAATGATAAAGGTTCTATTCATGGAATATTGGAATTGGTTATGGTTGATGTTACCTTATTGATTATGTGAGGTAGAGATATTCATAAAAAAATCTTTGGTTCATTTGTGGTTGAGTGTGGACTGTGATGGGTAGAATTTTTTGAGAGATGTGGTGCTAACGATATTCCATGGGTGTGGAGGGAAATTCCAGTTGCACATGTGTGGAGTAGACAATATGCCTTGGTTGTGGGTGTTGATCAAGAAGAATTTTTTCTATGAGAAAGGGGATCCTTTGATAATCGAAGGTGGTGGTTTCAAAAAGTTTCCACGGGTTCTGTGGAGAATGTTATATGTTTGGTGAGAAGTGGGTGCCCTAGAATTGGGTTTTTATTGTATTTCATGATAGAATCGTGTAGGTATGATTGGATAGTAATAGTATAAATTATGTGAGAAGTAATTAACGTCATTGAAAGTGTTAAGATGATAAAAATAAATATTTTGTTTCAATTGGATGACTTTTCCATGAATGGATTCACTGAACTGGGTAAAAGGTACTATATTGGTGAGTTATAATCCACTAGACGATGATGTTTGGAAGGAAATGCGTGTTTCAAAAATGAAAATGAATATTTCTTAATTACTTTATAGTAGATATCATTTGTATGGATTATGGAAGGCTGTCTATTCTGAATGGTTTTGATGGAAATATTTGATAAGATTATTTTATAGAACTTTTGTGGATTTTTGGTGTGTTATGTCAGGAAAAGCCATTGTTAATTTGTTGATATTTTTGATGTGGTTTTAATAGTCTTTATAGTTGCCAGGGGCCATAGACACTAGATATTGTTGGTTGTGATATCATGAAAATTATGAGTATAACTCATTGGTGGGCATTTTAAGTTGAAGATAAAAATAATCATTTAGTTAATATGAGCTTGGGAAAATCAATTTTGGTGTTCATTTTTGGAAATGGGAATTGGCTCAGATTAAAAATGGTTAAGTGATTTATTTGTGTGTTTTTCCATGTTTGGTATTTGGTTGATTGGATGTGGTATGAGGTCATTGGGAATTGACATGTGGACTAATAAATGATAAGGGATATTTTTTGTTAATAGATTATTCATTCATGTGATTCTTTGTTTACTAAATGGTGTTTATGATTAGTGTTGATGATCATTTGTCGAGGGTCATGTGTCTATTAAGGTGTATCTGGTTCATGTTGTAGATCACATTGGCGAAATTACTTGGGTTCTAACCATTTCCACGTTCTGAGCTATATTATGACATCATTTTGTTTAGGAGGATACATAGTGAATGAAATTTGATAAGGGGTTTCTGTGGTAGACTTTTGAATTGGATGGTTTCTGGTGATTTTGAATGTTGATCAAGGATAAGAAGTTCTTATTAGGGGATGTTGTGAGATCCCACCCCAGATAAAAGGCATGTCCTAGATGAATGTTTTGTTTATAGAATGTCACTAGGAATCTAAGTAGGATGCATTGGTGTATTTGGCTATTATGTGAATGGTATGGGTGCACAATTTGGCCAATATGTTCTATTATAATGGTTACATCATGGTCTATGTTAATCATGTGGCATAATCGGGTTTATTGAAGTTGAGGTGTGCGTGGTTAGGGAAAATGTGCAATGTTGTCTAGGATACCTTGTGGCGTGAGATTCCATCAGGTAGTTGAGAGCACATGATCACTACATGGTTTGAGAAATCATGAGGGTTTTCAGTTATGATTTGTATTTTGGTACCCTTTTCAATTTAGGTAGATGAATGGTATGAACATGGGTTGGAAAACAACATGGAATCTTTTTAAACACATAAAAATGGGGAAATTCAAATTTTCTATCTTGAGCATAAAATATTATTCCCCAAATTATTCTCCATTCATCCCCAATAGCTTGGGTGACAAACCAGGAGATCATAACTCTTCCCTTGATGATTATCCAATGATACTTAAGTGTTTTTAATTTTTTTGGATGTGAATTTATCATTATGGTTTGTCTTCGAATCATTTTCTTACCATTTTCTGGAAGAGAATTTATTGGATGTTATATCTCCTTTGGAAACTCTAAAACTATTTTTATAGGGGTTTATTTATCTTTGATTTTGTTACCATTTCTGTTCAAATCAATGATTTTGTTTGGGTATAAAATCATCTACAATCATAAGGTATGGGGACCTAATGAATTATCCATTTGTTCGATTGTTTATGTATTTGCATGTGATTGTTCCATGTTGTTACCATCAATTATCATTATGTCAGTTTACAGGGGATGTAATTTTTTATGTAATTTGAGGGTTGAGACCCTTAAAACACATTTTGGATTCAATTATAATTTGACACTGGACCTAGGGCTACCAATGAGTTATGCTAAGACTTTGAAAATGATGAAATGAATCAGTAAATGTTAGGGTTTCATAATTATGAAAAAAAGTTGTGGGTAATTTAAAATTTCATATATTGTAATAGTAAAAATTGAAAAATTGAAAATTTCATGTCCTATCATTTAAAAATTATTAAGGGACTTGAAAATAATTAAATGTTATTTTTTCTAATTAAACCGATCATGTTTCATAATGAAAGGAAATAAGTTCTGAAATTGAGTAGTGTTTGAGATTGGTGGGGTTTACAAAAATTCATTTTAATGTGGATTGTTAATAGATTTCAAATGGTGTTAATTTTGCATTTGTTGTTTGTACATTTGAAATTACCATGGTAATTTAAAGTAATGAATTCATGTGAATGGTTATAGTTTAGTCGTGTTTGGATGTTTAATGAAAATTAGCTTTACAGAAGGGTGATATTAAATGGATTTTATGTTGTTTGTGGTTTTCTATAACCCTCACAATTTTGAAGTTGTGGATTGATTTATATAAAAGGGGAGTGGCCCTAATTTTACATGTGTAATTTTAGTGGTTTATTTCCATCATGTTAAATGACTAATCATTCATGTAAATGAGATTTCACAAATAACATTATATAGATGGTAATAAATGAAATTGAAATTTTAAGGAATGGTCAGACATGATGTTATGAATCCCAGATGGATTCATTGACTGACCGTCTTTGTTTTGAAACACGTGATTATTAATTTGTGATATTGGACTAATGGTCCACTCCAAGGTTTTGTGTGTACTAGATGGTTCCTATAGTCACCCTGATGCATCATCATTATCTGGGGGGGACTAATGACACTACAACCTAGGGTATCAAAATAGTATCCCATATCAATGTTAGATTGTTTTATATTTTAATTCCATATAACATTTTCATTCATGGATTTATTCACTATGTTTTCGGACATTTTATATTCTCGTTGGGATGACCAGATATGACCTAGCAGACCCAGTTGGATTCTTGGACTGATGCTCCATGATTTCTGGCCTATAACCCCATTGATAAATGGTATTGGTACCAAAATTCATTCCCTATAATAAAATGTATTTGTCTAAAGGATAAATGAATTCCCATGTGATATAAAATTTTGGATTTCAATGGTGATGATATGGTACAATGTAAAAATTTAAATGGTTAATTCATAAATGTTCGAATGTAATATCAATTTGTCTTTATAATTATTATTATTTAATCCTACATATATATATACATAATTTTGTATAGTAGTAATATATTATCCACCATTTTTGGGGCCTTACATATTTTTATTCACAACATAATAGGTCTACCATGGTTCAAGGGTACCCGAACAGACAGATCATATATTTCGGTCAATGATTATTGAGAGGGATCAAGCGTTTTTATTAGACATGGGTTGATGGGAAGTATCATGGTATTTTAGGAATATATTTAAAATTTGGTTTTTGCTTCATATATTATTTGTTGTTTTTGTTTCAGTATTATTATTTTTATGATTACTTGACATATACTATACTCATAGAACTATTATAACATGTCTTATTTTACTACTTGTTGGTTTTTTCATAAGTCCTCCATTTATTTCTCATTATGGTAACTATATTTATTGGTGTTATATAAATGATGTTTTTACTATATCAAGTGTTTACTATCTCCCCATTACATCTCTAGATACCAAGAATTCTAGATGGTAGCCTCTGGTATATGGGGAGGCCTTCTGGAGGTCATGTGGCACTCTGCCTAATGAAACTGATTTTAGTGGATTATATAATAAGACAATACTGATAAACCAATGATTGAGTGACATTTAATTTTTTTTAGAAATTTAAATACAAAAAAGTGAGGTTATTATGAAAATAAAATGATCACTGATAAATTAATGTTCATTGATAACTAATGATAAATGTTACATTTTTATAATGGTTTACATATAAGGTTTAAAAAAATAATTTTATTTATGGAAACTATAATTTTGAAAATCAAGGAATAAACATGAATTGGATCTTCAATAAAAATTCTAGAAAGAATGGGGTTTCTTGGGTAAGATGAAAATGTCAAAATCACTCTCTCAATAAAGAGATATAGAGATCCCACTTGTTTTAAATTTACATTTCAATTGGCTTTACTGTATGTATAGAATTAATGATGATTCATATAGGGGATATGGATATTTATATTCATTAAAAGTTTTTAGTAATGAATGTGTATCAATGTGGGAGTGATTCATCTCATGATGAATTTTTCCATGAAGTATAAATTTGGAAATTTATATGGATTTCATGTGAAAAATATATCATCATCAATATAGAGAAAATATATTAAATAATTTTTTTTATAATATTTGATAATTCATCATGAAATTTTTTATTTCAAATGAATCATAAATGTATTTAACTTTCATGATATTTTCATTGATGTGGTATGTTAGTTATATTCTTATATCCATATTAATTATAAATCTATTACTGTGTTTATGGGGAGAAACAGTATGTACCAATGATTATAATAAGGATAAAATTCCAATGAATGCATGTATATGATATACTTTTCATGTCATAAATGATTAAATGAAACATTTATTTCAAAGGATATTGTAATAGTGGGTCAAAATTGACACATTTGGAAAATGTTAGGAAATTTAATTTTAAATCATTTAAATCATTTTTAAATGATATGTAAAAATATATATAGTAATTCATTATTTACTAGAATGAACATTTCAGAAAAATATTTTGAGAAATTTTATATGGAATGGAATGATAACCTGTCTAAAAGATTATACTAGATCTGTATAACACAAAAACTCTAATATTGATGTTTCTTACATAAACGATGGAAGAAATGGAAATTAAACATCACAACAACCAAAAATAACATTGGGATAATAAAATATATGTGGTTAAATAAAATAATATCACATTATTTCCCCAATAATAAATTTCATCACAAAAATTCCAAAAACAAATTGTAACATAAAGCCTTTAGCACTTTGGGAACAATTCATTTGCAATTCCCATAAAAGAATGACATCAAATGACTCATTAATTATTATAGAAAAATATATTAATTATATAATAGGTCAAAGGGAATTATATAATCTTAAAAAATGAATACATGTACATAAAAAAAATGAATATCTTAAAGAAAAAGAATTTGTGATGAATAAAACTTACAAAAATCATTCAATTAAATTTTTTATTTAATCAATGAATCAATTTTTTGTGCAAAATATCAACCAACAAAACATATTAAGTAAAATATTATATATTCATTATTTATTAAAGATATAACAATATAATATAAAATATTTTTTTGAAGTACTATAACATAATAAAAATAAATTGAGTTATGGAAGATGAAACCACTTGTTAACATTGATGTCAAATCTCATTTGAAGAACTATTTTAAATTAAAACATAAATATTTTTTTATGATGGATTAATGATATTACATGTAAAATATATAGTATGTTAACCATAAAATGAATATAATTGTTGACTATGGAATATGTCCCACAATTGTAAATTTATATGAGGAAATACTTTCCAGAAGTGTAAAAATTCTTTATTTGTAAAAAAACCTATTTTATAGTAATATTAAATGATTTTTTTTATTTATTATGAACCATTAATATGTTTATAATATTAAAAATACATATAATATTATATTTTTTAATCAAATATTTGAATACATAATAAATTAACTCCACATCAGCCGTTTTTAGGATGTTCAATTCTTTGATTCAAGATGGATTCGGTGTGTCGATCAGGGTCAAAGTGGTGATTTCCTCACCATTATAATAAAAATAATGAAATATTTTTATTTTTTATTAATTAATAAAAATTTCAAAACCTATACCAAAATATGGTTATGAATAATTAACTATAGTATGATCATGGATACGGGAGGCCCTATGTACGCATGATTACCGTATCCATTTTTCAAATATAATTATTGAAATAATGTATATATTATTTTAATATATTAAAAATGATAACAAAAATTATTAAATACCATATTATTATATTAAATATACTTATATAAATCATTCATGTGAAGGGGTGATGCAAAAGAAATTTCATCATTCCTCAAGACATTCGTCTACATTTACACAAATGATATTTTCATTTTTCAGTGAAATTAAAAAAATGATACATTATATTTTTTGAATGATAAATATGTAATTAATGTCATTATTATTTAATTTATATCAAATTTATTGATTTATGTTATCATTATGAAATCCCTTATACTTAGTTAATGATAAATGATTAACATCAATTCAGTAGGCGGGAATCCAACGTAAAGAAGTCTGACGTTAAAAATATCCACTTTAATACGATGTAAAAAATGTATAGGTGATATCATAAATACATATGTGATAATTATTTTCAAAAATCATATATATAAATAAAATTCATTATTAAAACAACCATTTTGAGGCGATGTTGGATAATGACTTACATAACATAATGATTTGGAAGACCACTGTACACTCAAATAATTATTATGTTTCCCATTTTATGGAAGGGTAGTTTGATTTGGGGTATATAATTAATATAATAAATAATAAATATATAGTATATTATGAGATTATAATATTATCATTGGATTTTAAGATTTTACGAATGTGGATGAATAAATTAAAAGACTCATATTTATAAATTTTACCCATTATAGATCTGCCACATTTACATTACATGTAATGTATTTGGAGAATCTATTTTGGAGAAAACAAGTCTTATATGATAATGTGATAATATTTTGAATATTTTTGATAGTCCTTGTATGAAAAAAATGGTTTTTATGGTGAGAAGAATAGATGAGATTGAGTTCCCTTTTGTACGTGAGGTGAGTGGAAAACATGTAATTTATGAAAAGAAAAAAGGTGAACCCACATTGTTCTCATTAAAAGGCTCCAAAAAAAGATTTTACCTAATACTTATAATATATACTGACCAAATATGGCCGAAAAAATGTTTTTAAAAAATTATATTGGTCATACTGACCAATAACATTTAGTCTAGCCCCTTCATAAACCCGTTTTTTCATTAACCACGATAACTAATTTTTTGGGTTCACTATATATTATCATAAATATTTATGATTGTATAATAAGAAGAAAAATATAATAATTATAAATGAGGAAGAAATTTTAAAAAAATTTAATTAACATAATGTGGAAGACTAAATTTAAAATTAGAGGTGCATAAGAGTTGAAAAAGTGGGTTTTCAAGAAGTGTATTTTTTTCATTGGAATGATGATTTTATATTAACTCAATAACAAGTGATAATTAATTAGATAATTAAAATTAATAATTTCTTAGTTAATATATATATATATATATGTTATTATAAACATTTATCATTTTGGATTATATTAAATAATTAATATATAAAAAGATGAGGCATTTTTAAAATCCTCAGAAAAATACCATTTAAAAAACAAACATATACTAAAATTCATTATTACAGATATTCAAATGAAATAATGTGTATTAAATATAATTTATTAAAAAATTTAGTACATGAAAAAATATTTTTAACATAATAGGCCTTTTAAATTTGTTAATTTATTGAAACTGAATTACATTTTATCAATACTCTTTAGTTTACATTATTCTGAGGAAAAATAATATTTTCCAAAAAAACATATAATTTTACCCAAAGTATATTATGATATGATGATTTAAAATTTTATTTTAATTTTTAAAATAATGATTTTTAAAATTTTAAAATATAATAATAATTTTTTATTAATTTGAAAAATGAAAAACATTTTACAACAAAACATATTTTTGAATAATAAAATTTTATTACTATAAAATGATTGATTAATTTAAAAATATAATTAATTTATATATATTAGGAAATATATATATGTGTGTGTGTGGTTATATTATTAGTCAGTTATATTAATATACATAAATTTATTATATAGGTTATAATGGTCAAATATTAATTTCTTGTCATTTATAATTAGTTTTGCATATTAAATATTCTATAGAAAATAGTATTCCTTTCTAAAATATTCATGTTTGGCATCCTCCCCAATTAATAAATTCCAAACACATGGTTTGAACTTTATCAAATTAATAAATATTTGTATAATGGAAAGTACATTTATTTGAATCTATCATCTTAAAATTTATTAATTACAAATCCTCTTGAGAAGGGAGTGAAAAATGTTTAATGATCATCTGGTATAAATAATAATAGGATCCCAAATATGTTTACATTGATGATATGTGATGATTTTTACATAGAAGAAAATCATAATATAAAAATATTTAATTTGAATGATAAAGAGAATTTATTAAAATAAATTAAATGAACAAGAAAATTTTAACAACTACAGAACCATTAACCAAAAAAGTGGGAAAAAAGTTATTGATATCATAAGAAATGATGGTAATATAGAAATTTTTTCTGATTCATTTTTCTATAGTTATATACATTCCTTTATATATAGACTATGAAAATATTGAAATATACGTATGTGACTATTATACATTCATCCTTTTGTTGCTTCCCTCCTCAGTATCATCTTTTTAAAAAAAATGATAAGTATTCAATAGAGAATTTTCATATATGAAGAAATAATATAAGATTTTAATTTAATTCATTCCCATTAAAAGAATTAAAATCAATTATACATTCCATTATATATTATGAAACAATTGATATTTCATAGTATGAAAACATTCAAAATGAATCAAACATTATATCATTAATCATAATAATCCAAAATCAATATCCAAATCTCAAAATCAATCATTCCACAAATAAATATCCATATATTCGAAATAAACTCAAAATTGATGGATTTGAATTCTAATTTATGATAAAATTTAATTAATTAGACATTTAATGTTATTCATAATATTTATGATAAACTCACTTGAAAACATCAAAATATTCAATGTTAAATAAACCATTCCTCAGATACCAACAATAATAGTCAGGTTATATATCTAGTGGGATATAATTGATATATGTTTGGGAACTCCATTGGTGACTACATCTCCTGGGAGGGACAAAACATAGTTCCTAAGGAAAATCATATCCCAATTATTCCCTACAGGTGGAGTCTTACGCTCAGTTAAATGTTCACACATGAGAGTTCCCAAGGATAAGTTCCCAACCATTTCCTCTCATGCCATATATAAGAGATCATAACCCTCATTATTATAAACACCAATAAAATAATGAATAATAAATTCTCATCATTAATACCAATGATGATAACCAAATTTCATAAACAAAATCCATTCATCTTATAAATGTATAATTTCATAACATACATTTTTACGGACCTTTTAGGAATAGTGTTATTTGAATTGGGATGAAATGATACATTAACAGTATCCATGTCTTGGAATGAGAAAACATACCACCTATCCAATATTTTCTTTTGTCACATTAATTCATCATCATCGTCCACATGAAATGTCTTCTAGACACAATTCATTAAACCTCAACATTTACAAAAATGGTAAAATTATAAATAAGAATTGTATGATTAAATTATATATATGGGTAAAAGTATTAATTAGAAATTTAATTTACTTTGTTAATATAATAATAGAATAATGGTATGGTGACATAATAATAGTGAATAAATATAACATGATAATATTTATGCTAATTAATAATCAGATCATTAATCACTAAAACATGAAATAAGGGTTAATGAAATGAAAGAGTCACATGAATCAATAAGAAAGATCCATGTTATATCAATCTTTATCATAAGAATCATTATGGACCCAAATAAATAATTCATAAATCTTGTTGTAATATTTGAAGCATTAAAGTAATATCACTCTTATAAAAGTAATATCCATTATGGATGACATCCATATTCTGATTACCCAATACATTGGATGACTATAATTGAACCACCCATCATTGGTTCTCAACATAACCACCCAAATTTTTTTTATAATGGAGCTACATGTCCTCAGTTTATAACTAAATAACCAATAATTATAAACAATTTCAAAGAATTATATCATGTCCAATGATTATTGAGTATTTATATCATAATAAAATAATTGATAAAAAATTATTATTTTCATAAAATCTAGTAAACCATGTGAAGGATATGGGTTCCCTGAAAACCATTTTGAAACACTGTTAAAACAATGGAAAAAATAAATTTTTTATAGAAATATTTTTCAAACATTATTAACCAATGGAAATTAAATAGTTTCCATAAATATCACATTGAAATATGATTACGCATTGTAAATGGAATCTGTTCGTTGAGAATATCATTGATACATGATTAAATTGATCATTATAATGGGTTCTTAAATAATAACTTTGACACAAGATTCAATAGTTGAAAAAATTGTTTTTCATAACAATATCTTTTAATCAATCAGAATAAAAAAATATGCAGAGTGATGATGGAATAATTATAAAATAACCCCATTAGATCAAAATTAACAAAAAATGATTATTATTGTTGATTAATGTAAACACCATTAAACTATCATTAACACATTATTGAAATAAAATAACTTTTTCATTTGGAATATCACATCTAAAAATAAAAAATTCCCAGATAATTTTAAAATCATTTTCATTGAAAACAACATTTGAAAAATATCATGGAAACATCAAAAAATTTAATGGAAATGAAAACTCATAAATACGATCTTGTCATAAATTTTAGAAACAAACATTCTTTCCAAAACATTTTATAAATATAACAAAAATGTTACTCATTTGGGAAAAATAATAAATTTATAGTAAATAATATTAAATTAAGGACAAACACACTATAAAATATATTTAGTAAAATATTTATTTTTCTTAAATAAAATTTTTAAATATTGTTAGAGAGCATGAATTTTAAAGATAAATATACCTGATATAAATGAATTTATATGATCGATAACACATATAAACATTGATGTGGATATATCATAAATATCTAATGGTATAAAATGAAAAAAATATGAATTATATTTATTACAAAAATTGAATAATAAAAAATAGGTTCATGAAAATAATATGACATTATTTCCAAAAAAAGAAACTATAACATAAAAAATCCTATAGGAAAAAATATTGTATCATAAAGAATTTGAAAGAAAATTAAAGATTATGTCATAGAGAACATGATATAATAACATTAAATTATTCCATATATATGATGAATATAATGGGTTTCATGATATAACAGTTAAAAGGTAATTATACACACCTTAGAAATAAATATAGTTCAACAATATAAATTGATGTATAATGGAATTTAAGTTCTAGAAGAATAACACATAAAAAAATAGATAAATTGATTTTGAGAATTATTCAATGAATAGATTTTTTGTTTAAAAAGTAAATCCATGTGATAAGTTGGATATAAGACGTTATATAAGAACAATTAATAACATACATTATCATATAATATCATATACACTGATGAATTAATATAATCTAATAAAATGAAATTTATTTATTAAATATGTTATAACATGGTAACATTCATGTAAAATCCCCCAAGATAAATTAATTCACATTAGAACCCAAAATAAAATGAGGGATGAGGGTTTCAGGATGTTAAATGTAAAATGGATAGTTTATACACCACACCATAAAATCATGTTGTGAATATAGTATATGTCTCATAGTATTTAAAGTGGGATTAGAAAACCCTTACGTCAACAACAGACATTAATTATATATTCTTGAACACCAATGTAACAATAATACATAATTTAATTGAATTCATTATAACATTATAAAAATTTTCACCTTAAAAATAAATCTGTAATTTGTTTCCTTTATAATTCCATATTTTTAGTGATAACAAATAAATTCTAGGTCTGTTTTTAGGACGTTCAGTTCATTGTATCCAAATGTATTTGATGTGATGACTGTTGTCAAAGAGTTCATTATTTCTACATTTAATAAAATATATAATAATATCGTATATATCGTATTTATTCATAATTTCTGTTTTTTAATATAATAATTTGAAATGGTTATGATAAATGTTCCACATTGTGATTGTGAATATGATAGGATTTATGTACACAAGAGTAAAAATTACAATTTTAAAATGATCATTATGGAAATAAGGTAGTTATTATTTTTTATTTCCAGAGTAAGAATAAAAACATCAAATCCATATAATTTTTTTAAATATACAAGGATAAATCAATATGATTATGCGGTGATAAAAAATAATCACTTCTTTTCGTGGAGGCAGTAATCCACTCCTTCAAGAATTATGTTAACATTTTTCACCACAAAAATGAAATTGATATACCTAATTATATAAATAGTAAATATTTCATTAATATCAGAATTATGTTAATTATATAACATATATAAAATAAAATTAATCATATTTACTTCCATGTAAAGTGTTAATAAAAAAATCACATTTATTTGTGAGATGATAGTCCATTTCACAAATGACCCATGTTAAAGTATCTCACATGGGATGAAATCTAAAAATGGAATATTTGAAATCAAGAAAACAAGAAGTATACATATGTTATAAATAAAATATATATACATTAAATTTAGCAATAAAAAAACTTATGATATGGTATTAAGGAAAAAAATGACATTATTTTGTCAGGAAATAGTCTGTCGTGTAGACAAATCATGATTTTTTATTCCATTTAATTAAATAAGAAACATATTTATGTTGTGAAATTATTATAATATGATATTAGTGTATATGAAATAATTTATTTTTATTATATTACAATATTTTAACATGATAATATGATCTTATAGAAATAAATATAAAAATACATGGTTATGAATTTTACCTCTTCCCAGGCCACCTCTTTATGATTGTATCTAAATTATTTCTAGATTTAATTAATGACAAAAATAGGGCTCTCGAATTAAGTGTTTAATGTCACCCAATCTGGAATTCTCTAATATGGAGGAAAATGGTAGGTTTGGTGACCTCAACAGCACCTCTCCATATTCCAGAGGCTATCGACTAACAGTGGGGCTGGATATATTAAAGTGGGTAGGTTATACCACTAGTATAAATTTTCATAGAAGTAGAAAAACGTCAAAAATATATAGAAATAATATGACTAAATATATTTTTCAAAAAATCAATAATAACAAACAGGATTTTCCAATAAATAGATTAGAAATAATGGAATGATATTCTATACTGTAATTTACTTTCATTCTAGAAAATTACAAGAAAACAAGGAAAAATACTAAATAAAATACCCAATGTACTGGGTCCCAAACCCCTCATTGGTTCCATTACTAAACACTACATAAAATAAATACAAAAATCTGTATCAGTGAACTTTATTATTTTCAAAACGTAAATACATGAAATCAACTCATGTTCCAAACATTAGCCAAAATAGGCATGAATACAACTCATTATATCATGACCACTAATACAAAACTGGTATGATAGGAAAATGTTTGGAATAAATAAATAAATAATTTTATTAACTAATTCATAAATAAATAAGATGAAATAAAAATATGTTTTGGCTCCATTATGAAATATTTTTGAGCATGCAAAACATATATGCCAAACACAAACATTTATCCAATGTAAAATAAACTACATTAGAGAATATATAGAATATCTCTAAATATATATTAAAACCATTAAATCTATAAACAATTTAATCATGTTATACTCACAAAATATTTGGGTCGAACCACTATAAACATTAAAACCATCAAGTACAGGGTCATATAATAATTACAACATTTTGGGTCAATGTTTTATAATAATTGAATCATGGTAATATGAATTGACTGTTATATAAGAAGTATTGAATTGTATTGGTCCAAGAACACTTAATATCAACATTACAAAATATAAGTGTTCAAGGGCCGATGTTGATCTTGATATATAAGCCTTACAACATGGAACACATTTCCAATCATCTGACATGGATATCAAATTATCACACCATATATCCCAATGGTTAATAATGTGAATTACCATTATTATTTCTTACTCTTCAATCAATTAAAATCAAAATTGATTATCCTTGTATATTAATATGCAATGAGACACAAGTTAGAGATTATAAAATAACAAATAAGCCAAGGAAACATTCCTTGCCAAACACAAAATTAATCCATTATCAAATTCAATTATATTAAATTATTTTTTCACCCAATGGGAGGCAATATGCTAGGTCAGAACCGAATTGATAAAAAGGTATACATGGAATAATAAAATTTTTCATTTTAAAATTTGTGTTGAACATAGAATTGGAACATTCATGATGTTTAAACAACATGAAAATAATCAAACCATTGGGTTAACAGTAAGACCCTCTGCCATTAACTGATTATCCAATAATGCATCAAACAGCTAACACTAATGAGAATGTAGGTTAAATTTATTATAAAGTGCTTATTTGATCATAACTATTTACTATCAAAACCAACAATTCAATCAATTAATGTATTTCACAACTATTGGTAGTGAACCAAATGGTAGAAATAAATAACCATACTAAATAGAAATACTATGGAATAATGACATAAATAGAACATATAGAATTGATTTTTCACTCTGAAATTCCATTAAGGGAACCCTAAGTTCTAGAGGAGAGGAGTGATGGAGAAAGATAATGATTTTTTTCCACATATCATATTTAGAACTACATGTCGAGTTATTACTTGATGTGTAATGTTGTTACACATTACGTAAAAGTATATAATAGAATTCACTACAAATTCAACTCCTTAGATTTATTTCATTAAAACCCTCTAACAACCTCATGATGTGTAACCCTATTTCATGACATGATAATGTTATGAATTTGATTTATTATCCCATTTTAATTTAAAAAAACATGAACCCATTTTAAATCATCTCAACATACCAAAAATACATATTAATAATTAGTTGTTTTATATCTGATAGCCATTATCTCAAACAACCATACATTCATTCACGTTAGTCTATTTCTTCCTAAAATTGATCTCTATTTCCATAAAAGATGCATCCACCATGGATAAAATAGAAAACTCATAGTGAAACATATCTAGAAAAATAGGAGAATCTACAACCTATCAACCATAGAATAAATCAACCCCATTTTCTGTAATATTTACTATATGGTGTTAGGGGAAAAGGATGGAAATTTTTTTTTATATCAGACTCCCTCAATAAGTAATCCTCTTGAACTCACCCATACTACCAGTACTCCAAATTTCTTCGTATAGTATGTCCCCAATGTTATTTATCACTATTATCCACAACCCATTTCTGATTTTCCTCAATGAATGGTTCTTACAAAATCAATATGTATACCACATTTATTACATGTTAAGGTTTTATATGAAAACATCATAGTTGAGACTTGTGCAACACACCATGAATGGAATTAGGATTCTATGGAATAGAAAAATGGTATGCCACTAGACTGAAATATTCTAATATTTCAAATGGATGGAAAAACCTAGGTGACAACTTTCACTATTTCATGATATTAAATTCTCCAAACATTAGTGACACCGAAAGGTAATCATATTGGCCAACCTCAAATTACCTAGGTTCTTTCTGATGGCCGTCTTATGATTTTTCCCTACTCCGTACAATGACCAACTATTTTCTAAAAAAATAAACATTTTCATAAATCTCATATATGAGATAATAAAAAAAAGTTATAAGTCACCAATCACCAACCAATAGTGATGAAAATAATAAATCCTACTATATAATGCTGCATATTTTTCCATTTAGATCGATTCATGGGAGGTATTACTATATGAAAACTCCACGAGTTCCAATGTTTACCCAATGAACCATAAAAACACATAGAATCATAATATATCATCTAGAAAATAACAGTGAACTCTTATTGACCATCAGTCATTCGATGATAAATTTTTTGTAAATTAATTTTTGATCCAAAGGTGTTTTGATGAACCTTCTAGAAAAATGATGTTAAATGTGGATTTCTAACTATAACAATATACCTCTAAAAACAATGAAAACTAACCATCGCTCACACATAATTGTCACCCATATCATTAAATATGATGGTTTCCTTAATAGTTAAGAATAGTTATACTTTATTCAAACGATCTACAACAACACACACAACATCATTATTATAAGTTTTTCGGGGCAATCACATCAAAAAATACATTGTGATAACATCTTATTTCAAATCTGGGATGGGTAATTGCTGAAGATACCAAATTCCCTATCATGCATGAATTTCACCTACTGTAAAGTGAATCGTCTTGCAATAACTATTTCTACCTCCTTCTCATTCATGACCACCACTACATTCTATGGACAACACAATGCATCTGTGTTAAACCCAGATGCACCACCCATATAGAAGCATGAAACTCCCACATCAGCTCCTCATGAAATCCTATATAAACCAATAATCATCCATATAGAAGAATATAATTTCAATTGTTGAGAGACCATCCTGATAGATTATCCTAACCATATAAATTTCCTACTGAAACTAACCCCCCATACCATCTAACTACTTAGTCATCACCACGTCTATAGGAATGAGTATAATAAATGATTATGCCACAAAAACATTCCCCTAATATTCCTGATCATTCAAATGTATTTCTGCAAATATGTCCATTATTATCCACAAACAAAAAAACTCCCATACAATCTATGTCTTTGTATTTCTATATAATTTCTAGGAAATTATGTTTCTCTTTCCTGTTGTATAAGGAAATTCAATGTATAAATATTATAGAAACATGACCCACATCCTATACTAAAGGTTAATATGTCTCTAGGAAATGATACAATTTAGGTAATTATGGTCCATGTATATTTTAACCCTCTTCCCCTTAAGATATTTATCAAAATTCTCAAGGAATGCACCATTGTTGCTATCTATAGATCATATGTAGTAAAACCTAAATCTTTTATTCTCATATTTCTCAAGCCATAAGTAACCACATGATTCACCTATTTTTAAATAGCTATGATTCCAACACTAAATTAATCACAATAAATTGTATATTCTTTACTCATAGTAGATATGGTATATGTTTTGAGGTCACCCTACAATTCAACTCATAAAAAGTGTTATCTCATGAATTTGAAAAATGAAGCTTCAAAACATTCTCAGTCAGACCACACATTGGAATTGAATAATAGTTGAATTAGTTGATAAAATTCCATAAATAACATTTCAAATCATGAACCCTTTTAATTTCAATGAAATTAAATGGATTTTTTTATCATAACATTGTTGTGAATTTTTCTATGTCAAGAAATAATCCTTCCTCTATGACGAGTTGACATTAAAAGTGCACTCTATATATATATATAAACCACATTCGGTTTTCATGGCCTAATGTATATGATCTATTGATGAACTCTAGATAGTTTTAGGATGTTGATAATGATTTTATGTTAGCTCGGTGTACAAAATGTTACAATTGAAGAAACCTGTCAGAAAAATATTTATAAAAGGATTAAAGATCCAATTCATTAAGTTTATGTATACCATAAGTGCATTATTAAACCTAAAAAAATAACTAATAATTCATATATACCTAACCTAATGATTAATGTATTTGAAGGTATGTCCAATATTATCACAATTAATTCTGATAATCCAGACATAAATGAAAACTCCAATCACCCATGATGGGGAAGAGAAATATGGAACCCCATGGAGATGTACTAGGCTGTATGTGTCATTTAGGTTATAGATTATCCTACTAAACCATCAACACAAAATACTCTTATAATTCCATTATCTATAGCATGATTTAATGTTTCTCTACTATCAACACAAACCTGGTTGTGAACGTGACCTCTCGTTCCAGAGGATATCCATAGAACTCATTAGGGAAAAATTTATTAAAATTATCTACCACTAGAGGAAATCAATAATTCTCCAGTCCAAAATTATCTATAGGACGATTAGAGATTGGATCCATGTGACAATCCAATCTTCATTTAATTGGTTCTACAAGAACAACCAAAATATCGCAATAAATCTCGTGAGAATTAGTACATCCATATAGAGATAATAACGTAACTCAACTACTATAAAGGTAAATATGATCCTGATGTATAACTGACCAATTTTGACAAATAATTATTTCACATTTGATCATTTAAACAATAAATGGTTAAAAAATTGTAATAGAGAATCTATAAAAAACACATGTTTCGAAATTTTATATTTTCAGACCACACTACCATTAGTATTTCATTTATTAAAAACAATATTTAATTTCCTCATCAGTTCCAATAAATATTTAAAATAAAATTCGATAGAAAAGAAAGTGATGATCATGTATTAAAAAAATGATATGGTATAATATATAATAATTGTACCTATAAGAGTAGATACTCTTGCATCCTTGTAAGTTAGAGAAGTCTCCATATCATGAAACAATATATTCTCTCTACCTTAGGATATAGTCTTACTACCCTACGATATACCCCATTGTTGGTACTATTTATTCTACCCTGGGAAACCCTATATCATTTCATGGATTGAAAAACTCATATAACTCCAAGGACCTGCCAAATAAGGGGTAGATGGTCCCATTTCTGACTCTAGTTCTTGACTAGATCCTCTACCACTAGTCTTATATGTATATTTTACATGTAACTTATGAATATTACTTTTTCATCCATAAATATGACACTTGACTGTGGGTTAAGTATATTGTGCTATCTTTTGACCAAAAATTGGACAGTTATAGTATTGAAATATAATATGGTATTTGTATGATAATAATATAGCATTACTACATTGAAAATAATTATTTTGTTGTAAACTATCATAAGTACACTTCTTAAAACTCAGAGATGAAATTCTATATCTCTCTATTGAAATAGCTTGACTGTTGAATGATGCCTCTCTGAGATTCCCTCCCTTTATGAGTGCCCGTTTACCACATATTTAATTATTTATCAATAAGAAAATTATACATGTGATAGGATATCATAATGAATTCCACCCTGGAAATTCCACACAATAGAGATCTCATTTTCTGCCAAAGATAACACAAAGCAATGTAGGTCGATAAAACATTCATCATTGTCTAGCAGGGAAAAATATTCATCTATTTAAATCATGGACTCAAGATCATTTTCATTTATTAACATTTCATGATTCTAATGTCTTAAGAAATATATCTTCAATTCCTTCCATGATATCTCATATTATGGAAAGACTTCCTCAAGTATATCCCACGAATGCTTGATAGGTCCATGAAGCATATACACAACAAGTGTGACCCTCCTATATGTCATTGTCTCATGTTTCATAAATATTTACAAGGCTAAATAAATCCATAACATGGTTTCATAGGGCCTAAATTCCATATTAAACATAGTCTAGTTAAAAATTTAAAATTATGTTGTCATTTGATACAACAAATGAACAATATGAATAATTGATCATTTCATGGTTTGAGTGACCCTTAGGATGCTATTCTGATACGGAACGTCCATCAACTCCTCATGAAATATAGTATTTTTTTGGTTTAGTTGTGTTAAGTGTGATCTTATTTCCTCTCTCAGGATACACATGTTGATGATGATAATGATGAGGATTTTTCTATACATGAGAAATTTACAACTTATAGAACTATACAACAAAAAGGTGAACCCAAAAAGGTTACTACAATTGTGAACCACTATCTATTGGTCCCTCTAGAATTCACATACATGTATTTTAATATGAAATGACATTTTAATTCATGTATTTGGTGAAATGGATATCTCTTTTATATTTAAACTATATTGTACATATTACATGAAAACATTGATTTGTCCCTATCTTGAACAATAAATGTCAATATATCCCCATGTCCCAATTAATGGTTCCAAAATAAATTGGTAAAAACCAATCTATAGAAAACACATGTTTCGCTATTTGATATATTCAGACCATAGACCCAATGGTATTTCATTATTTAAAATACCATCTGTGATTTCTACATCTCCACCACTAATTTTTTCCAAACATATTCAATACAACATAATGTGATGTTCATGCATCAAAAAATACATGATATTGTATAATATTGAAGAATCATAATGATATAATTAGATAGTCATACATACTGGTTAGTCGGAGATGATTTTATATCATGAAACTGTCTTTTCACTAATCTATAGTAGCTGGTCTATCTACCCTGAGCTATGCCCCATTCTCAGTACTAGTTCATGTGCACTTGGGAACCACATATGCTTCCTTGGCATGAAAACCCCATAGAACTCCTACAACCAGCCTATTAAGGGGTATCTGATCCCTTTTCTAACTATAGTTCTTGTCCAGATCGTCTACTACTATTTATCTATGTAAAGTTTAAATACAACATAGGAATATGACATAGTCATCCAACAATATGACACATTATTGTGGGTTTAGTACATTATGATATCTTTTTAACAAAAAAATTCACACATATAGTACTGGAATAGAATAAGGTATTGATATGGTAATAAACTTCTGTGATAACTCTAAGCACTATTATGTTTGTGAAAACTATCATTAGTACACTTATTAAAACATGAAGATGAACATACATATCTCCCTATGAAAATATCTCGACTGATGCATGATTCTTCTCTAAGATTCCCTTATTTTATGAGTACATATTTACAATATATTTAATTATTTATAAATAGTAAATGTTTAACTGTGACATTAAATCATAATGAATACCACCATGAATTTAACTCACCCTAGAAATATCATTTTCCACCAAATATAACATAAAACAATGCAGGTTGGTAAAACATCCAGCTAGTTTTGCACTGAAAAATAGTCATGTGTTAAAATCATGGGCTCTTGATCTTTTTCATCCCTTAATATTTCTAGATAGAATTTTCTTAAAAATTATATCATGAATTCCTTCCATTATATCTCATATTATAAAAAAAGTTCGTCTAATATATCCCAAAAATTCTTGACAGGTCCATGAATCATATACACAATAATCTTGACCCTCTTATATGTCAGTGCCTCAAGATTCCTTAATATTTACAAGACGGACTTAATTGCTCACATGGCTTCTTTGGGTCCCCTTCTCTAATGAACATAGTGAATATATAAATTTGAAACTATGTTTTCTTATGATACAATGAATGAACGATACAAATAATTTCCCATTTCATGGATTGAGTGACCCACATGAAGCTATTGTGATACTTAAGATCAATATATTAATCCTGAACTATAGGTTTTTCATGTTTAGTTCAGTTAAAAGTGATCTTATTTCCTATCTCCTGATGCTAATGTTGTTGAAGATGATGATGATTTTTTTCTACCAGAGAAATTTCCATATTTGAGAACCATATAGTATGATGGTGAACCCAAAAAGGTGACTACAACTCAGAACCACTATCTCTTGGTCCATATAGAAATGACATACATGAATTTAACTCTTGAAATGACAATTAATTTCAATTATATGGTGAAAAATAAATTCATTTTATCATTCAAATGTATAGTATATTTTACATGAAAAAATATATTTGTACCTATCATAAACAAATACATGTCAATAAATCCCCATTTTCCAATTAAGATACATGTATTCGTAGATAATTCAATACCAGACAACAAGTAAAATATCAAGATGTTGAAATATCACCAAGCAATAACCATGTATAACATGTTAATAAAAAAAATGTAAAATAACATCATCTATAACAAGAACACATCACAATCAAATAATCCCATCCATGGGTGTTTAGATTTTCCTCATACATAGGTTATATATTGCCATGAAAAAGATGACAACCAAGTATCAACAAATTATAATATACATTCTATATTTAAACAAAATATTTTAAAATAGAATGGAAACCCTCCTCTAATACCACATTGTAACATCTCCCAATCTAGAACACGCTCATGTGGATGGAAAGAGTTGGTTACAAGACTGGAGTAATTCTTCCCCATATGCCAGAGGCTTCTGAATATAAATAGGTGTATGAGTGGAATAGTATGGAGACTATACCTCATAGTATGAAAATTCATAGTAGTATAAAAAATAATAAATAAATATAAATAATAATATTATATACATTGTGGATGACATCAATTAAAACCAATTGAAGAATCCAATTAGTAGAAAACAAACAGTGTAATGACGTGATAGAATTTTACGAAATGGGATGATAAAACAATACACAAAAAGGCTAATAGACATAGTAAGACAATCAATATCCTATGTCACAATCCCCATGCAAGACCCATATTTCATCTCCATCACAACAACAAACATGAATTCAACAATAATGTATTTTTCCTTGTCCAAACATGAATCTATTAAAATATAATAGGGATCCAAATGGCGGACCAAATATGGTTTTTGTATAAATCAGAATGGTATAAAAACATTTTCCAAACAAAATTACATAGTTAGTTAGAATATGATAAATTTTTTTAAGTATTTTTATAAAATATTTCATTATTTAATAAAAAAACAGCATCATAATTCTTCACCTCCATGTCAGAATATCTCTGGGCTTGTCTTCCATCCATGCCAACCATAAATACATACCCAAGTTAAGATTATAATTTTGTAACGATGAAATAATATATCTGAATATGTCTTAAAACTATACCAACCACAACCATATAACCATGTTATGGTCAAAAAAATTATGGTTCAATTCCTTATAATTCTATAAAATTCTGGTAAAACACCTTATAAGAATTATAGCATTCTAGGTCAAAATTAAAGCATGGGAATAGGTGTATCCTAATCTATATAAGAATTATATATTGGGATTTTTTATCACACTCAATAACACAATTATAACATATAAATGTGATTGTTCCTAGGTCGAGCCAGATATATAATAATTACAATATAGAACATGATTCCTATCACACATCATGTATATCACAAAATATCATCGTATATCTCAATGCGTAAAAATGATAATTATAATTATTCTTTCATATTACAATTTTAATTAATGTAACAATTGATTAAATTTTTTATAAAAATGGAATAATCCTAATTTTAGGGATTCTATAAAAAGAAATCTCCCTAGGGCACATGTCATGATAATCCTACATTAATCCCTAAACCAATTAAATTTTATTTAATGGTTTTCTCACCCAATGGGTAGACATGAAAGATGATCAAAGTCAATTAAAATATAGGTATTAAATGAATTATCCCATTTAGTCATTACTGAATTTCATTACACATTTCTTTGTTATGTTCATGATATTTCAAAAAAATTGACTACAATTAAACCATTTGGATATGATTTAGATCACTCTACTGATAAGTGAGGATAAAAAAATTCATCAAATGTCCAATTATAAAGAGGATGAAGGTGAGCATGATTTAAATTAGAATAATATATTAAAATTGATCAACATCAAGACTGAAAACACAATTTGATAAAGGATTTATCCTTAATGATTTTAAAACCAAATAGATGAAAGAAGTAACCTAACAAAAGAAATGTACCAGTGATTGATGATTCAAAAAGAAAATCTGGAAGGTAGGTTTTGATGAATAAATAACCTGGAGAATTACATCGGGTATATATGAGATAATATAGTGTGAAATAAATGAATTTCAACCACATATAAGGTTTAAAATAGTAGGTCAAGAATTTACAAAAGTGTAATGTGGTTTCACATTGTGTAAATGTTCTTAATGCAATTCTATGAATACCCATCCCCAAGGATTAATATTATTAACACACATAAACAATTAAATGATGTGCAATACCATTAAAAATCATATAAATGTTCTATAACTGATTGTTTATACCATTTTACATTTAAAAAATCCAAACCACGTTTAATGTTTCCAAACATACCATGAACCCGTATTAACACTTAGCCCCATTTATATCCAGACCCCATTAACTAAAATTATCATTCACCACTAAAAAATAGTATGTTTTCTTTATCAATGGAACTTCATCTTCAAAAATACTCAACCACTAAGGATCAAATGAAAACCCAATGAAAAAAGAACATAGAAAAAGATGATATCTTACACAGGGAAAGAAATTTTGAAAGTTGTTTGGAAAAGTATTTTTTTATAAAAATTTTTATGAGTGCTTGAAAATATATATGATAAGGTTTTCCTTCTATAATTGAGTTGAGTGGTATACTTTTTATTATTAAAAAGAAAAAAAATTAACTGCATTTTTTACAATCATTAAGAATCAAAAATGAATTATTCTGGATACATGGACCTTATAAGGGAGATATATGGTCATAATTTAGTTATTATATATGTTTATAATTCATTTGAATCTTATAATTTTATTTTAATTCCCTATTAAACCAATTTTAACCTTATGTGCAATAATTTATTTTTTAAATTTTCATTATCGTTAAAAAATAATTCAATTTATTATAAAATGTAAACTATTTCAATTTAAAATATGAACTCAATTATAAAAAACCCAACTTGTTTACGTGAATAATTATAATATAAAATTAAACCAAAATATTCAAAAATAAACTAGTTTATCATGATGTGTGTTTTTAAGAAAAAATATGACTTTATGTTAACTCTTTGAATAATTATTACTATAATAATACATTAAATTAATATTTTTTATTGTATTGTATAAATTTATATTTTTATACATTCAATATATTTTATTATTTCAACTAATTAATATTTATGATCCCTGTCATTTAAAAACAGCTGAAAAAAATCATGTTTTCAACCAAAAACAAATATATTTTAAAATAAATTAAT
The DNA here is from genome assembly GCA_963277665.1 of Viscum album. Taxonomy (NCBI): domain Eukaryota; kingdom Viridiplantae; phylum Streptophyta; class Magnoliopsida; order Santalales; family Viscaceae; genus Viscum; species Viscum album. Next base: position 1,430,366,923 of record OY728155.1, on the reverse strand, counting down.
AAGATTATTAAAAATAAACTAAGTGAATTAGTTATAAATAAATAATTTTTATAATAATATAAATTTTAATAAAAAAAATATTACATTCATATTTAATAATTTATTAAAATGAAATGGCATGTTCAAAAAATCTGTATTCTTGACTATACACTACGAAATCAATATAATCAGAAAAATCCCTAAATTTGAACCATTGAAAATTTTAATATTATTATTTCATATATAATTTTACATTTTTGAATTATATTTTATTTAATAAAAATTTATAATTATATTGTTTTTTCCTTGAAAAACAATTAAAATCAATTTTTATGGAAACATATTTTTGAAGGATAAAATTACTTTACAAAAAATTTACTAATTATTTAATGAAAAATTGAGAAATTAGATATATATATATACACATATATATCATAAATGTTTCAATATTATTGATAATATTTTATTTAATGGATTATTTATAACATTTATAAACATTGCATGTTGTTTAATTATGGTGTTGCATGTTTAACATGGTGTTAGACATAGTCTTCATTTTTAAAATATCATGGTGTTACAATTTTACACTTCTCTCCATTCCTAGGATGTTATATAATATGAGGTATTTTAAAACATTTTTTTTATTTTCAATTTTCTTATTTTAAAAAAAAATTTAATTATAACAGAACCACTACTCTTTTAATATAAATGACTTGAGATTTTGAAAAAAAAATCAATTTAATAGATTCAAATAATCTTAGTAAATGTGTTTCTATCAATTTTTTTAATTTTGTTTTATTTTATTTAAAACTATAGTTTTTATGAATTCTTCTAATTATTTTAATCTCTTGTATATTTACTTTACTTGTAAAATATATATTGGTTATCATGTTTTATTCAAAATTATTGATTAATTTTTAAAACCCTAATAAAAACACATTAAATTCACGTTTTTTCTTATAAAAATCCCCTGACATTTTTTATCCATCATAAGAAAGTATTAGTTATTATCAATTAAGATTTTGGTTCCAGTGACCCTTACTATCATATTAAATGAAAATATTTGAAAATTTTATTTATCAAATATTTATAATTATGAATCGAACATTTCTCTACTATTATAATCCTTAAAAACCTAAAAACATTAAATAATAAAAATAGTTCATCAATAAATTGTATATTGAGAACATTTGTCAAGTTAATTTTCAAATTTATTAACATTATTATATCATTTTTATATAATAATATACAATGAATTATATGATCAAAAAAATTAATTATAGTCCCCCTTTAAAGGAAGTTAGAGAGTTTAAAAAATCATAATTAATGTCTATTATAAAAAACAACAATTTTCAATAAAATAAAATATAGTTTTCATTCCCTCATAAGTGAATAATGGGATATTAAACATCTTATGAAATGTATATCCATGCGATTATAATCCATGCTAATTTTATATAAACACATTTATATTATTAATTTATGAATTATTAATCAATTAATTCCATTTTTTGACCTTATGTCTATTTATAAAACTTGAAAATTAGGGTGTGGATATATTGTATAAATTATAATTATAGAATTTATTTTTATAATCATTATGTATTTGTAGAATCATTTATTCTCATGATGTAATTATTTTATTCAATCATATTGAGTTTTATTCATAATACACAATCATATTCATTATATTGTATTATAATTCCATACAATAATGAAATTCCCATTCATATTATGTATATAAATGGAGACTAATACGTTATCGATCAATATTAATATAATTATTTTGAAACATTATTTGAATCACGTTATGATTTCATTTTCATATGGATTCATTTATAGAAGAACTTCAAAACATCATTATTCATGAATAGATATATCATTATCACTAAGAATATTATCAACCATGGTGAAAAATTATTATCACCATCATTTTTTGTCTTTTAAAATGCCTATAGTTTTATGAGATACAAACATCAAGCATCTCCATTTTAGGATAAATATAAATGTATATTTTGAGTAATATGATTTTATTCATCTATATTATAACCATTAATAATATGAGTTTTATTTTTTATTACTACGTCATATTGAATTTAATCAAATGGTTCCTACTAAAATTCTATCGCCTTTTGAAAAATGTGTCATATCACTTAGTATTCCAATATCAATATTATAAAATAAAATATACAACACATTCATGTGAAAAACATCAATTAGTTATTTAGGTAAAAAATCAACCTAATAATATCTTAAAATACACTTTGGTAGTAGGGAGAGAAAATCATGATACAAACCATTAATAGGATATCCCCAACTCTATTCGCTAGTGGGAAATCCCTTATGTTTTCTTATCAATCTATAACCCAAAAAAAGATTCTAAAAAAATATAACTTAAGACAGTATATGTGAACCACTCTTTATATTAACTTATACTAGGATATTATAGCATCACCAATAAAATTAAAAAAAATATCATCTAAGGGAACACTTACATGGAAGAAACTACCTGTTGGGTTAAAACTGTTTTTGAGAACTGCAGCTCTAAATAGAATCTATCTTATAGAATTTCATGGGTTTTCAATATCACTATACATTATAATTCTATATCATTTTCCCACATGATTATAGTAAATTAAATTGGAATATTATCCCTTTCAAGCAATATATATTTTAATCCATATTTTTTTATCCTTTACACAACCTATAATATTGGGTTACTAAACAAGAAAATTGAAGTATTTTATAGCATGAAATATAAAAATTCATCAAATGTAAAATTTATGGGATAATTTCGTATAAAGGTATTGATATATATTAAATTTATTATCCACTGAATAGTATGGATGATGTGATAGATATCCAACCTCTTTTTCCATTGTAGATGAGGAATAATCCACTCGGATAGTCAGTAGTTCAACTCCAAAACCCTCTACACAAGGATATATTAAATAAAGGAGAATTTAATTCATGATATTTTTAACAACTAATACTCATCGGTCAAGATCAATAAATACTCCTAATCTCATAAAATGGTATAAAATTGAAGGAAAATGTATATGAGAAACTCACACATCATCATAACTGTCATATAAATATTTATATTTTTTTATCAAAATATCCACAAGAAGCTTAATAGTTGCTAAGGATTATACAAAATCTTAAAATAGACTGTTTAAAAAAGGTACGGTAGTCTTTAATATATTTTAATTTAATAAAAATTCCAATTATTTAATCATGATATCACTAATTTTGAACAATTAATTAGCGAATATTAACTACAAAACATATTATAAATTATCTATAATAATTAAATTCCATAACATTGAATATAAGAACTTAATAATGTCTTTAATATGAAATAATTAATAATTAATTTATATTAACATAATTTCATAAAAATAATTTATAAACAATTTATAAATTATAAGAAATAATAATTTTTTTGAGGTTTACCTCTAACCTTATGTAGGACGATCCCCTGTGTGAAATTAAAATCATCTGCATATAATAATTTTATACTAAAAACGGTGACATGTTTGTACTTTAATGTAGAACCCTCATTGTATGTGTAAAAATAGATGACCATACATAAACTATAATATGTATTGGTGAAATCGAATGACACTTATGTAGGTTATGGTATGTAATTGTATTCCTGTGTAACTATTATGTACACTTCTCTATGGATGAATAAATATGTATAAACATTACATAGATATTCATTTTTATGGTTAATTATGGATATATCTAACTTAAAATGTTTTTAAGTATGATCCCTTTTATCTGAAACATTTAATAATGGTTATTTATTAGTTTGCTTTTTCAATTTCAATAAATGATATAAAAAATTTATACAATAAAATTTATCTACAATAAATTTTGCGACTCATGTTACTATAATTCTAATTTTATTTAGAAATAAAAAGAAATATAATTCCATTACCATATATCAATAAGTAATGTAATATGAAGACATAAAATTAATGGAAATGAATAAACAATAGTTAAAAAATTTATTATTCAATATAATAGTTTAATAAATTTCATCAAAACTTCTCTTATTGAGTTTGATATGGATCAAAAGATTTATAGAAAAAGGCCCCACCTCTATAACATTCCTCAATCCAACAAAATCAGACATCCTATATCTGGTTCTCCACATCTATCACGATGTACTACCCTCTCATGATATGATTGAGGTTAGAGAAATATAACCTCAATAGAAAAGGAATGTCATTGAACATTAAGAAACACTCAAAAAAATATTTCTATTTCATGATATATATATATAAATATATATATTTATATTGTGTCATATATTGTCTTCAATTACAACATCATTTTCTCAATATTTTTTAAAGAATGTGTAAATTCCCCATCCTAAAAATGAATTAATGACATTAATACTACCACTCTTATCCTGTCATCATTTGAAATGGTATAATAAATGATAACATATGAATATAATTGATCAAAACTATTGTAATTAGGATTTTTATTCTAAAATTTGATGAAAAACATAATTTCATTAAAAATAATATTTATTATATATGTCATATAAATATATGTCTTTGGTGAATATAACTTTCAAATAATTTATTAATGTACTGTTAAAAAGAAGTGAGGATGATTAATCTTATCAATGAGAGATATAATTAAGATACATAGTGGATTAGATCACGATACATATAATTTTCACATTAGGGATTGAATAGGGTAATTGAGAACTATTCCTATCATTTTAAAAGTTATTGATAAATTATTATAATTGGATACTAATGAAGACTAGAATGATAGATAAATTGAAATCTATTATTTAAAATAATAGACATAAAAAAAATTTATGATAATTTTATTATCATGTGTATATTAAATATTTTCAATGTTTATTGAATAATGATGATGTATCTTTATGTTGTTTGTCTCTGTACTCAATTTTCTATAATAATTTATTTCATGGTTTCAATTATCTAGTTTGAGAGATTTTAGTATGACATGTTCTATAGACTAAAATTATTTGAAAACTCATATATATTAATGATAAATATAAAGAATATTTATGTTCAAATAGGAATAAAAATGACTATATTTTGAAAAATCTATATTTTTTCATTAATTGTATATTACTAATAGGGTAAACATGGATTAATATGTTTTCAGAATATATATATATATATATATATATGGTTTAATATATAATATTATTTGAATTAAATTATAAATAATGAAATAATCCTTAATAATCCACTAAATGACATCTATAAAAGTGTTCTATATGTTGAGGTAGTGTGAGATAATATAAATATTCAAATGAGTTTTTAGATGTGTTAGGATCATTATGAAATATTTTCTATGATTAAGAGTAATATAAATATTTTATAAATTTATTTATGAAGAAATTTACATATTATTTATTATTTATTTATCTTCATTTTTTATTTGAATAAATATGAGTTCTAATGTGATAATAAAAAATATCCTGAAGAATTTAATATTTTAAACTGGTTCCATTTGATTTGTTAGGAACATAATCAATAATTTAATGGTATAATATAATATTTTATGTAACATATCAGTATTGATATTTATGGTTAATCATATGTTATTTTATATCCCCCAAGTATATATAATTTCCCAAGAATGATGTGTATATAAAATACATGGAAGAACAATATTAAAAAAAACTATATTGAGGAATATTCAATTGTAGTTATGATTCTAGAGGCTACATTAGATTAAACTATGATAATGATTAAATTAGGATGATATTTTTAGGTGTGACCAACATTTTTCAAATTCTACAAATAGAACATATAATTATTACAAAAATATTAAAACAATTTCGTGTTCGAATAATAATATCCAAATAAAATGAGTCTATATTATTTTTAAATTATAAAATATCATGATCTGGAGGATCATGTATGATTCAATATGGGATTGTTTCTTTGGTTTCAATATATTATTTTTCATCGTGATAAAATTCATTTATCTATACTACTATTATTTTATTTCAGAACATAGACATGTAAAAACCAATAATTATTTAATAGAGATCGATGAATGGAAGGATGGAATAACGATTTAACAATAGTTACATAACCACTATTGAGTTATCATTAAATATATCTTTTAACACTATAAATGGGCATGATCATTTGAAATTTAATGTGAAGATAATCATTTTTGTCCTTTGATTCCTTTTATATTATAATTTATCTAATATTTATTTGTGATATTTAATGAGTAAAAAAAATATTGGGATGAATAAGATAGAGTAATGAAACCAATGAGATGTTGTTAATGAATATCCATTTTCAAGGTGGATGAAAAATAGTAGTGATATAATGACATAACGGTGTAATGTTGATAGGTTCTATTGAGGACTGAATAAATGATATATTTTTTGGAAAACTATATACTGGATAATTTTTTTAATTATTGTTTGATTGAGAGGGGAGAGTGAGAGAGACTTACTTGTATTCAAACTCATGAAGAATAAATTTTTCATTAAGGATCCTATGGAAGAAGAGGAATGATCTCTCTATATTATTTCTACTAGGGAATAAGAGATTATAGTTTTATAACTAAAATATTATCATATTATGTTTTTCATATTACAATAAGTGGACCTAATAGATTTTTTTTGAACTAATCCTATTAAAACTAGAGTATATGAATTACTTTATGTCGGTTCTTTCTAATACATGTTTTTACCATGATTGAAATTTATCATGTTCTAGATAGAAGGGTTCAAGTCGAACCCCTTTTTCCATATAATTTTTGTAATAAAAATATATAACCATTATGTGGATGAGAAAAAAATATAAATTAAACAAGGTTAGATTAAAAATTTTGATTAAACCTCATAAATATCATTAATATATATTCCATTTTTTATTTACTTTATTTAGGTTCTTAATATATGTTTTAAGATTGAATATGTATTAACATTTATATATGTTGTAGTAAAATTAATGTGGTGATTATCTATAAAATATATAAACTCTATTTCACAATCCCCTAGTCAATGAAGTTTCACTAGTCCTTTGGTAAGAAATAAAACTCAATCCATGGTTTCAGAATTGTTTCTTTCGAATAAGAATCATATGTATTTTTTATGTAATTTATTTTATGAAATTTGTATTATACTCTCGTATTTTAATTAGTAAGGATGATATATAGCATATTTTTTATAGAAATACATGATCATAACTATGATTATATGTAGAATTAAGAGGTAGTGATATGTGATTTGTTCATAGAAATGTTCTAATTTATTCCACGTGACATTTATTAGATATTAAATTTGTGTTAATGATAATTTCATGATTAAATATTTATTTTGAATAAGTTATCTTATATATTTTTTATTATTCATTGTTTCATTATGTTTATTTTAAACTTAATATTTTTATTAGAAAATAAAAATAGAAAAAAAAACAAAAAATAATTCATTTTTGGAATAACAAACAATATGACTAAAAAACAAACATGTTCCCATTTAAGTTGGTTTTGATGGCAGAGTCTATTAGAATGTTTTTTTTCTACCAACCATTTAATAATTGATTCTCAAAACCAATATTTAAATTAGAAATTTTTTTATAATTTTTTGTCGTGTTTTATATAAATATTTATATAATTAGATCTTATTTGAAAAAAAGTATATATAATTTCATCCTAAATTCTAATTATTATAATATTTTTGGAAATAACATTATCTTTTTTTGGTAGAATCAAGATGCATCACTATTAATTTTTTCATCATAATGGGGATATGATATTGATACCAATTCTTCTTTTCTTATTTATCCTTTATTTTTTTACTATGAAAAACTGAGATTAATTAAATTTGGATAGGATTTCTATGACCCATTTAGTGAATAGTATTTAATATTGAATATATTGTAATGAATTTATTCATTTATCAACCATGGTAAATTTAATGTGAATCTTGTTTGATATTCAATTTATCATTTGATTCGTATTGGTAAAATATATGACAATAAAGAATCAAAAAAAAAAGTAATTGATGGGAATAGTAAAATTTGTGATAATGGATATGTCTCCCAATAGAGTATGAGTAATGAGTTAACTAGGATACTAAAGGGATAATGGCTTACCATGAGAATGTAATAGGAAGGATATATGATGTATTATTTATAGTTATACTATACTAATTTTTTCTATTTTGGATATAATTTACAGTGACTATAGTGATGTGGAATATAATTACATTGGGTTCATTATCAATATACTATTATGGCTACTGTGGACCAGTTAACAATGAATGAGTTAGGTATAATTTAATTTGTGTTTGTTAATATCCTTTAATAAAATTTCCACCTAAACATGGTCAAATAATCAAGAATCCATTAACTTTATAATCTTAATTATTGTATATTTAATTTATAATATAAAATAAAATCATTAATAAATTTATTTTATATTTTATTTAAATTAAGAATTCACTATTTTATTTAAATAAACGATGTTGTTAATTTTTTTGTTACACCAACAATCTAATTTATAATTTCTCCTATAATTACCATAAATTTTCAGTCATTATATTATCATCATTAAGGATAACTCAACTACATATTCATAGTGATAAATTTTATCACATTATTATTTCCTAGTAATATTTAGTTACATAATATATTTACTATCTATTAAAATAAGTGTTTGGGAATGAATCTATCCAATTCACCTTATTTTTCCTAATATGAAAAATAAGAAAAATATAATTAATTTTAGTTGATATAGAAATATTTTTAATTACACACTTATATTATATATAAGATAATTATAGAAGGACAATTCCATTAATTAGATACATATATTGTTCTAATCCCACTATATTAACAAATGACTACTATTTTATATGAATAAACAAAATAAAATAATAAAAAAATTCAAAATGATATTATATATATTCATGTTGGATATTTTTTTGGATTTGAATTGAATAATAATATTATACTGAACCATGAACCATAATCGTGTCCTTTTATTTAATAAAAAATATTATATTTCATGGAAATAAAAATTATTTCTACAGATCAAGTAAAAAAATATTATAATTATATATCATGTGAATATATAAATTCAAAACAAAAAACACATATTAGTAACTTGTATTACATGTGGTTTAATATTTGTGATCAATATATTTTTATATAATTCAATTATATAAAACATGAATAATATTACTGTAAAACATATATTCAATTATGGCTACAGAAATAATTAATACTCATAGTGTGTGATCCTCTACTATCCTTTCATAGTTTCATTAGCCAGTTATAAGGGAAAAATGTGGTATATAGAAACAAATCATGACTCTCATAGTGAGAATGATATATCATATAAATATTATGAAAAACGATTTTATAACTAAAATTTTGAAATATAATTCTTTTTTAAAAGAAATATTATTATGGTGGGCTCTTAAAATTTTCACCATCCTTCGTACATGATTTCACTTTTATAGCCTTTTTAATAAGAAATTTTTGTATAAAAGTTAGTGTACATGGATTCCCTTTTTTATCAAATTAATATCTATCAATGAGGTATACACACATATATATATTCATCTATAAAATATAATTTTTTGTTTTTTTCAATTATTGAATAAATTTAATATGATTCATAATTCACCTCTTATAGGGAAAATCACCCCATGAAATTTAAAAACAAATTCATAATATTTCATTGTACTCATATCATGACAGATAATGATAATGATATCCTAAAAAAATATAATTTCACAAACAATTAACCATGAATATAAAATGAAATTTTCATTATATAGCATTCATTGAGAATTTTATATGATCCTATTCTCTAATCATGTAAATAGAATTTTTTAATTTCATGATGAAAATATTGAAAACAATATATGTTGAGTAACATTATAATGAAAAATAATATCTGTTATGAAATACTAGTTTATATTAACCAATGGACTACTTTTTAAGACCATATTAATGGTATATCTATGTTCTCATTATAAAAGGGAATTGATATAATCAATTAATGATAATAATAAAATAAATATTTTTTTATTTAATTCTTATATAAGTATATTATATTGGTGATATGAATATACCATTTACAAATGAAATAAAAGATATATTAAAATAATTTTAATGATAAAGTATGTTCTCATGAACCAAAATCAAATAACTCACACATGAAAACGATCTAACTCAAAGCCATTACAAACATGATGTCTCCCACATGATATTTATGATTCATTAGAGGTATGGTAATATGAATTTGAACTACTATATTTCTCTACACCCTTATATGTCTATTTTTCAAATCATATCAATGAAAATACTATTCAATCAATGATATTTTAATAGTATTTCACATCATTTATTGAATGTTAATGAATGATATTATATACATGTACATTATATTATTGTTATAGAAAGAATATTTTATGAAATTCATACCAAATAAATTTATCATGATAGAATATATACTATATTTATCAATCATAAATAGTTTTTTATAATTTCCATAACAATGTTATACGTCGTTTTTCAAACCCAAATAAATTATGTTATTTTTATTCACAAAATATATAAGTAAAATATTTTCTATTATATATCATGAAATTCAAGATATATATGATCATTTAAGTAAAAGAAATTATTATTATTCTATATTCCATTTTACATAGGAATATGTCATCTATTTGTTAAACCATATTATATTTTCAAATATTTCATCATTGCATAAATTATAACAAACATTAAAGTTTCATCTAGATCTATATATGTATATATAAATCACTAGAATATAGGATACTATATAAATTAATTTATTCTAGAAAATTTAAAAAATTTAAATATTCAAAAACATAGTTAAAATTTTATCATTATAATTTTTTTCGAAAAAGAAATTACATTGAAAACATTTTCACTCTTATAAAAATTAGTCAAAAAAATTATTATACTGCATTCTTAATGACAGATAACCTTCTCAAGTGATCATTTAAATTTTCATTTTTAGATTATATATATATTTTTTAATTTCTAATTTTATATGTAATATAAATAAATATACTAAGGTGACTTTTTTTAACCAACTGAGGAAAAGTGGTTCATTATCTTTCTCAAGTAATGTGTAACCTTCATTGGTGACATGAAAACAGTATATATATGTTTATTTAGTATAATGTTTTATACATATATCTAATATTGTGTATGAGGAAAATATTTTCACAATAAGTAATTAAGATATTTTTTTCTTACACAAAATCATGAGTATACTATGCATAACCATTATTGATTTCAATCTCACTCCTACTATCTATTTTATAGATATGATCCATTTCATGTTAAAAATGTTTAAATTCTACAGATTCTCATTAATATAAGAGAACATATATTGTTATTAATTGTGGATTTTAATACATAAATGTTTATTTGAATAGCGTTAAATGATGAACTATATTAAAATACATGAAAATATGATAGCCACTATTTTTGTATGAATCTGTTTTTTTAATGTTATATGGATCCTTAAAATTTCTATCACATTCACTATAATGGACCTTATATGTATTCCAACTGAGGTAAAAGATGATTCAAGGTTGTTTAGGGAATATTTAGAGCACATAACACTAGTTGGTGAAAGAAAGAACGAGACCACATGATTATTTGAAATAATATTCCCCATTTAGCACGGGTTCACATAATAGTTCAAGGGCGTTTTAAAGAAAAAAGGGGGAATAATGGATTTCTTCAATGTTATACCAAGGTCAGACACCCATATGTTTTTTTTGTTTTTTTATTTGAGACCATGATCAATGTTGGGGAAATATTTCTAAAAATTTTCTTCTAAACTATGTGGTTCCCATCATGAGGAAAAGCGTACTCTATGGTATTCGCATGGTTTTTAAATCCATTTCTTTATTTGTGAGACCCAAGAATGTTTCTATAATATGGAAATTTTTCCCTTGTGGATTTAGAACACATGAACCTCTATTATATGGAAATTTTTCATGTGGTTGAGCCATCCTCCTCTGATGAAGAACTTGTCAAGAATCATAAGCTAGGTTCTCCCATAAATTCTTTCATTTGGTATATGGTCAAAGAAATGATTGCCTTATTATAACCCTCTCAGTAAGAGGCCAAATATACACTCTTTTTTAATGTTTTAATCTTTTTTTCTGTTTCAATGGGTTTTTGAAACATCGCATTCCTTATTTTACGAGCATTCATCATTTTTTATATTTCTATATAATCCAGGACAATCTATGGTTTGATACTATACAAAGAGAGTACTACAGTTAAAATTTAGCTTGTCTAGGACATTTCCTAAAAGAATAGTCATTTATAAAATTTATTTGTTTTTCATATGCTAGTTCAACTAGATGTTGGTTATTAGATTCATATTTCATGATTATAATAATTTTTCTCATATTTCAGAGCATGTTTAAGGTGTTCAAAAAACTTTTACAAGTTAGGTCCTAAACACTCTCCATCTATAAAGAGTTCCTTCATTGTTATTCATTTAAAACATTATTAAAACTACATGAGACACTTTTTGGGTATTCTATATTTATCCTTCTTATGTAACGTCCTTTTTATTTACATGAATAATGAATCTTTAATTCATGAGACTTTTGTATTTTAAACAATTATCAATTCACCCTTCTTTGTTATGTGATTCAATTGAATAAATGAATATTTAATTCATTAATGATATGTCTAAATATAGATATCATGAAATAGATCAATGTAATTGAATGGACATTTATTTATTGTCCACAATATCTCAGTAATTATTACTAAAAGTTAATGAAATGAACAGAATGGATTATTAATTATTTAAATTGAAAAATAGTTCCATGAACAAGATATATCTTTTCATCTTGATAAAGGGAAATTTAATTCAATAAAATTACATATTAAAAGCTAAGAGTATTAGGTATAATATGATTATATATGATATGAATGTAATATTTATAACGTTCGTATTGTATACACGAGTTTTCCTCAGTTTAAGAATGATTGTACTTGATAAATCCTTGGATTACCAAAAGAATACCTTAAACCCTTAGAGGATTACGTTTTTATTCATAGAGATGGTTTCCAAGAGAGATTTTAAACATGGAACATGGTAATTTTCTTCTATTTTATGATTATAATTACACTCTAGTATCCCCTCACTATTCTATAGATATATAGATACCTCAAAATCACTCATGTGTCGAACATAATTTCTTCAGACACTGGGAACCATGAATTTCCCGTATTGGTCCAATTCATGATTTTTTTGATATTACAATGGATATGATTCATGGACATATTTATATATATTTAAAGTGGAATTACATGTTAAAGCCACATGTATTACACACAAACCCACATTTACCAAACTGTTTGAGATACTACTATGAGTTGGATGACCCCTAAGGTCAAGGATGCATTGGTTATAACATGGATCCTCATTTATCATTATTATGAAAATGACTATTAAAACATAAAATATTTACATATGATATCCATAATATAAGTAGTTTTATAATTAAATAAATTATTACATTTTTAGACCCCATTTGAGGCTAAAAATGTATGAGTTACTTATTTTTAATGCATATCATTTATGTATACATGCACATTATTAAAGTTTATATTCATAGTTTTTTTATAGTTGTAATTGGTGGATTCTGAAAGAGATTTATAACAATCCCTATACAGGATTCCAATTATGCCTTGGAAGATTATAATAATGTATTTTTTATAAATGGGATCCATCCCACATTGGACACATTAATATATATATTGCCTTATAATTGCTTCTTGATTGATGATGATCAAGAAAAAACATGAGACAATGGATAATTTAATGCATATTTATAAATATTTTTTATATTATATATTATATGATACCATGTATACCTATTTTACACCTTATTAGAGACATGGAATGACATTATAATTTTCTATATACTTCAGAATCGATATATTGAGTATTGTTATCTGTTTTTTTAATGTATTTGTCAACTGAGTTATTCATAATTATAATTCATCAGATATTTAATATACTTATATATCTATTTTAATCCACTATATAATGAGGGAATATTCTCCCCACTATCACACACAAGGCTCTAAACTCTAGTTAGTATCCTCTAGCTTATTTGGAGGTGCACTTGAGTAAATTTGGACAACTGAGTTCAATGAACCATCAAATGCCACATAGGTTGGGACGTCACCAAGATATATCAAAGGGTTACATTTTATTTTTTCTTATTTTTTTGGGAAATTTTGATGGGTGATTAGAACAATTATGGGACTTGGTGATATGTCAAACATAGAAGTATCTCACCATTTGTAATGGGAAATACCATATTTCTTAGAATGTGAAATTATTCTATATTTTTCTTATTACTGTTGATATGATTTCAATTTTGGGTGTTGAAAATGAATTTTGGTATTTGATATAATTTATTGATAATTTACATAGACATATTAGAAAACATATCATTATTAAATGTATCATTAAAAGTTTCTAGATTAATAATTCAATTCATATTATATGTCGTATTGTTTCATTTTGTAGCCATAAATTGTATTGTTTCAGGGATTTTTGAGTGATTAATGGTTGTTATATATTCTTTTTTTAATATCATTTTCTTCTTGGAATTGAAATCTTATTATTTAAAGTGCACGTATATATTAAAATACTATTTTCATATACCAGATGATGGTGTAATCATAAATTGAAATTTTATGCCCTTGTTAGACACATTCATTTGGTTAAAGTAACATGGAATTATATATAATTGTGATACTCCGAGTATCAATAGACATGGTTTATAGGCCATTGTGAATTATATTTTATAATTAACTTAGTACATCCATCATATATTACCAATTACATTCTATGACAAAATTTATAGTGGTTAAATGAAATTAAATATGTTTATCTTCTATTTATAAATTGTATTGATATTTATTAGCTTGGAATGAAGATCTATTTGTTAATACATTTTAATATGTATATATGTCCATAAGAAAACTAAATTTGAATATTTACTTATAAAATTAAATGGTTTCATCTATATGATGAAGAAGAATTATATTGACCCTTAATCGACAAAAACGACATTGAATCATGTCTAAACACTTATTAATTACTCGTCTATATAATTGGGAATGTTTGATTATATAATATGGTTATTGAGACCATTTCTTCTTTATGTTATTATTATACTGTTTCTTTCACATATAAAATTTTTTAAGGTGTGTTCATATAATTTTTATGTTCTTCTATCATGACATCATCGTGTCATATTTCAATGGGTGAAGATGACCATGTTGTAGATATGGTTGTCCTTGATCCACATGTCTTAACATAAGGAGGTCCACATGAGGCGCCACATACTATACCTGAACTATGAGCTAATGCATGGATTTCATATGGTTCATTACTTTTAACGATGTCCATTCATGGTTCTCTATGACATACACCAAGGATGGTTAATCTATCCCATGAGTTGATGTGGATGTATCCCCCCGTGTTTTGGGGGATAAAGGTCCTCAAGATGATCAGTAATGGTTGGAAGAAACTATTTCATTCTTTGGAAATCTAGATATTTTTTCAAATATAATTTTCCCGATCTCCACCTACAGGGTTTTGGATTATTCTGTCAACTAGTGTGATGCAATTACTCATTATGGTCATCCTAAGGGAATTTTATGTGATTTCTTCTAGATTATTATCTATGATTAATTTTTTCAATAAGAAATAATCGTTTAATGAGATAAAGACATCATGCACATGAAGTGTGTTGTTATGATGTTCATTGTATTTTTAGCACTCTTTACACATCTGCAATTTTTTCAATAATTATATCCATTAAAGAGATATCATAATCTTAATGCTTCAAGGATAGCATGAAATATTCCATAAACTCATAGATGATTATTTTCAAAAAAACTATTGGTTTCGAGATTTTATATCAAGATCATATCTGTGATTGAATCTTTAATTAAGTTGATCGTACTAAGAATACCATTTTAGTTCTGAGGTACGTCAATTGTTTTTCTAGTAGTATGAAGAGTTTCCTTGAGAAATCCTGTCAAATAATGAATGGCTAGTATAAGGCCTCAACCTTAAGCATTACTTAATCATGAATTAAATTAATAATTCACATAGAGGATATTTTCAGTTTTAGAGTTTTAGAGAATTAGGTCATAACTATTACATCTCAAAAGATTACATAGTAGACACTTCTACTAAGTTTCCATAAAAAACACTTAAATCGAAACATGTCTAGTTCCATGTTTTAGATAGAATGTACTTCCTTGATCCCATCCTTGACCATATTCATCTTTAAGTCTTGTGGAAAACATTTCAAAAACATGGGATGTGCATAAAAAGCCCAGTAAATGATACACAAACAAGGAAACTGTTAGTTTTTCAAAAACAACAAGTAAACCATGAGTACTTTACCAAAGTAATACTTTTCACCTTTATGAAGTATTAAAAACTCTTCACTGAATAAAAGAAAATTACTTACCCTTTTTAAACTAAAATATTACCATAAAACCCATATAAAGAACACATAACACATAACAGTAACTTAGGACATAAACATACAGAAATGGAATAACCATACGGTCGACATCCACACATACTTTATGGAATATCCATATGGCTGACTTCCATACCCAATGCATTAGAGGTTATAATGTAACCACCCATCCTGGTATTCATGGAACCACCTGTCATATGGTTGATCACGTAACCACCCGTCAAATGTCCAAATACCATTATAAAATCATAACACATAAAAAATTATAAAGGAAAGAAAACATATCCATAGTTCAAGCACAATATATCACTTAAATATATTGACATAATAAATACATTATCAATACCTTTTTTAATTCCAAATAAATAATATATGGAATTTATTTACTTTTAAAAATATAACGGCTTGTTGAGGAATCCAAAGATCAAACAATACTCGCGGCGGCGGAAAGGTTATTGTCACCGCGTATGTTAAAAAGAAACATACTTTTTGTTGTGTAGTAAAACGCTTCGTATAGAAAAGCTTCCTTTCCATAAAATGTATAAGTAAATGGTTTTTATACACCATATAAAAGAAAGCCTTGTATTGGAACAAAAATATGCCTTAATGTATGGAGATCGAGACAAAATCCCTTACAAAGACGGTATCCTTGGATTAAGGATAAATAAATTACATAATTATGTGTGACAAACAAATACCCCAAATATAAGTGGATATTAAGTGTAAAACAATCCGAGTTTATTCACCCATATTCATAGACCGACATATTCAAGGAGTACAATTTTATCCCAAACAATCAAAATTGGGTTAAGAAGTTCCCTTGAAAAAATTTGACCACCAAACGACGTCACTTAAAAATTCCTAAAATGCATTGATGAGAGATAAAAGGGGTATCTCTTCACTTGGACATAAAATTTATAGAAATAAGGATATATAAGAAAATATCCCATCATAATAATATTAAAAGTCCTAAAAAAGATGTCTTTTAAAATGAAGAGGGTGAATGGTTCCCTTAACGAATTGGGCAACATCTGAAACGTACACCCAATGAAAGAAGGACTATAAAACATCGATGTAAATAGCCATAAATGAATGTATATTACACCAAGAGTAGAATAATGGTATGTACATACACCTCTCAAAGGAAAATGGTGGAAAATGTAGCATAAATCTCAGAGGAATAAAAGTGGGATGAAAAAAAATCCCTTACAAAAACTCGGCAACCTAACGGAACAACATAAAACTTCCAAAACTGGATTGATGATATCAAATAGGGTGTCTCATAATATTAACGTAAAATTTAAATCAATAAGAATATAAAATAACATCCCCAATCATAAAAAATAGGATCTTAAAAGAAGAGACATAAAGGATAGTACTTAAAAAGAAAGAGAGAGGTTGGATCTCTTACGAAAATTCGGCAGCCTAATGGCGCCAATCAAAACACCCAAAATGTATTGATGAGAAAAAATAGGGTATCTCATCATATTAAAAAAAAATTAAAGTAAGAGGAATATAAAAGAACATCCCCCAACATAACAAATAGGATCTTAAAAGAGGTGACCTAAAGGAGAGTACTTAAAAAGAAAGAGAGAGGTTGGATCTCTTACGAAAATTCGGCATCCTAACGGCGCCAATCAAAACATCCAAAATGTATTGATGAGATAAAATAGGGTCTCTTATCATATTAACATAAAAATTAAAGTAAGAGTAACATAAAATAACATCCCAATCATATGAAAGATTAGCTTAAAATGAATTACATAAAAGAGTGTACCTAAAAAGAATGAGAGGGGAAGGATCCCTTACCTCAGGTCTGACTTGTCTTGTTCATTTCTTTATATTTTTAAAAAATAAATTTTTTTCAATTTATAATTGCTAAAGGACCTCTTTTAAAGATTATTATTCAGTTAATATCACATTTTATAATGTTATAATAATTGGTTAATAATGTGAGTTCATATCAGATGTTTTGGTCGATGTTTGCTACATGAGTCAAAAATGAGCTTGCTTGAAAATGATTTTTCATGTAGTTATAAGTAAATCATCTCCTGAATAGTATTAATGACTTAAATATCAATTATATATAGTACATATTCATTTTATACTACTAAATATCATTTGGAGATAAAAAGAAATGAAATGCACTGTTCATGGAGACGGTAGGTCGTATGTACGCATGAACGCTACTTTCATTTCTTTTTCATTTTAATGGAGGTAAAAATAATTGTGGGATATATATTTTATAATTACATTATGATATATATGTTATATATGTCACATATGTTCATTAATTTCATTCTTTATACATTCCATGTACTGCATAAACGAGTCACATCACTTGATGGGGCGGTAGTCCACACTTCCTCGTATGAAATTATCGCATTTGCACAACATAAAAAGCATAAAGGATTGTTTTAAATAAAAATTAAGAAGCATATAGAAAACATAAATACCATATATATCATATATAAAATATAGTGTCATCATAATGGCCACCATGAAAGGTGTTAAGAGAAGATTGAACAATCATCGCTTCGTGACGCAGAAATTCACCATCCACAGAAACAGTATGTTCTTTAACCATTAGATGAAGGTGTGTGTACGTTTAGCTCGAATCCTTCACATAAAAACATCCTAGTATATTGAATGTACTGGTTTTGTTACAAATGAAAGGAATAAAAAGAGTTTTGGGGGGTTGTAGAAGAAAAATAAACCATTAGAACACAATAGAAGACACTACCTTTAAAACGGGTAACACTTTCTGATTTGAGAGCAAAGGCTTCCTTGGAAAGACTTCTGCCCAAAGTGAGGCTTCTAGGAGTAATATAGGGATCTTAAGAGACAAAATGGGTAATGGTTGGACGAGACAAATGTTTGAGATGTGTGGGTAATGTGGTAGAGGTGGGGGCCATTTATTAGAAGAGAGGAGGGGCACTCTTGGAAAGTTATAAAAGGTTACTTTATTATAAAAATATTTTCAGATTTTAAAAGTAAAAAAATTATATATATTGAGTATAAGGTGATAAGATTTCTAAATCCACCCAACCAATAGGTTTTTTAAAAGTTTATGTCTTAGATTTTACATTATATTTTCATTTTATTTAAATCGTTAAATAATGAGGTAATCGCTGCCTCATCATGGTGTCATAAATAATTTAATTTATTTAAAGTCTAAAAATTATAAAGAAAGTATCATGATGTAGGAAATGTTTTTATATTTCTAATGATTATTTATTGTCAAAAATATTACTTCTATAACCCCATAAATGTTTTTTATTAAAACAACTCATGTTTGTGATATTTTTATTTTAACTTCAAATAAAATGTTATTAATGTCATTTTCATACAAACGTGGCTCCATGGGGTCCCCAAGTTGACCCATGGATTTTCGTGGTCGTCCATGACACATCCTATAAGGGTAGGACATGTGTTAAGGTCATTTCACATTATTAAAACATTATTTTTACCTTAAACTACACTAATTACCTCTAATCGCGATTAAAAACATAAAACTTACTATTCACCAAAAAATTATTTTAATCCCATTGAACCACATTTTACTTCCTAATGACAACCATTTATATCTGATTTTTGAAATTCAAGACAAGGAGGTGGTAAAATTTCATTTAAATGAAAAATCAGTTTTTTATGTACCACATAGTGGTTTCAGTATTCATCAAAAATTGATGTTTTTCAGAAAAACACCAAAAATTAACCCTAAGCTATATTTGATATTCCGAATTCAAAAATTATTTCTATTTTAAAAAATTCATAACATATAAGTTTCATTAATTAATTTAATAATTAATTATGGTTGTCAAAACAAAGTGTGTTTTTATGAAATAAATAGCATCAAAAGATTGACACTAGTTTAAGTCCAATTTCAAAGTGAAATTAATTCTAATGACCACTATTGGATTAAATGGTAAAATTATATTCTAATTTCACTTTAAATCCAATTCAGAAGTTAATCTAATCATCTAAAAAATTGAGATTAAAAAGTGATTTTGAATTAAAATACAACATTTTTCACTATTCATTAAAAATGAACTTTATCGGAAAAATACCAAAAATTTACACAAAGTAAATTTTGATGTCCAGATTCTAAAGAAAGATTTTATTTATTCAAATATAACATATAAAATTGTCAAAAGTATATTTAAAAAGGGTTCTCCATCAAAAGGCGGTTAATCAACCTTTTAAAGAATTTTAGAATTTTTATGCTTAAAATTGGATTCATTTGCATTTTACACCTCTAACATTTATTGGACAAAAGTAAAAATATTTTACAAACATATATAATCATTTTGTAGTTAGTTTCGTTCATTCCCGCCATTACAATGGCTTGGCGTTAACTACCATTTAAAATAATATTATTTTATTACTAGTGTGCAACGTAAGATTTCAAAGATACTCTTTGTTGTGTATCAGGCACGCTATAACATCCCCATTAAAGTATAATTAACATTTTATTCAAAAATAGGGATATAAAAAATTTCATATTATTTGTTTACCTGGGGTGTTACATCCTTCCCCCCTTTTGGGAATTGCATCCTCACAATTTTAAGATTGGGCTCGGAAACTTCATTGAAATCTCCACATAGAAAAATGAGTAAATTAAGCTATCACTTTAAAAGAAAGAAAGGGAAGTACAAAGGTCACCCGAGTTAACCCATAATAGGATTCCATATATGAAATGATGGATATTGAAGAATAAACAAGGTTCATGTTTTGAGGGAGAGTGCTAGAAAACATGTTTAGGAAAAAGTTAACCACAAGAAAATCACAAACTGGTGATGGGTTAAACGTTATTTGATTCCCCAGTAAGAAAAGTTAACAGACAACATTTCTGTTTTTAAGTTACTTATCATTGAGGAATTTATTTATGAGCTTAAATAAATCGTAAGGAAACATACTTACTTGTTGTGTAGACTCTCATCTCCTACTAGATTTCTTACACAAACTCATATATTCACCAACAGAAGAGTATTTAGGATGACTTGTTCACATTAAGAGTATTATAATCAACTTCTAGAGGATCACCTAATCCACAAAAGAGATCTATATATTTCCCATTCCTTTAGACCCTTACCAAATCCAAAATTGTTAGAACAATATCAGAAAATCCAGAAAAGGATAACACTTTATAAAAAGAAAATCTATTCTTAATCTCTAAAAGTTGTCTAACAAAACCCAAAGTTCAACGAAGACCATTCGATAAATAATTTGTCCATAAAATTAATCAAAGTAAAACAAACTAATATTGAAACACAAATATTTGAAGGATTTAATCACATATTCTTCCAAGGTACAAATTAACATTTATCTCCAAATAACATCAGTTGCTCTTGAAGTCTCAAATTGAAAAGCAATTAACCTAATCCCATATCCTCCATGATAGGTTAATAATTTCCATAGATAACCCAAAATCCACTTACTATTGATTCATAAAATCATATAACTAAAATTAATTAGTGAAACTAACCAGGGACATCACGTAGTCCAGTGGTAGGTGATAAATACCAGCCGCACTTTGGTTGTGGGTTCGATTCCCACAGCATTGTCTGATGCGACGGGTTGTCACACAGTCTGTGTGTTGTCCTTTTTCCAGACTGTATAATTCTCAAACAATTCCCCAAAAAGAGATAAAATCATCAAAAATAAACATAACATAATTTAACCTCAAGTTTATCTCATGTCGTTCCTATTCCATCATAACATATAGTATCCCATTATTACCTCAAAAGAAAGGATCATATAAACCCTAATGGTTACCTTTATAATTATTACCTGAACTTCCACGTCGAGTTGGTTCTCTCATACGTGATGCATTAGAGAACTCACCAAGTATCAAGTTGTTGGCCATGACACCTGATATTTGGTTTAGAATAACCATGATATTTCTCGTTGAATACCCCATTTCATCCAGTCTCTTAATCAGAGAACCACCACAGTTTCCTTCAAACCCATTGTCACTTTGGTGCCTGCTAGATCCATCCATTTAGTAAAACAAAAAATGTCAGTGTGAGTATATCAACAAAATCATCATGTAATAATGAGGAAGATAAACACTAAGATATACTTACTCACTCACTTTATCTAAAAACTATGACTCTTTTTGAAATCCTATCCATTATGGTAATTTCACTTATGCTTAAAGAATACAGTAACCTCTAAATTTATCTAAACTGACCTCTGATACCAACTATAAGGCCCCAACCATAAAGATTACTTAATCATGAATTAAATGAATAATTCACATAGAGGATGTTTTCAGGTTTATAGTTTTAGAGAATTAGGTCATAACTATTACATATCAAAAGATTACATAGTATACACTTCTACTATGTTTCCATAAAATAAAAAAAAACTTAAAAAGAAACATGTCTAGTTACATGTTTAAGATAGAATGTCTTTCCGTGATCCCATCCTTGACCCTATTCATCTTTATGTCTTGTGGAAAACATTTCAAAAACTTGGGATGAGCATAAAAATCCATGTAAAGGATACACAAAGAAGGAAAAATGGTAGTTTTTCAAAAACAACAAGTAAACCATGAGTACTTTACCAATGTAATAGTTTTAACCTTTATGAAGTAGTAAAAAATCTTCACTGAATAAAAGACCATTACTTACCCTTTTGTAACCAAAAGATTACCATAAAACCCATACAAAGAACACATAACATATACAGGTAACATGGGACATAAACATACTTAAATGGAATAACCATACGGTCGACTTCCACACATACTTAATGGAATAACCATATAGCCGACTTCCATACCTAATGCATTGGTGGTTATAATGTAACCACCCGTCTTGGTATTCATTGAACCACCCGTCATATGGTTTATCACGTAACCACCCGTCAAATGTCTAAGTACCATTATAAAATCATCACACAAAAAACAATTATAAAGGAAAGAAAACATTTCCACATTTCAAACACAATATATCACTTAAATATATTGACATAATAAATCCATTATCAAAACCATTTTCAATACCAAAAAAAGAGTATATGGTATATATTTACTTTTAAAAATATATCATCTTGTTGAGGATGCAAAAGATCAAATAATACTCGCGGTGGAAGAAAGTTCATTGTCAACGCATACGTTAAAAAGAAACATACTTTTTGTCAATTAGTAAAACGCTTCGTATAGAAAATATTCCTTTTGAATGAATGTTTATGTAAAAGGGGATTATATACTATATAAAAGAAAGCCTTGTATTGGAACAAAAATAGGCCCTAATTAAAGGAGGTCGAGATGAAGTCCCTTACAAAGACGGTATCCTTGGATTAAGGATATATTAATTAGATAATTATGTGTGAAAAAAAATACACCAAATATAAGTGGATATTAAGTGTAAAACAATCAGAAGTTATACACACATATTCATATAAATACAAATTCAAGGAGTAGAAGTTTATCACAAAGAATCAAAATTGGGTTAAGAAGTTTCCTTGCAAACATTTTACAGCCTAACGGCGTCACTTCAAAATTCAGAAAATGAGTTGATGAGAGAAAAAAAGGGGTATATCATCACTTGAACATAATATTTATAGCAATAAGGATATATAAGAACATATCCCATCATAATAAGATTAAAAAACCTAAAATATATTACTTTTAAAATGAGGAGGGTGAAAGGTTCCCTTACCGAATTGGGTAACTTCCAAAATATACACCCCATGAAAGAAGGACTATACAACATTGATGTAAATACCCATAAATGAAAGTATATTAAACAATGAGTATAATAACGGGCAGTAAATACACCACTCAAAGGAAAATGGTGGAAAATGTAGCATAAATCTCACAGGAATAAAAGTGAGATGAAAAAAATCCCTTACGAAAACTCGGCAGCCTAACGACACGACTTAAAACTTCCAAAATTGGATTGATGAGATCAAATAGGGTCTCACATCATATTAACATAAAATTTGTTGGGCGGAGAAAGAAAGGAAGTGATGGCAAGAGGGGGGGTGAATTGCCTTTTATAAATAATTAACAATTTAAAATCAAAGTTAAAAATGCAGTGGAAATAAAAGAGGAAATACACAAAACATGATAACGGAGTTCGGCTTAAACCAAAGCCTACGTATCCGCTCCCAACTCAACCATTGAGAGATTTACTAATGCATGATTTTTAATGGTTTTAGCATGAAACCCACTAGACTTTAAGGTTAGTCTAGAACCTATTACAGCTTGCTTTTAATGGTTATGCAAGAACCAACTTGCTTTTAATGGTTGAGCATGAACCCACTAGCCTTCTTACAGGTGAAGGCTATCTCACCTATGACTCAAGCCTTTTAAAGGGAAGGCTTGACTAACCTCTTCTCACCTTGAAGGTAGTGTGAAAACCCAAATGAAAGGGAGATGAGAGAAGAGAGGGGTTTGTAGGCACAAACCCAAATTAAAGCTCAAAATGATAAAACAAGAAGAACCGTAATGGGGAGAATCCTTGGGCGCCAAAGGATTGATGGAGTTGATGAAGAGTGCTCCCAAGCTTCTTTGGTGGAGCTCCTTGGATGTGGAAGTGAGTTGGAGCAAGTGGGGTTCCTTGGAAGGAATGCGCCGGAGGTTCGCCAAATGATCAAAAAATGTGTCTGTGGGCTTTCTTGGCTTAGTTATGGTTCCGGTATTGATCCCTAAGGCTTCCGGGGGTTCCTAGTCCTTTATTTATAGATGGGGAACCCTCAAATGGCCTTTGTGGGTCTTCGGAGCCGTTGGAAAAGGCTTCGGAGCCGTTGGGAGGCAAGTGGACCAGCCTGGTCAAAGGCCCAACGGCTAGTTTGACTGGCTCCACTGGCTGACCGGTGCTGAGCCACCGGTTGGCCGGTGTGTGCAAAATGGGAGAGGGCTCGGGCTCAGGCTCCACCGGCTGGCCGGTGAGGAGGCTACCGGTTGGCCGGTGCTGAGGGAGTGGCTGACACTATTCTGGCTGGGTGCCACCGGCTGGCCGGTGCTGAGGCCACCGGTTGGCCGGTGTGGAGGCAGTGGCTCAGCCTTCTGTCTGGGTGCCACCGGCCGGCCGCTGGTGTGGCATCGGTTGGCCGGTGGTCTGGACAGAAGGATGCCTTCTGTCCAGGCCTCCATCGGCTGGCCGGTGCTCTTCCATCGGTTGGCCGATGGACTGAAAATCAGTCCACTTTGGCTTCTTGCTTTCTTGGCCCAATTCCTTGGCCACTTGAAATCATGCCTATTATCCAAAAACACTTAAAAGAGGATTATATATATAAGTGAGTGATTGTGATCATGAAAATCAAACCACGAGGGGTACGAGAGGTACAAAAATCTCCCCCTATTTTGATGATCACAATCACTAAAACAATAAATGTAAAAACTGAAATGAAAGGCATGATTTAAAGGATAAATTGAAAACAAGCAATGCATGAGAGAAAGATTTCTCCCCCAATCAACCAAGAATTTCTCCCCCTTTGTGATTATCAAAATAGCACGGGGCATAAAACTTGATTGAGGGAATAAGGAGATTTTAAACCAATTGAAATTTTTGAAATTTGAATTGAATGTTTTGAATCGAAAATTTTGAAATTGAAAATTTTGAAATGAAAGTTTGAAATGAAAAATGAATAACAGTTTGAATTGAATGTTTTGAAATGAAAAATTGAATAATAGTTTGAATTGAAAGTTTTGAAATGAAAGTTTGAATTGAAAGTTTTGAATCGAAAATTTTGAAATTGAAATCAAAAGGGCATAAACGATCCTAACTCCCCCTAAATAAAAACAACAAATCACCGGGGAGAGGTTTTTGAAACCGAGACAAATTTTGGCCCAGAGAGACTCACTAGAAGGGATTTTTCAATCCATACTTGTCTAGTGGCGGGTCTTGTCCTAAAAAATTCATTATTAAAGGAAATAGTTTTGGGCCTACCATACCGGGCATTTTTGCAATCACATTCATAAATCATGTGCCCGGGTTTTTTACAATAATTGCAAAATTTAAATTGGGAGCTCCCCCTTACAAAAATAGTGGCTGCATGGGAAGAGGAAGCTTGCTTGGAATAGCCAAGCCCTTGGGTGGTTCTAGATACACGTTGGGAACCTAGTAGTTTGGTCAGATTTTTTTCCCCTTGGGTGAACTTGGCTAGAGATTCCCTTAGATCTTTGATAGTTGATTCCATAGACTCAACATCGGGAAGATTTTGGATTTTGAGGGACAATTCTTCCTTCTCTTTGAGAAGTTGTTCTTTTTCGGAAGAAAGTTTTTTGAAATTCTTTTTTAAAGCAACAAATTTGGAAGAAAGTTCGTGAAAACCTTCCTCCAATTGATCTCTTGCAAATTGGAGATCCTCATAGGATAAATGATTGAGAGAATTTGAATTTTAAGAACAAGAGGAAGAGGATTCGGAAGATGTTACCTCATGAAATGCCATTAGGTATTTGTTACCGTTGTCACTCGAGGAGGAGGAGGAGGAGGATGTGGAGCTATCACTCCATGTGGCCTTGAATGCCTTCTACTTTTCCTTTTGCTTGGCCTTTTTCTTGTTGAGTGGGCAATCGGGCTTGTAATGGCCTTTCTCACCACACCCGTAACATTTTACCTTGGGCTCGGATTTTTCGTCGTGTTTTTCCTTTCGAGCCTTGCGGGATTTCTTCTTCTTGTGCTTCTTCATAAACTTGTGCATCTTGCGGGCAAGATTCTCCATTTCGGAATCGCCGCTTGAAGAGGAAGAAGATGAGGAGGAGGATGAGCTTTCTTCTTTTTGTACCTTGATGGCGATGTTCTTTGGAACTTTGATCGGTTTGCCTTCCTTTTGAGCTTGCCTCCTCATGGTGATCTCATATGTAATGAGGGATCCGATGAGCTCTTCGACTGGCATATTCTTGATATCTTTCGCTTCTTGGATTGTCGTCACCTTCAGTGCCCATGAGCTGGGTAGGACCCAAAGAATCTTTTTGACCATCGTCTCTGCAGACACATCATCTCCAAGAGATTTTCTTCCATTGCAAACGTCAGTAAAACGAGTAAACATTTCAGAAATAGATTCATTTGGATGCATGGAGAATGATTCAAAATCTTGATGAAACATATCTAATCGAGTATCCTTTACTTTTTTGGTCCCCTCATGGGTATCCTCCAAAAGTTTCCAGATTTCATGAGATGAGGTGCATGTGGAAACTCAATTGAATTCATTTCGGTCAAGGCCGCAATGAAGAGCATTCATGGCTTTCCCATCAAGCTCGAAATTATTTAATATCGGCTTGGGTCCATTTGGATTCATCGGGAGAGGAAAGAGAATAACCATGCATGACAATTCTATAAATAGGGTAACCTATACTTCTAAGAAAAGTGGTCATGCGGGTTTTCCAATAAGTGTAGTCGGTTCCATCAAAAAATGGAGCACGACCCAAGGAATAGCCTTCGGGGGCGAAGGAGGAAGAGGCCATCACAAAGGATCTTGAATTTGAAACCGGTTAGGGTATTACTCAAATTTTTCCTCTGATACCAATTGTTGGGCGGAGAAAGAAAGGAAGTGATGGCAAGAGGGGGGGTGAATTGCCTTTTAAAAATAATTAACAATTTAAAATCAAAGTTAAAATTGCAGCGGAAATAAAAGAGGCAATACACAAAACATGATAACGGAGTTCGGCTTAAACCAAAGCCTACGTCTCCGCTCCCAACTCAACCGTTGAGAGATTTACTACCTCTTGCTTTTTAATGGTTTTAGCATGAAACCCACTAGACTTTAAGGTTAGTCTAGAACCTATTACAGCTTGCTTTTAATGGTTATGCAAGAACTAACTTGCTTTTAATGGTTGAGCAAGAACCCACTAGCCTTCTTACAGGTGAAGGCTAGCTCACCTATGACTCAAGCCTTTTAAAGGGAAGGCTTGACTATCCTCTTCACACCTTGAAGGTGGTGTGAAAACCCAAATGAAAGGGAGATGAGAGAAGAGAGGGGTTTGTAGGCACAAACCCAAATTAAAGCTCAAAATGATAAAACAAGAAGAACCGTAATGGGGAGAAGCCTTGGGCGACAAAGGATTGATGGAGTTGATGAAGAGTGCTCCCAAGCTTCTTTGGTGGAGCTCCTTGGATGTGGAAGTGTGTTGGAGCAAGTGGGGCTCCTTGGAAGGAATGCGCCGGAGGTTCGCCAAATGATCAAAAATGTGTCCGTGGGATTTCTTGGCTTAGTTATGGTTCCGGTATTGATCCCATAGGCTTCTGGGGGTTCCTAGTCCTTTTTTTATAGAGGGGGAACCCTCAAATGGCCTTTGGGGGTCTTCGGAGCCGTTGGAAAAGGATTCGGAGCCGTTGGGAGGCAAGTGGACCAGCCTGGTCAAAGGCCCAACGGCTAGTTTGACTGGCTCCACCGGCTGACCGGTGCTGAGCCACCGGTTGGCCGGTGTGTGCAAAATGGGAGAGGGCTCAGGCTCAGGCTCCACCGGCTGGACGGTGAGGAGGCTACCGGTTGGCCGGTGCTGAGGCAGTGGCTAACACTGTTCTGGCTGGGTGCCACCGGCTGGCCGGTGCTGAGGCCACCGGTTGGCCGGTGTGGAGGCAGTGGCTCAGCCTTCTACCTGGGTGCCACCGGCTGGCCGCTGGTGTGGCATCGGTTGGCCGGTGGTCTAGACAGAAGGATGCCTTCTGTCCAGGCCTCCATCGGCTGGCCGGTGCTATTCCATCGGTTGGCCGGTGGACTGAAAATCAGTCCACTTTGGCTTCTTGCTTTCTTGGCCCAATTCCTTGGCCACCTGAAATCATGCCTATTATCCAAAAACACTTAAAAGAGGATTAGATAAATAAGTGTGTGATTGTGATCATGAAAATCAAAACACGAGGGGTACGAGAGGTACAATAATCTCCCCCTATTTTGATGATCACAATCACCAAAACAATCAATGTAAAAACTGAAATGAAAGGAATGCTTTAAAGGATAAATTGAAAACAAGCAATGCATGAGAGAAAGATTTCTCCCCCAATCAACCAATAATTTCTCCCCCTTTGTGATTATCAAAATAGCACGGGGCATAAAACTTGATTGAGGGAATAAGGAGATTTAAACCAATTGAAATTTTTGAAATTTGAATTGAATGTTTTGAATCGAAAATTTTGAAATTGAAAATTTTGAAATGAAAGTTTGAAATGAAAAATGAATAACAGTTTGAATTGAAAGTTTTGAAATGAAAAATTGAATAACAATTTGAATTGAAAGTTTTGAAATGAATGTTTAAATTGAATGTTTTGAATCGAAAATTTTCGAAATTGAAATCAAAAGGGCTTAAACGATCCTAACTCCCCCTAAATAAAAACAACAAATCACCGGGGAGAGGTTTTTGAAACCGAGACAAATTTTGGCCCGGAGAGACTCGCTAGAAGGTATTTTTCAATCCATAGTTGTCTAGTGGCGGGTCTTCTCCTAAAAAATTCATTATTAAAGGAAATAGTTTTGGGCCTACCATACCGGGCATTTTTTCAATCACATTCATTAATCATATGCCCGGGTTTTTTACAATAATTGCAAAATTTAAATTGGGAGCTCCCCCTTACAAAAATAGTGGGTTCATGGGAAGAGGAAGCTTGCTTGGAATAGCCAAGCCCTTCGGTGGTTCTAGATACATGTTGGGAACCTAGTAGTTTGGTCAGATTTTGTTCCCCTTGGGTGAACTTGGCTAGAGATTCCCTTAAATCTTTGATAGTTGATTCCATAGACTCAACATCGGGAAGATTTTGGATTTTTAGGGACAATTCTTCCTTCTCTTTGAGAAGATGTTCTTTTCCG
Organism: Viscum album; assembly: GCA_963277665.1. Taxonomy (NCBI): domain Eukaryota; kingdom Viridiplantae; phylum Streptophyta; class Magnoliopsida; order Santalales; family Viscaceae; genus Viscum; species Viscum album. Next base: position 1,430,336,619 of record OY728155.1, on the reverse strand, counting down.
GAAGAATGTTTTTTGAAATTCTTTTTTAAAGCAACAAATTTGAAAGAAAGTTCATGAAAACCTTCCTCCAATTGATCTCTTGAAAATTGGATATCCTCATAGGATAAATGATCGAGAGAATTTGAATTTAATGAACAAGAGGAAGAGGATTCGGAAGATGTTACCTCATGAAATGCCATTAGGTATTTGTTACCGTTGTCACTCGAGGAGGAGGAGGAGGAGGATGTGGAGCTATCACTCCATGTGGCCTTGAATGCCTTCTTCTTTTCCTTTTGCTTGGCCTTTTTCTTGTTGAGTGGGCAATCGGGATTGTAATGGCCTTTCTCACCACACCCGTAACATGTTACCTTGGGCTCGGATTTTTCCACATGTTTTCCTTTCGAGCCTTGCGGGATTTCTTCTTCTTGTGCTTCTTCATAAACTTGTGCATCTTGCGGGCAAGATTCTCCATTTCGGAATCGCCGCTTGAAGAGGAAGAAGATGAGGAGGAGGATGAGCTTTCTTCTTTTTGTACCTTGAAGGCGATGTTCTTTGGAACATTGATCGGTTTGCCTTCCTTTTGAGCTTGCCTCCTCATGGTGATCTCATATGTCATGAGGGATCCGATGAGCTCTTCGACCGACATATTCTTGATATCTTTCGCTTCTTGGATTGCCGTCACCTTCGGTGCCCATGAGCTGGGTAGGACCCAAAGAATCTTTTTGACCATCGTCTCTTCAGACACATCATCTCCAAGAGATTTTCATCCATTGCAAACATCAGTAAAACGAGTAAACATTTCAGAAATAGATTCATCTGGATGCATGGAGAATGATTAAAATCTTGACGAAACATATCTAATCAAGTATCCTTTACTTTGTTGGTCCCCTCATGGGTAACCTACAAAAGTTTCCAGATTTCATGAGATGAGGTTCATGTGGAAACTCGATTGAATTCATTTCGGTCAAGGCCGCAATGAAGAGCGTTCATGGCTTTCCCATCAAGCTCGAAATTTTTAATATCGGCTTGGGTCCATTTGGATTCATCTTGAGAGGAAAGAGAATAACCATGCATGATAATTCTATAAATAGGGTAACCTATACTTCTAAGAAAAGTGGTCATGTGGGTTTTCCAATAAGTGTAGTCGGTTCCATCAAAAAATGGAGCACGACCCAAGGAATAGCCTTCGGGGGCGAAAGAGGAAGAGGCCATCACAAAGGATCTTGAATTTGAAACCGGTTAGGGTATTACCCAAAATTTTTCCTCTGATTCCAATTGTTGGGCGGAGAAAGAAAGGAAGTGATGGAAAGAGGGGGGGTGAATTGCCTTTTAAAAATAATTAACAATTTAAAATCAAAGTTAAAAGTGCAGCGGAAATAAAAGAGGCAATACACAAAACATGATAACGGAGTTCGGCTTAAACCAAAGCCTACGTCTCCGCTCCCAACTCAACCGTTGAGAGATTTACTACCTCTTGCTTTTTAATGGTTTTAGCAAGAAACCCACTAGACTTTAAGGTTAGTCTAGAACCTATTACAGCTTGATTTTAATGGTTATGCAAGAACCAACTTGCTTTTAATGGTTGAGCAAGAACCCACTAGCCTTCTTACAGGTGAAGGCTAGCTCACCTATGACTCAAGCCTTTTAAAGGGAAGGCTTAACTGACCTCTTCACACCTTGAAGGTGGTGTGAAAACCCAAATGAAAGGGAGATGAGAGAAGAGAGGGGTTTGTAGGCACAAACCCAAATTAAAGCTCAAAATGATAAAAAAAGAAGAACCGTAATGGGGAGATGCCTTGGGCGCCAAAGGATTGATGGAGTTGATGAAGAGTTCTCCCAAGCTTCTTTGGTGGAGCTCCTTGGATGTGGAAGTGAGTTGGAGTAAGTGGGGTTCCTTGGAAGGAATGCGCCGGAGGTTCGCCAAATGATCAAAAATGTGTCCGTGGGATTTCTTGGCTTAGTTATGGTTCTGGTATTGATCCCTTAGGCTTCCGGGGGTTCCTAGTCCTTTATTTATAGAGGGGAAACCCTCAAATGGCCTTTGGGGGTCTTCGGAGCCATTGGAAAAGGCTTCGGAGCCGTTGGGAGGCAAGTGGACCAGCCTGGTCAAAGGCCCAACGGATAGTTTGACTGGCTCCACCGGCTGACCGGTGCTGAGCCACCGGTTGGCCGGTGTGTGCAAAATGGGAGAGGGCTCGGGCTCAGGCTCCACCGGCTGGCCGGTGAGGAGGCTACCGGTTGGCCGGTGCTGAGGTAGTGGTTGACACTGTTCTGGCTGGGTGACACCGGCTGGCCGGTGCTGAGGCCACCGGTTGGCCGGTGTGGAGGTAGTGGCTCAGCCTTCTGTCTGGGTGCCACCGGCTGGCCGCTGGTGTGGCATCGGTTGGCCGGTGGTCTGGACAGAAGGATTCCTTCTGTCCAGGCCTCCATCGGTTGGCCGGTTCTCTTCCATCGGTTGGCCGGTGGACTGAAAATCAGTCCACTTTGGCTTCTTGCTTTCTTGGCCCAATTCCTTGGCCACCTGAAATCATGCCTATTATCTAAAAACACTTAAAAGAGTATTAGATAAATAAGTGAGTGATTGTGATCATGAAAATCAAACCACGTGGGGTACGAGAGGTACAACAAAATTTACAGCAATAGGAATATAAAATTACATCCCCCAACATAACAAAGAGGATCTTATGGGAAGTGACATAAAGATGAGTACATAAAAAGAAAGAGAGGGGTTGGATCTCTTACGAAAATTCGACAGCCTAACGACGCCAATCAAAACATCCAAATGTTTTAATGAGAGAAAATAGGTTCTATCATCATATGAACATAAAAAATTACAGTAATAGGAATATAAAATAACATCCCCCAACATAACAAATAGGATCTTAAAAGAATTTACATAAAGGAGGGTACTTAGAAAGAAAGAGAGAGGTTGGATCTCTTACGAAAATTCGGCAGCCTAACGGTGCCAATGAAAACATCCAAAATGTATTGATGAGAGAAAATAGGGTCTCTCATCATATGAACATAAAAATGACAGTAAGAGTAGTATAAAATAACATCCAAATCATAGGAAATATGAGCTTAAAAATAATTACATAAAAGAGTGTATTTAAAAATAGAGGGGTAGGATCCCTTACCTCAAGTCTGAATTGTCTTCTTCGTTTCTTTATATTCCTAAATAATAAACCTTGTTCAATTTATAATTCCATAAGGACCTCTTTTAAAAATTAGTATTCAGTTCATATCACATATTATAATGTTATAATAATTGGTTAATAATGTGAGTTCATATCAGACGTTTTTGTCGGTGTTTGGTACATGAATCAAAAATGAACATGCTTGAAAATGACTGTCCATGTAGTTATAAGTGAATCATCACCAGAATAGTATTAATGATTTAAAAATCATATATATCCAGTACATATTCAGTTTATACTACTCTATAACATTTTGAGATAAAAATAAATGAAATGAACCATTCATGGAGATGGTAGGCCGTATGTATGCATGAACGCTACTTTCATTTCTTTGTCATATTAATCGAATTAAAAATAATTGAGGTATTTATATATATTATAAATCCATTATAATATATATGTATTATATGTCACATATGTTCATTGATTTCATTATTTATACATTAGATGTATTGCATGAACGAGTCACATCACTTGAGGGGCGGTAGTCCACACTTCCTCGTATGAAATTATCTCATTTGCACAACATGAAAAGCATAAATCCATGTTTTAAATATAAAATTAAGAAGCATATAGAAAATATAAATACCATATATATCATATATAAAATATAGTGACATCATAATGGCCACCATGAAAGGTGTTAAGAGAATATTGAACAATCATCGCTTCGTGAGGCAGAAATTTGCCATCCACAGAAATAGTATGTTCATTAACCGTTAGACGAAGGTGTGTGTAAGTGTAGCTCGAATCCTTCACATAACAACATACTAGTATATTAATTATACTAGTTTTGTTACAAATTAAAGTAATAAAAAGATTTTAGAGGGTTGATGAAGCAAAATAATACATAAGAACACAAGAGATGACAGTACCTTTAAAACGGGTAACTCTTTTTGATTTGAGCTCAAAGGCTTCCTTGGGAAGGCTTCTGCCAAGATTGTGGAATATAAGAGTAAGAGAGGGATGTGGAGAGACAAAATTGGTAGGGTTTGGCCGAGACAAAGGCTTTAGAGGTGTGGGTAAGGTGGTAGAGTAGGGGTAGTTTATAAGAGGAGAGGAGGGGAACTCATGGAAAGTTATAAAAGGTTACCTTATTATCAATTTCTTTTCAGATTATAAAGGTCCCAAAATTATATATTTAAAGTATAAGGTAATAAGAGTTCGAAATAAACCCATCCAATAGGTTTTTGGAATGTGTAGGTATTATATTTTACCTTATCTTTTCATTTTATTTAAATTGTTAAATAATAAGGTAATCACTACATCATCATGGTGTCATATATAATTTAATTTATTTAATGTCTAAAAATTAGTAAAAAAATATCATGATCCTGGAAATCATTTTATCTTTCTAATGAATATTTATAGTCAAAAATATGACTTTTATAACCCCATTTAAATTTTTTTTAGTAAAACAAATCATGTTTGTGATATTATTATTTTAACTTTAAATGAAAACTAATTAATGTCATTTTCCTACCAAAGTGGTTCCATGGGGTCCCCAAGTTGACCCATGGATTGTCTTTGTCGTCCATGACACATAAAAGAAGGGTAGTACATGTTTCAAGGTCATTTTATATTATTAAAACACAATTTTTACCTTAAACTACACTAATTACCTCTAATCGCGATTAAAAACTTAAAAGTTACTATTCACCAAAAAATCATTTTAATCCCATTGAACCACCTTTTACTACCTAATGACAGTCATGTATGTCAGATTTTTGAAATTCAAGACACAGAGGTGGTAAAATTTCATTTAAATGAAAAATCAGTTTTTTAAGTACCACTTAGTGGTTTCACTATTCAACAAAAATTGAAGTTTTTCCGAAAAATACCCAAAATTCATCATAAGATATATTTGATATTCCGAATTCAAAAGTGATGTCTATTTTACAATATTAAAAATATATATATTTCATTAATTAATTTAATAATTAATTCCCACTGTCAAAACAAATAGCGTGTTTTTATAAAACAAAAAGTATCAAAAGATTGACACTAGTTTAAGTCCAATTTCAAAGTGAAATTCATTCCAATGACCACTATTAGAAAAATGGTAAAAATGTATTCTAATTTCACTTTAAGAACATTTTAAAAGATAATCTAATCATATAAAAAATTATATTAAAAAGTGGTTTTGAATTAAAATACAACATTTTTCACTATTCATTAAAAATGAACATTATCTGAATAATAAAAAAAAAATTAAACAAAGTAAATATTGATGTCAATATTCTAAATAGGGATTTTATTTTGTCAAATAGATCATTTAAAATTTTCAAAAGTATACTTACAAAGGGTTCTCCATCAAAAGGTGGTTAATCGACGTTTTAAAGAATATCAGAATATTTATGCTTAAAATTGGATTTATTTGCATTTTACGCCTCTAACATTTATTGGATAAAAGTAAAAATATTTGACAAACATATATAATCATTTTTTTTAGTTCTGTTCTTTCCCGCCATTAAATGTCTAGGAGTAAACTACCATCTAAAATAATTTTTCTTTATTACTAGTGTGCAATGTAAGATTTCAAAGAAACTCTTTGTTTCATATCGGGTATGCTATAGAAACCCCTATAAAGTATAATTAACATTTTTTTCACAAATGGGGATATAAAAAAATGTCATATTATTTATTTACCTCGGGTTTACAGCCAGTGTATTCACATTGTATGGAATGTTATATTCCATCACTATGGAATATAATGGCATCGAAACCCTCTATGTTATAGATACCCTACATAGTGTCATAAATGTGGTTTTATGGGCCATCCTAAGGGATTTTCAGACCATTCATCCCATTCCAAAAAGATGATAATCCACAACACCTTAACCATAAAGGGTAGAATGAGTTGCATGACATCAGTTGAGGATTTGTAGTAGTACAAAAATGATAGGCTCAGGATGAGGTTAGTTGGGGTAGCCATAATCCTAAATATCAGTGTTATCATAGTGGTCCAGCTGATGGTATTCCATATATAGCATAGGGTTTGTGATCATACTAGTTAAATGCTTTATAGGTGGCACCTAAATATTGAAGTGTGGGTCATTCTATAGTAAGAGTTAAGATTCTAATATAATATTCGATCATATCATTATTTTTTGATATTATCTCTTCTTAATAAATTATATCATTATCAACAATGGAATTTCATGGGGTGATAATTATTCTCTTTTATGGTGTGAGGACACTGGACACACTATTGGGAGTGTTTTTAGAGGTCATACCCCAATTTAAGGAATACCACATTGGGGTAGGTAGTTATCTTGTTTTATGGGATCTCATCAAACTATAGAAAACATGTTTCATTTTAATTCATAGTATGTATTGGATGTTTCAATTTCATGTCTATATGGACAATTATATCCATAGGGTGACACTTACATATTCATAGGGTGGTATTTATCAACACAAGGGTAATTTGAAGGACTAAACCAATAGATATGGAAAATAGTATCATGGGATAGGTGGATTGAGCACCCATATTATTAGTATTTTCATGGTCAATCATGTTATATACCAGGGTCACATTCAATATTTAGTAAATCCATTTAGTGGTGTAATTTAGGGATGTGTTTTCTTTCATACCATTATAGAAAGAGTTAGAGTTTACGATCAATATTTTTCTCACAACTGCAACAATATATATTCATCCATATAAGGTAGAACCAATTGAGATTTATTATTTTAGTATAATATTGGAGGATTTAGAAACTTAGGTCATTATCTGACCTAGAACATCATCTTTTGGTAAAACCTTTCATTTCTCAAAGAAGGCAGAAGGCAACCTTTGACATTTATTGCTTACAGTTGAATAAGATAATGGCTAAGAATTGTTATACACTATATTGAATAGATGATCACATATACCGGATCTGAGGAGGTATAGTGTTTTAAATGACCATCAAGAGATTCTCCTATCATTATGAGAATGATATACCAAAATACATAAAACATTCTGATATTTTTATTCAGTTTTATATTTTTTATTTTCTCATTATTCTATTATGTCATTCAAATGTGTCCACGCATTTCATGGATAGGATGAATATGGTTTTGACACCTAAATAGATTTTTTATTTGTTGAATTCATGGATGATGTCATTGTTTATTCATTGAATAATCAAAATCTGTCCAAACACCAAGAAAATATTTTGAGTATAATATGAGAGAATCTGTTGTAAGAAATACATTTAATGTGACGTATTTGGAATGACAGGATTAACATATTAGGTCATATTCTTCTAGAACCAGTGGTATCTATATACCAAAATTACATTCTTACCATTGTTTCCTTGGATAAACATAATAATGGGTTTGAAATACGGATTTTGAAGGGGATATAAATTTATTACAAGCATTTTATATGTGACTTATTGTGTATTTATACACCAAAAACTAGTCTTATGATGTTGGGTGTGATGTTCCAGTGGAAATAATAATTATAAATTTCTATTTAAGAGATAAATGTAAGAATTACTTCTGCACCGATTTCTACATTTTAGAGCCTAGAAAAGGCTATGTTGTGCTCTATGATGCATCAGGCATTAGACTATGCGAAATACATATGTTGGTGGGTCGAGATGTTTTTTACGAATCTCAGTTGTTGAGACCATGTGATAAAAATTACTCAATTCATGATCTCTAGATGGAAGAAGTCATCCATGCCTTAAATTAGTGGACACATTATCTGAGGGATGATAACTTTTTTGTGTATGTGTGGCACAATATCATCGAAAATATCGTTACACAGCAGAAGTGAATCATATAATGTGAATATGGTCTGAATATCTTTAGTATTTTTATTTGAGATTCCTATATGCTCAAAAAGGGTAATTTTGTGGCTGATGTCCTCAGATATAAAACATAGGGAAATTACATATTGGAATTTTTCGATGAATTGAAATTGATGTCATTATTTTATAAGTATAATTGGGAGTTTCATGAGTGTCACAAGTGTTCGTGTATTATGAATGTAATTGATACCACGACTCTCCTTGATTGGGTGAAGAGAAAATAGTTTTCTGATCCTGATGGGTTGGTCCCATGAGTGAGTATTTATGGAATGGACTCACTTATGTTTTGTTCTATTTATGGAAATGAATTATTATATATGAATGGTTTTTTTGTATCCTTGGCCTTGAATGTGGAACTTATTTGAGATTCCCAAAATTCTAAGTATGAAGTTGATCTATGAATCTATAATATGTAATGGGATACATATCCCAAGTATTGGAGACCTTAGATGAAACACCATATATCTTGTTTTATTACTCAGTGTCCGACCTATCAATAGTTTTAGGTGGATCGTTTCTGGATTCCAAGCCTACTATATCCCTTAATGTTTTCGAAATAAAAATTAGAATATGTTGTGATGGGTTTCATATTCATTTTACATAATATTACTCTAGGTAAAGACACATTTTGTGTAGTCGTAGACCTACTGAAGAAAGTATCCCAATTTTATAATATCTAAAATTAATTATCAATTTATGATATTAGAAGACTATATTTCTATGAGACTATATGACTATATTTTTTCCCTTATATAAATCATTCATATTGATATGCTCATTTCACATTGAAGTGTGGAAAGTGGTTAATGAGAGATATGAGTATATATCTATTGATAAATACATGTTTTTACCCTCATACTAATGTCTAGTAATAAAGGATGATACATGTTTTAGAGGGCACAATCCGAGCTTGTTTATATGATTTCTAGGGATCTATGGAAAATCATATCCACATCACCATGTTATCCTTTAATAATGGATTTCTAGAGATGATTAAGAGGCATATGTATGTGAACTTGTATGGTAGGTCATGTTTTTTACCCATATACTATTTAGAGGCAGGATATGGATCAATATTAGGTAAACATCATATGTATTCGACTTCATTAATGGTTCAAATGAACAGAATGAATTTTTTTTCTCCTTAGTACAAAAAACAAATTCTATTCTGATCATCATTATGGACATATGTTTTTCAAAAAAAGGGATTTATTTTTCATATGGGTATAATATTGGCTTCAATATAGATAGACATATAGTAATGTGTAGTAATCAACTAATTTTGTCTAGCCTTTTGAGATCATGGATAGTGTTAGGCGGGTACCCGATCCAATTTTTTCATTTGAGGTTCCCTTCCATGAATGAATTATTATTTTTCTCATAGAATTAAAATTATCTTTGATAATTGAATCATATATTAATACCTATGAGGTTTAATGAGATGTAGATTCAGTGATTGAAGAGTATCACTTATTCATCATTAAATAGGGCATGAATGATCTCTATGGATGGTATTTCACTTCATTATAATATTCCTCACATCAATGTATTATATAAGATGATACATGGGATTGGGATACTAATGTAAACGCTAAGGGGATGGATTTTCCTTAGATGGTGTTTTTCCACACATCGAATGCAACTCAGGGATGAGTTATTTTTAATGTGGATGACTGTAAGAACATAGTATTTTAATGAATTATATAACCTCAAAATTTCAATCTATTTCCTTATCATGGAACTAATATGGATTCATAATAATTCAATGGATGTTTTGGGGTTTTTTGGGGCTTGTTCAGAGATTAGAACCCCTTCCGGTGGAATAAATAACTAGTCATTGTATTTAGTAGAAACCATAATGTCCAAACCACACGGTTTATCCAAAATATGTAATGTTATTTGGAAGTCAATATAAGGTTCATAGATTTCCCTAAATACAAATCCAGATTCTTAAATTAGTTAAATATTTCTACAATCTTCATCATATCCAAATAGCATGGTTGGATTACAGTTACAAAATCCAGCGACCAGACCATAAAAGTTACGTTTTGAGGATGAACCTCCAACACAGTTGGCACCTGGCTTGGCCAACTATGCAACCAAAATATGAAACACTATAATTTTGGTGTCAAAATAACATTTATCCATTATGTAAATAAAATATAAACACATATATTATTTTAATTACTTAAAAATATTACTAAGGATTCGACCTCCCATGATGAACTCTTGTAGCCCCCTATTCATAGATCATATATACCTCTTTCTTATGGTTACCGATCAAAAAAAATTGTTTAACTCCTTTGACACCTCTCAATAAGATATAAATTCTACTACCTTATATTCCTTATTTATATTTTCATATTTTTTATTATTTTTTGTGAACACTATTATATATTATTTTTAGGGAATTGATATTTTTTTCTTATGATCTAAGACAAAATATGTTGTCATATTAGAGAAAAATATTTCAAGAGGCATAAATAATATTTATGATTAAATTTCATTTAAAATATCTTTATTTATAAATTTACATACCTAATTTAATGCATATTCAATAATGATTTTTTATTAAATTCTTATGTCATTTGTATAATAATGGTTCTGGTATTCAAGATATGGTTTTATATGTTCACCGTGTTTTTAGAGATAATGAGCACAACATAATCTATTCATGAAGGGTAATTCACTTGCTAATATGTTGTAATTTTTTTAATTATTTTTCCTAACAATTGTATGTGATGACATGACCATGCTAATGGAAAGTCAATTTTAATTTAAATGAATGTTTATTTTTCAATGGCTAGAGCATATTGATTATAAACAACTATCACATCACCCTTCGAAGGTAAGTGTTTTAATTTAATAAATGATTCTTAAATAGTATACTAGAAGGAACATTGATATATCTATTTTCGTAGCCAAATATAATTGAATGTTAATAGGTTGAATTATCATATTCAATTTGAATTGATTAATGAAATGAAACAGAATGAACCAAATGGATGATTAATAAATAAATTTATAAATAGATACATGTCCTTATTATACTTTATAAATTTTTTGAGTTTTAGTTGAATGGACCAAATAAATTATTAAAAGCAATTATTATTACATGGTATAGGATTACATTAAATATAAATGAAATAATTATATGCATCATTTTTTATATAAAAGACATGAACATTACAAGAATGTTCATACACTGGATATTGTTGAATTCCCAACAGAATGCTTTTAGCACTTTGAGGGAAAAAATATGATTTTAGGATCCACTTTCCATGGGAGATACCCACCATATAATATTGTGCTTTTATAGTAGTTCATTACCTAAATGGAAGAATAGGATCCCTTAACTATTTTCATGATATTAGGATTCCAAAAATACACTTCTTAGATTTCTGTTAACATAACACACCATGGATTAACCGTATTTGTCTCAATCATTATTATCATGTGATTAATATGGAATAGCACAATGAATTCAGATACAGTCATCTTTTGTAGAATTCCTTCAGTGTCCACTTGTATTACACAAAACACCTTTTTACCAGACTGTATTCATTACTAAAATTAGTTGGTATGCCCTTGAAGTCAAGGGTAGCTTGGTTTGTAACAACACAAACATTTACGAATGGAATTAACCTTCTTATACTTATTTCATATAGTATAGAAAAATACAACTCATAGAAAACCCAATAAAAAGACTATTATTCTGAGTGAAAAATGAAATGAGTGGTATTATATAAATTAATAAACCCATAATGATGGAATAATACCTTGACTGTATAGAATAGTAATACTACTATTAGTAATAGTAATATGTCAAATAGTGTTAGAGAAATAAGAAATTAATGTATAAATAAATTATATAAATAGTGAAACTTAATATATGAAATAATTATATTATGTTATTTAAAATTAATATATCAAAAAAGTATAAATTAATTGTTGTTATTTTTGTGAATAATAAATATATATATACTAATTATAATTATTTTAATTATTTTATAGAATATTTATATTCATTAAATATATTTATAAATTAATAACTTTTAATATTATAATTACAAAATAATATTATGAGACTTCAACAAAGAATACAATATATTATAAAATCACTTATAATATTACTATTGGTATTTTTTGAAAAGATTTTTATTTTTATTAAATTATATTTTTCATATTTATTATTAAATCATTTTAATTAATATATATATCATTTTTTAAATCTACACATCGCAAAATGTTTTGGGTCAAATTTGTAGATTTTTCTAAAATAGTCCATTCTCGGATGAATATATAATTTCAAATATTTACGATAAATACAAGAATATTTGATTCATGGAAACTGTATAGCCAATGTAATCATCATTATCTACAAATCTCCAACCATGAAATGTTAGTTAGTCTATGGAATCTACACAATTATCATTGTAATGAAAAAATAATAAAATAATTAAAAAATAATTAAAAAATACCCCTCACCTCCTCTATAAATACCACCCTCATCACCTTTCATCCCCATACATCAAAAACCATGGATAATGTCTAAATACATTCCAATTATCGTATCAATACTCTTCATGCTTTCCAAAATCATATAGAATCCACAAAATATTAATCACATTTTTTTAATGAGGTTCACAAGGAGAAGATGCCTGAGAGGTAAAATAATCCTTCATTTTTCTTTAATTTATTTTATTTTCTTATCCAATATTTTAGTCCCCTTTAATAATTAGAAATTTAAATTAATTATCATACGTATCACATAATATCTTATTTTTAATGAAATAACCATCACAAAAATTTTCACATGCCCATTTATTCTTAAAATAAAAACATCATCTATGATGAGCCAATTCACCACCTTCATGGACGATGATTTTTTGTTTTCCATTACAATATTAATGGATGATCATAAAACCATTACTATGGATAAATCATATATTAATTAATTTACTATAAAAAATACAGTCTTTTTGATCCAATGTATAAATATAATCATAAAATAATAAAAACTTCTTCATGATTGTCATAGAAACAACCAAAATAAATTAAAAGTTTTCATTAACAAATAATCTTATAAATATTTCTCAAATATGAAAACAAAATGATGTATAAAATAATGGATGTATATTAATATCATTTTATCCATTTCACATGAATCCTATATTTATACATAAGGTAACCATTCATAAAATAGTGAAATTTATGCTATCGAGACATCAAAACTAAACATTATTTCTCATCCGAGTGGCCAAAAATGAAATTAATAAAAAATTTATAAAATAAAATATATCTGAAAGGATATGAATTTTTCAACTAATGGATCCAAATTTTTTATATAGTATATTAAGTAAAATTTTGGAGTTCATTCATGTAAAAACACAGACCTTCTTTTTATGTATGTTTTTCCTTTTTCTATTGTTTTTGAGAAAAGTTTAGTTTCTAGAAATTTTTTAATTACACGTTGTGTACTTTATGAGTACACGACGTGCACTTAATTGCCGCATGAGGCTGTGTGCAAGATGTGTAAGAGACACACACATGGTTGTGTGGGGTGACATGGAGTCCACCTAAAGCACAGTATGGAATCAGTAAGTACCCACCATGTACTCCTAAAGTACATGCACTATATTTTGTTTTTTTTTCATTTAACGCATTAGGGTCGCGTCTGACTAACAGAAAACCCTTCTTGTATCATTGGTTAGTCCGTGAGTGAGGTTACGGTCATAGATCATTGACAAGCCCCTGAGGATCCATTCATCCTCCAATTCTAACATCGTCATGTGCATTGGAATCAAATCAGTGAGTTTTTCCTTCTCCTAGTGCTTCGCTTTCAAATTCCTCCTATTTTCCAATTTATCATCGGTTGAACATTTTAAATGTTTTCTTAGATCTATGATGTTATAATGTGATTCAAGGCTCATGGTTCAAGTATATCAACCTCCAAACATCAAGGTAGGTGGTTTGTGCCATTATGTAGAATTTATTTGAGTATTTTGGGAAAATTCCACCAATACCCTTGAACGAGGTATTGCGTGTTTCCTGTTTTTCCCTTGTTGATTGCTTTCTTTTCATATATATCTGAGTACATGATATTTTTTTGAATAGGGTAATTTTACTATGCTTTGGATGTTTTCCCATGCTTGTTTTTTCTGTATATCACTGTTTTTTCTAGTTTTCCCTATTAAGCTATTTCCAGTTCCATGCCATGTTTGAAAGATGGTATGACTGTTCTTCCATGATATTATGTTGTAGAATTATAGCCATGTAGTTTTTGAGGTTCATATTGTCTGTTACGTGATGCGATATTTATTAACCTTACACAGGGCTGTAGGAACCGAGCATAATATGCCATAAAGTGAATGGGTGTACGGGCTTCACCAGAGTGTCTTTATAATATGATGTGAGATCACTGGGGGAGTTGACATTTAGTGTTTCCTCAGAGTGTCTTTAGTTCCTCGACCTGGGACACAGGGGTAAATGTGATGTTGAGTGCTTCCCCAGAGCACCTTTTTTATGATACGAGACTATAGGGGGAATTTACGGTGAGTGCTACCCCAGAGAGTCTATTCATTAGCGGATCCATTGGAGTGAGACTGTGTGTTCCTACTAGAGGGTTGCTAGTATTTTTAGATTGAATCATAGGGGTTAGGTTGTAAGAACTACTTAGATGGTTACCTATTTGTTCTACTTTCTTTAGTGGAATCTTACTTGTTGTAAATTATATGATATAAACTGTGGATTGTTTGCTGCTGAGTACATTCATGTTTATTGATTTCTGTAACTTTACCTGCCATATATTCACTAACTGTTAGGCACAGATCTTCGGGTGGTTTCCTACTGGGATTTTGTCTCAAAACCTATTTGGTTCATGCTTTGTGGCCCAAACAGATTGTATTTTTTCAGTAATAGATAAGGGAAAGAACCCTTCTACTTTAGGTTCTTGATTACATTGGAGCTGGAGAGCATGGGACCAAGCTGAGGCTTGCGAAGCTTAGGAGATGGTTATACGTTTCCTTTTATACTTGGGTTTAATACTGTATTCATAAATTTGACTTGTTTGGGTTCTTTCCTAGACACATATGCATCATGGATCATTTATATATTTTTCCCAGTTTTTTATCTATCAGTCTTCCTCTACTTACTATTGTTGGATATTTACTACATTCAATATGGTATGATTGTTTGTATGCTGCAATGTTACTCTACCAATGATGGAATAGTTTCCACATTATCACACCCAAGGCCCTCTCTACCAGTTTGTAGGCTCTAGAGTTTGAAGAAATGTGATTGAGGCCATGTGACCAACCAGGTACGGGGTTCCTCTGGGTGGCTTCTTGAAGTGGGGTGTTATAAATTGGTATCAAAGGGAGGTTTCGATTATCCAACCTATGGATTATGGGACCACATAGAACAGAATTTGGTGGATCATTCCTTGGTTTCCTTGTTATAACTTGTATTAGACACCAAACCTTGAATCGCAGGGAGTATGTGCCCTCATGGAATGGATTTTGGAACCTCTACACTAGTTTTATTTGTTTTCTGGTCTCCAGAGAAGTTTATGAGGATACTATCTGAAAAAACCAAGAATACACTGCATGTAATTTATGAATACATGTCGTGTAGTCTATAGACGTGTCACTGACATTGTGAGCAGGGAAATGGGGTTGTGAAAAATCATGTAGTAATTTATCATTTACTAGTTTAGCATGCCTTTTAGTATGAAATAGGTACCTTGGCTGTGTCAAAAACAACACATGACATGTTATCTTTTCATATACACGTCGTGTCTATATTTTACATGGCGTGTAGTCTGATCTAGGTACCCGAACATGTCACGAACAACACGGGTTGGTGTTACCCTTTCTCGTACACGCCATGTCCATCTAGAAAGACATCTTGTAGATTAATCCATGTGTCAGGCCGTGTCACTAACAACATGGGCCAGGTAAGGCATGTCTAGTGTATTCCATGTCTTCCTTGAACACACCGGGTATTTTTGTCTTAGAGGAGTCGTGTGGCTAAAATGTGTAGAAGGACTCGGGGTTGGAAGAGGATTCAAGTAAACTCCAAGTTTTAGGACTACACACCGTGTATTTTGTGTGATAAACGACATATTTAGGTATAAGTACATGCCCATGTGAATTACTAAAGGGAACACACTATGTAGGGAAAGAACATGCTGTGTAGTCATGTTTTTCATAACATGAATGCCTTCTTTTCCCTGTTCATTCTTGTGACTCCTATTTTTCAGTCCTTGTTAATCACAAATATATGGTGTGTGTTTGTCATTGCAGAATAATGACACCTAGACATCCTCTAATTGATCTCTAGACGTAGGGGAGTGATCATATGCCTGATATGGTTGATCAGGTACTTCCTGTATATCCTCCTGTTGTGCCAGTCTTGGCACCAGCGACAAAACTAGTTGCAGGTACTGATGCGTATTTTATAGAAGGATTTTTTTGATGATGAAGACTTTTCATGTATCTTTGCCTCCTGCCTCGACTATGGAAGACTTTACATGGGATTTCTAACAGCAGCATCCTCCCACCTTCTTAGGGGAAGGAGGACCTCAGGCTGCAGAGTCATGGCTAGAAGCCATGATGATGATCATCAAGCATCTAGAGATTCCTCCAGAAAGGTATGTCAATCTCGCTACCTACATGCTATGAGACTCCACCAAGAGGTGGTGGGACATGATCTCACAGATGAGACATTAGCAGGTTATGGCGTGGGATGAGTTTTAGCGCTTCTTTTTTGACTACTTCTATCCGGAGACCCCGTGGGCCATCTGAGGCCTCGACATCATGAGCCTGGAGCTGGTTAATCATTCTGTCATGGAGTAATCCTCTCGTTTCACCGAGCTTTAGCGTTACACACACATCTAGGGATGAGACATATTGTTCTTGGTAATACAATTTGAGGATGGTCTTAGATGGGATATCTGCTCACAGGTGAATATCATCAGGCTGACTTCCATCACTTCTATTCTCAACTAGGAACTAATTGAGGTGTGAAATATAAGAGATTATATAGATAAGATCCAGGTCAGTTCCACTTCCAGAGTTAGTTCTTCACCAGCTGAAAGCAGGAAGCATCGTAGGGAGTCTACATGCGGTGATCTGAGGCAGCGAGACACATCTATAGGTAGCCAATTTATATGCTACCAGGGTGGAAGAGCTGTGAATATGATGCCATAGTACCAGAGAGACCCAGGGGAGTGCTGATATTGCAGATAGATGGGTCACCTTCAACACTTCTGTCAGGTTTTCTCACAAGCAACTGGTGACAGAGGTTCATCCTTGACTCCTCGTTCTCGAGTAGCGCCACCAGTTTCTCTCCAATCTGGGAACTAGAGTTCTTCAGGCCATTTGTGCTGAGGTGGAGGTCAAGGCCATGGTGATCAGTCACTGGTCATTCAAAAAGAGAAGGGTGGATCAGCTCCGAGTGGCTAAGCAGGGGTAACATGGTTGTGGTACATGTCAGGCTTTTGTAGTAGAGAAAACCATGCAGGAACATGATCTCAGACCACCAATATGCTGATGTACGATCATAGTAGCCTTAGTTTTTTCTATTTTTTTTCAAAACTGAGACATCCCATATAATTATCTCTATTTCTATTGAGGAGATTCTTGGGCTCTGCATTTTTTCCTCTATCGATACTCAGGCTCTAGAAAAACCGTTGGGGACTAGATTGGTTAGTGTAATTCAGTGTAGAGAGTACCCTATTGAGGTTTTGGGGTGTCACTTCTTATGGGATCTATATTTACTGGAGATGACAGGCTATGATTTCATTCTCAAAATGGACCGGGTAGTTCCCTTCCACGCATTCGTAGACTGTTATCAGTGTATGGTGAGTTTCATTTCACAAGAGGGTTAATATTTTCTTCATCGAGGCGTTTGGGATGTCCAGGTGTGTAGAGAATGACCCAAGAATCATGGGAATGGTAGGTTTACACCTCTGATTACTAGTCAGTATATAGATGACCAGTGGACTTCACATTTAGAATTTCCTCCTGTGGTGGATTGTTTCAGGGTTTTCCTTCCAGCCGACATTTAATGTTTTCCACTGGAGCGTGAGGTATACTTTTCTATTGATTCTTTTCCAGTAGTGGAACTAGTGTCTGTTCCTCCTAATAGAATAGCTACACCTGAGTTACAAGAGCTCAAGAAGAAGTTTTAGGATTTGGAGGAAAAGGGGTTCATCCGACCCAATACTTCTCATTGGGGTTCACCTGTCCTATTTACGAAGAATTCATACGAAATCCTTAATCATTGTGTGGATTATAGGCAGCTGATCTAGTTTACGGTCAAGAACCGATATCCCTTGCCAAGGATTGATGGCCTCTTTGATCATCTTCGTGGATCCCTGGTGTTCTTGAAGATCGATTTGAGGTATGGTTATCATTAGTTGCACGTTAGACCATCTGATATACCACTAACTGATTTCCAGAGCATGTGTGGTCTATACAAGTATATGGTTATGCCTTTCAGCCTCCTGAACATGCCTAAAGATTTCATATCACTGATTAACCGAGTGTTCCATCCATAGTTGGATTTTTTTGTGGTGGTTTTTTTGGATTCCATCTTGGTGTACTCTCACACTCGACATGACCATGCTACCCTTCATTAGATAGTTTTTAGTTCACTGAGGAAGCATCAGATATATTATTAGCACACGAAGTGCCACTTTTGGATGGATCATATTCACTTCTTCGGCCACGTTATGTAAAAGATAAGAGTATCAATGGACCAAAGAGAATGTGATAGAAGAAGTTTTCTGGGAGCATCTGAAGAACATCTTTGAGGTTCAGTGTTTTTTAAGGGTGTATGGATACTATAGACTATTCATAAAAGACTTTTCACGCATAACATCACCACTGACGGGTCTGACCATGAAGGGTGAAAAGTTCTTATGGTCATATTATTGTGAGTAATCCTTTTAGGATATAAAAGAGAGGTTGACTTCAGCACCGATACTAGTCTTCCCAAAGTCTAGAAAGTGCTATAATGCTTACTATGATGCCTCATGTATTGGGCTGGGAGCTATGATTATGAAGGGATATGGGGTCATTTCATACGGGTATCGGTAGTTGAGGCCACATGAGAGGAACAACCCAACGCATGATCTGGAGTTAGAAACTATTGTTCATGCCTTACTCTATTGGAGAAATTATCTTCTGGGAGAGGACATTGCAGTTTTCACCAACCACAAGAGTCTCAAGTACATATTCAATCAATGTGATCTGAATTTTAGATATCATAGGTGGGTTGAGTACCTACAGTCCTTTGACTTTGAGCTTGTCTATACGCTAGGAAAGGGAAACATAGTGGCTGATGTGTTGAGAAGTACTCAGATATAGGCATTTTAGGAGGCCAGTAATGAGTGGAAACTTATGGATCTATTCTCTGAGATGAATTTGGAGGTGCAAGATAGACTAGGATAGACTTTTCTATCTTCTGTAGCTATTACCTCTACACTTCTTGATAGGGCATGGATGAGTAAACTATTAGATTCTGACAGCCCAGTCCTGAGGGAGAGCATGCTAAGAGAGGACCCTATTCCAGGATGGATAGTAGGAGAGGATGAGATCTTTCATTTCCAGAGACTCTTATGGGTTCCAGTAGACAATCGTCAGGAGCTGATTTGGGATTTTCATTCCTTAGTCTCGGTAGTTTATCCTGGTGTCTCCAAGTTGTATCGTGATCTACACTGCTAGTATTGGTGGCCAGGTATAAAGAGAGATGTTTCTGGTTTCTTCCTTAGGTTTTCAACATATTAGTAGGTGAAAACAAATCATTAGCAACCGACATGTCTTTTACAGTAGTTACCCATTCCGGAGTGGAAGTGGAACGATGTCACGATGGACATTGTGACCAGTTTTCCAAGATCACCTCAACAGAATGATGCTATTGAGGTTTTCATCAATATAATTAAGAAGGTTTCTCACTTCTTGTTGATCAAGGAATCCTTCAGGGTTGACGAGGTAGGACTGTTGTACATCTGTGAGATTGTATGTCTTCATGGATATCCACACTCCATCCTTTCAGATAGGGATGCATGTTTTACTTCTCGGGTCTGGAAAGGGCTATAGGATGATTTGGGTATGCATGTGCTTCTATGTAAAACCTACCATTCTCATACAGATGGTCAGTCCGAGCAAGCGATTCCGGTGCTTGAGGATATACTTCGTACTTGCATAATGGATTTTAAAGTTTCTTGGAAGACCAATATTTATCATGTGGAGTTTTCCTACAATAATAGTTTTCAAAGAAACTATTCATATGGCACCTTCTAAGGATTTGTACGGTAGTCCATGACGATCAACCTTATGTTGGCTAGAGGCAGGAGAGACAACTTTTCTGGGACCTCATCTTGTTCAGGAGACCACAAAGCAGATAGAGTTGATTCTGAAGAGGATGGATATTGTACCGTCTTAATAGAATTCATATGCTGATCATGAGAGATGACCTCTAGAGTTTGAGGTCAAGGATTAGGTTTTCTTGTGTGTAACACCAAGGTTGGAGCACAGGAGTATTAGGAGACAGGGTATGATTTCACTGAGGTATGTCGGGCCATTTGAGGTGTTGCTGAGAGTTGGATTGGTTGCCTATGGGTTGCAATTACCTCATATGTATAAGGATATGCACGACGTCATCCATGTTTCGTAGCTCCGATGTTACATTTTAGACTCATCACATGTCATTCAACCTGAGGACGTTAAGCTCAAGGTGGATGCATCATTTTATAAGCATCCTATCCTTATTATCGATTGTAATATTATGGTTCTTAGTGGATGGTCTGTTCCTCTAGTATGGGTGCTATGGCAGCATAGGCAAGTACAGGATGAGACTTGGGAGAGAGAGTCCGATGTACGATTTCAGTGGCCAGTACTTTTCAGGGTTTATTCTTCTATTCCTTGCTAGGAAAATTCAGGGATTAATTTCATTAAGGGGGGAAGTTTGTATGAACCCAGAGCTTCTTTTCATGTATTTTTTCCTTTTTTGTAGTTTTTTAGAAATGACAATTTTATAGAAATTTTTGATGTACACACCGTTTACTTTTTGTGTACATGTCAGGTACTTTGTTGTCCAGTGAGGCCGTGTAAGAGCCACACGCACCGTCGTGTGGGGTGACGTGGATGACACCTAAAGTGGAGTAAGAAAATAGTATGTACATGCCATGTACTCCAAAAGTCCAGGCCGTGTATTTTTTTTCATTAAACGCACCGGGGTCACGTCTGACGGACAGAACACCCTTATTTTAGCTTCGATCCATCCAAGAGAAAGGGTACGACCATTGAACTTCGATGATCCACACAACCTCCATTCATCCAATAATTATATCCCCGTCGAGTGTGTTGGAATTGCATTGGTGAGTTCTTCCTTCTCCTAGAGCTTCGCTTTCAAAATCTATATCTTTTCCAAGTAAACGTGGGATTAACATTTTATAATTTTTCATAGATATATGATGTTATAAAGAGATTCAAGCTTCGTAGTTCATGTATATATATCTCCTAACATCGTGGTAGGTGGTCTGTTCATTTTTTTAGAATGTCTTTGAATATTTTGTGCAAATTCCACCAATACCCTTGAACATGGTATTGCGTGATTCATGTCTCTATGTTGTTGTTTTCCTTTTATTCTTATATTCCTATGTAGAAGTTATTTTCTGTTAATAAGGTAATTATACTATGCTTTCGATATCTTTACCATGCATGTTTTTCCTATTTATGACTATTCGGTCTAGTTTTGCATGTTAGGCTATTTCCAGTTGCATGCCTAGTTTGTAGGATGGAGTGACTGTTGTTCCTTGAATTTATGATGTAGACCGCTAGAGAAGTAGTTCTTGATGTTCACTTTGGCCGTTACACAGTGCGATACTTAATGACCTAACACAAATATGTGGGATCCTAGTGTAGGAGACAATAGGGAGAATGGACCAAAGGGCATCTTCAGAGTGTCTTTATAATACGATGTGAGACCACATGGAGAATTGATGTTGAGTGATTCCCCAGAGCACCTTTATTATAATACCAAACTATAGGGGGAATTTACAGTGACTGCTTCCCGAGAGAGTCTATTCTTTAGCTGAACCAGAGGGGTGAGATTGTGTGTGCCTTCCAGAGGGCTTCTTGTACATGTAGGTTTAACCATAGAAGTTTGGCTTTGAGAACTACCTAGATGGTTTCCTATTTTTTCTACTTGCATGTGATTCTATTTACATGTTGTAAATTATATTCTAGAAATTTTCGATTGTTTGGTGCTGAGTACTTTCATGTTTACTACTTTCTGTACTTTTACCTTGCATATATTCACAAACTATTAGGCATAGATCTTTGGGTTATTTCCTTTTGGGATTTTTTCTCACAACCTCTTTGGTCATGATTTTGGGCCCTAACAAATTATATTGTTGTAGGTATAGATAAGGTAAAGCATCATTCTACATCAGGTTCATGATTGAATTGGTGATGGAGAGCATGAGACCACGCTGAGGCTTGTGATGCTGAGAAGTTGTTTATCTGTTAGCATTTGCTCTTGCGTTTAGTACTTTATTCAGAATTTTTAATTTTTTTGCTGCTTTCCTAGATTCATATTCATCATGCATCATTTATTTATTTTTCCCCGTTGTTTATTTATCATTCTTCTGATGTTTACTGTTGTTGGATATTTACTACTTCTGGTAATGTATGATTGTTTATATTCTGTTGTGTTACTCTGCCAATGGGGGCATAGTTTCCCCATTATAACTCCCAAAGCCCTCATGGCTATTCGGCAGCTTCTTCCATTCGGGGAAATGCGCTTGAAGCCATGTGATGAACTGGGTAAAGGGTGCCTCTAGGTGGCTTCCAGAACTGGGGAATTACAATTCATATATAAGTTAATGTGATTCCCGTACCCAAATTCTTTTCATTGGGTTGTACCAATATCGTGATCCATTTTAGTGTGTATATTCGTTTAATATTCCGGAAAAATAATTTATTATTTCATCTATATTATTTTGTTTATATAAATATCTCCAATATAATATTATGAAATCTAAAACTAATTCTCAAAGTGAAATCCTCTTTTATAAATATATCATGATTAATTTTCAATTATATATTTTTCACTCAAGAGTAATGATTTAAAAAAATATGATCATATTTATTATTTTGGAAACACCAATGATTATTCAAGAATAATTAATCTTGAAATCCTTATGAAACCAATACTCATACATTGATTATTTCATGGTTATTATTGATAGATGTGTAATGCAATATTATATAAATTTTATGATGCGACTGGAGGGCCCCGAATTATATAACCCACTAATGTATTGGGTAATGTTATGTTTCTCATAAGATAAGGTGTATAATGTGTGAACATGATTCAATATTTCTTCAAAACAATGATTTTATGATTATGAATATTTATTATTCATAGAAATCATTATAATTTGTTTCGTAGAAATGATTTTTTTATTATACCAATATTTTATGCATGGAAATGATGATATCATTAGTCAAAACTATATGTCATATTTTACTACTAAGACATGATGTTTTATTTTTTTGCCTTTAAAAATTCCATTCTATTATGTAACACATCCTATCATAATCATAATTATGTTCATATGAATCTATTATCTAATGATGATTATTCGCAACCATATTATATCAATTCATTTTCTTTGTTCATCCTTTTACATGGAATTTTTCTCAGACATTTTTATGTATATCCATAGAAGATTATATATAATAATAAAAACAATAGAAATTATGTTTAATGATGTAGGATTTAAAGAAATGGGTTTTATTCATTATGTTCTAGTTATGTATAATACTAAATATCCCAAGAAACAAATACTTCATATCAATGTTTTTAAAAATAATATTCAGTTTGTCATTAATATAATGTATTATTCATGTATGAATAATGTAAAGTCTCGATAATTAGATTGATGTCACTATTTGTTTCATTTTAGAAATAATATTTTAAAATTTTAGTGGAACCCCTTAGGATAATACTATATATAGATATATTATTGATGAATCATTGCTTTACGAAAATTAATAACTTAGGTATCTCTTAAATTGTTTATTTAGTTTTAATTTCATAAAAGATTAATTTATTCATGAATTTGTAAATACGTTTGGTTAAAATAATTCAACGATATAAAATTTTTGATATCATGTTAATCCAAAAAACATTAAATTTGAAGGAAATTTAAACATTTTCTTGAATGAAGGCCCCAATTCCATGGGAGGTGGAGTTCAAAAAAAACATGGTGAATTATACCCAACTATCTAAACATTAAAATATAAACCAAAACCATGTATAACATATAACATCACTTTTGAGGAAAAAAATATCTATAGAATATTTTATTAAGAAATTACCAACATCATTTAGTGGATATACTGATACATTTAAGGTGGAATAGTAGGTAAACTAAATGGAGAAGTTCTTTTTAATGCTCAACTATTAAGAGAAGATAAAGGTTACACTATCGGTTTTTCATTAAAATGTATAAGAATTTCAATTATGTTTGTTAATAATGAACACTAAGTCAATGTTTGTAATGGAGGAAATGTAGTTGGAAGATTTTATTAACACATTTAATATTAATTATTTCCCTTTTATCGATTCATAAAATAACAAAGAATGGATTTATAAATCTAATGAAAAATGAAGGTAAATTTGACAAAGATTACGAATAAATATTTACATGGATTTCAATCTATGCCTCATATTTTTTATCAACAACGATTGAAAAATTGATAAAGTCTATAGTGGGTTAAAACGAAACAATAAAAATGATCTACTTATCTAACAATTTTGGAGTGATAAATCAGTGGATTGATGTTTTCTTAATTTGGGGGTGGATTTTGGAGAATTGACCCATGGTTATGGAGTTAATAAAAATAGTATGTCGATTCATGTTGGAGTTTCTAATATAAATTGTGGAAGGAATGATTAACCACTCAGATGTCAAATTTTTTGGAATAAGGATCATAGAAATTTTCTCAAAGGGATTAGAAAATGTTTCAAGTATGAGAGAAATGTCAACCATGCTCTTTAATATCAAAGATACATGAATAAGGTAGAAAATGTGATATTGGTAAGGGGAGAACCACCATTGGTTCCATTCAACAGCTATAGAGAGAGATAAAACTATGTATGTTAGTTCACTAAACCTTGTGTCCTTAAGGGTAATCAATTTCACCAGGCACCAAAGTAATGTGTTACAGCTTATTAAGTAACTAGTACTGATGTGGATAATGTCACTGAAAACATACAAGGTATACATCTTATTAAAATAAGATATAAAATGTATTATTCTACTTTCATTCAACACATTCCGGAATATCCAACATGTTTTCATGAGTTATTGAATCAAATACGAAATACCTATATTTAGATATGTATGAAAAATAATCATGTGGTGATATAAGTGAAACATAAGTGTTTGAGTCTTCTCACATTAGTGTTTTAGGATAATTCTTCAAATGAATATTTTTATAATTAACATGATAGAATTTGACTCCATACTACGAATGGATTGTATCACTTTTTATAGAGAACACATCAACTATATGTAAATTGTAATATATATTCACATTCTAAACCGTCACATTATACTATAAAAAATGATGGAAGATCATGAATCTCATTTGTAAATACCGTCAATAGTGTTGGTGTTCATACCATATGAAGACGAATACCCCAAATTCGATTAGTTAATGGAAGGTATCAAGTTGGGGGAAATTAAATTTTTTAGGGAATATATTGATGTATTTCAGTAAAGGGTACATGGAAATCCCTAGAATATGAGGTAGTGTTCTCAGTAGAATATATTCCTAGATCCACTACTATTTCAAAATTTTCCTAATGGATGACATCTATCAAACTGCAGGATTTATAGAAGTAGTAGTATGAGTACATGTATAATATTTTCATACTCCCTAGTGAAAACTATGTGGTGCGCCATTTCTCTTTTAAAAAAATTAATAATGTATGAATACCATAATGTATTAACTACATGGAGAACAATAATACCATCATAAATAAAATGTATCTACTTCCATTGATTGATAACTTATTCTATAAACTACAAGGAACTAAGTACTTATCAAATTTTTATCTTTCTTATAGATATCATCAACTAAAGGTGAATACTTTTGATATTCAATGTAAACCATTCCATACTAAAAATTGGAATTTTTAGTTCCTATCGATTCCCTTCAAAAATAAAAATTTACCTATGATCTTCATAGATTTGATGAATTGAGTCCTTAGAGAATACCTTCACAATTATTTGGTACTTCATATCTAAAATATTATCATCTTCTCCATGAGAATGTAGTACCATGAAAAACATTTAAGTATTCTGTTGATGGTGATATGGAATGTTAAAATGTATTCAATGTTAGGAAACTATGAATTTTGGATGCAGTATATCACATTTCATGGGTAATGTGGTCACACATGAATATTTATAGAGTCATACAAAACATTTTTATTAATTAATTGGCCTAACACCCTAGTTTCATGAAAATTAATAGTTCTCATATATTATAAGGGTACCAAAGTTGTTTCATTATAATTTTCTCAGGATTTAATATCCCACTAACTAAGTTAACATCGAAGGAGGTAATGTATGTCGAGAAAAAAGAATGCAAGAAAGGCATCATTGAGCTTATGAAAAGACATCTCACAAAACATGTACCTACACTACCAAAAAGTGAAAAAGTTTTCCTGATTTACCGCAATAATTAATAATTTTTTTTTGGTTTATGTACTAATGAATAATTTTAATTTGATAGCCTACACCTCATGTAATATTAAGATCCCTGAGCGTAGCTACCCAACGATTGGTTTTGGGATAGATGCGATGATCATGCCCCAAAAAATAGGGAAGAATTTCATATATCGTTTGACTATGACATATATACAAATAAAAAGTGTCTTAAGAAAATAGTAATATATAAGAAGATAAATTTTAATATGAAATGTGGTTAGTGATAATCATGGAATATGATTTACTATTCACTACCATCAAGGAAATGCAAAGAAGGAAGTTTCTTGTCTTAATAGAAATGAAGCTGCTACATTATCCATGATTTATATTGAGAATGATAAAATATACATGGATATAAAATTATTTTAT
Source organism: Viscum album (assembly GCA_963277665.1). Taxonomy (NCBI): domain Eukaryota; kingdom Viridiplantae; phylum Streptophyta; class Magnoliopsida; order Santalales; family Viscaceae; genus Viscum; species Viscum album. The sequence goes on along the minus strand of OY728155.1, from coordinate 1,430,309,470 downwards.
TCAGAATGAAAAACGACAAGGAATGCATCATATATATACAAAATTATTCCCCAACCATATATCCAATAGAATCACAATGTGGGAATGATTGATGATCTATAGAAACAAATTATAGTAAAAGTGGAAAAAAGGTAATCTAAAAGTGTTCCAAATTGATAGTAGTGGTAATATATAGTCTAGACCAATTATTTTTGAGTCATAATCAAATGATCCCAAAGACATCTTTTTGATAATGTAAATATATCATCTTTGTCGATCAAACCTAGAAGTATGAGGATGTACAGTGACCATTGAGAACACGTATAGGGGGACAATATGTAGAAGAACATTGGGTGGTATATTGGTATGTTATCAAGATAATGAAAAAAGATTGAATTTTAAAGGGATGGTGATTCCAATTAATATACCCATGTAGAAATGGAAGAACATCACATGGAACTATTTTTCTGGTCTCTTAATGCAATACAAGGGAAACAATTCAATATATATTGTGTTGGGTAGACCCAATAATACTAACCAACATATTTCCATTTTAGAAGATGAATCACTAGAATAAAATGAGATGATATATGTTAAGGAAGTATAAGGGATTTATGGCATTCCACTTTCAATATTCTCTAATCATGATACAAGGATCACATATAAATATTAGATATGTCTCCAATAAAAATTCGGTATTGAATAGAAATTTGGGACTACCTATCACCCGGAAATATATTTCCAATCTTAATGAACTATATATACACTTGAGGATATACTGATTTATTTTTTCAATTTAATTCAATGTAGGATGTCATCATAATATCTCATTGTTTGAGTTATCATACAAATATAGATTCTAATGGTTATTTTAATTGCTCCATTATAAAATTTTTATAGGATGAGATGTAGAACAAAAAAAGTCTTGGATTATGTTGGTGAACGAATTTTGATTAGACCAGAATGTATGATATATATGATAGTAAATTATCATGTAATACAACAACATATCAATGAAAATTTGATTCTCGAACGGATATATGAAATCAATGTCCAAAGGGACATGGAGTTCCATCTTGGAGACAATTTCATCCTTTAAATATAACCATGAAATAGAGTCATGTGGTTTGGAATGAAATTGAATCTTAGACCACGGTATATTATCCCATTGAAATCATTGATCTCATCGGTGTAGTGGCCTATCATATTTTACTCCAACCAATAAGGGATCATGTTCATTATGATTTCATTTTATCACACCTAATTACATAACTAACCATATAGATGTAGAAAATCACGAGGTGGTACAACATTGTATTGACCTCCCATATGAATAGAATTCGTTAACGAACATGAATGATAGAGAGAAATTAAAATGAAAAATTATGACTAACATTTTCAAATAATTCTGGAGGAATAATATGTATGAAGTGAAAATGTGAAAACCAAATAAATTTGTGGAAGAGAAATACCCTTTCCTATTTTCACCATAGCTTCTATAAAAATATCAACAGAAAATTTTCAAAAGGGGGAAAATGTGATAAACCAGTCATTTAATAATGGAAATTACCTTCTTATTATTAGGTTTTATGGTATAAAACACATTCAATACATATAAAAACCATAAAAATTTATTCTCATGAGTGAAGAAGAACATAGTAGAATTTTTAAAAACTAATGAACAAAAAATTTTAGAGTAATATCTTCACTTTTAGAATAGTAATCTGACCATCAGGAATTTTAATCTAGCCATTATAATAGAAAAATCACTATTGAAATTATAAATATAAATATTGAATATTTTACATTAAAATTGGAACTAATTATATAATTTTATATGTAAATAAATGGTTCACAAAAAGATATAATAATTATAGTTATAAAATTAAATAATATTTTTTAAATAAAATTTTATATTCAATATAAATATTTCAATGAAAATTTATTCTCATAAAATAAATTCACAAATTAATATGTTGTTTTATTATAATTATAATATTATTTTATATTTCCTTAATTACAATTTTGATGTGTAATAAAATCAGTAAAAATATTAATATAGTTTTTATGAATAAATATTGACATTAAATATAATCTCCAAAACCTTTTAAATAAATTTATTAATGGGAATAAAAATTATGAGATATTTTTTAGACAAAATAATAATAAAATGAAGAAAATATTCAAAACATATCTACTCCACCCCTAAAAATACAAACCTTAACTTCTATTCTCCTCAAAACTAAAATTAATTAATTTTTGTATAAATTCAGATGTATTCTCTTCCTAGGACAATACCCAACCTCCATGAACAGATGTTAGAAAAAATCCCAATCCCATTTTCCTTAGGGAGTTTCTCAAGGAGATGATATTAAGGAGGTAAAATCCTATTAATTTCCACATTACAATGGTGATAGTTAATATCCTCATTTTAATATGAACTCCAATAATTATACTCAATGGATCTGACCGTGGAACTATGAAAAAAATTTCTGAATAATAAAAAATACAATATAACTCATTGAAATTTCAATAAATTAACATATTAAAAAGATATAAAACTAATTTTATAATGTTATGATATTATAAATTGTGGAATCTAATTTGATTATATTGGATATTAAGAACAATTTAATAATAAATTTAGTCATAGGTTAGGTGGAAAATAAATGTAAACTGAAATTCATTGGGTTTTACATATGTCATCCCACATATTAGTGTGGATGTTATATTAATATTCCTTAACCATAATTTCATTTTCATCCCTTTTTATTTTAGGGATATTCAAGATTATGATTTATATAACGAAAAATATAATGATTTTTTTTCAAAATAACTATTCTATTCAAATAATATCTTCATTCATCTTGAGTTGCCTCTAATTTTATATACTATGATAATTTTTAAAGAAAATATGTTCTTCATTTTGGCTTTGGTAATCCCAATATTTATCCATGAAAGAATTATTTATGAAGTTATTGTGCAACCATTTCTTTTCCTAGGGTTCTTTCATTGTTCTGATTATTATATATTCCATGGATGATTATATAAATATTAAAATATTTTCTCAAGGATCATAATTATATAACACTTTAATAAATTGGGTAATGTAATGTATCTCATGATATAATATAAATTATGAGTGGACATGATTATTTAATTCTCACAAAGATGTTGTTTCGATAAAGAACATATATTATTTATGGTCACATGGGAATTTTTTTTCTCACAAAGATGATGTAATTATTATGCAAAAATTTTGGTAGGACCATGATTCTATTATTTTCATAGATATGCGTGGAATTTTACCATAAATACATGATGTTATATATTCATGCATTAAATAATTCCATGCCTTTACATATATTTATTACTATCATTATTATGATGTTGATACCATGATTATTGTATGATGATTATGATTATTCTCTCCAAGATTATGTTGATTCAGGTTCCTTATTGATCCTATTACTGAGCATTTATCAGTAACCATTCATGGATGTATATCCTCATCAACTTACGTGAACTAGGGATATATTTATATTTTAGGGATAAATAGAGAGGATTTAAATAAATTTTTATTTATAATTATGTTCATGTATTTAAGACGCAATGTTTAACAATACATTAAACCATTGAGTCCTGTGAATCTAATATGAATATTTTTTTGTATCATTGATATAATTTAATATTCATATAATAAAGAATAAGGGTTTCTATATAGCTATACCTTGAATCCTCCATTATCATTATTAAGACATCGATTAGAATTTATAACACAATAATTATATATGATCTACCTATTATAAACTATAACAAAATTTATTAAATTATTAAATTTTCAGACACTTGATGATTATTAAGAAGGAAATATGTACTAAATTACATTTATATATATAAATTAAAATTGTTTTAGTTTATATTCTCATACTAGATTAGACATAAATTAGTGGTTGTGGCCTACTAAGATTTATATTACATCCTATATGAATTGTTATTAGTATATAGGAATATTATAATTATGAAGTTATTTATAAATGGAAGCATCCGTCTTTAGACCCCTAACATTTAATTTTTATTAATGACGGTTTCATTGTAGTAGATGTTAGGGTCAGTTCTTGGGATGACGGAATTTTTTTTTTATTTTAATTTTTCATCAATAATGATTTCTATGATTCCATTTATACAATTATTCCATATTATTAGAGGCATGAAAAGAAATTACCAATTTATTTATGATTTATAATATCGATTTTGAGTGTTATTTTAATTTTCATCGTAGTTAATGTATTCATAAAATGATTCATTAGTTATTTTTTCATTTCTCTACTACTTATTCATATAAATTCAATATGATCCATTATTCAATGTTGGAATAGTGTCCCCAGAATCATTCCATTGGCCACTATTTCTAGTTGGAAACATTTTTCAAATGAGGATTTGTGCTTGACTCCATTTTTCCGACCGTGTTTTGGGGACCTTTGGGTGGAACCAAGATCTGGATGACACAATTTTTATTCTATAATTTAACTTATATGTTATAAAATTTATGACCATTTTAGGAAAATTTTTATATGTTTCTGATAATTTTTATATTTCATATTAAGAAAATGATTTTCTAAACAATTATATCATAAAATGTATCTCACCCTGTATAATAATATTTGTATAATGTAATTATTTTATTTCATACTTTTTAAATAATGTTTGCATCTGTTATTATCACATGACTTGTAAGACTCAGATTATATTTCCATTTACACATTAATATATTTAATATCAAAATAAATATTATATTTCCTATATATATAAATGTAGTACGAATGGCCCCCGAGTCTCCGTGTTCGCTCTCCCATCTTACTAGGGTTTCCCAGCACTGCCTCTACCTCTGTCTCATCGCCCTCTCGTGTTGAGATTCCTCTGGTGTCCCTACTCATCTTCCCTTCCTCTTGTGTGCTTTCTCGGATGCTTCCAGGGAGATTCCCCCTATCTATTTTGGCTCTATCCTCATCTCGTCCCTTTGAACTCCAATCTCCTTCCTCCTCCTTTTTTCCTGATCTTTTCTGCTCAGCTTTGATGGGGTTTCAGTTCAATTTTGTGATGAAGAATTCTATTTTCGATGTGGTTTTTCCGGCCCGGAGTCGGTTTTGTGATGAAGAGGTCCTTGTCTGCTCAACCAGCTGTGATACCAAATGTCGATGCAAATATCCTAGATGGATCTGGCGCAGAGGTAACTATATTGTTTTGGGATTTGTGGTTCAGTGTTTGTAGGGCTTCAAGGTGTTGTCGTAGCTAGGGTCTTTTTGTTTTGTTGGATTCGTTTTTATTTATCTGTTTACTTGTTTCTTATGGGTTTTTTCAGTTTCTTTTTCTATGGAGTTGGAGATCTGATTCACATTTGTGTCATTGAAGATGGTTCTCAAGATGTTTCGTTGGGCCCGACGACGGTGGTCTGTAGAATCTCCTTGGCTTCTCAACCCGCTATGACCCCAGGTTTCTATTCGACACTCCTAGTTGGATATGGAGCAATGGAAACTATGTGGTTTTGGGATTTGTGGTTCATCATTCGAAGGTACTCAAGGTTCTGCCAGAGTTGCAGTTGTCTCTGTCCTTGATGTTTTTTTTTCATTGTGATGGTCTATTTTGGGGTTGTTTGTTGTGGCCTATGGAGGTGGATGTCGGTGATGAAGGCATGGTGATGGGATGATGTTGATGACGTGTATACTAGACGTGTCCTTACTCAATGCATTAGATGCACCTCAATCGCTTGCATGATTTGCGTGACTTGCGGTGATGCTTTGAATTTTGAAACTGGTGTGTGACGGCAGATGGCGATGTGACTTGGTTCTGTTTAACTGTTGTTTTTTGAATTCTGTAATGTCTGTTTGTGAGGGTGCCTGGTCACTTGGTTTCTTTTTACGGTTTTCAATTCTGTAATGTCTGCTTATGAGGGTCTGACTTGAAGTGAAGTTCTAGTTTTGTAGGTTCCCACATACCCTAATAGTGGTTTTTTAATAAAATAAAAAAAAGGATTGTGGTGGTGAAATGTAGTACGGGAAAATTTACAATGATTTGATACATTTAAATAATAAATTTTAATAAATAAATTTAATATATTATAAGAATCATCCTCTGACTAATTTAGGAAGTATTCCTCGTTTATATGTATTAATTACTTATAAAATATCTATGACATTATTAACATTAAATTAAAAATGATATATTATATTTTTTTCTCATTTAAACAATGATAAAATATAACCATTTTTCCTCCATATTTATTATACACTCTTTTTTACAAATAACATAGTCTAATGCTTATAATTCATCGAAAAAGGAAAACCATTCAATAATAGTGTGTAAAATGAGTCATGTTTTTCTAATTCATTATTAATTAAATACATATATATGTAAATTAATTTATATTCATAAAATATTATTTATATGTATTATGAAGTAGTATGTTTTCCCCTTGTAAAATTAATATAATTGTATTTATATAAAGATGAAAAAACACACATATATCTAAACATGATGCATAAAAATGTTATATAATGGATAATAAATTAAATAAATATGATAATGATTCCACATGGGAATATTAATTGTTTATTATATATTATTAATACAGAATGTTCTATTATATTTATAATATTAATGTCCTCCAAAGTTTATAAAATACTACTTATTCTGAATTTTCCCTATAAGTTGATAGAAATATATATCTCAATTTTTTTTCGAGACACAACATTTTAGTATTAAATGATTGGATGAAAAAGGAAATGAAATTAAACAAATTTTCTTTTATTTTCTATAGTTACTATTTTTATGGTCTTCTTATCATTGTAAAAATAAAAACTCTCTTATTAGCCACTCTCAATCACAGGCTAAAAAATTTTATATTTTATAATATAGTAAAGTGATGATTCATGTTATTGAACTCCTTGATGTCTAAAATAATGAAGCTCGTGATAATCCCCACAAATCATGGACATAAAATATATGGTAATTGATCTACATATATATAAAATTTTTAGTGATTCATCCAAAATCCCTTTTGATGAATGAAAATTGGTCTCTATGGTCAAATCCAACCACATATGATGAGTATTTTATTCCTAATAAATTATAAATTTCATTCACTTGTTTAGAACACAATCGCACAATGAATATGTTTGAAACCAAACCTGAAATTTGAAACCATGATGGATAATGATTCCACATTAGGGAAACATGGTTGTAAACCATTGCAAATGAGAGCACAATTAAGATGTATTGGTCCTAAACTATACAATTTTTTCATTTGATATTAAAGGTAATAAAATATAGACAATAGGTCACCATATTTCATGGATGATTCCTTCTCGTCACAGAAATGAAAATCAAAAACTCTATCATTTTCAATATTATGCTATATAATAACTGGTTATCACATCACCGAACATTCCTAATGTTCCATTCCAACTATAATCACATCTATATTTTTTATAAAATATGATATTACATAGAGACTGGGCTTTATTTATCATTAATAAAAAATTGCTAGTTCCAAATGTGTCATTTCACCTTAACTTCTATAATGATATTTTTTTGATATTGATCTAATTATTTAGCACAATTATCCACTTCAGAAATTATCTTGACCCCTATACTAAAAAACATCCTACATGCCATAATTTTAGTATGAAAATCATCAATGATGATGAACCATGTCCAAAACAAATCTATGGATCCCAATTGAATTGTGCTACCAAGTAAATTCCGTATAATATTTTAAATGAATGGTTATGACTCACATTAAAAAATATTGTGAATGTAATATTTTATATTTTTATTCCTGAATAAGTCACATTTAGAATATATTTGGGCACACATTTATTAAATTTCCTAATTAGAATCTATTTCATGGTTACATAACCTCCACACTATGTATATATAATAGACTTTTGGGTGTTTGTACCAATTATTTTATTCCCATCAAGCAGTATCTTTTATAATTTTATTAATTTTGTCAAAATCAGAAAAAATGAATGGGAACATGTTTGTGAGAGATTGAATGCCTAAATATAGATTATCTAAGTAATGAATTAATAATAGCATAATTTTATTATCAGCATCAATGATTCTATTAGCGAACCCATGATGCATACTAGTTTGTCAAAAGAAAATTTTTTGACATAAAAACCATATTGAGAATAATGGATCTAAAAAAATTAATTTACAAATGTTAATGTTCCATCAATGTTCATTTGTCTGAGAATGTTCCAAGAGTACTTTAATGGATCCTTGAAATCTATACAAAATAGTTAAATCATTGTTCAAGTAATGAGAAAAATGAAATAATGATTCTTTGATTTTATTTTTATGTCCTCACTCAATGAAAATGAACCATTTATGCTTCCCATGAATGATTATAATATATGAATTACATTGTATCATTAATACCTCTTAGGTTTATTCATCCCTACATGATGGGTTTGGAATGTTAAGACTATCTAGCTCAATGGAATTTCCATTCATGATGTGAGTCTAATTGAATTACATATAAAAAAACTTGTTGTTTATTATTTAATTTCATTAGAGCACGAAGGATAGATAAAAAATTCATTGTAATATAATATAGTATAATACTAATCAAATATATCATTCCATTCAAAGGAATAAAAATTGTTTTCTAATATGTAATCTGTGTAATAAATATATTTGTAATTTTTTAGAATTTTTTTAGATTCATTTTTTATAGGAATTAATCATCACCCGAATGTAATCCATGGGAATGTTGTATCTATAATAAAATTATGTTCTCAATCTCATTCCCCCATCCTAAAAAAAATCTAGATATTTACTCACTACTACTAGATGCGCTGGTATAATATCCATTTAATTTTCAATGATTTCCATGATGTTCATTGAAATAATTAATGAAATTACGTCTAAAATTGAGGATGAGTAGTATTTCTTATATAACTAAAAGTAGATATAGAGATGTTTTGTATTAACATCCCCTGGATGAATAAATATCTGCCTTTAATAGAACATTATTGTTATTTCTAAAATGAAATATATATAACTATAAAAAAATTTGGGGAGGAGAGGGTCATGTCCCGTTCTTACCTGAATGAATCAAAAATAGAAACCATGATATTTCCAAACCATGACCTAAGGACCACTTCCAATAAGATGTAGGTAGCTGACATGGAGTAATGGTCTATATATTGCTTTTATAAGGACTATTACCATATGTCAATGTAATAAATGAAATGAAAATGACTAGACATTATTAAATTTAGAAAAATAATTGATCATGGAAGTAGTAAATATTAAAAATGATTTACTTAACGAAATTCATAAGAGGACTGAATTACTATGTAATTCCTAGAACACTAATAACCCACATAGACTAACACATACATTGGAGTAATAAAAAATATTAAAATTAAATAACCTCTACTAAGAACACATAAATGTATCACATTATAAGATACATATATATATATATGATCCATCCAACTCAATCAATATCATGCATCATCCCATTATTTGTATACAATATTGTGAATTTCTTCCCAATTAACCCATTTAAATGGTGACCTATAATAGTGTGAGTTAAAAAATAAATGGGGAACCACAATCGTAGTACTATAAATATGTGTAAAATGAATTGTATGTATATGTGATCTATAGAATAAGGTGATGAATAAAAATTTAATAATTAAAATAAAATAAATAACCATGACATACCAATCGCTTGATTTCTACAATAGTCTAATGCTACATTCTTAAGCTAGTCATAGAATATTTGCGAGAAACCCAAATCACTATTGGGGGATAAATATCCTTTTACTAGGATAAAATATTCTCATGTATACTTTATATACAATATTATTATTGGTACCAACTGTATATCCTAAAAATAATTCACAGTGATGGATCCTAGGTGTTGTAGTTATAACAATCAGGTAATGTTTACCTAGTGGGACCAAGATAATCTCTCTACATTTGATAATATAGAATGATTATTTATTCATAGGTCATGTAACAAAAAAAATAAATACATTATAACATGGATAAATCCATACAGGGGATTACTATTAGGTTATATGGAAGGAATACACTCCTCATCCTAGTTAATAATACAATATCATTTTATAACCATATTAATAGAATATTTCAAAAATACTTATGTTAATGTTGTAATGGTTCCTATTACGGATTTTGTGGATTATCGCAATTATCGAGTGAGTAGATCATCATCAATCACATGTATTGTCATAAAAATCCAATTCTTAAGATGAATTGGTCACCCAATAACATTCACTATAACCTAGATCCTAAAAATCATAGAATCATAAAAACCACACCAACTAAAATGGGTTTTGAGAAGCATGCAGTAACATCAACTATGTTCCCTATAAATTGAGGAATCTAAGAGAAAATAGTAATTATGAAAATGTTAGTATTCATTAAAATAATTTTTATAATATTGTTGATAGTAATTTCTTTAAGGCATCCCCACTATAAAATCAAATACCATTAACACCATATGCTTAGTTTTGGGGAATAATGTATGAATCTCATAGATAAATCAATAATAACTAATGAAAATAATAAATAGAGTTTGGTTAGATAAAATCGTAAATCTATAACTAATTCAATGCTTCCATAAAGTAAAAAAAATGGCTTATACCAACAGAAATTTATTGACAGATAATATATCTGTTTGTAAAAATGAGTAATTCCTAGAGATATTAAGTTCTATTAGTATTAACTTATAATACCGACACCTATTTTTTCCAACATATATATTTTTTTTGATATTTATAATCCAATAAAGACATATCATTTACAAATAGATGAATATGTTTCTTTTTCATAATAATACCAATTTTTTTTATTAACACATGAATATGTTATTAATAACTCTATTACCAAAAAATCATATTCCATAAATAAAAAATGTTACAAGAAAGAATTAAATAAAAAAAATATTTTATCAATAACTAATCTGGAAAAACAATGTGTGTGTATATATATATTATTTTTATTATCAATGTAAAATTTAATTTCACGGTGTTTAAAAACATCGCATAATTGATTTTAATTTTTCATTATTTGTGAAGTATTAAATGTTTTTATATTATTCAATTTCTGTTATTTGGTTCTCTTGAAATATTAACTATTTTAACATGTTTTAATATTATTTATTAATTAAATATTTAAATACATTTTATAAAAAAATCAACACCACTAAAACGCAATTCTTTCTCAAGGGATCGGCATCCCATGTTCTGTGTTTTGCCTCGCATCCCACTACAAAGCCTCACATCCCACCGGCCAACACCAGCCAGCTCCGACCTACTGCCCATCGTACCATCTCGCATCGAATCACCCTTATCCTACTCTCTATTTGTTTATCTCTTTAATCATGTTCGGTAACACATTCGGTAACACGTTCTTCTTGCTCGTGATGCTATGAGGGGTCGGTCACATAGAGTGATTTCGGTGCAGTTTTGGTTTATTGTAGTGTTCTCTCATTATATTTTATTCTCTATAATTTCAGATTAAACATCGAATAGATTTTGTATTCCCTTCATCTATTTGGATTTGGGGTATTTTGATTTAAACATCAACCAGTTTTGATTTCCATGTTTCGTATTGTTTCGATCTACAGATCGAAAAGATAGACATCATTAAGGGTGGATGAAGTTGTCATCTCTAGTGGATTGGCTAGGTATTGAAGGTGATCCCCCCCCCCATTCTAGAGTAGGATTAACCTATCAGTGAAGGGTTGTATGTTCAGTCCCTGCATTTTGAATTTCAACTCTTCTGTTTTTCATAATGCATTTAGCATGGATATGTGATATAACTGGTGTTTGTTTTAGGTTGAATTGTTTTTGTCTCAAATGGCTTATTAAGGAGAAGATTCGGACAGACAATATGACAGAGTACTTGTTCAATATTTTCCATGTTTGGTTTCGATCCGTGTTAAATTTCATGGTTTAATTACACTGGCTAGAATGTGTGATGATATTTTAATTGTATTGTGATAGTTATAAAACCTCCAGCAAAGAAAATCCCTCCTCTACTACATCCAAATAAGAATGGTTTATACGTCATCAAAATTCCATCTACCACAAAAAACTCACTGAATCATCTTCTAATGCTGAGAAATCGTATTGGGATATTGATGTGCTCAAGGAAATATTTATAGAAGGATCTTTTATGGTTTCTGAAAGGTCTGTATTTGCTAACTATAAACAGATTTTAATAGTGTTTTAACCCAAAATGGTTGGATTTCCGGTAAGATATTGAGTACCCACCGTGCATTATTCTCAAGCTGTTCATCTATGTTGTTTTTCATTTGGAGATCTACCATGGTGATAGAACTACAATTCACACGAACTCTAATAGTTATAGGAAGGTCCATTCATCGAATGGTCTATTTTTGTTCCAAAGATTTCATGTTAATAAGGGGTTCATGGATGGTTATAGGAGACTTGGTGGCCTAATATCACACCCTCTCCGCTTGCCAATATTTCTTTCTCAGCATCACTTATGTTTTTTTCATACGAAACATCATGATATGATTGATTAAGTTGATTATTGATATAAATATGAATAAAGTAATTTGATATATTACTATGGCTGTGTTTTAATTGTTTTATAAAATTGTATATTGTAATTATATTTTTTGAGATTCTAGTTGTTTTTAAATTATTCATTGTATGTTTATCTAAAATGATGAGAAGGTGAAATGTATAAATGATTCATTTTCAGGTAACATTCATGGAAATGAACTTGTTACCCATTGATTCTGAGCTTGTTTTTCTAGTATATATATTAGTGGTATTATTTTTATAATAAATTTTTAATATTATGTATGTATATTGTCAATTCTATTTATTTAAACTGATGTTTGTGTCAGAAAATAGTTATAGGCCAGATTTCAAGAATAAAACACATTCGATATTAAGTTCCCCTTTAAAATCTCACTCAAGGATAATCTATTCTTTGAGGCATAGTGGGCATCTTATTGAATTTGATTAGGTTAGAATGCGTGAGTGCACATTATTTCTCTTTTGCATGATTTCTTTGACTAAATTTATATTTATCTATTTAAATTTACTGTGGTATATGATTAATTGTTTTTAATTCAATTTATTTGTGTTTTATTTGGGAAAACTAGATAAATTACTTATTCTTATTTCATCATTTCATTTTCCAATATTCTCTTTTTCATATTGTTCATAATGAGCTTCTTGTAAAAAATATCAATGTTGATGTTGTATTTTTATTATTATTAAAATTTTGCTGGAATCACACTAATTTTTTATAAATGATTTGAAAAATAATAGGAAAAAAATAAGATGATTGAATGCTAAGTATGTTCTTTTATTGGTATGTCATTATGATGATCAACTCATGTGGACAGAGGATTTTCAAATGTTTATCAAATGTATACTGAGAATTTATATTGATAATGGAATTGATCCTGTATAAGTTGTTCTTCATTCGGTTTTGAAAATTCTACTTTGTGAAAGTTATAATATGTGATCAGCAATATGGTAAGGGGAAAGCTTCATCATCACTGGCATAAGCACAACCCGTACATAATTCTCGAGTATAGTGCTAGCAGTTGTAATAATCATTTTATTATAATTTGTCTTCTAAATTGTATCTTTTTATTCCTTTTCATGTTATGGAATGAAAGTGGAGGTCTGATTGATATTTAGTGCTTTCACAGGCATGCAGAAAATTGATAATGTGGCATGAAGGATTCATCTTGTTGTGAAGATAAGCTCAATAGGCCAGTTTCATAGGTAATCCATAAACAAATTTCTAGATAAATCCTTAATTCCCAGGCTCTTTTATGTTGTATGTGAACTCATATTTTTGGGATCACTACTTTTGATTCCAGATTTGTTGCTTCATCTATAGATAATCTCTTAAAGATATGTTGGACCACATGAGTAGGTAGTGTTATGACTTCTTTTCAATAATTATTTAACTTAAGTTTAGGTTTGGGTCTTTTAAATTTTATTATGTTAATGAATACCTTCTATTATAAGAGCAAACAAATTCTCATGTTAGTTCAAGATCGTTGATGTTCATGAAAAAACATTTCTGTAAAATCTAAGGTTAGTTTATTAATTTGGATTTCTCATGGTTATATTTTTACTCATTCACATATCATTCATTTTATAATGGTTTTTTTAATTTGAAATTATTCTGTAACACATTATTATTTTGTTAGAAAGAGTGGCAGCATAGTGATGGATGAAGCATACAACCATTTCATTTTAACATTTCACATATTTCTTCCTTGATTTCTTATGATCTGACTAGGAATGCTCTGATGTGGATAATCCATTACTAATCTTGCGGTATGGGTGGATTTGTGTATTGTGCACACTGGCACCTGGTGTGGCATGTATGAGCTTCTGTTGGCGGATTGGCATAGATGAGTGGCTATTGGCTCCCTGGTCATGGGGCATCGATGTGCTGCTAGTGCTCGTTGGTCCCTAGTGTGGCACAAATGGGCTGCTGATATGGGGGTGGGGTGGGGTGTCTGTTGTTGGGGTGTGTGATGGATCTGTTGGGGAATGAATTGTGTATTGATTAATTTTTTATTAAATTCCATTATACATATAATTAATTTTATACTTTCTAACTTTAAATATGTGTGAAAACATTTATCTCTTTAATAATTTGAAAAGATGTGCTATAATTGATAAATTAATAAATATTATATTATATTTTATTAGAAATAAAAATAAATAATTTTTATTCAAATGTAATTTATCAACAGATATTATATGTTAGTAATATTGTTACCAGCTAAAAAAACATGTCATTAGAACATGTTTCTAAACATTTTAACCAACATATATATTATATCTTGGTATTATTATAATTGTAACAGAATGATTTTATCTATCACAAAAACATTTAGCAACACAGTTTTAACCAATTGTTTAGTGATAGAGACATATATGTTGGTAAAACATTTTAACAACATAAAATTCACTTTTACCAACAGATACAACCCTGTTGGAAAAAATAATATATTTTTTAGTGATAGTCTTATAAGTTTGTTTTGAGTTATTTAGTAATTCTTACTACCATCTCCATCAAAACACAAATTATAATAACCAAGGGTTTTTCAAAAAACTAGTCACCCATTAGGTTCCACAATATAAGTGAAAAAGAAAGGTATCCCTTGTGGGATAGTCAAGGTACACAAATATATGGATTCATACGTTTTCAGATCTGCAAAAAATGTACCAATGTAGAGTTCACACTCACCATGATCCTTAGTTGTAGTCATGGTCTTAGGTCAACACGTGATGCACCAGGTTGTCACATCCCACTTAATCATAAAAAAGTTTTCACAACACTATTAGTTAAATGAGTGGTTTCACTAAAGAACCCATCATGATATGGATCATGCCACATATCATTTATCATGGTTTCATTGCCATGGGGTGCATGCCCAACCATGCTTAGGTCCACATACGGTCTATCCACATATACTTATATAAGTGCTAACACATCTCACTAGGTACAATATTTAATCATAATAGGTTACATGTAAACACATTCAATCTGGAGTATTAGTCATGGAATTTATGGGCGAAGAAATCAAGATAGTTCCCAGTGGTTGTTTAATAACCTTGGAACCACTTTATCATAATAAACAAAAATTATTTATTTGATTAGATTAACTGAATAAATTTAAGAAAAGGACTTATCTGCTAATGGAAATCATAAACATTGATATACTACCATAAAATTACAGAAATTCAATAGATAAATTACTACATACCCATTACTTTTAATTTTCATTAATATATTTATATATATATTGGATAATACAACAATGATATACCTACATTATCAAATATTTATGATGTAGAAGCCAAGCTGTATCAGCACCCATTCCCCTAGATAACTTAAGAAATGTCAATAATATTAATAAAAAACGAATTATATCAATAATAAATTAATTTAACAGATAAACCACATAATGTAAGGAATGTATTATCTCAGCAGATGTATGTCAATCCCTAATGATCTGAGAAACCACCATCCATTTTTTAATATAGTTCCCTCAAAAAATTGTCTAGGGGAAATCCCATTGAACTAATGACACACGATTCTCGTGAGGTGTGGAAATAACATTTAAATCCCCCTAAGGGTGTAGTATGAATAGTAACCAGAATGTTGTTCTCTAAGGAGCAGTGTATTAATCTTGGTGTCACTTAAAAAATTAGATGTTTGAATGATTTAAGAAAGAAGGAGGCTTTCTTAAAAATGTTTGTGAATTTAATATGAGAGAGAAGTGATTAGATTTTGGTTGGGTTTTCCCATTTGTGATGTCGTCATAGTTTATAAGAAAGTGTGAATACTTTGGTTTTAGAAAAAAAATGAAGTGAATTTAATAACAATTGTTTCTTCATTTCACCTTTGATTTAATTATATATCAATGTGTAGAAATCTTAATGGAATAATATTATTTACTTAGGAAATACCAAATCTGGAATTTAATTCCCTAAATAATTAAATTAATCTATCTTAATTTCTCCACATGATTTGGAAATCACCAAATCAATGTCTTCATATATTAACCAATTGGTGTAAAAATGAATAGATCAAGAAAGGGTAGAATAATATTTAAATCAAACCAATTTAATATTTAAGAATAAATCAAAATACAATCGTACTTTATTTAAATTCAAAAATAAATTAAATTGATAATCATTAAATTAAAGGAAAATAATTCATTTTAATTAAACTTCAGAAACTCAAACATCACAAAATGGGGTCCCCCTTCCCTTCAACCAATTACAAAATATTATACCCCTCCATGAAAGGTGGGGTAATCGAATAAAAATTAAAAATAAACAAGGATGAAGTAATTATGAATGAATAACAAGTAAAAGGATTCTATCCTCCTCTTAGATGCTTGTCACTGGCTGGAATGGGATGTGTTGGAATGAATTGAGAGGCATGAGATCCTATCCTTTTATATGATGATTTCTTTCCTCTGAAATATGGCTCATTGTTGGACCATTAAATGTCCGATTCACGTGTGTACCCCTTCTTCAATTTTTTTAATAAATGTTTTGGCCATTCAATATCAAAATTTAAGAGAATTTGGACACCAGATGAAGAAGTTATGAATTTTTCATTGAATGCATCTGTTTCTGGACAAAGCTTCTACGAAGGTTCCTTTAAGAATATGTTGTTCCATAGGCACCTTAATGGACTCCAAACTCCATGTAATTGATTATGTTAACGACTCATTGAGTCCTCTGCCCTCCCCAAGTGGAATAAACGTATTTGAAGGTGTTTAGGCCGAGTTGTGGTTTTGGTACCGTGGTGTGGTTCACGTTGTCTGGCCGGAAATATATCTAACATCATTGAATTTTTAGACCCTCTAGATGGCCGAATCAGCTTCTGGTCCAGAAGGAAAAAAATTAGGGAAATAAAATATGGATTCTAAAAAAAATTTAATCAGAAAATTTGAAATTATATTAATCATTAAATGACGAAAATACCCTTGATTTAGAAATCTGTCAAAAATCCAGAATTAGTCATTTTTAACAATTTTGCTCTTTTTCATTCTAAAACTCAAATTACCCATTTTTTTTATAAAAAATTGAAATAAATTAGTTTTATCATTGAAAAAAAATATGAAATTCTCATTATTTGATAAAAAAAATATGCACGTAAATTTGCTCTGTCAAATACCCCCACACATAAACTATACATTTCCTCAAGCATAAAATCTCAACATGGAAATCAGAGGACACCAATGTTACCAATATTTATATTTCAATGTAATTAAATCAAAAAAATTTCAATATAAAATCAAACTTTCAAAAATATGAATAAAATATCAATTTATGTTCTCATTTTTCAATGAAACCAATAATTTACATATTTTTCTTTACCCATTTGAAAATTGATGGAACTTATCCTTTAATTCATTCAAGCTCCTTGATTCATAATTATTAAACATTCCATGTCTTTATTTACCTCACTTTTTTTCTCTCATAACATATGATACAATTCAAGTAGAGTTATGCTCATATCATGAGAACATGCTCCTTATCCATAGTTTTTTAAATGAACTACTTTAACTAATTTGTCAAGACAAAAGACACATAAAATCATTAGGACTTTCAATAAAGGTTCAAATGATTCTGAGGCTTAAGGTTGGTAGGATTTGATGCTTCAAAAATTAATGCTCAAGGAGGAGGCTAATCTCTGAAGTACAATGCATGATATTTAAAGATAAAGTGTAATGAAATTCTCCCCTTCAAAAAAATAGCAACACACACTTACCAAAACTCAAAGAATAGGTAATGATCATGTAATCATAATAGATGATTTGTGCACCCTCTTGATATTTTTATTTAGTACTCTTTTTTTTCATTTTTTGAAAGTTATTATTAGATCAAACTTCAAATCCATCACCTAACCAGATACAATCATAAGATCGTCGGACTATAAAATAGTGATTTTTGGTTCTCTAAAATCAAAACCCATTTTTCTATTTTTTTTATCATTTTTCGAAAGTTATGATTAGATAAAACTTGAAATCCATCACCTAACTAGATACAATCATAAGATCGTCGGTCTATAAAATAATGATTTTTGGTTCTCTAAATTCAAAACCCATTTTCCTATTTTTCTATCATTTTTTCATTTTTTTCATTTTTTTAAATCAAGTGGGGAAAAAAATAGGGTATAATGAATGATTTCATAACCTTTGACAATTCCCACAATAACACCGCCACACTTCTTCCTCATAATGTGTATCATCCCGTCCACCATGATTCACTTTACCTCCACACTTCAACTTTAAAATATCATGCAAATACCAAGAGTAGGGTAGGAATGGATAAAGATGGCTTAAGACATGGCTCATCCATATAATGGCCATTCATGGTCTCTATGGGCTAAACGAAGGATTGATGTAAAGGTGGTATTTTAAGGAAATGTAGCTTTTAAAAGGATGCCCCGATCATTTTAAATGTTTATTTGTACAGTCATAGCTTTGAAAGGTTTCTATACAAGTTTTGTTTAGTTACATGTCCCAAGATCACCCAAGAAATATGCTCAAGAATAAATTGGAATTACATGGTCTAGAAATCCTCTCGGGAATGAGAAATATAACATTGCACAATCACTCATGGAATAACTAATAATAACAAATCAATTCACATGAACTTCTAAAATTCAAATCATAAAAGATGGTAGGGAAATTTCATTTACATGAATCTGTTAATTCCTTCAAATCATTATTTATTATTTTAATATCCATGCTTCATTTTAAAAATTCAATACATCCTTTGAGTCATTTAATCATATCAACATTTAAATCTAAAACATGGCATTATTGGGTTTCTAAGAAAATCAAGTCTCCTAGATAAGTCAAGTAAAACATGAATTCAAGTGTGGGCATGAAATTTCAACATTAAATGTCAAAAAATCATTTTGATGAGAAATAAAACAAGAAGAGAGTTTAAATGATAATAATGATAAGTGAACTCCATTTTGACATAAGGCTTTTCTTACTCTTCCTCTTGTTCTTGGGTCTACCTTGTGGTTTCCTTACATGATGGTTCTTGAAAAATTAAAACCACTCATACCAGTGTAAGAACCATTCCATTATAGCTCAATTGGGTGATGTAAGAGGTAAAAGACTACTAAATCCTATGCAAACAGTGAAACTTGGGTTGCCACCCAGAAGCGCATTTATTTAATCTCATTGGCTCGACCTTACCTCATGAAAAGAAATCAGTATATGGGTTGGAGAACATTGACCTCCTCCACTGGTTCTTGAGTTAAACTTCCAAAGAACATCATCATCCTTTTCCCTTTTATAGTGAATGGGTTTCCTCCTTTCTCCATAACCTTAATGGTACCAAAAGGATATATATTAGTAATATGAAATGGACCATCCCACCTAGAATTATGCTTACCTAGAATTCTCTTCAATATGGATTTGTATTGTAGAATTTGGTCTCCTTATTGAAAGGAATTTTGTTGGATCAGTCTATCTTGTTCCACCCTAGTTCCTCCTTTGTAAGTCCTCGAATTTCTGAATGATTCTATTCTAATTTATTTTAGCTCCTCTAATGATAGTTTTCTCTCTGAATCATTAATGGGATCACTAGCTTCTCCGTGGGAAATTTCAAAGAGGGAATGGTCTCTTGACGGGCTACTTTTTGAGTCATGGACATTGAAGTTGACCTTGCTATCTCCTAGCTCAATGGTCAGAGTTCCTTCATGTACATTGATGACTGTTTTTGCAGTTTTCCAGAATGGTCTTCCCAAAATTATGGGTGAATGTTTTGGTGCATTGTCCTCCTCCATGGTGAGTACGTAAAAGTCTACTAGAAAAATGAGTTCTCTAACTCTTACTAGCACGTCTTCCACAACTCTGGCTGGATAGAAAATGGATCCATTTTAGAGTTTGATAACCACTCTTATGGGCTTCAACTCACATATTTTCAAAGGCAAGAAAACAGAATTAGACATTACATTTATGGATGCACCAAGGTCACACAAATAATTAGAAAAATCTAAAGAGCCTATTATAAATGGAATAAATAATGTCCCTAGATCTTGAAATTTTTTGGGTAAAGGTGGTGTGGAAACGGCTGAGACACTATTTCCAAAACTGATTTCTTTGTCTTTATCGCAATTATTTTTCTTGGTGAATATTTCCTTCATAAAATTTGCATATTTGGGTATTTTTTGCATTGCATATAGTAAGGGAATGTTTATTTCCACTTTTCGAAAGGTTTCATGCTTCTCACTTTGAATTATTTTTTCTTCAGCCTTTGAAGATCGAGTTACTGTAGAAGAGAATGGTACTTTTTCCTCCATTTTCTCTTTGTTGCATTTGAATTTTTGTTTCTTCCTTCTTCTCGGGGTGGATGAGTTTTTCTTCAGGTTTTTGTTGGGAATCACCAAACTTACTTGGCTCAGGTGGTGGAAGCTCCTTACCGCTACGAGTCATAATTGACCTAATATTCTCCTTTGTATTTGGGATAGTTTGGGTCGGGAGTTTACCTTGATTCCTAGTTAAAAAATCCATAAGGTTATCAAATGTGTTGTCCAAATTTTTCATAGTCTTCTTCAGCTCTTCAATCACTTTTTCTTGGTGGAACTTCTCAGAACTTGTTGGGGACTATTCAAAATTCCCTCGTTGGAATGGTGGTGGTTGAAATGATTGTTGTGGTTAGAAGGGGCTAGTTGTACTATGTATGGTCCTGAAATTTATGTTGAAATGGGGGTTTGGCCTAATTTTGTTGACCTCCGTATCCGTTTTGGGTTTGACCTTCTCCCTATTGTTGATTTTGTGGGAATTTCCTTTGCTGGAATGCAACTACACAACTTTCGATATCCTGTATCTCATGACATTGATCAGTGTAATGATTTGGTGATTAACATAACCCACATACCTAAGGTGGAGATAGATTATCATTCACCAGCTTGATGGCCATTTTCCTCACAAGTATTGTTAGTTCTTGCATTTGGGTTGTATGAAGAGGAGATGAGTCATAAGGTCTTACCTCATACATCCCTCTTGTACTAGTGCTTCTTGTCCCGAATTGTTGTGAATTTTGGGCAATATTCTCAATCAGGCTTCGGGCATCTTCATGTAATTTTTCAATCGATGCTCTTCTAGAGGATGCATCCCAAAGGTTCCTATCGATGTCCATGTGTCCTTGGTAGAAAAAGACAAGGAAGTGGTGCTCCTATATAGCTTGGTGTGGGCAACTCGCCCAATGCTTCTTGAATAGTTCCCAATACTCATAAAGAGTCTCACCGCTAGCTTGTCGAATGGCGTATATCTCCTTCCTGATTACTGTACTTCAGGAGGCTGGGAAGAACCTTTGCATTAAACTATGTTGGAGATCATCCCAGTCAAGGATTTCTCTAGGTTGTATGGTATAAAACCACTCCTTCGCTGCTCCCTCAAGTGAAAAAGGGAACGATTTCCACTTCACCTCCTCCTCCGCTACTCCTATTGGTTCTATGCATGAACACACATGGCTAAGTTCTTGAATGTGTCGATTGGGATCCTCATGTGAAAGGCCATGAAATTTAGGTTTCATGGGAATCATGTTTACTCTTAACTCAAAATCATTTGGTTGTTCATGCATGTTTAACAGATTCAGCTGGTTAGCAAATTGTGGGGCACAGAGGTCCCTCAAAGTATGTCATGGGTTTTTTGCCATTATTGGGGGTTCAAATTAGACACTTGGGTCTTCTAAACTTATTTCTTCAAAATTTATTTCGATATTGATATTACTATGCCTAGTAAACAATGTTCTTTCTATCTCAGGGTCAAAATCAAGTAGTACCTCGTTAAGGGTCTTGGTCATGCAGATTTACAATTGCTTCCCGGAAGTGGCACCAGTTTTGACACATGCTTATCTTGAGTTGTGGAAAAAAACAATTAAATCCCTCTAAGGGTGTAGTATGAATGGTAACCAGAATGTCATTTTCCAAGGAGCAGTGTTTTAATCTTGGTGTCACTTAAAAAATAACAAGTTTGAATGATTTAAGAAAGAAAGAGGTTTTCTTAAAAGTTTTTGTGAATTTAATATGAGAGAGAAGTGATTAGATTATGTTCGTTTTTTCCATTTGTGATGTCATCATAGTTTATAAGAAAATGTGAATCCTTTGGTTTTATAAAAAAAATAAAGTGAATTGAATAACAATTGTTTCTTCGTTTCACCGTTGATTTAATTATTTATCAAAGTGTAGAAATCTTAATGGACTAATATTAAATAATTAGGAAATACCAAATCTTGTATTTACTTCCCTAAATAATTAAATTAATCAATCTTAATTTCTCCTCGTCATTTAGCAATCACCAAATCACTCCCTTAGTTTATTTTCGTCATAGATAAAACAATCGGTATAAAAATCAATAGATCAAGCAAGGGTATAATAATATTTAAATCAAACCAATTTAATATTTAAGAATAAATCAAAATAAAATAGTATTTAATTTAAATTCTAAAATAAATCAAATTGATAATCATTAAATTAAAAGAATAGAATTCATTTGAATTAAACTTCAGAAACTCAAACATCATAAAATGGGGTCCCCCTTCCCTTCACCCAATCACAAAATATTATACACCTCCTAGAAATGTGGGTCATTAAATAAATATAAAAAATAAACATGGAGGAAGGAATTATGAATGAAGAACAAGTAGGGGGATTCTCTCCTCCTCTTTTATGCTTGTCACTGGCTGGAATGGGATGTGATGGAATGAATTGAGAGGCAGGAGCTCTTCTCCTTTTATAGGCAGATTTCTGTCCTCCGAAGGATTGCACTTTGTTGGACCATTAAAAGGCCGCTTCACACATCGACCTGTTCATCAATGTTGTTCACATATCTTTTCACCGTTAACTATCAAAAGTTCAGAGAATTAGGACACTGGATGAAGAAGTTGTCAATTTTTCATTGAAGGATTCTGTTTCAGGATGAAGCTTCCAGGAAGGTTCCTTTAAGAATATGACATTCTATATCCACCTTAATGGACTCCAAACTCCATGTAACTAATTATGTGAACGACTCATTGGGTCCTCTATCCTCTCCAAGTGGAATCAATGTATTTGAAGGTGTTTAGGCCACATTGTGACTCTATTACATTGGTGTGGTCCACGTTGTCTGCCCGGAAAAATGTCTAACTTCAATGAATGTTTAGACCCTCTAGATGGCCGAATCATCTCCTTGTCCAGAAGACAAAAATTAAGGAAATAAAATAAGGATTATAAAAAAATTAATCAGAAACGTTATAATTATTTTTTTCATGAAATGGTCAAAATACCCTTGAAGTAAAAATCTGTCAAAAATCCATAATTAGTCATTTTCACAATTTTTCCCCATTTCATTCTAAAACTCAAATTACCCTTTATTTTTATAAAACAATGAAATACATGGATATTATCATTGAAAAATAGTAATAAATTATCATTATTTGAAAAAATATATGCACTTAAATTTTCTCTATCATCTACATTACATAAACTACAATGTTAATTTAAATTATTCAAAACTATATGAAAATTCATAATTAATGAAAAACTCATTAAAAACAGATTTGATCAAATGAATATAGCCTCTTTTTCACCATTTTATTAGGTAGTGTAAAATCCCAATTAATGGTATCTAATTCCACTATACTCGAGTTGATTAAATGCCAAAATCAATATCCAAGAATGTGAAATTATAGACAAATAGTTGATAATAGCTACGATATTTTCTAGAGAAGAAGTTAGAGCTAAAAATTCCATGGAAGGCCGCAAAGAACACCCACAAAAGAGGTTCCTGGTTTGAATGATAGGAGATGGGAGTTATCCCATGTATTGGATAAATATTGTTGAAAAGGAGTGTGGTCTTTGAAATATTAATATGTAAAAAAATGTTATATTACCTCCTTTAATGATCCAAATGGTTTGGTCGACTAAATAGAAAAAATTTGCCGTAAGAATAAACCCACATCTATCTAAGGCACTCACACCTTATTATAATATGGATTAATATTAAATTTACTATTTTATAAATATAAAATAAGTCATGAATTTTTTATAGTGACCTAAATAGATTCTATTAGCCTAACATATTGTTTATGTACCAGCTCACCTATTCAAACTGGTTGGAATTGTTTGGAAACACAATAAGTACTAAACATGAACCCTATGAAATTCTGTTCCAAAACTACAAATCTAATCCAAAAACCCTACAGACACTCCCTAATCTTACTATATACCATTCGATAATTATTCCACATCGAAAAACATCACATAGAGGAATTGAATCCATAAAATATATTCATTGTATAACATGTATGTCCAACATATCTAGTTGTTGAAAATTTAATTTTCTTCTGAAATTTCCATCTAATAAGATCACATGATATTTTATCCACTCCACCTTAAAATATTATTCTCTTCAATATGTCATTATTCATGAAAAACATCACATAGACCGACCATGGTATTGAATACTCACACAAAAAACAATGATCCATATTTAAATGGCTAACACACTCTAGATGTCAACATTGTATATATGAAACTTTAGAATCTATACCACTAATATGAAACCTATATATACTAATAAAATAGTGATACAACATTTTCTGGGACAATTAATAAGGGTAAATGGTAATTTCTCTTAGTTTTCCATAAACAAGACTATGGTTCACCCCACCATATGGTTTTTCAATCAATAGCCCATTCCTATTTATGGTACATCCACCATTGATATTTCACTTCAAGAAACACTTCTAAAATCTTAATGATATTGTATACATGATTTAAAACTCACAACCACTCCCACATAAGAACATTTCTTATAGTTCTCAATTTAATCTACACGACCGAACTCCAATAATAAATGATTAATCAAGTCACGCTGACTATTCCATGAAAATCCTTAGCTGAAACATCAATATTAACACAAAAATCAAAATGGATTTATCTTCGGCATTTTCAATCTCACGGAATCCAGTCAGAATAGAAAATTACATCACACACATTACTACTAGACATTCCATGAAAACTCATGGATATTTCCGAAGACTTGTTATCAAAAATTACTCCTAATGACTATTTCCACCTTAAATTTATATTAATGAATGATGATATTATAAAAATATTATATAAAATATAATAATATTTTTTATGTAAATTGTAGGACATATAATCCTCCAAGCGTCCACTAATAGGATTTAAAAAAAACTATTCATGCGTACAACAGACTATCGGCTCGTAAACCAATAACATCTATTATTGAAATATGATCTCCCAAAGATGGGTATAATTGTGGATATAATTTATATAAATTATATTAATAACATTATTAAAACTATTAAATCATTATATCATAAATATCATTTTTACTTCAATTCCTTATGTTATATGATAACATAACTTGGGTGTATGATGGTCTACCTTATCATGAAGAGGAGTTGTTTTTTTCACTATTGCTTTAAATAAAAGATGATAAGCTTAATGTAATTGATTATATATGATATAAATGATATATTCATTATAATCATGAAATATTTTTTTAATTTATAAAATAAAATGTATCATTTTTTCATTACATTGAAAAATTATAATGTCGCTCGTGTACGTGTATTTTACCACCTTCATGTAGTGATTTGCATCTCCATTCATCACTACACCACATGAACAGTATATATAATAATATTTGAATAAAAATTATGTTATACATTAAATTATTATTATTATTTAAATAGATAATATTTCTTACCTTCATTCTATAATGATCATTGAAAATGAAAACATTATTAATGTGTATCTTCAACATACCCACTTCATGATTGTAATGTACATCATTTATAAAAACCATATTTTTAGATTGGTCATAAAATTGTAATTTTTTATAAATTTGATAATTATTTCGTTATTATTACTATATAGATATTATAAATTATGTCACCATTGGTCATAGTTAACCTACCAATGTTATTTTTGACACAAAATCCAATTATTATCGAAACATCCATTGTAAAATTAATTAAATATGTATCCTCATATAAAATGGTAATTAATGACATTAAACAATTAATAAAGTATAATAACATTCTAAATAAACCATAAAATTAATTTAATTTTATTATTTTAGAAGATAATGATTTCATATGATGAGTCAAACTCAAGGTAATGGTTTACATCTCAATTTAATTTCATTGTAAAATTAGGTAATTTTATTAACCAAATTCCATTTATATAGTGTATATAACACACTTTACATGTTAAATTTTGAAAAATTAATAATTAATTTTTTTATTTTTTCTTTTGAATTATTATATCCTTTGGTATTTTACATAAATGACATAAGTGTTAATGAATTTCATAAATAAAATTCCATTTAGTGGCTTATATACTCCTTTATTTTCATTAATATTATAAGATTATGTATGAAAATAAATTTTAATATTTTTTTGTGTTTATAGTTTTTTTGTATTTACATTTCATACATATAATCAATTCATTGATTAATTACATATTCATTGTTACGATCTTTGTGTTGGATTATATCACAATCTCATTTTAATCAGGACATATTATATTGATACCATCCTTATTCTTCCTCTAGATGGATTATTTTTATTTTTACCAAGGATTGTATTTAAATTCACTACATGATTAATTTTATAGGCGATTACATTAAATTGAAATTTTTTATTTCTTGTGATTATTGGACATTATATTTTGTCTAAATTTCTATATTAATATTAATTGATTAGTTTATTAAAAAAATGAATTTTATTCAAACATGTGATGTTATAAATTGAAATTAATTTTTTTTATATAGGGTATTATTGATAAAAATATATTTATTAATCAATAGGGATATTTCATGATAGTGCGCAATTTTTATGAATTAAATGATTTATTTTATATATTCAGAATTCTTTGGACATGCAATCCATAGGTTGGAACCATTTATTGATATCCCCTTGATGCGTAATTTGAATCTTTTTTGGATTTGATGGCTATACATTGTTGAATGGGTTTCTACAAATCATTTTAAAATATTACATATGATAGAGAATTAAAATTGTGGAATCATGTCTCTAAGAAACACTTTAAATAATAAATAAGATGGTCCTTTTTGGAAAAACTTGTTATTATTATCAATGATATTTTTACAATAATGATATCATTCGATATGTTTCATTATTAATAAGTTATTAAATTATATGTGTTTACAATTATTTACCTTTCCTTATTGATTATTCAATATCCATTTATGATATTTGGATTGACCTGATCATAACCCGGTTCATGACAATAATCCTTATTTTTCCC
Source organism: Viscum album (assembly GCA_963277665.1). NCBI lineage: Eukaryota > Viridiplantae > Streptophyta > Magnoliopsida > Santalales > Viscaceae > Viscum > Viscum album. The sequence continues at coordinate 1,430,281,603 of OY728155.1, read as the reverse complement.
ATTATATGACACTACAGAGGGATATACTTTAGTTATTTTACATTTTCATTGAAAGCATTATACCTATTTTAAATAGATAATGATAATGAATTATATAGGTAATATCCTATATGTATGTTTTGGAAAATAATTTCTCATAATGTTGACATCCTATTAATGTTATTATGGTCTTCCCACTATGACTATTTTTTTCTCACACTACGTTTTATGGTTTTAGTCTATGTCATGAACCCGATGAAATAATGATAAAACTGAATATGAAGGAAATGTGTTGACCCGATGAAAATATATGATTATTACTAGAGTGAAATATAACATGATCATTCTTAATCAGTTTATAATAAATTTGATTAAAATACGATAAAATAACCATCTCTCACACTCAAAAAAATGAGTATTGTGGACTTCAATAGGAGATCATATAGGGGAGACCATTGAGAAAATAATTCTCTATTTACATTATGTTAAAAATTTATTAGGAGATGCCCAAGAAACTCTGTCAATGGAAAGGGAAAATTCATTATGTGTTTACAAGAATGGAATAATGAAAATAATTTCTGATGAAAAACATAGATTAAATTGATGTGGATTAATCTTATTATTGGGATCTATTTATAGTTTTTTGTACTAAATGTAGAGAATCCTGATATTATCTAAGACAATGAACTATTACAAATCATATCACCTAGAAAAAAGAAGGATCTATGTTGAAATAAAATTGATGCTGTATTTTTGTATTGTGATTCAATAATATTTTGAAAGTATTTTTACCAATGATATTTTGGTTATATTAATTATGAAACATCTAGTTATTATGTTGAATTTTAGATGAATATATGTATTAATTAACATAATATTTATCAATAAAATAATGGGAATTATTATTTTTAGAATTATTATATTTTTATATAAAAAAACAATTTTTATTTTTATCTCCTAGGAGTCCACCTAGATTAGGGATATTTGAGGATCAATTCAGGGAAAGAATAAGTTTTAGTGGAAAATATATATGCAGAACAATTATTGTTCATTTTATAACAATATATTTAATGGTATTAATAACATTTAGGGTCAATATGATCACTAATGACATTATAATAATTTTTAAATAATATTATTTAATATTGTGAAATATGATATTTTGTATTGATAACCATAGGAAAATTTTATTTAATAATAAATTTTATTTAAAGGGTGACTGAAAAATTTATATAGATTATTTTATAGATTATATTAATAAAAAAATATAAATTTAAAACCAAAATATTGGGAGATAAACACTCATGTATCCTAAGACTCTGGTGTTTAATCCCATAACAAAATTGTTCTAAGGGTTGAACACCCACCAATGGCATATATGATGTACGGTTTAAAACACACATTTTTTAGTTAAATGATTTGATGAAAAAATATTAATGATGAATCAGTGGTGTTTATCAATAGGGTTAGATATTAATGTATTATATTAGACAACATTATCAAAGTATATTATAATCTAAAAAAATTTTATAGAATGATGGACATACTTGAAGTCTTTTATGGATCTTATAATCTGCTAAAAGTGAATTTTAGTGCTTCATGAATAAAAATCCATATTTGGATATTAATTTCTTTGAGTAAGTGATGAATTTCAAATTTGTCAATTAACAACCAAATTATTAACTTGTTCTTATGAAATAGAAAAATATGAAATAATTATATTTCCTTTTATTCATTGATTGTTATGGAATTTCTAAACTTTATGAAATGTATCTTGAGAGAAAAATTTTGTCCTATATCATTTATATATAATAAATCAGATGGTTTTTTAAATGAACATATATTTATGGTTTTTATAACCATGTCTTTTTAATGATCATCAACCTTATTGTGATTTATGAACTCTTTCATACTGTATAAATATTATCACTTTTATTTCATGAACCTATATTCACAAGTAACCAATGTTCCCCTATATATAATCCTAGTTATGTGTTACTCTATATTAAATTTTTTACTTCCATTTATCTGTTATTAAGAGGTTTTTATTAACTTTTGATGAGTTTTTTTTCAATAAATTCATTTTCAAATACTAAACCATTGATTACCAAGATGAAGTTTAACATGTGAGGACACAATATATATACAGTTAGGAGAATGTTACAACCTAAAATTATAAAATAATAACTTTTTTTTGAATAAAATTTATTATTGTAAACAAAAATCCTTTGATAGATTACAATATACATATTTTATATTTAGTTTCATTGTTAATTTATGATGAACACAAAAACAAGTCTAAAATAAAAATGATAATTTTTTATACAATTATTCTTAAATTACCATTATAACCAATATATTTAATAAGATGGTATTAATAATAATAAATAATTATTTCAAAGTATGGTAATAATTTTATTATTAGTGTATTAAAATCTATTTGATAGAAAAAAAGATTTTTATAAAAAACTATATTTTTTTAAAAAAGGTTGTTTACTAATGCTTTCCATGCTTAATTTAAAAAAGATTAATACTTACAGTATAATTACTTGATAAATTAGTGATAATTTTTTAAATATTGAAGTAAAAACTATTTTATGGTGAAATTTATTAATTTTTATGAGAATTTTTTTTGATGAATAGTTAACATTCTTGAATCTTAATTTAAACCCACCATTTCCATTAAATAAATTATAGTGATAAATTATATTTTTTATTAGTTTGAAAGAAATAAATAGATCTATTGTACCTAATTTAATTTAATTTAGGTATTTAGAATAAAGTTCATATTGAATTTTTATATAAAAACTTTGTAATCTTTCAAACCTTTTCTTCATGATAAACATGATGTCTCATTGGTTCTACATGATTTTCTTTAAATTAAAATATTACACTTATATGAATTGAATATGGAAAAATTGATTCAATATTTGGAATAAAACATTTTTTTTTCTAAAAATTTAAATTATATATTTGTCCCAAATAAAATGTGAAAACATTATAAATTTATTATATTGGTTAACGTTAAAATGGATATACCAGGGGTTAAAATTATAAGATAAGGGTTAAAAATGAACTAAAATAATTTATAAAACACATTTTATGGTCATATTTAGACCATTCCTCTTATATTATAAAAATGGTCAATTTTTATGGAATGTGACATGGTACAAAAACTTGGGAATGGATAAATTCTTCAAAAAATTACTAGCGTGGCACACACATCACATATTAAAGGAAACCACCTCTTGTATCTTATTCACATAATAAAAACCATTTGGTTTTGATAATACATGAAAAAAAACTGTTTAAAAACTTTAATTCCATAATCAAGGAAGCCTTAGATTGTGTAAAAATCTATCCTTCAAATGATTTGGTGCAAATTTATAGAGGTTAGCTAGAAAAGAGGTAGCATTATTAAATGGGAATTTTTATTTTATTTTTTCTCTTAATCCATAAATTATTATTAACGTATCATTATATTATAAAATCATTATATTAAAAATGATTATATTTTTTATTATAAGGGTGTGATAAATATACCTTCATTCTTGCTTGAAATGGGTAAATAAATCATCACTTGTGTGTACAGTAGACTACTGCTCGGTGAACTGATCTCATTTATATACATTATTGTCCCATATGTTTTTATATGATGATTGATATAAATTATATAAAAATTATGTTTCGGAAATATTTATTCCTCTAAATAAATTATATCACATGTAACTTTTATTACATGTTATTCCGCAAGGGATACAATAGCATCACTCATGTGTACAATTGACTACCACCTCGCAAATTGATGCTATTTCTTTTCCACTAATTATTTATAGTGAAAATTATAAGGACATGAAAATTAATTAAATGTTATATAAATGAAATATTTATGATATCAATGACATATTTATCATTCTAAAAAGATATTATTACATTTTATTTCATACATTAACAAATGATAACACCGCTCATGTACGTGTGGACTACCTCCATTAAGATTCAATGTGACACTATTTTTATCACCACACCACATGAATGGTATATATTATTATATTTAATGAAAAATTATGGTATATATTATATTATGATCATCATATAACCTGCTTTCTATAATGATCTTTGATAAATGGAAAGTTTACTCATGAATGCATATGGCCTACCTTATTCATTATCATATCATTATTCATATTTCAAAAAAATATTTCATGGTTGGTATTAAATTAAACTTATGTCAAGATATAACAATAATTTTTTGATTTTTATATTGGAGATATTTAAATAATGGACATGTTGACAATTTTCAACCTACCAATGTCATTTCTCGGTGATAATACAAATATCATCGAAATATATGACATAAAAATAATTGATTGTATAATCATATATAAAAAGTTAATATTTAATATAAAATAATTAATAAACATGAAGAACATCCATAATAAGTTAAATAATTAACAAAATTTTATTATTCTGGAAGATAATGAACGTATGTGATGAGTCTGACTCAAGGTAATAGATCTAATAATCATTTCATTTCATTGATGAATATTGTAATGTTATGCAAAAAAATTATTTATTATGTTATATATATTTTCAGATGACATGTTATATATATTTTAGTAATAATTTATTGTACTTTATTTCTTGATTATAATGAATTCATCTAAGGGAATTGGAATAAAATTTTTCCAAGTGGTAATGAATTTCATAAGTCAGATTATTTTCATATAGTTATATTACTCTTTCATTTTAATTTTTTTAATATTATGTGTGTAATTACATTAGAATGTATATTTTTTATTTCAAATTATCTTATTTTGATTTAAATTTGATACAAATCGTAGATTCATCAGTTAGATCTCAAATCAATTTTATGATTTTTGTAAGGGTTTATTTCAAAATATAATATTAATTAGGATAAGTCATATTAATTCTATATTTATTAATCATTTAAGTGATTAATGATTATTTTGACCATGGATATTATTTAAATTCACTTTCATGATTCAATTTTAGTGTGTTATTTTAAAAGTAATTTTCACATTTTTATCATCATTGAAAATTATATTATCCCTAAATATCTATATTATTTATCATTGATATGGTTTCTCTTAAAATCATATATCATTTATAGTTATTTTATTCTCTATTGAAAATCAATTAATAATCTGCTGAAAAATGGATAAATCCAAACTATTTACAAAATAATTATATTTTATTATATAGGAAATTTTAAATGGATTAAATCGATTTTTTATATATAAGGAATTATTCGGACATTCTAGAAATGAGTGGGGCCCAGTTGTAGATATTTCCTTGATGAACCATTAGTATCAGGGGCTGAATTGATTATATTTATTTAGTTAAAAGGGTTTATACCCTGATGTTATTAACATCATGATGTTATATCTTCACCGTATAGGTAACAGGTTCCTGAGAAACATGACATTCAATAATTAATATTTTCATTCATTAAGGATTAAGTAATTATTATGCAAGATATTGTCTAAATTATTTTATCTATATATTTATTCCATTATCATTTTTTTGATAAAATTTCATGTGTTATACTATTATTTACCATTCCATATTGACTATGAATTATCCATTTATAGTATTAATTTTCATTACTAAATACTGTGTTTTTTATTTATTTTCCATTCAATAATGATTAATATCCATGCTATTATCCATGGATGCACATCCACCATTATTTTTTGATTACCCGACATCTGTATTTAGTTTTCTAACATTCCATGTTGATTCTTATTATTAATTCATGATATCTTCCCATGCACTAATCCGTTACTGAGAATTTGGCCTCACCCATATTTTGTTCCCCATCCCATGAACCAATTAAGTGTACTATGAATTATATTATTAAATATTATAGAGGGAGTAATAAAATTATATAAAATAATTACATCAATTTTTTTTATTCAAATATAACAAGGGAATCATGTTTGTATATAGTTTTCCATGACTACTAAACTTTTCGGTCATTTCATGAAATATGTAGATGAATATTATTCTATTAATGTTTTCACAATAGCAAATTGTTTAAAAAAATTAGATTACCCAATCTCACTTTGTATTCAGGAATTAGTTGAAATAAGTCTTTATTATGTGCGACTTTTATATTCAACTATATAGAAAATCTAGTTATAATGAAAACAAACCTATATTAAAAATCTATTAGGAGTTCATACTATCAAAATATATTCTTTTTCTACTGATGTTACCTTGGTTACATTGTGAAGACTATGGGTATAGTAATATCACAATATAGTTCTATGTATTACATATTTTTAGTTAACACATCATGATTCTAAAATAATTTATGTTTATATTATAAAAATTTAAATGTATCAGAAGAAGGAATATACAAACACAGTAATATAAACATGAAAACCATTTTATTCATTGATATAATCCTAGTCATAGATCCTCTGTTTAGGGAGAATAAATATCATATCACTAATTTAGTTGATTAAAATGAATATAAAAAATATGATATATTTATCCTTATATGATTACTTCCTCATCACCTCCAAACATTAGAAACATATCCCTTAAAAAAATAAAATGTTTTACATTTATCCTAAAATATTCCAAATTTTCTCACCTAGTTCTACATAATATATTCCTCCCATGCCCATTGAATATGGAACATCAATGCTAATATATAATATACATTACATGATAGACCCTGACCCAAAATATTATGTAACACCCCAAGATTTCATAGTGTGTTATTTCTTCAAAATAATTCAATAACTTGCACTACACGCAACACCGAGTTCAATCACACCATGACTTACAAAAAAAAGCATTAAAAGAGGTCATGAATAGCATTAACTACATTTTTCACTTTATATAATCCTTATAATTTTAGAATCCATATTATGAGTTTCTTAGTCATAATGCAAGAACAGATTCATTTTCAGTATTGCACTTTTATCAACTTTTAATAGTGAAACATTTTTAAATACAATATTTCAAACTTTTTGACTAAATGGGGACATCAAAAAAAATTTAAAATGAAACATCCCAAGCTTACACGGTACGCTTTCCTTTGAATAAAACAGTAGCGTGTGTTGTACGCAACTTCGAGTTTTAACACACACCATAACTAATCAAACTAGCCGTTATGAATAGTAATACCTACTTTTTGAAATTATATATATTTTATATTTGAAAATGGACTTCATTTTTGGATTCGGAATATCAAAATTAGCCTAGGGTGAAATTTTGGTACATTTCCGATAACTTTCATATTTTGATGAATAGTGAAAATTACTATATTTTAATTAAAAACAACTTTTTTAATAAGAATAATTAATAGTAATAAATTATTAATTTTAGTAGTTTTAAAGTATATTTAGAATATATTTTTACCATTTAATATAATGTTGGTCATTGGACATAATTTTACAATTAAATCGAACATAAACAAGTGTCAATCTTTTGATAGTTATTATCTCTTAAAAACACACTTTTTGTTTTGACAGTGGGAATTAATTTTAAATTAATTTCTGCCACTTCTGTGTTTTGAATTTAGAAAAATGGATTCCATATTTGGAATCAAGATGTTCAAATTGTGTAAATAGGTAACTTTTATTTTTAGACATTTTGAATAATTACTGCGGTAAATATTTTATTTACCATGGTTAAGGGTAAATCCGGTAAATAAGGGTTAAAAAAATAATATTATAATAATACTAAATTACCCTAAAACGTGTCTTAACCCTATTGGTTGATACATGGTCGACCATGGGCATCTTTGGGTCAATTTGGGGACCCCTTGGAGCCACTTGTAAGTGATAATGACACATTATATTAATAAAGTTAAAATAAAAATAAAAATGGCATAATATTACATCGTTTAGAAGAACAATTTTTACATAGGGTTATACATGTTGGATTTTCGATTATAAATATTCATTAGAAATCTAAAAAGATTTCCTACATGATGATATTTTATTTATAATTTTTAGACATTAAATAATTTATTTTATTTATGACACAATGATGATGCAGTAATTACTATAATAGTGAAAAATTAAAATAAGTGATATTATAAATACCCAAATAAATATAATATGAAACTTTTAATGAATTAAACTAATTTTATAGGATAATATGATATATTAGGATTGATTTAATTTACTTTGTTATAAGTAATAAATCTGTTATGAGTTTCACAAAAATCAACTAATGAATAGTGTCAAAATTGACATAAAAGAGTTCTTAAAACAAATATTATATTATTAATTGATATTAAATTCCAAAAAAATCTAAAGTTCGGCCAAGAGACTTATATCATGATAGGTTAATCATTGATGGACCACTTGGGGGTCTCTTGGATGTATATGGTAAGTTTATTAACCATATAATATAAAAATACAAAGAGACATTGTAAAAGTGAAACTAATTAACTTAGAGTTAATACTTAAAGATAAGGTTAATATAAGTACCCAAACCTGTCTAAATTCTATTGGATGAGTTGTTTTCGACCCATCCCCACCTCAACCTTTGAATAGTCAACTTTGGAGCCATTAGAAACCGAATATGAATTTATTATAAATTAATATTTCTAGCTTTTCCAAAGGTGCCCCTCACCCCTCTTATAAAAGGGCACTCCTCCTTCTCATTTCTTCACACCTATCAAGCCACTTGGCTCATCCAAACTCTGCCCAACTAAGCTCCCCACATCCCGCTCCTCCTCCTTGAAGCTTCCCCTTAGGAAGAAAGCATTTCAAGAAGTCCTTTGGTTCCAACCAAAGTGAGTTACCTAAATTAAAGGTAACGATTTCTCTTAAATTATTTTCATTTATTTTGCTTCTTCAACCCCCAAACTCTTTTTATTTCCTTTCTTTTGTAACAACACCAGTATCCACAATATACTAGTATGTTGTTATAAGAAGGATTCAAACTACACATGCACACAACTCCATATAATGGATGATGAACATAATGTTTCTGTGGATGGCAAACTAACGCCTCACGAAACTATGATTGTTCAAAAACATCTTACCGCCTCTCATGATGGCCATTATGATGGCACTATAATTAAATATGATATTAATGATATATATTTTATATATAAGCTTCTGTAATTCCATTTTATTGCATACCACTATTCGTTTCATGTTGTATATACATACGATAATTTCATTTGAGGAAGTGCGGACTACCGCCCCCTTAAAATGATATGACTCGTTCATACCACACATGGAACGTATAAAGGATGGTGTTAATGAACTTAAGTAACATATATAAAATATTATATTATACTGGAATAGTAATATACCTATGTATCATTTGGATTCGATTCATTTAAAATAAAAATTAAATGGAAGTAGCGTTCGTGCGTACGTACGGACTACCGTCTCCACGAACGCGATGAGATTCATTCTCCATCGTATCCATTCAAGTATAATTATCATTTAATGATTTAAAAATGATGTTTAAGGACTGGATATAATTCTGGATATGAATAAGATACAACAACCATGGCTTATGTAACAAAACATATAAAAGAAAATGAGTAAGTTAACTCCCGAAACGACGATAATTTTAAGATATTATTAACAAATCAATGTTAAAAGACCATATATGATATCATATTAATATATATGATTCTTGTATAATTTAATAACAAATATTTCACCATTATACAGGAGGTTAACCTACCCCAACCAAGGAAAAGTACAAGGTAAGGGTTATTTCACAATCTCTTCTTTATCCGAGGTTGTTTATATGTAATAATCTACTGGGATCTCTTTATCATCCACATCCATGTTTCTTAAAAATGTATTTCAAAACATTTTTACTGTGAGTTAAAGTCATTTATACCCTTTTTGACTTTTATAAGTGGTTTATAAAGGAATCTTTCGGTCGTTTTCAAAACAAGGTCCTTTTTAACCTTTTCGACAGAATTGAGGTAAGAATGTTTTTTTAACTTATACGGCGGGTGCGGTTATTTTATGCCGTTATAAAATATTCAAAGCTTTCCTTACAAGCTTATAAGAATATTTTCAAAGAAAATGTTTTATTTTATATGGATCTTAAATGATTTCAAAATAAAAGGAGATATTTCTTTAAAAAGAATTTTGATTTCATCTATATCAACATCCTTTGATGGATTTTAAGATTATTTGAAGTTGATTTATTATGATACAAAACTTCTATATTTTATTGAAGGTATTGTGATATGTTTGACTATGGATGTGCTATTTTTATACCATTCATAGTTTATGGTGAAATTATTGACATTTCGTATGCTGGTTTTAATACGAATGTTTATGTTATGTTTAAACCTTTTCATATGGGAATGCATTGGACTTAATAAGTGACGGGTGGAGCCCGCTATAGCTCCTCGATGCATCGGTAGGTCTCATGAGACAAACTAGTGTCTTGGCACAAGGCCTTGACAAAATCTTATTTGTAGTCTTGGCACGAGGCCTTGGCTATGTGGTTATGATAGTCTGGAATTATGCATTCCAATATTATGAAAGTGGTTATTGATATTGCATGTGATTATTCGATTAGTAGAATATCCATGTGAACAAGTAAATGGCATTATTTCATTTTACTTTTGCTATACTATGTTGAAGTTCAATTTTAAAAGGCTTTTGTTTTAGTAATTCATTGCCTTAAATGTTTATGCTTATTTTTAATGTTCCGCTATATTGTTATCCTTACTGGGCAATTGAGCTCACCCCTTTTCTATGTTTTATTTTTCCCAGGTAGTGAAGAAGTAAATTATGATTGACTTGCAGGGATATTATGAGGGGTTAATAGTGTGGATATGAAGACTTTGTTGTTGTAGTAGTTTTTCACTTTGAAATGTAATGTAAAACTTTATGATTATATCTAGTGTTTCCAAGGCTACTAAACCAATCGGTCTTTCGAGATTTGATCTTTCTTGTGATCATGCCAATGTTAGGTAATTAATACACCGACTCTGGGTAACTGGGGTCGGGGCGTTACAATTGGTATCAGAGGAAGTTTAGTACAAACCTTGGAAGGTAGATTTAGATAAACTCTAATTAGAGCACGTAGACCTAAGATGAACTTTGAGGATTAGTATAGAAGAACTTCCTAGAATTTTGGTATTGTAGAGATTTTGTGAGTTTTCCGAGCAATACATCCCTGTCTGGATACGAGCAGGTAGAGGCGGCTCTGGCACAGATGTACCTAGGGGTAAAACCCGAAAACACCGCTTTGAGCTAGACTCGAACGGGAACTGGGGCACAACAACGGGCCTTGCTGCACTCTTGGTTACGACACTCCCGGGGGATATGCTTAGGATAACTCTCATTTTCTTTACAAATCATTATGAAGGGTTTATGAGTATATACTTCCTCAAAGAAAACATTTTTATGATTATGGATTATATCCATAATTAGTTCAATTTATGTTAAGTGTTTTATAAGTATGATATTATGTATTTCGATTCATAAACTGATCTAGTTTATGCAATTGTTTAGAAATGGCGCCCAGTAGAAGGAATGAGAACTCCAGAAATGCACATGATCCAAAGAGAAGGAAGGATCATATCTTTCATGGTCTTAAGCTAGAATTTATAAGAGAAATAGCCTCCCATGTGTTATCATCATATGAAGAAATAATATCATGTGTTGATAAGATAAGTAAAGAGTTTACTGAGTCCTATGGCTTTGAAGGGAAGCAAGAGAAGAAAAGGATGGAAGAGAGAAAGATGGATAAAGGGAAGAGGGAAAAGAAGAATTTTCCCATATGTGGTAACTGTGGAAAGAAACACCCTGGAACTTGCCTGAAAGGAATGGGAGTTTGTTATAAGTGTGGAGGAAAAGGGCAAAAAGTACGTGACTGCAAGGGTAAGAAAATGGTTTCAAATGTAGAATGCTTCATTTGCAAGGAGTTTGGACACTACGCAAACCTATGTCCCAGTCATCAGACTATTCCGCAAATGATGCTATTGGATAATAATCAAGTTATGATACTACCACAGATGAAGATGAATGATTAGAGTTCTTTTGTTGATTATGTCAATTGAGTGTTGTATCAACAATGTACTTGTTATAATAATTATGGAGTATATAAGGATTGTACTGCAGTACTATTTCATTAAGGACTTGAGATTGTGTGGAACAAAGAAAAGTGACTCAATAGCAGGATAAATTTTTAGAAAATATATGGTTGAGAGAATGATAAACCATAATATAGTTCTGATACCGAGGTAGTGATGTTGGAATAATACATGATTGTTTTGGATAAATTATATTGGATATTCTTGACTACCTTGAAGCTGATTAATGATTTGTATATTCCATCATTGATGGGGTTTAAGACATTTTTGGATTGATGAGGTATATCCAGCATTCTATATGGAATAAGGGAGCATGAATGTAATCAATAAAGATTATGGTAATTCAGGATGTTTCAGTGTATTAAAAGAATACATGATGAAGGTATTCATAAGCTATTACGGGGTAAAAATGATCTATATTATGTTTACCTTCCTTATAAATGTTGGACTGTGAGTTTGGAAAGAAGTATTTTGGATAGTTCTAGTTTGGATTATTTTGGATTACCATAAAAGGACAACCCGGAGGTCGGGCGGCAACCCGTCGCGTCTGGAAAGGCTGCGAGACTTGAACCCGCAACCGAAGGGCGACAAGGGTGTATCACCTACCACTGGCCCACGAGATGTCCTGGATTAAATAATGTAGTTTTTATTAAAAGATCTTGTAGATGAATTATAAATTCTTTTATTTTGGAACCCTATACGAATAGTGTAAATAGATTTTTTTTTACATTCTATTATCTTTTAGAGTGAAAGATGAGTTTGTGGTAGAAATTTATTAAAGGATAAAACTCTAATTATAATGTAAGTATATCTCCTTATGATCTTAGCCAATCTCATAAATTAATTCCTCAATATTAAGAAAAGCAACTTAGAACAAAAATGTTTTCCTAGATGGTACCTTAAATCATCACTAATTTATGGCTTTGGGATTGTTGGCCTTTTCATAGCCATGTTCTCTACCACTCTCCATCAGATAATTGATGGTTAGATTTTTCTTCCATATCCATATTTTCCTACATGGAACCCTAGTATGTGTTATGTTCGGTAATCTTCATACTTTCCACCCTTTGTTTAAAATAGAGGCCTCATTAATTCATTTTTCGATGTGGGATTTCAACTAAGATATTTTGAAACGTCAAAAATGTGTTATCCTAATATCCTATGTTTTGTTGAACCGATGGTATTTCAAATCATCATAGATTGATGAATTTAAGTACCTCAATTTTACACTTGTTTGTGATTGATGACCTCAATCACTACCTATAAATATTTACGTTTTTCCTCCAATTATATGTCTCTAATTGCCACCAATGTTCCCCTAATCGAGATCATAATTTGGTGGTGACCCTTTCATTTCTCTTTTCCTCATATTAAGACTAAATTTTAGTAACCCAATTTCCGATGTGGGTTTTCCCACAAATATATTTTCTATTTTCAACCTTTTATTTTCTAAGAACAATTTCAAATTGCGAGGACGCAATTTATTGAAGGAGGGGAGAATGTAACACCCCAAGATTTCATAGTGTGTTATTTCTTCAAAATAATTCAATAACTTGCACTACACGCAACACAGAGTTCAATCACACCATGACTTAGAAAAAAAAAAGCATTAAAAGAGGTCATGAATAGCATTAAATACATTTTTCACTTTATATAATCCTTATAATTTTAGAATCCATATTATGAGTTTCTTAGTCATAATGCAAGAACAGATTCATTTTCAGTATTGCACTTTTATCAACTTTTAATAGTGAAACATTTTTAAATACAATATTTCAAACTTTTTGACTAAATGGGGACATCAAAAAAAATTTAAAATGAAACATCCCAAGCTTACACGGTACGCTTTCCTTTGAATAAAACAGTAGCGTGTGATGTACGCAACTTCGAGTTTTAACACACACCATAACTAATCAAACTAGCCGTTATGAATAGTAATACCTACTTTTTGAAATTATATATATTTTATATTTGAAAATGGACTTCATTTTTGCATTCGGAATATCAAAATTATCCTAGGGTGAAATTTTGGTACATTTCGGATAACTTTCATATTTTGATGAATAGTGAAAATTACTATATTTTAATTAAAAACAACTTTTTTTATAAGAATAATTAATAGTAAAAAATTATTAATTTTAGTAGTTTTAAAGTATATTTAGAATATATTTTTACCATTTAATATAATGTTGGTCATTGGACATAATTTTACAATTAAATCGAACATAAACAAGTGTCAATCTTTTGATAGTTATTATCTCTTAAAAACACACTTTTTGTTTTGACAGCGGGAATTAATTTTAAATTAATTTCTGCCACTTCTGTGTTTTGAATTTAGAAAAATGGATTCCATATTTGGAATCAGGATGTTCAAATTGTGTATATAGGTTACTTTTATTTTTAGAAATTTTGAATAATTACTGCGGTAAATATTTTATTTACCATGGTTAAGGGTAAATCCGGTAAATAAGGGTTAAAAAAATAATATTATAATAATACTAAATTACCCTAAAACGTGTCTTAACCCTATTGGTTGATACATGGTCGACCATGGGCATCTTTGGGTCAATTTGGGGACCCCTTGGAGCCACTTGTAAGTGATAATGACACATTATATTAATAAAGTTAAAATAAAAATAAAAATGGCATAAGATTACATCTTTTAGAAGAACAATTTTTACATAGGGTTATACATGTTAGATTTTCGATTATAAATATTCATTAGAAAGCTAAAAAGATTTCCTACATGATGATATTTTATTTATAATTTTTAGACATTAAATAATTTATTTTATTTATGACACAATGATGATGCAGTAATTACTATAATAGTGAAAAATTAAAATAAGTGATATTATAAATACCCAAATAAATATAATATGAAACTTTTAATGAATTAAACTAATTTTATAGGATAATATGATATATTAGGATTTATTTAATTGACTTTTTTATAAGTAATAAATCTGTTATGAGTTTCACAAAAATCAACTAATGAATAGTGTCAAAATTGACATAAAAGAGTTCTTAAAACAAATATTATATTATTAATTGATATTAAATTCCTAAAAATCTAAGGTTCGGCCAAGAGACTTATATCATGATAGGTTAATCATTAATGGACCACTTGGGGGTCTCTTGGATGTATATGGTAAGTTTATTAACCATATAATATAAAAATACAAAGAGACATTGTAAAAGTGAAACTAATTAACTTAGAGTTAATACTTAAAGATAAGGTTAATATAAGTACCCAAACCTGTCTAAATTCTATTGGATGAGTTGTTTTCGACCCATCCCCACCTCAACCTTTGAATAGTCAACTTTGGAGCCATTAGAAACCGAATATGAATTTATTATAAATTAATATTTCTAACTTTTCCAAAGGTGCCCCTCACCCCTCTTATAAAAGGGCACTCCTCCTTCTCATTTCTTCACACCTCTCAAGCCACTTGGCACGTCCAAACTCTTCCCAACTAAGCTCCCCACATCCCTCTACTCCTCCTTGAAGCTTCCCCTTAGGAAGAAAGCATTTCAAGAAGTCCTTTGGTTCCAACCAAAGTGAGTTACCTAAATTAAAGGTAACGATTTCTCTTAAATTATTTTCATTTATTTTGCTTCTTCAACCCCCAAACTCTTTTTATTTCCTTTATTTTGTAACAACACCAGTATCCACAATATACTAGGATGTTGTTATAAGAAGGATTAAAACTACACATGCACACAACTCCATCTAATGGATGATGAACATAATGTTTCTGTGGATGGCAAACTAACGCCTCACGAAACGATGATTGTTCAAAAACATCTTACCGCCTCTCATGATGGCCATTATGATGGAACTGTAATTAAATATGATATTAATGATATATATTTTATATATAAGCTTCTGTAATTCCATTTTATTTCATACCATTATTCGTTTCATGTTGTATATACATACGAGAATTTCATTTGAGGAAGTGCGGACTACCGCCCCCTTAAAATGATATGACTCGTTCATACCACACATGGAACGTATAAAGGATGGTGTTAATGAACTTAAGTAACATATATAAAATATTATATTATACTGGAATAGTAATATACCTATGTATCATTTGGATTCGATTCTTTTAAAATAAAAATTAAATGGAAGTAGCGTTCGTGCGTACGTACGGACTACCGTCTCCACGAACGCGATGAGATTCATTCTCCATCGTATCCATTCAAGTATAATTATCATTTAATGATTTAAAAATGATTTTTAAGGACTGGATATCATTTTGGATATGAATAAGATACAACAACCATGGCTTATGTAACAAAACATATAAAAGAAAATGAGTAAGTTAACTCCCGAAACGACGATAATTTTAAGATATTATTAACAAATCAATGTTAAAAGATCATATATGATATCATATTATTATATATGATTCTTGTATAATTTAATAACAAATATTTCACCATTATACAGGAGGTTAACCTACCCCAACCAAGGAAAAGTACAAGGTAAGGGTTATTTCACAATCTCTTCTTTATCCGAGGTTGTTTATATGTAATAATCTACTGGGATCTCTTTATCATCCACATCCATGTTTCTTAAAAATGTATTTCAAAACATTTTTACTATGAGTTAAAGTCATTTATACCCTTTTTGACTTTTATAAGTGGTTTATAAAGGAATATTTCGGTCGTTTTCAAAACATGGTCCTTTTTAACCTTTTCGACAGAATTGAGGTAAGAATGTTTTTTTTAACTTATACGGCGGGTGCGGTTATTTTACGCCGTTATAAAATATTCAAAGCTTTCATTACAAGCTTATAAGAATATTTTCAAAGAAAATGTTTTATTTTATATGGATCTTAAATGATTTCAAAATAAAAGGAGACATTTCTTTAAAAAGAATTTTGATTTCATCTATGTCAACATCCTTTGATGGATTTTAAGATTATTTGATGTTGATTTATTATGATACAAAACTTCTATATTGTATTGAAGGTATTGTGATATGTTTGACTATGGATGTGCTATTTTTATACCATTCATAGTTTATGGTGAAATTATTGACATTTCGTATGCTGGTTTTAATACGAATGTTTATGTTATGTTTAAACCTTTTCATATGGGAATGCATTGGACTTAATAAGTGACGGGTGGAGCCCGCTATAGCTCCTCGATGCATCGGTAGGTCTCATGAGACAAACTAGTGTCTTGGCACAAGGCCTTGACAAAATCTTATTTGTAGTCTTGGAACGAGGCCTTGGCTATGTGGTTATGATAGTCTGGCATTATGCATTCCAACATTATGAAAGTGGTTGTTGATATTGCATGTGATTATTCGATTAGTAGAATATCCATGTGAACAAGTAAATGGCATTATTTCATTTTACTTTTGCCATACTATGTTGAAGTTCAATTTTAAAAGGCTTTTGTTTTAGTAATTCATTGCCTTAAATGTTTATGCTTATTTTGAATGTTCCACTATATTGTTATCCTTACTGGGCAATTGAGCTCACCCCTTTTCTATGTTTTATTTTTCCCAGGTAGTGAAAAAGTAAATTATGATTGACTTGCAGGGATATTATGAGGGGTTAATAGTGTGGATATGAAGACATTGTTGTTGTAGTAGTTTTTCACTTTGAAATGTAATGTAAAACTTTATGATTATATCTAGTGTTTCCAAGGCTACTAAACCAATCGGTCTTTCGAGATTTGATCTTTCTTGTGATCATGCCAATGTTAGGTAATTAATACACCGACTCTGGGCAACTGGGGTCGGGGCGTTACATATTATGTCACTTCACTTATCCATTTTCTATAATTTTTTATTTGAGGAAACATTTTTTGAGAGTGATGTATAATATGTCACCATGAAAACAATCCTCTATTTTGATATTCCATAGGGAAAATATTTTAGCGTACCATGCCCAATCCGCCACCCGAATAGTGCTAAATGGGTCGGGTTTTACTACCTTTGGTGCACCTCCTCGAACGCTAAAGTCTACTGACTAACAGAAAGTGACTGATAGGTATAGTGGGGAGGCTATAACCTCTTGGTGGGTAATAACAGTACTAGTTTGAAAAAATATATAACATGTAGTTGATGTATAAACGACTCAGCAGACTCAAACCAGATCGACAGACTGGAAGCACAATCAACAACAGATAAATAGAGATTACCAAAATAGAAACAACCGCAATGGAAGGTAAACACCACAGAATACTGAACCACTTGTACAACTACTATAAACGAAAAATCATGAATAAATAGCAAGTTAATATATAAAAATGAGACAATGTTTAACCGAAAGTAGCTACAATAATAATGTAATCATGCTAATACATGAAAGCAATAAAAACAATGTAAACATCATCTAAGAACGACTTCAAGGTCTATACCATCCCCATGTGAAAGCTAATATATTCCAACTCCTACAGATAACCTCTTTCTTTCACATAAATCCATAAAGTCTACATGCATACTGAAGCGCCCATGAAGGGTGCGAGACAAATCTCAGAAGGAAACCACCCAACGGTGCATACCTAATATAAGAGTTTATGTAGAAATTAATTTATAAGGAAAACAATAACAAGTATGATGAAGAAACAAACACAACTCTACCAGTTCTCAATATCCACCATGCAGAGTTACCTTCTTAGACAACACCATAATCTCTATCATGTAACCCAGCACCATGTGCCCCCTAGCACCGTGTTTCTCATGTACAGTTGTCCCAAAGGGACACCCAAGTGGTAGTAACTCGGAGAAACATCGATGTATTCCCCCAAATAAGTAACTGGCGGTACATTGATTTCTTTCCAGAATAATGTAACTGGAGGAGCATTGATGTCTTCCCTCAAATCATTAACTCTAGGGACAACGTTGTCTTCCCTCAACTCACGACGTGCCCCTTCCCCCCACCTGAAAGAATCAATGATATCCCCTAATGGATCCTCACCTTCCAAGTGGCTTCCTATGACAGGAACCCCCAAAACAAAAGGACCTAAACTGCATCTAACGTGGCCCTCTACCCATATGAGTGGTCAGAATAACTTTATCACTTATTCTCTCTATGTGAACACTATTCAATGTTATGAGTGAGCGGTAATCACCAAAATAGTAACCAAGACACAACGTCTCTGGCACCTCATTTCCCTGCGACCATGTCGCTCATGTGAGATAGCCTCACTATCTAAGAATCCCAGGCCATGCCCAACCTGAGAGTCACATAATCTCAGTTTGACATCCATGATTCCCAATCCTAGTCTCAGAACCACCCAATGTTACCCATGCCAAGCCCAACCGGTGATTAGCATCACTAATGAATATCTAGTCCATGGTAAAAAAACACCAAGTTTTCTAGAATATAAAATGGCTTGTATCACATATATAATCAAAATGAAATACATTAATCATGAAAGACTCGTTAAACAGTTAAATTTCTATATCTAGGTGTTGTCCCATACTAGCAGTTTGGTCTTGAAAGCCTCTACTTTTTTATAACAAGGTTTAATAAAATAAAATCAACATTTAAAAGAAATAAATTTCAATTATAACCATTTTAGAACCCATAGAGAAAATTACCCTAGGAGAAACAACCCCTCATCCATCCTAGCTCAAAAAATGGTAAAATGGAATACCAATAAAAATCCCACGGGTCTTATAAACAATTTGATTTGAAAAGGCTTATAAAATATAGACTCTCTCAAAATACATGAAAACGCGCCAAAGGATACACCACCCAAAAGTCAGTGAAACATGAAAGAAGGTATTCACCACCTTACTTTTTCTGGAAAGATGATACTCCTTCGATAACAACCTATAATTTGGTCTAAATAAAGGTAGAGCTATAAAAGAGACAAAAATAATCATAACCCTAAATCTCTGTTTAGAACAGAAATCAATGATAACGAATCAATAGGAATCAAGACCTTACTGAGGGGTGTGTAACATATCCAACAATGTTCGAAATGGACTTCAGATGAATATCTGAGAGAGAAAATAAACTATGTCTGTATTTCCTCACTCAAATCCATGGAGGGTTTGGGTTTCTGCCTCAATATGCGCCTACTACATGTTTTAAAGAAAAACAAAAATGCATGGCTAGTACATTGTACTAAATGTCGTGTGTATCATTTTACTATTCATTTAAAGGATGATATTTCTTTGAGGACTAACCGACAGACAACATATCTTGTACCTAGGGGGACACACTGTGTACCACTCTACCCCGCCGACATCCCCAACATGCCATGTATATCTCCATACATGGCCACTCTAAACACCATGTAAAAATAGTACGTAGTGGGTAGTTGCTAAAATCTATCCACCTAACCAATAGGCCTATACAACATGTATTATATTCACACACAGTCATGAGTAAATGGTGTGTACAAAATATACACAATGTCTAATCTAGAATTTCCTAGAAACTACCTTGTGTCTCTAGTTATCTCAAAAACAAGTCAATAATTCAAACTGGGTCAGGATTTTGACCTGTTATAAAAACATGGGTTCTTACAATCTCCCCACCTTAACATAGCTCATCCCCGAGATATCAATTGAATCACAAGGATGGCACTTAACATACCACTCTAATAAATGTTACCAGGACTACCCCGGTTTCAATGGTTCTGGAAAAAATCCTCAAGGGGCTCCCCAATATAGGAATTTCCTAACTCAGTCTCAATATGACAAAACTCAAATCAAGAAAAGATTCACTACAATTTTTACAGACCCATTGACCTATTGTGATGCATTTTCACCCATGTGCCTCTTTGGTTCTCCCATTTAATTTCAAACACCCAAACATATCTTGCACTGCTTTGATATTCGCCTCCACAAGGTCTTGAATTCCAGGGATGATCAAAATGATCCTGCTGCCTAGAACCTCAAGTAATCGGCATCCTCGATGCCCTGATGCCAATGACACCTCATGTAACAAGCATCCTCGATCCCTCGATTCCCAACGCACCTCAAATAACTTACATCCCTGATGCCCTGATTTCCATGGAACCTCATGTAACCTGAAACCTTGATTATCCTAAAGATACACATCTCATATATATATATATATATATCATGCACCTAATATGGTGCAAAATCCCACTGACCATCATCTAGTCAATCCACATAAATCATGTTCACCTCGTTCTCTCAAAGAGGACATTCCTCAATAGGCCATGTCAAAAACATAAAATCAAAACATATCATGTACACACCCTAAGTGTACCTCTAACTATCATTGGCTATCTAGCCTTCTCATCCCCTGGAAGATCTGTTGAGTTCACCTGACCTGATGTTCAAATGCCTGATTCCAGGCATCCATGCAGTGCTGCTCCAGCCACCAGCCACTAACCCCATAGTTGGTTCCTTCTATCATTGTCACATGATCTGTGTGGATCTAAATCTCAGCTACCCTGTTTTGCTACCATTCATGAAGAAACTCTTGATGCCACTTTCTGTCCAAGTACCTACCTTCCGGCTATCTGAGAAGGATTCCTATAGAACCTCTACATATGTCTGACCTATCCACATTCTAAGAACTCATTTGGAGGAATATATTGCTGAGTTCAAACATTTCTTGGCCGTCCACACTAAAAGAAAACCAGGGAATAAATTCTACAAGGTGGTCTAGATGAGTCCTTGGCCTGACTACTATAACTCATTATGTCCTTGCTTCCTTCTATCTGAACCATCACCTGAAGCAGTATCCTAGACAAACTGGGGAATATACCTCCGATTTTCCTATGATATGTGTGTCTGATTCACTACCACTGAGAAATAACCCAACCTGAATATATATACCTAGATCCAAATGGGGTGTCACAATCCATCCTCGAAGCGACTCACCCTTGTCGAGTCATCTCTTACCATTCCAGATGAAAGAAAATATAGCTCATTGAATATATCTTCATAGTACATGACACACATGACTCCCTACTAAAGGCTCAAGAACACTTGATCTCTCTCTACCCTCAGTGTATCTAGGTAAAAGTGCTCAAAGAATATATCCTCGAATTCCTTACATTCTTGTCCTTTGTGTATATGATCTTGAACCTACGCATCCAACCAACACTTTTCCAGTCCTCGCAACATGAATGTCTCCTACTTGTCCCTCAACCCTGGAGGTGTCTCTAGCTACTCTAAGATAATATGTATGCTCTCTGTATAGTTCTCTACCGCTTATACACCACCCTCACCCAAAAAAAGTGTCGGGTGATGCGACTGGAACTCCCGCATCAGATATTCCATAGATGGTTCTGTAACCTGCATGCCTCTTTCGATTCCATGAAAAACTCAAACTGGGTTAGTTCCTAGATTCTTGTCAAGCCACAACACCAAAACATCCAAAATCAGATATTTTCATGACTACACTAGATCCTGAATGTGATCATGTCCCTAATTCTCTACCTGAATATAATGCTTTGCCTTCCCCTAAAGGGTCTTCACCTGATCGTGCTCCTACAGCTTAGTATCATCACCCGCCTGATTCTCCATCGAGCTGTCTAGGAAGAACACATTGAATACAAAAATGGTTAGAATCCCACATATATAACAATATATATTATAATGAAGATAAAGAAATTAGTAAATATGAATATTTTAACAACTTCCCTTACTCTACCTTATTCCAAACCCATGCCCAAGGCATCCCAACCTAATTTCTCCTTACCCACCCTCAAGAGAGCCAAGTATCAAAAGTTCCTCAGGACATACCGATACTGAAAACCAATGTATCCTCAAACCAAAAACCAAGTCACCCCATTCTGATGATCAAATTCACCTCAAACATAACACCCACATGATCATACAAGAGCTCGGACCAAATCTCATGTTACATGAAAATCACAATATATAAAGCATGGCATAGTAGATTGCATTCAACTAGATTTTTTTAGGAATTTGAGCTTTCATATTTCAAAATAATTTTAACATGGAAATTGATATTATTCACATGGTAATATCACTTCACAATGAACACGTGCATTTGTGAAAATAAAATACCTTAAAAATGTGCCTATCAAAATCCAATCAATCATGCCTTACTATACAAAACCAAGGTCCAATTCCTTATCCATTAACTCTCCAGATTAAGGGTAACATATCTTAATCAATAATGTTACATACCAAGTGATCTACCATGGTGGAAATCATATGAACTATAATATGAAAAATGGAAAAAAGATATTCACACCCATGGTAACTTGGTCTATCCCTCGTACATAGGGCTGCAAGCACCCAAGAACAAGATGGGGACCCAGTTCCCCTAATAACCTATCTCTAGTCTACCATATTCTAAATAGTAAAACCAACAGAAATAAAAAAGATAAGTGTCAATCTCAATAGTAGCTAGCAGAAAAACTACTAATAAATCCCTATCAAGAAATCAACGGATACCACATTTTAATGTTCCAGACCTAATCATCCACATGGAAAATACTAAAGGGATCAGGTGTTACTACATTAGGGGCACCTTCCCGAATGTCAAATGTTGTCGACTAAGAGTGAGATTCTAAAAGGTATAATGGAGAGGATATACCCTCTTAGAGGATAAAAATTGTTCTGGTCCAAGAAAAAATATATAACATGAAATAGAAATATAAACGACTCAGTAGACTTGAACCAGAACTACAATTCACAAGCTTAATCTAACACAGATAAATAGAAGAATACAAAATAGAAACAACCGCAATCGAAAGTAAACACAACAACATGATTAACCACTTGAACAACTATTAGAACAGATAAATCCTGAATCCACAGTAATTCAATATATAAAATGGTGTCAATAGATAACTGAAAATAGAAACAATAATAAAGTAAGCATTCTAATATAGGACATAAATCAAATCAATATAAACTCTAGAAAGTCAAGAGTTTGTGTTCCAAACCATCCCCATGCGACAACAAATTCAATCCATCTTTTAAATATGACCTCTTTCCTGTACGTAAATCTATATAGTTTACACGAATCCTAAAGGTCCTATACATGGTGTGAGAAGTATCTCAATAGTATACCACCCAAGGGTGCATACCTAATATAAGTGTTTAATAAGTCAAGTATTTATAAGGAAAAAAGTAACCAATATGATGCAAAAATAAACAAAACTCCACTTGTGTTCCTCTCCCACCATGGAGAGTTACCTTCTTCGGCCAAAACTAGAATCTCTATCTTGTAAACCCAGTACCATGTTCCCACTGACACCGCGTGTCTCAATTACTGACATCCCAATGTCACTCCCAAGAGGTAGTAACTTAGAGGAACAATGATGTATGTACCCAAATAAGTATCTGGTGGGATAACAATGTCTGGACTCAATAAAGTAATTGGAGGAACATTGTTGTACGCCCTCAAATCAGTAACTAGAGGGACATTGATGTCTTCCATCATCTATTGGTGAGCCCCTTCCCCCAACCCAATAGCATCAAATCTATCCCCTGAAGGATCCTCACCATCAATGTGGCTTATATGGAAGGCACCCATTGACCAAAAGTTCCTTAACCACAACTAATGGGGC
The DNA here is from genome assembly GCA_963277665.1 of Viscum album. Lineage (NCBI taxonomy): Eukaryota > Viridiplantae > Streptophyta > Magnoliopsida > Santalales > Viscaceae > Viscum > Viscum album. The sequence goes on along the minus strand of OY728155.1, from coordinate 1,430,257,041 downwards.
CTCTACCCACATGAGTGGTCAAAACCACTTCATCAAGGAGACTCTCTATGTAAAAACTACTCAATGTTTTGGATGAGGGGTAATAACCATAATATCACCCAAGCCACAACTTCTCTGACACCTCATGTCCATTTGACCATGTCTCCCATGTCTGATGGACTCACTATCCATGTAACTCGGGCCATGCCCAACCTGATAGTCACAATACCTCAAGATGACATCAATGATGCCCAATCCCATGCTCAGAACCACCAATTGTAACCCATTCTAATCCCAAACTGTGATCAACAACACTAAAGAATATCTACACCACGCCCAATAGAACCCCAAGTTTTCAATCATATGAAATGACACGTATCACATATATAATCATAATGATATAATTTAAACATGAAAGACACACTAAACAGATGAATTTCAATAGCCGTGTAATGTCTCATAACAACACTAAGGTCATAAAATACTCTAATATGTCATGGAAATGTTTAATAAAATAAACTCAAAAGTTTAAAACAATACAGTTCAATTATAGGCATTTTAGACCCCCCCCCCACCAAAATTCACTAATGAGCAATGACCCCTCACCAAACCTCGCTCAGGAAACATGGTAAAAAGTCATACCCAAAGGAATCCCACATGTAGTATAGTTAATATGATAGGTAAAATCATATTAAATAGGGTCTCGCTCAAAATACCAGAAAACATAATAAAGGTCATGCCACCCAAAATTCTGGAAAACACAAAAGAAGGTATGCACCACTTACCTCGTACTAGTATGATGATACTACTCCAATAATAGCCTCATATTTGTTCTAAATCAAGGAAGATCTATAAATTAATCAAAAACGATAAATCCCCTATAACTCAATATATAACAAAAATCAAGGAGGATAGACCAATAGGAATCAAGGCCTTACTTTGGGGGTTCTAACGCATCAAAATATGTTTGAAACAAACATAAAATAAATATATGGGAGAAAAAATAATCTCTGGCTTGCTCTCATCACTCATAACCATTGAAGGTTTTGGTTTCCACCTCAAAATGAGGCTACTAACCACTTTAATGAAAAATGAAAATACACAGCTCGTACATAGGACTACATGTCAGGTGTATTATTTTACTCTTAATATGACGGCTGATATTTCGCCAAGGACTTTCCAACTGACTACAAGGCATTTACCTTGGTGTACATAGTGTGTACCTCTCTTCCCGGATGACATCCCCCACACTCCATGTATATCCCCATTCGTGGCCCCTATACATAGTGTATACAAGTAGTACATGGCATGTAGTTGTAAAAACTATACACCAGGCCTATACGCCATGTATGTATTTCACACATGGACAAGATTACAGGACGTGCACTGAAGCTACATGGCATGTAATATTGAATTTCTAGAAACTACCCAGTTTCTCTAATTTTCTCAAAAATTATTTTAAATTATAATTGGGTTGGGATTTTGACCTATTCAAAAACCCAAGTTCTTACAATATTCACATCCAATCAAATGCGTTTACCCTATCATATTCCAAGTATTCTATTACATCTATCCTGAATGATCTATATCCATATAATATAGCTTCATGACTTATACCATTCAAAGAGAATCATTTTCTAACCACATATTAAATAGCTAAAAAATTGGTATTTCTTTTCACATTAGTAATATATAATTAAAATAAAAATTAAATAAAACAATTGTATGTCCACTTGAAATTTTATAAAAATAGGTCTACCATTCATTCTTAATGAACCCAACTCAAGGATGGTAATATAAAAATGGTTCTTATATTACATTTATGCATTTTTGTAACCAAAAAATGGATTTAAAAAACATGCTAGCTTATCAAATTCCTTTAATTGTAACAAACCCATCTAATTTTATAGATATAATCCATAATAGACAAATTGATGATGTTTTTTAATCTATATTCCAAATTATGTAAAAATGTTATCATAGAATGAATATAAAAAATTCTAATGGATTTTACCATTCAAAATAATGATGGTTTTTTATAAATAGTGTATGAATTTATTTTATTTAAATAATCATTCAAAATTTCATGGTTTATACGTACTAAATTTACTAAATATGTTATGTTTATTATTCAAAAACTATTTTCACCCAATGTGATGTAAATATAAGAACACTTTTGTCATGACCCATCATCGGGGCCCATGCCGTGAATACATCAAGACCGCCTTTCATAGGCCAGGGGATAAATACTAGCACCAAAGGCGAATCCCTGCTAAAAAGGGAGGGCATTGCCTTTAAACCTATAACACACACAGTCTGAACTCATGTTGTAGAGGAAAAAAGTACTAAAATAGAAAAGAAAAGTGTGCTCAAATTAAGTGGGCCAGTATACAAACCCAACTGAACAACAAGTAAAATTACAAGTAAAAAGTGGAAAACATCTCTATGATCGTCCACTTGGGATTCCTATCTGAAGGGTAGGTACCGAACTCGAACAAATTGTCAATACGGTACGTCCCATCTAGTTTAGCTCTGAGCAGCCACCCTCTTGTCACCATCAGCCTCGATCACTGTTGTCTGTTGTCAGCACAAAACCCAACAATGTGCGGGTGAAGCCCGTACAAAGGTGAGTTTAACAATACATAGTAGGGGACCCCGAGACCCCCGAAGGTCTCCCAGAATCCACAAAGGATAAACCGAAGTAAAAATATACAATCAAAAAGTATCAACCAACCCTACATTGGTATATTCCCATATATATACTTATGTTATCAATCAAAGTCTGGCTCCAACTCTTGAGCATAAGAACAGACCATTTCACAAAGGACGTAAAGTCAATCACCATGAGGTTAATGGTTGAAAGACATGACTCAGCTCACACAGGTATACATCTTTCATAGAATGATACATATGATCAGAAGTTGTCACTGATTCATCTAAGCTGTCAGACCCACACAGGATGCAGGACCAGCTAAGCTGTCAGACCCACACAGGATACATGACCAATTATTCTGTCGGACCCACACATGATACAGAAACGGAAGTCAGAACTATCTGACCAACGCAGGATCCCAGTATAGTAGTAATCGATGTCGAAACCACGGAATATTCTTATATGGTAGTCATCAATGTCTAACCCACGGAGGATCCTGGTATAGTATCATCAATGTTGAACCCATGAATGACCCTATCATCTCAGTCCCAGCCAGCCCTAGGGTTCCCGCACACAACACGCTCGGTTCTGGGAGGGTTCGATCCTCCAGCCAACTGTCGATACATCATCTATCACAAAGTCCTGAGTTGTTGTATCCTGTAGTTCCATCTCAACATATGTAACCCAATGTGATAGACGACACGTCAATCAGACGCCCGGTCTAAGAGTTATTAGCATTTATGTTCCAAAGGGCCCGGTTGGATTTATGCTCGATCCAAACCTAGCCATTGTAAAAATTTATTCAAAACTCACTTAGAGTATCCCCAATGGAACCCCTCGTTGTGAGGGTCCAAGTTCCATAGAAGGCGTGTCAATCGGATGTGCGGTCTAGGAGATATTCGTATTTAAGCGAAGACGGGCACAGCCCGTAATGTCCAGTGGGTTGGCAGGTCGGCTCGACCCAGCTCGGCGGGTTAGATGCGGCTAGTGGTCTGCCCGGCCCGGTGGGGCGCCACCCACCCGCAGACCCGGCCTGCGTGTACGGGCTGGTCCGGTTCAACTCGTCTACCGGTGCATGCAGCACCCCCTCCTCCTCTTCCCGGCCAGTCGTAGCCGGCCGGTTCGGTCAAGCAAACACGGCCAACAGACGCAGGCCTTGGTATTCCTCACGTGGCTCTTGTGGCCGTCGCGGTTCTTTAGCATGGCCGACGAGTTCTCCAAGCTGAGCGCCTTGAGGACGTGGGCTGCGTCCTCCTCCACGCGGCGCCTTGTGCGCTGCATTCCTCTAGCGGGCTAGGCGGATCGGACGGCAGGTCGTCCAATGGACCGAGCGGCCCGAGCGGTCGTCGGTCCCTTCACGTGGCCGCCACTGCCACCTCCAGTCACTGGTGTCGCTTCCCGGAGACCCACCTTCTACAGACAACCATGTTTCCTCCAGTGGACGAAAATTGTATATGTCTTCACTGGGGGTCCTCTCGAGATGTCGCCCTCAGCGCTGCACCCTCCGGATTCCATCAGTGCCACATCAGCCCGTCTCCCACGAAGAATGCAACAAGCCGAAGAACATAAAAAGATAAGCTAATGGAATTGGGCCGTGTTCGGATTAGCCCGCACCCTCTGCATTAACAGATCATAACCGGGTTCAATAATGATCATCAATAATACTGATCCTCCCCCGAACTAAACCCCGCATGAAATTCTTCGCTTACCCTCAAGAATGATTGAACCGCGTATCAGTCTGTTCGATGGCTGGTCTGTATTCGTCATTTATAAATAAGAATGGATAACGCCAATCCCATGAAAGGTAAATCCCCCTACCTCATATTTGTCTTTGTACATTTACGAGTTGCGGAAGACGGACGTCGCGGAAAATGGATGTCGTTCTGTCAATGTTATAGGAGGTAGATCTCGGTGAAGACGAGTCGAGACGACACCCTCGGTGTACTTCGTGGGTGGCGGTGCTTCCCTTCCTTGGTCCGATTTAAGAAGGAATAAGATGAAGCTTCACGTTCATCGGTGATGAGGAGTGTTCTTCGTTGGTATAAGTCATTTCTCCAAGAGTTATCCCAAAGAAATTATGTGTCCACCCCAAAATAAAATAATATCCTCTCTATTATTTGATTCATTCCATGAATTCCAAATGGAATTCAAAAGAATTCAAATCTTTACAAATTAATGAATTAATTGTTGGAATGTAATTAATTAATTAATGGGTGTTGGAACATTAATGAGAGAATGTGGAAGGTTCCAAATTAAATGAGGAGAGGTTGCTTTATTTATTTCAAGGGAAGTTTAATAGAATTACCCCAATTAAATGAAGGTTACACGGGGGTCAAATGGGGTTCAAAAAACAGTGGGCCCCACATATTTATATCCTACCAAGGGAGGTTAGGGTGTGGTGGGCCCTACCTCTGACCTCTACTTGGTGGTTTTAACCACCAATCAAATAAAAACATGTACTCATATTTTTATTTTATTTTATTTAGAATCCCCAAAAATTAACTTCCAACCACAATCTAATGAAATTGTGGTAAAGGTCTCCTTAATGAAATATTGGCGCTAAGAGTTCAGCGGTTCCCTTGGATTTCAATTTTGAGCACCGGTTCAGAAGATATAAAATCCCACACATAAATTTACTGATCGTAATAGAGAAAAACATCAGAATTTTATTTCAGACACACTGGGCCTCGGAATCAAGCGCCGTTAGAAACTGAGGACTCATAAAAATCCCATGTATTTAAAAATAATTCACCGAATTTCCAGATCTTTACATTTTCCCCACCTCAGAGCTTTACGTCCCCGTAAGTTACAACTCATACTAAAGGATCAAATGTGGGTACTGAGCATGCAACTTAGCCTCCCAGCCCCATGTGATCTCCAGGAGGTTCCCGTGATGCCAGTGAACATGCACCAGAGGAATCGACCATCCATGAAGAACTTGCTACTGTCGGTCCTCAATCCCCACTGGAACCTCTATGAATGTCTCCCTATCATCGATGTCCAGCACTCCATGGTTGATGATGTGGAATGGGTCGTGACCGTATCTCCTCAGCTGAGATATGTGGAAGACGTCATGCAACCTGTGCAACTGAGGTGGAAGAGCCAGGTAGTAAGCCACCTCAGCTACTCTGCTGAGGTCCTGGAATGATACGATGAATCGCGGATACAACATGCCACCTCAGCCAAATCTTTGTATACCTCATCGATGTGAGACCCATAGAAAGATGCGGTCACAATCACCGAACTCTAGTGGTCTCTATATCCTATCATCATAGGACTTCTGCCTACTCTGTGCAATCTCCATCCACTCCTGGATGATCTACACCTTCTTTATCATAGCATGCTCCATCTCTGGTCCTACAAGTGATGACTCCCCTATGTTAGCCCATCACATTGGCGATATGCAAAGTCGGCCATAAAGTGTCTCGTAAGGTGCCATCCCGATGGTGGAATGGTAGCTGTTGTTATATGAAAACTCTACCAAGGGTAAGTGATCCTCCCTGCTATGACCAAATTCGAGGAAACAAGCATGGATCATGTCCTTGATAGTCTGAATGGACCTCTTAGTCTGACCATCTGTCTGATTATGGAAGGCGGTGCTCAAGAGAAACTGCGTCCCGAAATCCTCCAGCAATCCCATCCACAACTGGGAAGTAAAAGGAGCATCTCGGTCAGAGATGATCATTGATGGAACACCATGAAGTCGTACGATTTCCTATACTTAGAGGCCTCCCAATCTCTCTACTGAGCCATGCTCTCTGATCCGTAGGAAGTGGGACGACTTTGTGAGTCGTTTGACAATCACCCAGATAGATTTGTGTCCTCTGGATGTACGTGGAAGACCCATCACGAAATCCATGGATATCCGGTCCCACTTCCAATTTGGGACCTCTATGGGATGAACCAAGAATATTGGAAGTTGGTGCCCCACCTTAACTTAGTGTCAAGTGAGGCATCATGAGACAAACTCTCCTACTACCTTCTTCATACCTGGTCACCAATGCTATTTTCGGAGGTACTAATACATCTTCGCCACTTTTTGATTTACTGCTAAATATGATGTGTGGAAATCTTGCGACACTTCCTCTTAATGTAGAACTGGAACCATGGTACATCCTCTGAAGTGAATGAAATGTTCCCCACCTTCATAAAATAAATCAAGTGCATGCCTTGTGGATATCTGAGCACGTCATGTCTCACAGTCAACATTCCCATGTTGTGCCTCCCTGACTCACTGAAGAAGTGGATGAGTGACTATGAGAGACTTCAAAAAGTCTGCTCCATCCCTATCCACAAAAGATATCTGCAATGTAGACAACTTCTCTTTCACCTCTCTTTATAGCTGAATTCCTAATCTCTTGTTGAGAGAATATGCTACAACATTCCCCTTCCCTTGAGTACAGTCTATCTCGAAGTCATAGTCATGGAGGAACTCGATCCATCGTCACTGTCTTAGGTTTAGGTCCTACTACAATAAGATGTACCTGATACTCTGGTGGTTAGAGTAGATTGTAAAATGTTCTCCCATAAGATTGTGTCACCACATCTTCAAGGAAAAGACCAAAACTGTAAACTCAAGGTCATGGGTAGCATAGTTCTGCTCATGTTGTCTCAGCTAATGATAACCATATGCGATCACTGCTCACTCCTGCATCAGGACACACCCATTTCTGGTCCCGGATGCATTGCAATAAACTACATACCCAACTCCCTCCTCTGATAGCCTCATGATGGGTGCATTGTTCAACCACTACCTCAGCTCCTGAAATCTCTTTTTTCATCTCTCTGACCACATGATGGGTTTCCCCTTCTTCTTCAATGTTGAAAGTGGTGCTGAAACTCTGGAGAAGCCTGGCCCAATTCTTTGATAGTACCTAGCCAGTCCCAGAAAAATATGTACCTCTGTCACACTCTTGGGTGGATCCCATGTATGTACTGCCTCAATCTTCGCTGGATCCACTACAACTCTAGCCTTTGAGAAGACGTGTCCCAGTAAGTGAACCTCTTGAATCCAGAACTGGCACTTCGAGAGAATACCATAAAGCTAGTGCACTTGGAGTGTGTTAAGTACTACCCATAAATGGCAGGCATCCTCCTCCTCAGTAGTCGAGTAGATCAGTATGTCGTCGATGAAGAGTACCACAAAGCGATCAAGGTAAGGCTAGAAGATTGGGTTCAGGAGACTCATGAGTACTGTTGGAGTGTTGGATATGCCAAAGATCACAACCAAGAACTTGTAGTGGCCATACCGACATCTAATGGACATCTTCTACACATCCTCATCCCAAACTCAGAGCTGGTGATAGCCTGACCGAATGTCTATCTTCAAGAACCATCGTGCTCCCTTGAGCTGATCAAAGAGGTCGTCAATCCTCGGGGGTGGGTAATTGTTCTTCAACTTCACCTCATTCAAGTGATGGTAGTCAACACACAGTCACAAGCTCTCATACACCTTCTTGGCGATCAAAATCGGGGATGCCCCGAGTGAAACACTAGGTCAGATGAATCCCTTCCCCTGCAAATCTTCTAGCTGTACCGGCAGCTCATAAAGCACGGTGGGAGCCATCCGATATGCTGGAGTAGATATCAGTGATTTCCGTGGGTATAGTTCAATGTATAATTCTACCTCTCTGTGAGGAAGTATTCTTGGAACATGGTTAGGGAAAACATCCTCGTACTGATCTACCACAACAAGAAAACTCATACTCCACACATCAACCGCTCCAAGGATGAGACTAGCCAACTGATGTGTGAACGGTTGTCCCCTCCTCAGTGTAAGTCCATCCTACACTGAAAAGGCTACCTTCTCGCTGGTGAAGGTGAACTAGGTCCCATCTGTGTAGATACACCACACTTGGAACCTAATATATTCAATATGGGCATGAACTGTGGGTAAAGAGTCCATTCCCAAGGTGACGTTGTAAGGCCTCGATGGCACTACCAAAAAATCCCAGCTGAGGCTCTCGCCTCCAAGGGTAAGTTCACACTGTCGGCACTAGTGCATAATCATCGAGTCTTCTCTCGTATGTGTCCCTACTCCTAAGGATCGAGCCAATGGATCTAACGGAATCTCCGAGCTACGAATGAGGGAAATGGCAACAAAATAATTACTCACAACTGTGTCTATAAGTAATAGAGTGAGGGTGGAGTAGACACAGATAGTACCTCGAATCATCTCAGGTGCACCATGTTTGGAGGCCTTGACATCCTGGAGCTATGCCCTCTTATGTCTGCCAGCTCACTGTGGTCGGGGTGGACCACCAGGTGGTGGTGTTGGTAGATCCTCAAAACATCTTCCACCATCAGCTACTCGGCCAGCTCCTCTTCCACATCCTCCTTCTCATAGAATACCACCACGGTTCAACCTTTGCCTCTTCCTGGGAGGTCCCACTACTGTCTTTTTCTAATCGCCATGGTGGTTCAGGCAGTCACAAGCCATGTGGCCTTGCCCGCCACATGCATAGAACTGTATGCTCCTTATATAGGTGGCTCTGTCTCATGTTCCCCACACAACCAAACATGTATCATGTGGTCACCCACCTAATTTCCTTGTCCGCTTGGTCTTCTGTTACATCTTTCTACTACAGGCAGCAGAAGACTCCACTACGTGTCACCTTGTGGTGGGTCTCGTTGCTGGTGACTGCTAAGCGAGAAAACTCTGCACTAGAAGAGCTCTCTCCAGTACCCCCGCCAGCATCGGGATGCTGAGGGGGATCATCAAAGTCTTAATCTCATGCCTGAGACCCTGATCGAAGGTCTGGGCCCTGAAAATTGGGTCTCATACCATATCTGTGGAGTGGCGTGAGAGGTCGGTGAACCTTGCTGAGTACTGAGCTGCGGTCATGCTGCCCTGCTACAGATGAAGTAACTCCTGAATCCTCACTGTATGATGGGTGGATAAAAAAACATTGAGAGAAAGAGATTCTCGAAGTATGTCCAGAGTAATGATTCCTCGTCATGCACCTAGAGCATCAGGCTCCACCATCTGCCTGCTACTGTATGCAGGAGACTCGCGGAAAGGATCACCATGAGGTCTGTTGGTGTCCCTACCATTATGAAAACTCTCACGACACACTTAATTCATTCCTCAACTGCTTGTGGGTCCGTCTCTCCCCAGAACATAGGTGGTTTCAGGTGCTGGAACTTAGTCAACACACTCAGGTGGCGTGCACTCTCTTCTTCTGGAGCTGGTGGTATCGGTGGCCCAATAGGTACTGGTACCACTGGTACCTCCGTTGGGATGGGGCCATTCACCAAGACCTCATCTCTCGGTAGGATACCATCTCATACGTAACTCGGAACCATAGCTAGATTCATTATTGGGGCCATCCTAAAAGGTTACATGTGTGCCTCGGTTAAAACAGTATACCTGGTGAGCTAACACAAAGTAATCTTGAAGAAAACTTTTTCAAAGGAAACACACATGAAATCAGTGTTTTCATGCACTGAGTCAGAAATCAAAAGTCAGAGTCCTAGTGTATGGATACGTTGGCCGCCACACCAACACAGGTTCCCCTAAACTGATAACTACACCCAAAACACTTAACACTATTTCTGTTAAAATAATCATAGTCCCAGTTCTGCGGTAGAACGGACTCCTCTGATACCAATTTTTTATGACCCGTCCTTGGGGCCCATGTTGTGACTACCCCAATCCCGCCTTCTATAGGCCAGGGGTTGGAGACTAGCCCCAAAGGCGAATCCATGATAAAAAGGGAAGGCCTATCCTTTAAACCTGTAACACTCATAGTTTGAATTCATGCAGTAGAGGCAACAAGTACTAAAATAGAAAATAAATGTGTGATAAATGTAAGTGGGCTAGTATACAAACCCAACTGAACAACAAGTACAAGTACAAGCAAATGGGGGGATAACAGCACCTGGATCGTCCACTAGGGATTCCTACCTGAAGGGTAGGTACAGAACATGAACAACTCGTCCCTGCAGTAAGACCTGTCTAGTCCAGCTCCTAGAAGCCTCATGTCCGTCACCCGTAGCCTCGATCACTGTTGTACATCGTCTGCACAGAACACAACAAGGTGTAGGCGAAGCCCATGTAGGGGTGAGTATAACAATACTCAGTAGGGCACCGTGAGACCCCCAATGGTCTCTCAGAATCGACAAAGGATAAAACATAGTATGAATATACAATCAAGAAGTATCAGAAAAGCCTACTTAGGTATATTCCCATATATATACCAATGTTATCAATCCCAGTCTGGCTCCAACTCTCTAGCATAAACACAAACCATTCCACAAAGGAAGTATTGTAAATCACCATGATGTTAAGGGTTGAAATACATGACTCAACTCACATAGGTAGACATATTTTGTAGAGTGATATATAATCAGATGTATTCACAGATTCATCTAAGCTATCGGACCCACACCAGATACAGGACCAGCTATTCTGTCGGGCCCACACAGGATACAAGAACAGAAGTCATAACTGTTGGACCCACGAAGGATCTCGGTACAGTAGTCATCATTGTAGAACCCTCAGAGTATTCTGATATATTATTCATCATTGTAAAACTGACAGAGGATCCAGGTACATTATCGTCTCTGTCGAACCCCCGAAGGATCCTGTCATCTCAGTCACAACCAGCCCAAGGGTTCCCACACACACCATACTCAATTCCGAGAGGGTCTGCTCCACGAGACAGGTTTCGATATATAAACTATCACTATGTCCTGAGTTGATGTATCTCGTAGTTTTGACTCATCATAAGGAACCCAACACGGCAGACGGTGCATGAATCAGACGCCTGGTCTAAGAGTTATTGGCATTTCCATTCTAGGGGCCCTATTGGATTTACGATCGATCTAAACCCAGCCGTTTTCCAAATTGGTCCAAAACACACATAGAGTATCACAAAAGAATTTTCTCATCGAGAGAGGTCCCAGTGCCATAGACGGCGCAACAATCAGATGCGCGGTCTTGGATATTTTCGTATTTAAGCGAAGACAGGCTCGGCCTGTCAGGCCTAGTAGGCTAGCCGATCGGCCTGACCCGTCTCGTCGGGTCTGACCCGAATGGGGGTCGGCCCGAACTAGTGTGGCATGACCCACCTTTGTACCTGGCCTGCGTGCACAGACCGGTCTGGTTCGGCTCGCCCTGCCGCGCCCACGGCGCCTCCTCCTCCTCTGCCTGGCCGGACGTAGCCAGCCATTTCGGTCCAGCCCACGAGGCCTGCAGACGCGGGCCGCGGTTCTCCTTCCCTGCCGGCACACGTCTGGCTGGTTCTCCTAGACGAGGGGCCCACGGATGTGGGTCGTGTCCTCCTCCACGCGGCGCCTTCTGCACCACGTTCCTCCATCGGGTCGGCCGGTCGTCCCACGGACCGAGCGGCCCGAGAGGCCACTGGTGCCTCCATGGGGCTCGCCCACGGTCGCGGCCGCCGCCGCCCCTGATGACCACCGCCGCCGCCTCCGGTCACCAGTGATGTCGCCCAGAGACCAACCTTATGCGGACCACTAGGTTCACTCCGGTGGTCGGAAATTGGATACATCTGTGTCGGGGGTCCCCCAGAGATGCCGCCGTCAGCGCTGGACCCTCCGGATTTCGTCGCTGCCACTTTGGCCTCTCACCCATGAAGAATGCAACAAGCCGAAGAACATCACAAGATCAGCGAAGGGAATCGGTCCATGTTCGTATTGGCCCGAACCCTCCACATTAGCAAATCACCCCATGGTTCAATAAAGATCATCAACAAGACCGATCTATCCCAGAACTAAACCCCGCATGAAATTCTTCCCTTACACGCAAGAATGATCGAACCACGGATCAGCATGTTCATTGGCTGGTCTGAGTTGGTCATTTAAAAATAAGAATGGAGAGCATCAATCCCATGAAAGTTAAATCCCCCTACCTTGTATTTTTCGTCGTACGTGGACGAGTCATGGAAGACAGAAGTCGCAGAAAACTGTCGTCGTTCTGCCAACATCAGAGGAGGTAGAGCTTTGTGAAGATGAGTCGAGACGATGCCCTCAGTGTACTTCAAGGGCGTTGGTGATTCACTTCCATGATCCGGTTGAAGATGGAAGAAGATGAACATTCACGTTCTTTGGATGTGAGGAACGTTCTTCGTTGGAAGAAGTCGTTTCTTCAAGAGTTCTCCCAAAGCTATTATGTGTCCGTCCCAAAATAAAATAATAGCCCCTCTATTATTTTATTCATTCCTTGCATTCCAAATGGAATTCAAAAGAATTAAAATCTCTGAAAAAAATGAATTATTTTTGGGAGCACAATTAATTAATTAATGGGTGTTGACATTTTAATTAGAGAACGTGGAAGGTTCAAAATTAAATGAGGAGAGGTGGATTTATTAATTTTAGGAGAAGTTTAATAGACTTCCGCCAATTAAATGAATGTTACATGGGTGTTAAAGGGGGTGAAAACTAGAGAGGTACCCACCTAGTTATATCCTCCCATGGCAGGTTAGGGTGTGGGGGGCCTCACCTCTATCCTCCACTTGGTGGTTTTTACCACCAATCAAATAAAAATAGGTACACATATTTTTATTTTATTTTATTTAGAATCCCCAAAAATTAACTTCCAACCACGATATAACACCACTACGGTAAAGGTCCCCTTAAGAGAATACTGGTGATGTGAGTTCTGAGATGCCCTCAGATTCCAATTTTGTGCACCGGTTCAAATGCTATAAAATCTCACAAGTACGTTTACATGATGTACCCATGAAATACTTCAGAAATTGATTTCGGGCACACTGGGCCTCAGAATTAAGTGCCGTCATAAACTACGGACTCGTAAAAATACCATGTATTTAGATAAATCAAGAAATTTCAAGGTATTTATAACTTCTTTTTAGAGTAATATTCCAATAGTGTTCATTTATAAAAGGATTAATTTTTTAATTTTTTTTTATTTTGAAAAAATGAAATATATTATACAATATTGTTACATATAATGGAATTTAATAAGTTATATGTTAATATATTAAATTTTTTTAATATTAAATAAATTTAAACTATATAAAAAAATAAATTTATTCCAAGATTATTATCTACACAAATGAATTTGATTATTTTATGATTTGGTAATACTGTTAATTCTGAAATACATAATCAAGATAGATATCATCAATAATGTAACACCCCTCCCCTATCTCATTGGCTTGAGGAGGTAGTGAGGGTTACTTGTCCTTAAGAGACGTTCCCATGTTGCCAAAGGTTAGTAATAAATGTCGAGGGCTCCTAGAATAAATGGGGAACAATTTTCCCTAACGACAAAATCAACCAACAAACCACTATATGATGCATGTCAACAAAATCCAACCATACATTTCGAAAAGACAACCAAGTTGTTCCATAAAACAACCCAAATCCAATGCAACAAAACATTTCCACACAACATCAGTGTACAATGTGGAAACTAACAACCAACACCACAAGCCAATACACCACCCCAACTCCACACCAAGTTCCAAGCTCCAACAAGGAATCAGAAAGCTCCACCAAAAGACGATGATGTCGTACCGTTGCCCATGTCACGGTACACGACATCTGCAAAGACACCAACATGCCAAAGTAGGGGGTGAGTACTAAAACTCAGTAGGATTTCCCCAAATGACTTCCCTACACACGCCACTAGGATAAAACAGTTAGCACATTCATATAAAATAATTTGTATAAAGTAATCACAATTGCAAACATCACCATACAAAAACACATCCTCACTAGGTCATCTCACCCAACCCAAGTTACCATGGGAAAGCCAAACAATCATGCCCCAATACAGTTTATCATTTCACACTTTCACAAAAATTCCAACTTGTAATGAAATGTACAACAAACAATCAAAACAGTGGTACTTCCACCCATCTCGTTCACCCATTCACGAGTAGTAGCACTTCCGACCACTACCCACATTGTGGCACTTCCGAAAACTATCCATCACCCGTTTATAGTGGGACTTTCCCGGCCATTTCAGCACAAAATTTCAAACAATCACAACCAAGTATAAAACTCACCAAGGTCACAACATCATGTGATCAACCAAATTCCATTGCATATAAACCCACTTCACTAAATCACCCATTTTTTGAAAACCATTTTCCATGCCAAAATTCTATTTTAATAAAACAACCCTTTTTATTGAATACCATTCCCATCAATCATTTCCCAAATCAATCATAACATTCCATTTTAAACACCACATTTTAAAATTCACAATAATAGCATTTCACCACAAAACCCATTTCTCCCAAAAATCACCAAAGGGATTTCCAAACAAATTCACACATCAACACACAATTAATTTCAATCAAAACAAATTAATTGAATCATGTAGCCACTAGATCTAGCCAAGTGGAGTCAAGAGAGAATCCACCTACCTTTAGGGTTCCGGCGAACTTGACCCACAACCAACCGCACCTCCAATCTGGTGAATGCATCACTAAAACTTCTCTAGATTCCTTCCCATACCAT
Organism: Viscum album; assembly: GCA_963277665.1. Lineage (NCBI taxonomy): Eukaryota > Viridiplantae > Streptophyta > Magnoliopsida > Santalales > Viscaceae > Viscum > Viscum album. Next base: position 1,430,241,956 of record OY728155.1, on the reverse strand, counting down.
TCACAAGTCTTAAAAACATCATCCAAGGAAACATCAACCCTATATCTACACACAACATGTGTAGATCTAGAAACCCATGAATGATAGAGAAGTATATCCAGAGGAAAACATAAGAGAAACAAGAGGAGAGAGTTACCCGGAGCAATCACCATAAAACCACCTTGAATCCTTTCAAAATCATTCCAAACCATGTGTGAGAGCACCCTAAACCACTGAGAACCCAAAACCCAAGTGAGGCTCAAGTGGGAGGAAGAGAGGAGTGAAATGAGGCAATACCGAGTGATCCCAGATTTAAAAACCCTATTTTCAAGTGGCCGCACGGTTTAGACCGCACGGTTTAGAAAACCATGTGCTAACCGTGCACACTCCACTGCCTCAAGAGCCAGGGTTCGAATGGTTTACCCGCACGGTTTGGCGCGCAGGACGTGCATAGCATAGTGTCTCCCCCTGCATGGTTCCTGGATCATCCACATGGTTTAAACTATTCATGCTCAAACCTTTCACCCCTTTAAAAGAATCCAAACTCTTCCAAAACCGTTCCAAACTCTCCAAACCTCTTCCCAACTCATTCCATGCACTATAAATACATAAAAATCCATAAGAAAATCCTACATACCTCAAACCGGGGGTGCTACATTCTCCCCACCATTGGAATTTCCATCATTGGAAGCTTTGCCGAAAGAGCTCGGGCCACTACTCGACCATCTCTTTCTCCCGCTCCCAAGTCTCCTCTTAAACCTGACCACGATTCCACCAAACACGAACTAAACCGATGATTTTACCACACAAGACTTTCTCTTGCCTATCCACAACCCACACTAGCACATGCACCAACGAAGCATCCGGTTCTAGCTCAACATGATCTCAACGAATCACATGGATACTATCCGGATGATACTTTCTCAACTGTGAAACATGAAACACATTGTGTGCCACATTTAACCATGGTAGAAAAGCCAAATGATAATCAACCTCACCATCACGCTCCATAATATCAAAAGGCCCAATATAACTTAGAGATAACATTCCCTGCTTCCCAAATCGATGATGTCCCAACCTATGAGAGATCCTCAAGAACACATTATCACTCACCACGAATGACAACAGTCGTCGAAGATGATCCGAATATGATTTATGAAGACTATGTGTCATCTCCATTCTCTTCCAGACCAACTTGATCTTCCCCGTAGTCTCCTGGATAAGGCTCGGTCCAACCATCGAAGACTCACCCACTTCCACCCAACATAATGGAGAACAACATGACCGCCCATACAATTCATCAAATAGAGACATCTGTATGGATGCCAGATAATTCTTATTGTAGGAGAACTCAACCAAAGACAAGTGCTTCTCTCATGAGCCACCAAAATCTATAACACAGTCCCATAACATATCCTCCAGTGTTTGTATTGTCCTATCGGATTGACCATCCGTTTGAGGGTGATATGCCGTGCTCATAGTTAGTTGCATCCCAAGGGCTTTCTGCAAGGATTTCCAAAAATGAGGCGTAAATATCATATCTCTATCTGATAAAATCGAAACTGGAACACCATTCCTCTTTACCACCTCCCTTATATAGATTTTGGACAAATCCTCCACCGTTTGAGATTCACGAATTGGGATGAAATGGTCCGACTTTGTTAGCCGATCCACTATCACCCAAATGGTATCGTGCATCTTGACCATTCTTGGGAGACCAGTGACAAAATCCATCGCTATCTGCTCCCACTTCCGAACAGGAATTGGTAAAGACTGCAACATTCATGTTGTCCTCTGATGCTCTACCTTGACATGCTGATAAGACAAGCATCTCAAAAAGAACTCAGCCCCACCCCTTTTCATACAATCCCACCAGAACTGTGCTTTCAACACGTTATAAATTTTCTGAATTCCAGGGTGTAAAAACCACCTAGAATGATGATACGACCTTAGAATATCCTCTTGAAAAACAACTTGTACAACCATCTGATTCCGAAAACATACAACTGAATCTCCATTCAGTTGACAACCCTCAATGGTCTCCCCCCCATTGAGTCTCGACCCCATGGTCACACACTCCGAATCGGATATATGTGACTCTCTAACTAGGCCATGAAAGTCAGGAATCAACATAACCAGAAAGAAGACCGCTCGATCACCCTTTTCCTCACATTCCAACCGCATATCAGCTATAATCGACAACAAGTGCCATTGGTTCGATGCCTGTTTCACCACCTGAGCAAATGATTTTCTTCTTAATTCATCTTCCACTGATTTTACCATACCTCTGTGTACATTAAGTCAAAATAAAACATCTGGAGATATTCCTTCCATCTCATTTGCCTCAAGATCAAATCCCTTAGTGAGAAAATTTGCTTCAATCTCTTATGATCCGTATATACCGTAATATTCTCACTAAAGAGATAATGATGCCACACTTTCAAAGCATGCACTACTACTGCCAACTCCAAATCATGATTTGGGTAGTTCTTCTCATGAACCCTCAACTGTCGTGACCCATATGCAACCACATGATCCCCTTTCTTGGGAATGCACCCCAACCATGATCCCGATACATCACAATACACCACATACCCTCTTCCTAGTTTTGGAAAAACCTATATTGGTGCTGATGTAAGGCGACCCTATAGCTCTTCAAAACACTGCTGACATTGTTAATTCCACTAAAATGGAACATTCTTTCTTGTCAAAGATGTCAACGGCGAGGTTAATTGTGAAAAATCACGAACAAAACGCCGATAATACCCAGCTAGACCAAGGAAACTCCGTATCTTAAAAAAAATTCTTTGGAGGTTTCCACAAGATAATAGCCTTTATCTATTCCAGATCCACTGAAATGCCCCTTTCAGAAATGAAATGTCCAAGAAAATGGAATTCCTGTTTCCAAAAGTTATACTTTGACAATTTAGAATACAACCGATGATCTAGCAAGATCCCTAGCATTATCTGAAGTGATGCTCATGCTTCTCCCTTGTCTTTGAATACAATATAATATCATCCACAAATACCACCACAAACGAATCTAGATATCTCTGCAATATTTGATTCATCAATTCCATAAACACTGATGGTGAATTCATTTGACCAAAGGGCATAACCACATATTCATAATGGCCATATCTACTTCTAAAAGATGTTTTAGGAATATCCTCCTTCCTCGCCCGCAATTGATGATATCCCTACTAGAGGTCGATCATTGACAACAACTAACCTCCCCTCAACTAGTCAAACAAATCATCAATTAGTGGAAATGGATATTTTCTCTTTATCGTTACTTGGTTAAGTCTACGATAATCAACACATAGCCTCAGGATTCCGTCTTCCTTTTTCACAAAAAATACGGGTGCCACCCATGGAGATGTGCTAGGCCGGATAAACCCTTTGTTTTCTAACTCTTCCAACTAGACTTTCAATTCCCGCAATTCAGATGGTGCCATCTGGTAAGACGGAAGTGAGATAGGACTGGTCCCTAGAAGGAGATCAATCGTAAACTCCACTTCTCTTACGGGAGGTAACCCATAAAATTCTTCAGAAAAAACATCCATGGACTGATCCATCACTGTCAGAAGAACACTCTGCTCAACACCCTCTACTGATTCCAATGACATAACTGCCAACTGATATGTAAATGTACCCACTGATGGTGCCAACAAACTCGTTGCACCCTAACATCCATACCTCTCTCCTCTAAATAGATGTCTAACACCATCATGTGTCGTAAAAGTAAATGTATGCGCCTCACAATCGATGTGGGTCTTGAATGCCACTATCCAATCCAATACCAGGATTACATCATACCCATCCATCTCAAGCACTGAAAAGTTCCATGTTATCTCATCCTTTCCCAAAAAAATACAACATGCTATACCCAAGAAGGATTGACACTCCCTTCTACCCAGAGGAGTTTGAAGTTTCAAAACCGAGGGCATCATTTCTACCCTTAAACCCGGAAAATAAGCTATTTGTGCAGTAATAAAAGAGTGTGAAGCACTGGTATCATACAACACATGCATAATGGAAGAATTTAAAATAATAGTACCTCGCACCATGGATGGTCCCGACTGATCATCCACCATAACCTACTCATCTCCAAACACATATTTCCTTACCACACTCTGTTCTTTATTTCTCTGTTGAGGCGTCATGGTATTCTGAGAATCACCATGACCCAATTTACATTGCTGACGAGGGTTGTCATGTTGTCCACATCCCGTCGAAGCATACGATGTCTGTGATCCCGGATGAGTGTCACGCGCACCCGACCATGGAGAATATTGACAATAACGCTGCAGATGCCCCATCTGCTTACAATTATGACATGATCGAGGTTGTTCCTTACAATCCCGTTTCAGGTGGCCTACAGAACCACACTGAACTAATCATGGATTATATGTGGGTCTCGTAAGATGTTTTAACAATCTAGTGGTATGATTTTGATGTACTCTAAGTCGTTTAGAAATGGTTTTTGTATTTCTCATTCTCTTAGTGTTGGGGTTCACACCTCCTCTAATGTGGACAAATGTGCTTCCATTACATGGATTTCCGCCTATGATAGATATCATAACATGTGTGTCTAGTCGGAGTCCTGGTTGAACTGTTTGAAAAGCATGAACGATGCTTTGGGCCAACTACTGGTTCACCTGGGGCTTAGGTTGAACCACATTTTCGGTAGCTTCCTCTAACTGGTCTCTAAGATGTCTACCTGGTTCCATTTCTATAAACAGAAAACAAAAAACCATGAATCTCACTTCCGTACACATCACAAAATCCCATTTCACATCACATTACACAACGCTATCACAACAAGGCATTCCTCCAGTTCATATTTGTCCACATGTTCCATATTTCACAAGATTGAAAACCAAACCATTTTCAAAATACCAATTTATTCACCTTACAATTTCATAAATTCGAACAGCCATTTCTCAAATCATCCCATAAATCATTATGCCCAATGAAATATGCATCCTAGTTGGAAGTCATTTCTACCGTGCATGTCATGATTCTCCCACTGACTACACCCACGATAATGAGATATCTAATGCCTATAAGTGTCTAAAAAACAATTATGTACCCAACTCCCTGGTAACATGATGTTTAGCATAAAAGGGTTAGTTACGTCCTTTTATACTATACATTCCAAGTTCCGACAATCCTACGCCTTACTACCATCCCGACTCAAGGAATATACCACAACGAATGTCAACTCCAAAACCATTGATCAAAACCAAGGATAGACCAATCTGATACCACTTGTAACACCCCACCCCTACCTCATTTGCATAAGGAGGTGGTGTGGGTTACTTGGACTTAAGCGACATTTCCAAGGCGCCAAAGGCTGGCAATAAATGTCGAGGGCTCCATGAAAAAATGGGGAATGATTTTCCCTAAAGACAAAATCTACCAACAAACCACTATATGATGCATGTCAAAAAAATCCAACCATACATATCCAAAATACAACCAAGTTGTTCCATAAAAAACCCAAGTCCAATACAACCAAATATGTCCACAAAACATCATAGTACACTACGGAAACTAACAACTAACACCCCAAGACAAGACCCCACCCCAGCTCCACACCAAACTCCATGCTTTATGCTCTAATAGGGAATCACAAACCTCCACCAAAGGAGGATGATGCGTTACCTTTTCCCACATCATGGTACACGGCATCTGCAAAGACACTAATGTGCCAATGCAGGGGGTGAGTACTAAAACATAGTAGGATTTCCCCAAATGACTTCCTTGCACACGCCACTAGGTTAAAACCATTAGCACATTCACATAAAACAATTTATATAATATAATCACAATTGCAAACATCGCCATACCAAAACACATCGTTACCAGGTCATCTCACCCAACCCAAGTAACCAAGGGAAATCCAAACAAACATGCCCCAAGCCATTTCATCATTTGACACTTGCACAACAATTCCAACATGTAAAGAAATGCACAACAAACAATCAAAATGGTGGGACTTCCACCCAACTCGTTCACCGATTCACGAGTAGTAGAACTTTCGACCACTACCCACATAGTGGCACTTCCGACCACTCTCCAGCACCCGTTTATAGTGGTACATTCTCACCAAATTCAGCACAAAATTTCAAAAAATCACAACCAAGCATACAACCCACCAAGGTCACAACATCATGTGATCAACCAAATTCCATTGCATATAAAACCACTTCACTAAATCATGCATTTGTTGAAAACCATTTTCCATGACAAAACCCCATTTCAATAAAACAACATTTTTTTGGAATACTATCAATCATTTCACAAATCAATCATAACAATCCATTTTAAACACCCCATTTTAAAATTCATAACAATAGCATTTCATCACAAAACCCATTTCACCCAAAAATCCCCAAATGGATATCCCACCAAATTCACATATCAACACACAATTAATTTCAATCACAACAAATTAATAGAATCATGTGGCCACTAGATCTAACCAAGTGGAGTCGAGAGAAAAGCCACCTACCATTAGGGTTCCGGCAAACTTGACCCACAACCAACCGCACCTCCAATCCGGTGAACGCACCACCGAAAATTCTCTAGATTCCTTCCACTGTCATTCCAAAGTCTTAAAAACATCATCCAAGGCAACCCGAACCCTAGATATACACACAACAAATGTAGATCTAGAAACCCACAAAAGAGAGGGCAGTAGATCCAGAGGAAAACAGAAGCGAAACGAGAGGATGGACTTACCTAGAGCTATCACCTTCAAACAACCTTGAATCCTCTTCAAAATCATTCCAAACCGAGTGGGAGAGAACCCAAAACCCCTGAGAACCCAAAAAACCAAGTGAGACTCGAGTGGGAGGAAGAGAGGAGTGAAATGAGTCAATCCCGAGTGAGCCCGGATTTAAAAGCCCAATTTTTAAGTGGCCGCATGGTTTAGCCCATACGGTTTAGAAGACCGTGCGCTAACTGTGCTCACTCCACTGCCTCAAGAGACATGGTCTGCATGGTTTACCCGCACAGTTTGGAAAACCGTGCATAGGCCATGCGGAGAGTATTGTCTCCCCCTATACGGTTCCTGGAACATCCGAACGGTTTACACTAACCGTTCTCAAACTGTTCAGCCCTTTAAAAGCCTCTAAAAGCTTCCAAAACCGTTCCAAACTCTCCCATCCTCCTCCAAACTCATTCCATGAACTTTAAATACATAAAATTCCATAAACAAATTCTACATACCTCAAACTATGGGTGATACAAATAAAATTGATCATTTAAAATTAATTATGTATTTGCTTTATTATCCAATATATATAAATTTAAATAAACTATAAATCAAAAAAAGTGTTGTATACAAATTATTATTTAGTTTTTATATTTGTTGTGCTTTTTTATATATAAAATATAATTTTTTTTATTTTCTATATTTTAAAAATTAATAATCATTTCATATAATTGAATAATTTTTTAATTTTTTTAATGATTGTTTTATATAATATGAATGTAATTATTACATATAATCACCCGTTAAAAAATATAAATGGGTCCTTTTTATATTTTCTGTATATTTTTTTAAAAATATTTTAATTTTATGATTTATTTCGATAAAATATAAAAATTAAATTCTATTATTGAGTGTTAAACCATTCAAAAAAGTAAAATTATGTCTCCACTTTTTGTGAGTAGTATTTTTTATTAATGAATAGATAATCAATTATTCTAATATTTTAACAAGAAATATTGATGTTACTTCATTAGGAGTAAATTAAATTATTTAAAAAAAATAAATCATAACTATTGAGGTGTTTCATTCATATTAAATGTAGTGATGGATGAAAATTATGTTGTTTGGACTAATGGGATTTTGAAATAACAATGTAATGAAATTATAAAATATAAGACGAGATCAACCTTTTGAAGAACTAACGAATCGAAAACACGTTAAAGTAGAATGACCACATTAATGGTTGAGTCCCAATACAATCAAATATAATTACAACTTGATAGGTCTAGAGACCACATAAATAGGATGAGTGACCATGTGAAGTATCGAGTGACCACATGAATAGTCTGAACAACCACAAAAAGTTCAATAAACAATGTACCCAAAAAAAGTTACCATAAAGGACCAAGAGACATTATTAAGAGGAATATATATTTAATGAATGGAAGAGTGAAATGATTTTGTAATAGAACAACCACATGAAGGGTAGAGTTACCATTTTATGTTTTTTTGATACGTTACATTATAATATATTGATCAACAGATTTCTGGAGCAACCACATGAAAAAATAGAAGTGGCCATAAGTTTCTTACTCTAGAGGGTTCTACCATGAAAAAACATATTTATTGAAAATGATTGTTTTCAACCAAATATCAAATATAATTATATCAGTGATCATGATTCTTGTAAATATATTCATTAATGAAGAGTGAGAGAAGTGTATCGAAATAACATGGGGGAAGGTGTTTTGGATATTAGTTGTAGATATATAGAACCACATAGAAGTGAAGGACCCCGGGACACCCTGAGAGGGGAGGGGTGAATCAGGGTGACCACTTTTTCTTTTAATTTGTTGGATCTTGTTCCCATGTTGGTAGGAACTTGTTGAACCTGTATGATGATTACGATCAAAAAGGAAACATTCACATGCACAGAGAAGACACAGTCATTTTTACTTGGTTCACCACTAAGGGCTACGTCCAAGGAGCATACGCCGACAGGTTGCCGGTCGTACCTAAATCCACTATGCTTCACTAGCTGCGGATACAAAAGTTCGGGTACAGACACCCTGTCCCAGGCTCACTGCCTTTACAATAGTTCAGGGATAACTCACTGCGTCCCTCGGGTCACTCCCGTTGACTCCCCCTGGCTCACTGCCGTTGGTGAAGTCCCACTCAGTTTATAGACGTGTAGGTCTCTTCTTCATTTGCATAAGAGTGCATCCTTTGTTGAATGTAGATGCTCTATTGAAGTCCGATTCTCACTAGAAGAAGAATATCACTTTTCCTCGAATGAATCGAGTAGTTTCTCGGCTTTCGTGCAGCTCCAGCAAGGCAGGCGTGCTTCAATAGTGTCTAGGTCTCCTTTTCAAGCCCGGCGCGCAAGTCTCCCGGCGGCGCGCAAGTCTCCCGGCGGCGCGCAAGTCTCAGGCGCGCAAGACTAAACTGGCGCGCAAGTGTCACTGAAGCACCTGCGCGACACTGCCTTCTTGAACTAAATACTTGCGCGATCCACTTCCTTTCTCTTCCAAACTGCCTTGGGAGAACAGCCAAACACCGGCGCGCAAACTCTACTTGCGCGACAAAACAACCACCTGCGCGACTCTACCACCTGCGCGACGAGAGCTCGAACAATCTCTCGGCCTTGAACTCCGTTGGAAAAGAGGAGGGGTGGTCCAGTATTTATAGGCAAACTGGACCCCCTGCGCGGCGGCGCGCAAGTCCCTCGACGGCGCGCAAGTCCTGTCTCCAGATCCTCTGTCGCGCAAGTTACTTGCGCGACCCAACCAACACTTGCGCGACCTTCCTTCCTTAGCCAAATTTTGATGTTCTGATCCTCAAAAACATATGGCGCGCAAGTCTTTCATCCTCCAAGAGCTCGGCGCGCAAGTATCTTTGCCAAAAACACTTTACTTTATTTACGGATTTTCAGGCCCAAAAATTTGGCAAACACTGGGAAACAGCGTCAGCTTCACTACTGTTTTCTTCCTGAACGGTAGGATCTCTTTGTTGGTTCACACCCTGAACTTCCACTGAGGATTGACAACAAACACAAACCATACACCAAATCATGCTTTGAAGAACCTGGTTCCAACAATCTCCCCCTTTGGGTTTGTTGGCAATCAGAATAAATTCAATAGATCTTCAACCATGAGCAAATCCAAAACGCAAGCATCAACTCAGCTAACACTCTAAGTCTACGTGAGCAATGCTCAGTGTAGAAAACAAGAGAGAAAGCTTGAATTGGGTCTTAGAGTGTTGAAATCGTACAAAAAATCCTCCATCCCGATGTTATCCTTATTAAACTTCTCATCACAAGCTTACACTTCTCATCACAGAAGAATTTCTTGCCTTGAATTTATTCCTTTCTCCCCCATTGACAATAAAACCAAAGACCGAAAAGTTTGTTAAACATTCAGCTCAAGCCATACTCCCCCTGGATAGTATCTCCCCCCAAAACCTGTATCACAGCCATAAACAGATAAAAACAGTTAAAACAAACGGGGAGAGGGGACTTCCGGAGCCTCCTTATGCAGTAGGAGGTGGTCGAACACCGAGGTTCAACCGATGCTTCTCGAACACAGCCGCGGACAATGGCTTGGTTAGGATATCAGCCACTTGCTCATTAGTTCCAACATGATCCATTTTAATCACGCCTTGTTCAACCTTTTCTTTGATAAAATGATACCGTATTTCAATATGTTTTGTACGAGAATGCTGAACCGGATTCTTCGTAAGATCAATTGCACTTTTGTTATCACAATAAATCACCATTGGTTGCTGCACCTTATCACCAATATCTGTTAGCTGCTGCTTCATCCAAAGAAGTTGAGTGCATGCTTTTGTGGCGGAGATATATTCAGCTTCAGCAGTACTAAGAGAAGTACTTTCTTGCTTCTTGCTTAACCAGCCAACACATTTATGCCCAATATAGAAAGCTCCACCACTAGTGGACTTTCTGTCTACTACATCCCCATCCCAGTCAACATCAGAAAACGCTGATAATTCATTGTCCCTGCCTGCAGCAAAAAATAACCCGAAGTTATGTGTGCCTTGAATATACCTCATGATTCTTTTTACTGCTGACATATGTTCCTCCTTTGGATTACTCTGGAAGCGGGCCGCAAGGCATGTTGCAAAGACAATATCTGGCCTTGTCGCTGTCAGATACAGTAGGCTTCCAATGATCCTCCTGTACATGGTGGGATCAACAGAGTTCCCATCCTCATGCTTTCCAAGTTTAGTTACAACAGGAATCGGAGTTGACATTGGTTTGGAGTCTTGCATATTGAACTTCTTCAGCAACTCTCTTGCATATTTTTCCTGAGAAATGAAAGTGTATTCCTTCTTTTGAATTACTTGCAACCCCAAGAAATATGTGAGCTCCCCAATCATAGACATTTCAAATTCTGATTTCATGTGGTTGGCAAATTCATCCACTGATTTCTGCCTGCTGCCACCAAAAATGATATCATCAACGTAGACAAGAACCATGAACTGATCTTTTGGAGAATTCTTCACATAGAGATTGTGATCAACTCCTCCTCTTTTGAATTCCAACTTCTTGAGATATGAATCTAGCCATGAGTTCCATGCCCGTGGTGCCTGCTTCAAACCATATAGAGCTTTCTTTAGTTTGCAGACCTTTGTTTCGTCGGTACCCAAGACAAACACCACCGGTTGTTCAATGTAGACTTCTTCTTCGAGTACACCATTCAAGAATGCTGTCTTAACATCCATTTGATATACTTTATATCCTCTTTGGAGTGCCATGGCAAGGAAAAGCCTGATTGATTCCAGTCTAGCAACTGGAGCAAAGGTTTCTTCAACATCAATACCTTCAATCTGGGAGTATCCTTTACATACCAGTTGTGCCTTGTTTCTGATAACACTTCCATGCTCATCAAACTTATTTTTGAAAATCCATTTGGTACCAATCACATTGTGACCTTCAGGTCTCTGGACAAGATCCCATGTCTGATTCTTATCAATCTGATCTAATTCATCATTCATGGCTTTCACCCAAGATTCATCCTTTGCAGCTTCTTCGAATGAGGATGGCTCTACAACTGATAGAAATGCAGATTGCGTGGTATTCCTCATCCTTCTGGTTTGTGTGGGTGCACTCCTATCCCCAATTATGTTGGATGGATCAATCTCAGCTCTTCGATTTCTCCTACGAGGTTCAGTAGTATTCTCTTCAGCCATAGTTTCTTCTTCAGATTCTTCTTCTGAGTCAACATCATTATGTGATTGATGAGTGTTTTGAACAGCTTCCTCTATTTCTGCATTTGTAGTTTCTTCATGTCCACATTCTTCATGACTTTCTATCACATCAGCATATGACGTCCGTGAAGCATTTGTGGTTTTCTCTTCAATTATCTTAACATCATTGCTTTCCACAATGCTTCCCAAACGATTGTTGAAACATTTGTAGGCTTTGCTGTTCATTGAGTAACCGAGGAAGATTCCTTCATCTGCGTTGTCACCATATTTCCCCTGATTTCCTTCTTTGTTCCTGATGAAGCACTTACTTCCAAAAACACGAAAGTATTTTAGAGAAGGCTTCCGTCCATACCACAATTCATATGGTGTCTTCGTCTCACCAATATAAAGTCCTGTTCGATTCTGAATGTACACTGCAGCTTGAACAGCCTCTTTCCAGTAATGTCGTGGAATACGACTCTCAATCAGCATAGTTCGTGCCATGTTGTTCACCTGTCGATTCCTTCGTTCAACAACTCCATTTTGTTGTGGAGTTCTCACAGCAGCTACCTCATGTTGTATCCCATGCTTCTCCAGATAATTTTCAAATTCAATGGACGTGTATTCTCCTCCATTGTCAGATCGCAACACTTTGATTGTTCGTCCAGTATCATTCTCAGCGATTCGCCGATATGTTTTCATGCAGTCAAGGACCTGTCGTTTCCGGTGAATGACCATCACACATGCCATTCGACTGTAATCATCTATGAAAAGGACAAAGTACCTTTCTCCATGAGTTCCGGCAACATTTATTGGACCACAAACATCTGTATGAATCAGATCAAGAAGGTGAGATGCCTTTTTCTTCTTTGGCCGATATGAACTGCAGACCAACTTCCCACGAATACAAGCATCACAGGATTTTTCACGCTCACACTTCAGGTTGGGAATGTCCATGACAATTCTCAATTTTTATATTTTCTCCATGTCGTGTTGATTGATGTGTCCCAATCTCCGATGCCACAGATTGTTTTCTTCTTCAACAGTCATGTAATATACATTCTCTTCACTATCAACCTGATACAAGTTTCCTTCTGTTCTGCATCCCTTCATGAGAGAATTGCCAGTTTTTCCCTTGATAGTGCAGCCTTTCTGATTAAAAGTAACAACAAGTCCTAAGTCACAGAGTTGACTCACGCTGAGGAGATTATGACGTAGGCCATCTACGTAAAGGACTTCAGTCTTCTTTAGTTCTCCATTAGCTAATTTGGTACTTCCACTCCCTTTGATTTTCAGAGCCCCATCATTACCAAATCTTACTGTACCATCAACATTCTTTATGATATTTGTTAGTAGACCGGCATTACCTGTCATATGAGATGAGCAACCGCTATCTAGAATCCAGGTACTGTTGTTCTTTGTAGCTTTGAGAGCTACCTCTGCAAGGTTTGATTTCTCAATCTTCCTCCTTTCCTTCCATGAGACATTAGATTGAGTATATAGAACTGATGGCCTTTCAACTATCTCTTCCGCAAACCCAGGTTCTTCATAGTCAAAGTCTTCTTTAAGAGGTGAGAACCTGTTTGAAAGAGAAACATCGTCTTGCTGACGAGACTTGACATGTCTGGAACTTCTGTATGAGGTGTCAATGTCCCTTCTCTACCTGCAATTAATGGCCTTATGACCGAAGTTAGAACAATGAAAACAATATCCATAGAAATTATTTCTTCTATAAGAATTAGGATATGAAATTGTTCTCCTTTGTTGAGCATCTATATCTTCTCCATTCAGATAGCTTCTTGCCTCTTCACAATAGGACATGGTATGGCCCAGATAGCCACAGAACTGACACTTCATGAGAAGAAATGTCTTCTCACTTGAATTTTTCCTTATAGATTCTTCCTTGGGAGAATAGTAAGACTGTCTGCCATTTTTGAAAGTTTGAGGATAATTTTCAGGTCTCCTTTTAGTTTGGATTGAGGGTTCCTTTTTCAGCACTCTAGGTAACATTTCAACATGTTCAACTTTCATCTTATCTGTCTTTTGGATCTTTGCACTTCCAGCAGTTGATGACTCAGCCTCACAGCCAATTCCACTCTTTCCCATGCAAGCAGGTCTTTGATCACTCAAGACTTTTCCAACCCCATCTGAACCACACTTGGCTCTTGCAAGTAATTCTGCATCTGAGAATCTTCCGAACTGTATTTTCTTCCTCGATTCTTTTGGAACTGATTCTGTCTCCATTTTACTCCTCAGAGTAACTACTTCCTCCTCAAGACCCTCAACAGTCTTGGATTTTTCATCCAGTCTGGATGTGAGGTCATTGATGACCTTTGCTTGCTCTTCAATTCTCAGCTTCAGATCAACTGCATCATCATTGCTTTCAATTATTTTAGACTGTACCTTCACAAATTCTTCCAGTCGTTCAATTTCAGCTTCAAGTTGATCAACATATTCAGTTGATTCTTCTACAATTGATTTCCACTTATTGCAGCTCTTACATTTAATCTTAAGCTTACTAACTGCATCCTTAAGTTGCACCTCAGGATCTACACAAGTTCTCAGTTGTTTTTCACCATCAGTATCATCTGACTTTTCAACAGTGGCCATCATAGAAGCATGGTTCCCAGTTTTGAATTCTGGTTCTTCTTCATCACAGAATTCATTGTCATCTTCTTCCTCTTCACAGACAAAACTCTTTCTTTGCATTTTCTTACCAGATTTGAAGTCTCCCTTTTTGAAGAACCTTCTTTGAGGCTTCTTGAAGTTTTCATCTTCACTGTCATCATCATTGATATTCTTCAAGCACTGAGAGGCAATATGCCCAACTTTTCCACAACGGAAGCATGCGAGAGTTAACTTCCCTTTGAATTTCCCTTTCCCCTTCTGGAACTTCTTTGCAATGAGAGAAAGAATTTCTTTCTCTTCGTCATCATCACCGCTACTATCCTTTGAGATTTTCAATTTATCCATGGCCTTGAATGCCATTTCCTTGCTCACCCGAGTCGTAGCATCTTCTGGTTTGACTCTCATTTCATATGCTACCAAACTGCTCAGTAAGTCATCAAGAGAAAGTTTGGAAAGATCTCTTTCCTCAAAAGCTGACACCTTCGCATTATACAGAGGTGGAAGTCTTCTTAATATTTTCTTTACAATATCAATATCTTTGATTTCTTCGCCTAGACCCCGAATTGCTCCAACCACTTCAGTAATTCGATTGAAGAAAGAGTCTGCATTCTCGTCTGGATGCATCTTCAGATCATCAAACCGATTGTGTAGCACTTGTAGTTTCGCCTCCTTCACTTTGCTATCACCTTCATAAATATTCTCAAGTTTATCCCACATAGATTTTGCTGAGGTGCAATTCATCACCTTCAGGTAAATCTGATCAGAAAGGGCAGCAGTGAGAGCATTCTGTGCTTTGGCATCTGCATCAAGAAGTTTCCTGTCTGTTTCAGTCATAGCCAGACCTGTTGGATCAGTGACATGTATTCCTTGCACAGTAGAAAAAAGAACTTCCATTCCAAGAGATCTTAGATGAGATCTCATTCTGTTCTTCCAGATTTGGAAATTGCTTCCATCGAAGTGAGGGACTCCCCTGACATTGATCGCGTTTTCCATGACGAAGAAGGTCAGATTCAACGCCAGCAACCTTTACCCTCTGATACCACTTGAAGGACCCCCGGGACACCCTGAGAGGGGAGGGGTGAATCAGGGTGACCACTTTTTCTTTTAATTTTTTGGATCTTGTTCCCACGTTGGTAGGAACTTGTTGAACCTGTATGATGATTACGATCAAAAAGGAAACATTCACATGCACAGAGAAGACACAGTCATTTTTACTTGGTTCACCACTAAGGGCTACGTCCAAGGAGCATACGCCGACAGGTTGCCGGTCGTACCTAAATCCACTATGCTTCACTAGCTGCGGATACAAAAGTTCGGGTACAGACACCCTGTCCCAGGCTCACTGCCTTTACAATAGTTCAGGGATAACTCACTGCGTCCCTCGGGTCACTCCCGTTGACTCCCCCTGGCTCACTGCCGTTGGTGAAGTCCCACTCAGTTTATAGACGTGTAGGTCTCTTCTTCATTTGCATAAGAGTGCATCCTTTGTTGAATGTAGATGCTCTATTGAAGTCCGATTCTCACCAGAAGAAGAATATCACTTTTCCTCGAATGAATCGAGTAGTTTCTCGGCTTTCGTGCAGCTCCAGCAAGGAAGGCGTGCTTCAATAGTGTCTAGGTCTCCTTTTCAAGCCCGGCGCGCAAGTCTCCCGGCGGCGCGCAAGTCTCCCGGCGGCGCGCAAGTCTCAGGCGCGCAAGACTAAACTGGCGCGCAAGTGTCACTGAAGCACCTGCGCGACACTGCCTTCTTGAACTAAATACTTGCGCGATCCACTTCCTTTCTCTTCCAAACTGCCTTGGGAGAACAGCCAAACACCGGCGCGCAAACTCTACTTGCACGACAAAACAACCACCTGCGCGACTCTACCACCTGCGCGACGAGAGCTCGACCAATCTCTCGGCCTTGAACTCTGTTGGAAAAGAGGAGGGGTGGTCCAGTATTTATAGGAAAACTGGACCCCCTGCGCGGCGGCGCGCAAGTCCCTCGACGGCGCGCAAGTCCTATCTCCAGATCCTCTGTCGCGCAAGTTACTTGCGCGACCCAACCAACACGTGCGCGACCTTCCTTCCTTAGCCAAATTTTGATGTTCTGATCCTCAAAAACATATGGCGCGCAAGTCTTTCATCCTCCAAGAGCTCGGCGCGCAAGTATCTTTGCCAAAAACACTTTACTTTATTTACGGATTTTCAGGCCCAAAAATTTGGCAAACACTGGGAAACAGCGCCACCTTCACTACTGTTTTCTTCCTGAACGGTAGGATCGCTTTGTTGGTTCACACCCTGAACTTCCACTGAGGATTGACAACAAACACAAACCATACACCAAATCATGCTTTGAAGAACCTGGTTCCAACAAGAAGAATATATATTTGTTATCCACATATGGAAATATAATCATATAAAATATCCTAAAATAATAAAAAAAATTACGTGGAATATTTTTGCGTAATGAAATATACTCTTAAGGGTTGTCCATAATAAGGGAGTATGCATAGCTGAATAATCTACAACGCATGCAATTTTACTACATGGGAAAATTTATTACACTCAAAGGATAAGTACATTCATACATGAATGAAATACATACGTGAATGAATACAATGAGTAAAATGTATCACCTACATGATTTTATGTCGATCCATATATGTGAATTGCAATATACATGAATTGTCCATGAAGCCAATAGTGATTAGATACATTTTTATTTAATGATAAAGTAGAGATCTTATTTTTTGAACAAATAATGTTATAATCCTCTTTAAATGATCTATATGAAAAAAATTTAATTTTTGAGATATTTTCTAAAAGAATAAATTTTTATGTCTATGATTAGAACTAAATAAGGTGATCACAATAATATTTTCATTACAAAACCATGTCGTAATATGAACATTAAAATAATGATTAAAATATTCATAATTATTTCCATGAGGTATTATCTATTGATTATATTATAATATAATCATAAATGTAATGTATGATTTCATACTCATACCCTATTTTTGAGATGAACCATGATCTTTGTTTAAGGAAATGATATGATAACTATAATAGTTTAACGATGAATGGAAAATTTATGGGATATATTTAGTACCAAAAATTATGAATTATCGACTACATAAATCACAAGTTATTCAAATCATGTATATTTATAAATTTTCTAATAATAATATTTCATAGATTGGCTAATGAGGGATAAAAAAAATATTACAATGTGTCATGATTTCTTTATGTTAATTAATACTCATATTTATTGTCTATTTTGTTTGAAGAATATGGTAGATGAAGAAATTGAAAATTTTTCATACATGGTTATATTTTTAAATAGTATATATAGTGAATTTCGTGGGGAGAAAGGTAATATTGATATTTTTTGATCTGGTGGAATAGAAAAAGGATATAATCATATAAACTTGAATTATTGATATTTATTGTAATTAAAATCAAGTATTAATGTGGAATATTGAAAAAAAAATAAAGGATAAATATGGGAGATAAAATTCAATATTAATGTAGTTATTTTTCACTCACACACACACACACACACACACACATATATATATATATATATCATGATTTCGTTGGTGAGGATTCTCAGAACCCTTATTCATGAGGGTAAACATTGGTGAGAAGATTTATAAAATATAACTTTATTTATATGATCATATATTCATTGTATCAAATTAATGAAGTGGGAAGATAGACACAGTGTAGGATATTTAATTTCACTAATTAAATAATAATTGAATTATATGAGGTGAAATTTTGGTAGCATAGTTAAGAGATAGGTCTAATACCCATTATTTTAGAAAAAGAACAGGGGGTGTTGAATTCATGCATAATTGTCATAAAAGAAACATTCCAGTAAGCTATAATTAAGTGTAAAATGGTTTTGTGCAATGATATTATTAAAATATAAAATAAAGATATATTGATATAATACTAATATTCAAGAGAAAATATAAATATAAGGAGAAAAATAATAGATAATCCTATAAAAATTAATAGATATCATATTCAACGGTGGATATTATTTATATTAGAACCATTTCGAAGAAGTTAAATACTATCTATACCTAAATAATAAATATCCACAAATTATATTTTGTTGAACTATGTTATCCCTAGTGAAGGTTCATAAGACTATTTTTCTCCCCCCTATGTGTAAGGTACCACACATCAAGATTATGATTATTTTTCTCACAGACCCATTTGAATCTGTTATCTCATTATAGTGGCTTGTGTGACCACATATTTTTTAATAGTTTCACCATAGAGTAGCCTTTCTTATGGAAAGGTGAACCATGAAATTCCCATTTCCATTTTTTTGTATCATAACAATTTATGTAAAAATAAGGAAATAATATAATCATGATCATAACCCCTCTAAGTCATAAATAGATAAAAATTCATAATTGGATTAAAAATTCAACAACATTGAATCACCCCCACTCTATGTTGGGTATATATGATAGTGGTCTTAATAATTTTTATCAGAGCTTTGTTTAAATATATTAGATCACTAATTTTGTAGTATTTTTCTTCTTATTATTTTATTTATCATTATATTTTATAATTATGTATAGTTTGGGTGAACAATAGTATATATTATATATGAATACAAATAATTTTAAGAAGACGTTTATCATGATTATGTTTGGTAAATGTATATTGGAAATGTTATCCATCTTATCAAACTGTTGTGAAATATCAATTATAAAAATAATAAATAATATTTTTTATTAGTATGAGAATAAAAATTACTTTATATTTCCACCAAAATTATGGCTATCCTCTACACATTAATGTGTTTGAAAATCATCTGGTTTGAAAAAATTCATTCTATAAAATATCATCCAATAGAATATCAATGCTCAATTTTTTGAGATAACTGTATAGTCAATTTTAAATATAATTTAATATAGGATAATCTAAATATATTTCTAATTGAAATAATTTTTTATTGAATTAGTTTTAGAAAATTCAATAATATATCACTATCATGAATGTGAAATAAATAGTATCGAAAATTCATTGAAATAAATGGGGTTGAAATGAATAATTCCCTCCAAATATGTTATAGGCTTTGATATAAAAAATTTCTTCAAAATTTAAAAATAAACCTTAAAATGTTGAATAAAAGAATGAAACAAAGATAAATATTGATGAAAATATCTACGAAAATAAATTAAAACTAAAAAAAGAATTGATGTTAAGATTTCTGAATTGAATGTTAATATACAGATGATCGTGGAGCATGTTAATTTACTTCATGAATATAAAATAGTGCATGATGAATAATTTTTAATAATGTGGAAGGGTTATGAATATTGATGTTAAAAAAAATATTCATAGTAGAAATTAATGAGAATTGGAAATAAAATTTACCAATCTAAAGAACAAACACACGGATCATACAAAACTAGTCAAGGATGATAGAGCTACTATCATAGAAAAATATGAAGGTTATTTATTTTTTAGAATAACTATAAAATTTGATAATATGACTATTAAATAATTTAATTATTTTTCTAACTAATCTATAACGAAAGAGGTATAATCCAATATGTAATGATTCATATAAATATTCTTCTTTAAAAAATATATGTTGAAATAGAAATTTATTGAAGGTATAAATGATGAGAAATTAATAGGATTCTACCACCATGTATATTATGAATATAAGAATGAATATGCGTGTTGGTTCCCATAAACAATCTATCCAATAGTCGAGAATGATCAAAAGTGGTCATGTCAAAAATATGGAAATTTGAAAAATCGTGCCATTTATAATAAATGCTCAATTTTTATAGACTTTGATTTCTACTAAAATAGATCAATTAATTATGAATAGTATTTTTTTGATACAGTCCTATAAATTTTGGTATATAATGGAAGACCATTATCAAGGAGTAGGAAAATAGAGAATGGGATGAAAAATTTATAGAAAAACTATTATTTGTCTATATCAAAAAAAATTAAGAACTTAATTTAATTATTTTGATAGTATATTTTTTTTATCATAATGCTTCAATATTCTATATGTTTGTACCAATAATATATAAGAAAACAAAAATATTATTATTGATTAGTAAAGAAGAATAATCATTGCGAATAAATTATCAGAATGATGGATACTATAAATCTACCAGAATGTTTGAGAAGATAGGTAAAAGGATCTTGGGACAATATGATAAATAAATTTTTGATACAAAATATGCCTAAGAATATTTTTATGGGATGTTTTATGTCATAGAATAAATTTTTCAAGAAATTTAATTAATGGATCTTATGTGGATGCTCCTATAATGATAAAAGTATTCCACTAAATTTTTATTTGTATCGATACTAGATTCAATGTAGGATAAAATTTTGGTGGAGAAAAATAAAAATAGATTTTCATAGTTGGAGAAAACATTTCCCATGAATAAGTCTTTTTTTAGAAGAGGTTTTGAAATATTAAAAAAACTTCTTGCGAAATATCGATTTGAGAGAAGAAAGAATAATCTATAATAGGAAAAGTGGTTATTTACATATTCGTCAAGAATAAGATGTTTCATTATGGAGAATCATGAACGCACTCAACATAACGGAAAACAAGAACTAACGCTCTATCCAAAAAATATTTTTATAAGTGAACATCTTATTGTTATCCATAGAAAAATAAGATTTGAAGAAATATTAATCCATTAATATTTGATAAACTTGTTTGAAAAAATAATTTCAATTTTTTTAATTCACATTGAGGAACATACAAATATAACATCTTACATTAATATTTGTGTGTTGTATTTAATTCAAAAAACAAGGAAATGATTCTTTCATGGGGAGAACCATAATTTTATTAATTGATAACACTTTTTGGTAGTCCATATGAGAATGTGAACATCTAATATTGATATCTAAATTGGTATTCTAGAAAATCTAATTAATAGAGAATAATTGACGAATTTGAAAGAATTGGTTTCTTTATATACATTATTACAATAAAAAAATATCAAAACCTATTTTGATCTATCATTTGTTATTACATAATACATTCATTTAAGTATATTATTATACTAAATGATGTGGAGGTTGTAAAATATTGAAAGACACAAAGATAAATCCATTATAAAGTTTTATTGATATAACAATCCGGATCATATATATCATTTAAATTAATTATTATTATTAATATAAGGAATGGTTCCCTAAGAAGGAGACAAGGGGTGAAAATTTAGGAAACATCCAAAAAACATTCTCTTAATAATATGATTTTTATTGAAACATCTTGATGTAGATTCCATTAAAGATATTTCTATTCATTATATATCATATTTTTCATTGAAATAAAATTATGATATATAGGGGAAGAAATTATTTTATTAAATGATATAATAAAGTGGATGTGTCAAAAATCACCAAGGTTGTAAATCATATTATTCGTACATGAATACTTTTAACCTATTTTTTGAAGTGGTTGCATGAATTTTTCAAGTTTATAATTACCATAATGTTTTGTGTCTTAAATGATATTTATCATTTATATTAGCTTCATATAATGTGTAAAACCCATTTTGATAATTTAATATGTTTAAATCTTATTGGGTATCATGTATGATGGAAAATGGATTGTTTTTATGTATATGGAAAATAAACTTTTTTTTTTCTGAAGAACGATCTTGGATCACAGAGACATTGAGGTAGTTTATTGATTTAACATTGAATAAGGATTAATTGATTCATTTTTTCATTATACATTTTTATATTTTAAAGCAATGTGTATGGAATGTTAAATGATTACTTCATAATAATGGGTGAAAATTTTTATTAAACATATATAAATATCATTTAAAAGTTACTACTATGAAATATAGTGGGGTAGATTATTGATCCCACCTTTTGTGAGGTGTATTTATTATCACAGATCAGTTAAAATTACATATCATTTTATAATATGAAATATTGAAGATATTTCCATGATCGTAAGTTTTATTAATTCTTGTGTAAGGTAATTATTTATTTGATTTATTCAATCAATGATGAAGACATTGATGGATGATGTTTGAGAGGAACGGTATTATGGAAATTAAAAATGACCAAATATTGAGAGGCCAAATGATGAGTTGAGTTTGACCACTAGATCAATTCATAAATCAACAAAACATTAATATAGAGTGACAACATAAATGAAGATGTAAAACTATGTTTAAATAGAGAGATATCATGAAGGGTTGAGTGAACACATGAAGAGGAAGAGAAACTACATGATGGGTTAGCTAACCCCCAAAAGAGGCCAATTGACTACATCAAGGGCCAATAAAAATATTGGTGAAATAAGACTACCACATAAATAATTTACATACCACGTGAAGAGTATAAGAAACATCATATATATATGATATAGAACATAATAATTTATTTTATTAATATATTATTTTGATTTTTATTTAAAAATAAATTTCAAATATTTGGGATATCAATTTTTAAGAAATGTATTTTTATAGATATAAAAATACGGAAAAACAATTCATGCCTTATTATTCAAATTTATATATATATATATATAAGGATATAATCATTTAATACTAAAAAGCTTTATTTATGAAAGAATTATTTTTCAAAAGATATTTATTTTTATATTAAAATAAATATTGTTTATTTTTAATTTATTATTTTAATGAAATATTTTACTGTTTAAAAAAAGAAATTAACAATAATTTAAATTGTAATTGATATGAAATAAGATTAAAAAATTTACAAAAATCATTTCACTTTTAAAAAATATAGAATATATTCTATGTTTTTATTTAAATGTTCAATTTTCAAATATTATAATTTCAAGGTTAAAATATATAATCCATTTCTTATTCATAATTTCCAACAAATTTTTAAAAAAAATTTGGGATACCTATAAAAATGATAATTTTCATAAGATTATTAAATAAATTAAATATAAAAAATACCACAAATGTAATGAGATTATCATGATAATAAATGATTTAATAATTTATGAATAATTTTCTACGAAAAAAATTATTTATGGGAAAGAATAATGCATTCGAAAAATAATATAATGATTATAAAGACTTGTGAATTTCATTTTTGAACCTCAGATAAATGTATCATAATACAAAGAAATTTTATTTCTTTTCCATAAAATATATATTCCTAATATTCTGTTTAGGTTTTAGTTTGTTTAAAAATAAAATTACACTAATTTTTTAAAGAATTATTATAAAGGTAACTATAATAAATAATAATAATGTTAATAAAAATATATTTTTATGCTAAAAATATATTTTTCTAAAATATATGTTTTTGTGAAGTATACATATAATTTTTGAGAATAATTTTTCATCATGTTTAACTATCAAATATAATTATTTTATTTGTAATATAATATTATTATTTTTTCAACATATGTAATATGTTCTTTATTTTTAGATATAAAAATAAATTACAATGGAATATTTAAATCACCAATGTGAAGGATATATAAGGTAAAAGTGTTAGAATAATATAAAAAGACATAAAATATCCTTCAATCCTATTTCTAAATGAGTGGATAAGATATTTATTAACATACATACATCATATCATACATGTCTATAAAATTTGGATTAAATTTTCATAAATATAAATTTAATTTTCTATACTATGAAATTAACATTTGAAAAAAATCCACTCCTCTCACTTTTAAATGTATTACTCCACCACCAAAATAATGTCAATAAAAAAATTAGATTTTATCCCAAAAATTTTCAATATATCATTATCCAAATATACAATACTATATTGGAAAACTAATTTTCTCTAAACATTTCCCTACACACTTAAATATAAATAATGTTTCTTAAAAGAGATATATAATGTCCATGCCCTGATCAAGTATGAACTATGACAAGACAAGGGCACTACAAAACCAAATTCACACCATCCTATATAGAAGAGGATACCAAATAGTTGTGTGTTTATTAAGTAGTATGTTGGGGGAAAAAATACCCATATATTAAGGTAATAAAACCCTATAAATAATACTAATCTGGCACAACATCTACATAATCAGTTGAGCAGACAATCATAAAAAGTGCTAAATAATGATCCACATTACTCATTGTAAATTAAAATTTACTTTGTAAAATTTTTGGGGAAATTAAAAAAAATCTATATAAAATATCCCAAATGAAAAAAATATAAAATACATAAAACCATTAATTTTTTTTACTATGTCCAAGACCAATACCAAACTATCAGGTTTCATCCTAACAGCCAAAAAATCAATAATCATTTTTCATCAACCATAGACCATTTCCGAAAAAATATAAAATATTAAATGGTACCCATTGTATATTGATGCCTTATATGGTTTAGAATAAAACTCTATATACAACCACCAATATCATACCAATTTATCCAAAATTTATTAAAATTTCATGAAGAGGGAATAAAAGTAAATCATGAAATAAAAAATTAATAACTACCAAGGATGTTAGAGCTCTTCAATGATAGAAGGGATCAGTTCTAACTTCTTTGGAAACTATATTATTATAATATTACTTATAATGATATTTTCAACCAATGTTGCAACATTTGCTGATATTTATTCCCTAGGATCCAATATCTAGTATCAAACTAGCTACAACAAGTTTTAGGGTGTCTCTGTGAATGTTGTGATGAACTTTTCAACCATAGTAACCACAAAAAAAATCTTACTACTCATCATTTCATTCAAAATATGATAATGTATTATAAAAAATATGGGTGAAAATAACAACATTCCAATTATATGTGGTTTCTATTTAACCATTTCACATTACAAGGTATAATATGAAATCTAGTTTATCAATCTATATTTCCCAAGGAATTCAATCATTCATCCTGACATTCCGTACATAACTAAAAAACAATAAAATACATGATCTCATCCCTATATTTCCAATAATCATTTTTCATATGTAATAAATTTGGACACTATATAGACCCACAATTTTGAATAATAGAAATTGTATCATAATTTAAAAATATGAATTGTATTATATAATGATCCACAATAGAACTGTTTAGGTCTAATTCTTTTAGTAATATATAAACATAAAAGATGACATCATAATTATTATACATTGTCTCCCTCATAAATCTCAAACCTAGAACCCTTATTATAATTATAATACGCAATAAAATTCTTTACAACATGGGGAAATATAACATAGGAATAGGTGGCATTATATGCATAAAATGGGTATATAAGGGAGATATCTAACCATAACATTATCATTTTGGTTTTAGAATAGGATGACATTTGATAACTGTAACCTACATATCAAGGATCATAATCATGATTCATGGAATAAATATTATTGATTCATATGAAATGAATCATATGGTAATAAATAACATGATCCATGATAGCATATCATTGTTATAAGACATTGAATTGTGGCAAACAAATATCCATATAAATTCATTCCCATAGTAATCAAGGTCATTTTCTATGGCTATCGTAGTAGAATGGGTTCACTCCCCAAACCATCATAGTATTTAACGATCACTCACTATATTATAAAATTGGATAAATCCCCATAAAAACTATTTTCAATCACTATTATGTCCTTTTAATATCATGATGTGTCAAGATTTTTCAATTCACTAGGTTGAGATACTGGTTCCACCCATAACATAATGAAAATCATATATACATGTTCTAAAATATCATAAAATGAATCATATATGAACACATGAAATGAAATGGGATAAAAAAATATTGGATCATAGAATGACCTATGTAAAAGTATTAGGTTTCATAATAATTTCATCATTTCAACACATTATAAGCCATGAAAAAAAAAGATTTCATTTGAAACTTATAACGGTATAAACCATAGAAGAGAAATATAGTTCATAAACATATTTTCAACATAAACACAATTCATTTAGAAAAATAATTAAAATTGTATCCTTGGATCATGTGAATAGTAAATAATAAGTAACATTAAAGGATGTATTATTTTATTAAAATAAGTAAGAAGGAAAACATGAATGTTTTTTTGAAGAAAATAAATTTCCTATAAAAGAAAATTAAAAAAAGAATTAATAAAATATTTTTGAGTTTATTTTATTTTAAAATATTCCAAGAAACATATAATGAAATCTTGACTAAATTTTTTCATTATAACTATAAATAATGTCCATGATGTAAATACGAAATCAATTATTCCATTAACATTTAAGTAAAACCCAAATAATTTTTTTTGGAAAATGACAGGAATATAATTTCTAAAACATTTTTAGACAATAAAATGTGGGAAAATATGACTTTAATAAATCAATTGGAAGAATTAAAAAAATTAAAACACTTCCATAAAACATTGATATAGAAGAAAAAGGGTTTTTAATAGAAATGAGATGTAATGTCGAATGTATTTATAAAAATTATTTTGTAATTTTTCATATCTAAAGAGAGTAAAATGTATTGAATAATGTAACCTTATTAAAAAATATATGATAAGAACATTAATGGGATTATTGATATATATATATCTTAATATTGAATCACTGTAAGAATAATCATTAATAACCATGATAGACAATGTGATTGTAACATCGAACACATTATAATTTGGTAAAATAAGAATAAAACCTCCAAAAAAGGATTAAATAAAATGAATCATTAAATATAGAGATAATAATTTACATAAATAATTATAATTTGAAACTAGATATTTACACACGTCCTAAATAATGATACGGTAAAAAAAATAACATATTCCCCAAAGAAGACGATTTATAATGAAATTTATTTAAATTAAGTTCCGAATTGTATCATAATCATTAGAAACTTCGACATATAAATTATAGGTTTATTATAAATATATTAGAGAACCATAATTATATATATTATACCACATATGACTTATGTATGATCTTTTATTGGACATTTATTAAAAATTCCTTATTTATAGAATTTTTTGGGTAATAAATGCTTTATTTTTTCAGGTTTGCTTGTATTTTTTATTTTCATTCCTTTTACATTAATCACGATTCCATAATTTATTTTATTATAAAAATGATAAAAAATCACATTCAATGATTAAATAATTATTTCTATTAATCCATTAAATTTATAGATAGAATATCTATTACACCGTTCATGGATATGGTGGAGTTTACGAATGCATGTACTATGCTTCCATTTTCTCAATGGATGAAATTAAATAACTAATAATTATATATTTCCATTAAAAAATTATTTATATATAAAATATATCACATAATTTCATTACCAAAATGTTTATTACCTTCCATGAAATAAATTAGGGAAAAATATATCACATCACTTCGTGAGGTGGTAGTCTGTCAAACAACCAAGTGATGTCACTGTGTCCCCATATAGTATAAAGTAATAATGAATATTTTATATCATTATTATATAGGAATAACTATGTTTAAAATATCATACATATACTTTATAAGGATTATTAAACCAATCCATTAAAAGTATTGATGTAAAAAGTATTACATTGGTTCGTGAGGCATTAGTCTAATGAACCCACAATCAACAGTTTTGTTTCCCATTTGAGAAAATATTAGATGAATATAGGTTATGAAATTAAGATAATGACATATCACTATATTGGATATAATTGTTTTATTATGTCAATTTATTTGGAAAATATTTTCTGGACTTTAATGATGAAAAATGATCTAATCAAGCGACAACTCTCCTCTCGGTAGTCTAGGGTTTCCTCCACCCCATCTGCTCTTTAATTTCCCCCCTTCTCTATCACATTTCTCTTTCACCTTATGTATCAATATTGGATCATTCGATACTCAGGATCATTGTAGAAATTTGTCGTCCTAAGGTGTGAATTCTCGTGGATGGGGACTCAACACTGGTGTTTAGGATCTCTGTCATCAAAGCATCCCCTTAACGAAGCGACGCATGCGGTCCTCAACGCACTGATCCATTACTCCTTTGTCGCTCTTCTTGATTCATGCCTCCTTCACCACTATTGCATTGTTTTCAGGTTCTTTGAGTCCTTAATGGTAGTGATGATGTTCTTGTGCAGGAATGGACCTATGTCATGGCCTTCGTCCACTAAAATCAGCTCTAACCTCTTGGTTCATTGCTCCATCCAGGTTAGTCTGGGGTTTTGGACTCTAAGGTGGTTTTGGGATGTTATGTCTGAGCGGATGATGGTTTCTAGGAGGTTACATCAGCATAGGCTCCTCCCCCTTTCCTCCCTGTTAGTGATTCTTATTCTAGAATAATTTTTGACGGTAGATTTTTAGACACTATTTGATTTGATTGTTCTGTTGGCTGTTTGATTGATGTAGCATCTTAAATTTCCAGATTTTTTGTATGTTGGTGAGTTTCTTTTTGGTTCACTGGTGTTGTTGGCATTCTTTCCAGCCTGTTGGTTTTTTATTTTCCCTAACAGTGATGTATGATTATACAATGGATACATATCACTTGATATTCTAATAATGATGGTGGGACGATTTATAGTGGGATGATTACGAATTAGTGTTGCGTTCAAGGAGCGTGGCTCAAGGATGTTCATAGATCGAGGTGTTGAATATTATTTCATATTTTTTATTTTGAAATTTTGATTTTAATTTTTACGGTAGGATTTTGGGGGATATATGTTGTGGTGTTTGAAATTTGTTATTAAGTATTGTGAGGTCCCCACTCAACCATAAATTGGTATATTTAGAAAATGTAAAAAAGGATTTGTAGGAGGATGATGATACAAAATGATAGTGCTTGGTTAAGAGTAATAACTCTTCCTTGAATATTCTGTATGGGTCCATACCTAATTACATACTAGGATGTTTTTATAATAAAAAGAAAGCCTATATTATTTGGTGGGTTATGTAAGGTTTTTTTTCATTAAGGAATATTTGATCCAATAGGATCTTGGTGTTTTTATATGAAAGGGTAGGACTGGTCATTTTATTGGTTGGGAAAAGACCCCACTGGGAAACTATAAATAAATTCCCCAAAACAATCCTATTTTATAAAGAAATTCGTATGGAAAAGGCTCCAAAATGACCATATAATCAGACATGGAAATTTTAATATTGAAATATGTCTATTAAATAGGATTTATACATTCTTGGAATCAAATTTTACCATTATGATTATAGTTTAACCCCAGCTAACCATGGTTTACCCTTAATTGTAGTAGTTAATAATTACCCATTCTTACATTAACATTGAAAAAAAATATGTTGAATATACTATATAAATAAAATTATTTTAATTCCAAAATTTTAATCCTTTTTTACATATTAATTTAACATAAGGTGAAAATTTTAATTTAAAAACATTCCCACTAACAAGATGAAAAGAAATTTTCTAAAATCCCATAAAATGTTTAAAAGGTATTTATATATAAATTAAATATGAAATTCATTAAAAAACATAAATTAAATTATTAAATATATAATAGAACTAATTTTTCATTTAAATAATTTTTAAAACAAAATTTTATATAATAAATTCGTTAAAATATAAGGTTATTTTCAATAAAAACATTATTTTTCTCTATTAATTGAAACACCCTATGATAATGATAATAATATATATTTTTTTAAAATAAAACAGACACACCCTATGATAATATTTATATAATGATTCCAAAAATTCAGTTTATCTTTTAATAAAAAATTACTAAATTTTTCAGAAATTTATTTTTTTATTTGTTCACAAAAATAAATATAAAACATTTATTTTGAAAAGAATGTATTTTAGAAGAATATAAAGACAATAACAAAACATAAATACATTTTTAAAATATTTTTTATTTATATAAATAAATTATACATTATTTAAAATATATTTTTATTCAAATTAATAGTTACAGGTTTAATATATAGGTTTTAATGTTCATCTTTAAATAATAATATTATTAGTTTATCATAGATCATTATACTTCAGTGTTGAAAGTAACACATGATATATATGAAATAAGATTTATTTAAAAACCAAATTTCAATGAATACTATTATTATATACTCTAGACATATTAAATATAATTTCACTAATAAAAACATTCACTTTTAAACAAAAACTGAGAATTATTATGTCTCGTTACAACCTTATATTCCCAAATTCTTCTTAAAATTCATAGTATGTCTGCAAAACATTACACATTTGAGTGGTATTATTTCATAAAATATTCTTTTTTGTGATACATAATCTCTAATAGATATTCCTTATATGAAAAATCTTCTCTATTATTATGACCTCTATGTTCATTAGATATGATGAATCAATTACGCAATTCATCAAGAGATATACATGGATAACCTAA
Organism: Viscum album; assembly: GCA_963277665.1. Lineage (NCBI taxonomy): Eukaryota > Viridiplantae > Streptophyta > Magnoliopsida > Santalales > Viscaceae > Viscum > Viscum album. Next base: position 1,430,211,119 of record OY728155.1, on the reverse strand, counting down.
TAGACTCGATAATGTTTCTATTGGGGCACTAATCAATATTCTACAATCCCGACATTATGAAGAATATAAATTAAGTTTATACACATAAGGATTAGCTTTATATTATTTTATTATATCAGTACCTTCTTCTGTAGGAAAATACTTAGACACACTTTTTCATGAACTACAAATTCTAGATCATTCCAGTGATTGTCAGAAATAATTTCTCTCAACATTCTGGTACTCTTATTATTGTTTACTAGATAACCCATCGATTTCATTTAAAAGTTAATTAATATATCAATATATTTATTTATACAAATTTATCTCATTATGTCTTATTTATTCACATCTTTAATGATGTTGTTAGAAGGATCTATATGAATGATTGAGTAAAACCAATTTTTTGAAGAATACTCATCTAATGGAAGGTAATGAACTTTTAAACATTATAATTCCAGAAAACCATATATTATAATACCCTATATGGTTAAAATTATTCACATTGACTAACTATCTATTTATGGATTACATTAAATTCATAAACCTAGCACTCTATCTGGGGCTTGCTGGTGATTTATCCATATCATTGAGATAATCATTAGATCCTGATCAAATGTAAAAAAATGTGGTACAATAGGTATCATTACCCATTTATTAATTAATATTTGGGAAATATGATCCCTGAAAAATTATCTCTGATAGTGATGTAGTAATTTTAAATTTTTTGGTGATTTGGTACAATCCATATAATATTATTCCATTAATATGTTTTGGGGAGTCTAATGGAAAAACCATGGTTATGTTTTCCAATTCTCATTATTTTATGGTTAATGTTTGTAAAATAATTTTATGACTTTTCATCTCATCCTTAAATTATTAAAATACCAAGAACAGAGAAACATATTCATAAATATATCTCTTTATATTTTACTAATAACAATATTCTTTTAAATAAGTCATTAGTTTGATCCATTCCATCAGTTCCCTTAAGTTTTTGGTTGAATACCAACATAATATCCAGATGAGACAGGTTATTAGGGGAATGTGTTTTATCATTTTATCCATATATAAATTAATATAATTTTATAATATTCAAAAATTGTAATATCAAACAATTTCCTCATCATTAAAGATAAGATAAACCCTAAATGGTACCAAAACAAATCTTATATCGTCAAAAAGTAATTTCTTTCTCCTAAAATAACTATTTAAGTAAAATCAGAAAAAAATGAATGTTTTGTATTGCTAAAAGTCTCCTAAAATATCCATAATATTGATGAACATCAATCACATAAACATCTAATGGGTTTTCTAAAACCTAAAATTACGATAAAAATTAAACATATAAATTCGTGACGGTGTTCATAACTCATAATATTATCTTACATGGAAACATATATGGTTCCAAAAGATAAATCTTTATTCAGTAAATAATATCCTATCTTAAAAAAATGTATTTACATTGTATTATTGGGATCATCCTGACACTATTTTAATAACCAATGTGATTTTATTATTCAATAATCTATATAGAGGGAGATAATCAATAAACAGATTCAAATTAAATTTCACTAAAGGATATCAATCAACCTTAATCACATGTTTGACTATAATTCCAGAAGGGTACCTATAATGTGTTTGAAAATTCACCTTATATTTTATAATTTATTAATTCTCATTCTACATTAAATCAAGGATCTAATTCTCTATTTTAATAGACATTAGAAGGAATGTAATTGTTGAAAAATTTGTTCTTAAACATGTTCCATTATAAGAAGATAATTTTTTCCTTTTGAATCATATTCGTAATTAGTTTTTACCATTGATTAGATTCTCATTACAAATTGTAAATAGATAATACGAAATTTTCACGATCCTAACACTTGAGGAAATAAAATATATTTTCAATGGTACAAACCCATTTTTCAGAAACTATTACACCAGTATAAAATCTAATGGATGATGAATTTTTATTTATAAAGGACCTAATAGATTGTTGAAACATCCTTTGATGTTTTGGATGATCAAACTGATTTATATCCTAATAAATTTATGCAGGAATAGAAACTAAATTTTCATCCCAACTCATATATCATATTTTTTCTCAAGAGGATAATCATTGAATTTTATTTCAAAATCATAATTAAAATGTTTCCTTCCAATTTTTTCCCTTCAGTATTAAGGATTTTGTGAGAAACATAAATGAAACTTGGGAAACACCATAATCTAGAAAAATATTTTATATATTGTCAAAGTCATGATACCCTTTTTTCAATATTCAACACCGTAGTTTTGTCCAAGAAAAGTAATTGTTATCACTTATTCAAATATTTCCAAATGATTTGTATTGAAAAATTGAGTTAAATAAATAATTTTCCACGGTTGTATAAAATTAAGAGAATAGTAATTCCCATTATCATATATCATATAACACTCAAGTGAATCCTGATGCACCATTTATATAGCTTTTACCCCAAGGTATATCTATTCAAGAACCACATCCACTTTTTTACACTAAAAATGGATTTATTTATAATAAAACAATATAATCTATTCATTAACAAAACATTAATATTTTCTCTTATACTGATACATATCAAATGAGTTATTCACTATTTTTTCTCATTCTTGTTTCTAAAGGTTGACTAAACCTTCATCTGATAACAACTATAAAGTTCCCCATATTTTATACATATATATTATATCATTGTAGTCAAATATTCATTTCATAAAATAACATTTCATGTTTGAATCATTTATTCCTACTGCTTTTTAATCTAAAAAATGTAGAACAATGGGTCATAAGTGTTCTACATCTTCTCCCACATTGTTCCAGATAACTACCACCCATATTATACTTATCATAAATAGTGCCATTACTTATAACATGGGTAAATGTGACATGAAAAATTGTTATATAAGATTATCACTAATTTTATACAAGGTGTATGGTTAAACAAAACATGATAATAAGGATATGAGAACATGAGAATTCCATTTTAAAACCATACCTTATATAAAAAAGATCGAAAAATTTATTCATTTCATAATTATTGATTGATTAGAAGACATTATTCTTAAGTGAGTCATAGAAGATGATCAATAAGGGAATGGTATTAGCATAAGATGTTGAGTTTTCGGATAATCATTAGCATAGAAAATAATTTCCACAGTATTCAATTCTCATTTCCAATGTCATCTGAAGCATCTCGACTTGGGTGCCACACACCGGTGCACTGAGCCATCTGGTCACATGAATTTATGTGTCCCTCCACATAATCCATAGGAAACCTAATACAAGCAATGGTATAATTTCAATAATGTGGAGACCATATACTATTTATCATAATAAAACAAGAGCATAAAATAAATAAATAATTACCAAATATCTAATCACAACTATAAGGGATCAAATATCGTATGATGAAAAAAAATTCAAATTCATTATAAATAGAACAATAGATATTAAATGAAAATGTATGTTCCAAGCATCAAAATCAAAATAAAAAGTAGAGACACTTAAAACTCCCCAGTGGGACCTGAACCACATCTAGTTCCCTCACCCATGCTTCATCCCAACATGTCCACCTAACACATGGATTTTTCCCATAAAATATCCTGAATCAATCAAATCTATTCATGTACAGATCTAGAAGCTTAAGTGGGGTGTGATTACAACATATTAGGCCACCACTAATGGAATAATAAACAATTTACAATCATATAATATTGTATGAAATTGTATAAATGATAAAGCATAATACATTAATAAATAGTTATCATGTTATCAACTCTTGTTTATTTAACCAGATAATGCATTAGGATCCCATGGACACCCATATCTCAATACCTTATTCTACCCATTATGGTGTATGAACTATCCCTAAATAGTATCATATATCATAATGATAATGTTACCATTCATTAATTCTTACTTGAGTCAAAATGTTACCATTCATCATTTATACTTGAATTCCAATGTTACCATTAATCATTTCACAATTTCATGACTATATTACTACTCATTATTTTACAATTGATGATAATGTTACCATTCATAGTTCCACAAATTAATTACCATGTTGCAATTTATAATTCCACTATTGAATGGCCATGTTCCCATTTATAATTTCACAACTGAATGACCATGTTACCATTCATGATTTTAAAATTCAATGACCATGTTACTATTCATAATTTCATAATTGAATTACTATGTTTAATTAATAATTTCATAATTAATGACTGAATGTCAATGTTACATTCATCAAATCATAATTAATTAAAAATTAATTATCCACCTAAATTTAATTATTATTTAAAAAATTATATTTTCATATAAATCCCATTAATTAATACAAAAATAAAGGAATAATCACAATCTCATTACTAAATCTATAATGAGTTCATCACATAATTCCCATTTATCAATTCCCTAATTAATAAATCAAATTAATTCAAAAATTAATTGACCAATTAAATAATCAATATCCCCAAATTTAATATCCCATAATTAATTCAACAAATTATTATCTCAAATTATTATTCTCAATATATCATTATTAACTCGTCAATTAATTATTCAATTCACACTATCACTATTTCATAATTATTTCAATAATTAATTTTATCATTCAAAATATCCAAATTTCATAATTAATTAAATAATTAATGATCTGAATTCATAAATTTCAATATCTCATAATTAATTCGAAAATTAATTTTCTAAAATCTATAACTCAAGTATCCACAATTTCATATCTTCTTTGGTTATTTAATTAAAAAAAATTAATTCAATCATGAACTAAATTTATAAGCATATAATAGAAATTATAGAATTACATACACATAATTGCAATCAAGACATTGGTATATTAATTATAGACCACATACCTCAATTCATCGTCGAATGGTTGCTTGACAAAAATCCATATTTATTGTCGAAAACGACATTGAATGAGATCTAGAAATTAATCCCTAATTCAAGAATGCACAATAAATAATCATTAAATCCAGATCTAGATCCAGAAAAATAGATCTAAATCTTAAAAAAACAATAGAAAATAGTATTACAATAGATGGTAGAAGGATAGGAAGTGAACGGAAACCACATAGGACAAGTCCTTTTTACTGGGAGGGGTGTTGATCTTAAATCAATGATTTATATAACTAATAATGGAGGTCAAAATGTCGTGGAATCCCTCATGGAGTCATTTAAATTGAGATAAATCAATTATGGATTGGGATAGGGTGTTTGCGGTAATAAGAAGGGGGCTTCTGATTTTTTTTTCAATAAACATCAGGGGATTAAATTATTGTTTGCACAATTTTCTAGTTGGGGTGCACAATTTCCCCTAACATCGTTCCTTATCAATGAACCTATTTTAGGGGGTGCATAAATTATTCTTTTAGTGTGAATGGTTTACATAACCATTTTCCAGCCATGTAAAACCTCTGTGTCCAGGGATGCAAAATCTGCTCGGACAAGGTGCACAATTAGGGAAAACTATTTTCCAACAGTGACATGCCCTCTTTCATCAACTGTTTTCAATATGTTAACACAAACACTCCCCAAGGTAAAAAAAATAAAAAGTACCCTACATAAGGAAACAGATTATCTATAATGAAGAACAAGACATCACCATGAATGGATGGGGTTTAGCAATATCCCAACCTTATAACAGACTATCCTCATGATTTACTCCTAAGCATCTATATGATTCCTGTTAAAGGGTTCATAACAATGATCCATCATATCTACATTTATTCTACATGATCCTTATTTCATGTAGACATGATTCAATAATAAATGAACTATAGGCTCTACCATTCCAAACAATACTTTCTCCCTTTGATGAATCACATGTATCATATGATCTTCAAAGGAAACATCTATCTCTAGCTCAACATCATCCACATCGATCACATGCATTGGGTCAAAATGTACCAATAAATTTTTGAAACATGTAGAACATCATGCAAAACGTTGTATCTATATGGATGTGCCAATCAGTATGCCTCCAACACAATTCTCTCTAAAACCTCAAATGGTTAAAAAAACATGGGCACCATGTTTCAATGTCACTATATCCTATGGTGACCCAATCATGGTGATAGCTGGGGAATACACGATCACCCATTATAAACTCAAGTTATTGTCGATGTCTATCTGCATATGGCTTCTGTTTTCTCTAACATTTCGACATACTCTTCTGTATCAGGTGTACCTACTCTTATGTATCCAGGACGAGACTTAGTCATAAAAAGGTTGACTCACATTTCTCAAACTACCTTAGAGGTGATCCACATATCCTACAATAAATATCCTTGTATGGTGTGATATTAATAATTTCATGGTAAAAGTTGTTAGAATAAAACTCCTCTTGTCCCAAGTGCTTCTCCAAAGACCCATCAAAGTCTAGAACACGTGCTCAGAGTATATCCTGAATAACTTTTATAGTATAATTGGAATATCCATTTTTCTTTCAATAGAAAGTAGTACACTATGAAACCTACACACCAATATCCATATGAAATCCCTATTAGAAGCACAATTTAAATCATAGGCCACTATTTGAGTCAATAGATCCTAGAACCCCATAAAGAGAATCTATTTCAAGAATAAACAAATCATCAATCTTCTCCACTGATTAATGGTCCTGCATTGGCGTAAAATGCACAACATTCATCAGTATGTGCATAATAAGCCAAAGAGAGTCATTATTCTAGTGAATTCCTGAGATAGCTACCAAAAATTACAATGTAAAGTAATCCCAATTCATTAAGAAATGTGAAAAACAATAGTAAACCACCAGGTCGTTGATTCCCATCCTTAACATGATGGAAGGCCATGTATCATGTCACAAACCCTACAATATCCTTTTTCATGGACTCACACTAACACTATCTATGTTTTCATGATAAATTTTGGTCACCCCTAGATGTACCACCCAAATTGAGGCATGAAACTCATGCCTGAGATCCTTCCACATGAATGTAGAAACAAAACCTAATTCCTGATATAGATGATATCATACTCATCTATGACCTAATGGAAAGGTGAATCTACACCTTCAAGGATTTCCCTCAAGGTGAAAAACTCTGAATCCACATACTAGTTGTCTCTGATCCACCTCAAAGGTATAGACTCAACTGAAACTGATAAGATAGTCATACACAAATAACCCTCTGGAATAATGATGTTCTTATCACCTAGTATAGTCATCATCTTCCATGCATATCTAGACTCATGAAATTCATGAGTCCGCATTTTAATGTTTAAATATTCAGCCACACTATTTCCTTTCCAAGGAATATATGATTTCTCATAATCAAAAGACTACATATACGCAGCCCATATCTTCTAATAGTTATTCAAATATCATTGTGAAAATAAATATATTAATATGTTTTGATCCATATATATAGTGAACTTCTCACATAAAAGATAAATCAACCAAACCTTTATAGAATAAACCACAACATCCAACTCAAGGTCATCCATATGGTAGATCTATTTATGAGGCCCCAACTTCTGATGGCCATATTCCAAAAATAAGTCTCCCTACATAAACATGACTCCAGGTCCAATTCTAGAAGAATCACAACACACCATATACTTTTCACCTAACTTAGGTATGATCATGATCAGTGATTAAGTTTATAGTTTTGTCAACTCCTTGATGGAATTATTCCACAATATTGACCAGTCAAACACTATCCCCTTTTGGTCCACACCAAAAACGGTACAAAAAATGGGAAAAGTCTTTAATGAACCTTCTATAAAAACCACCAACCCCACGAATCTATATATTTCGAAATAGTTCTTAGTCTACTGCTAAGAAACTAATGCATGAACAATCTCTGGGTTGACTAAGTCACCTTCCTACAATATTATGTGATTAGGAAGTATAATTGATAAATCTAAAACTAACACGCAGATATCTTTTTGAATAACGAATGCTCTCTCAATGTAATAATGATGATGTCAATATGTTGGGCATGTTCATCAAGAGTCTTGTTCTACACCAATATGTCATCCAAAAACAACATGAAAAACAGATCTATGTAAGGAAAAATGATTTTTTTACATCAAATGCATACAAACTACTACTACATGCGTCAACCCAAATTACGTTACAATGAACTCATATACGCTACTCCTACTTCTTAATGCAGACCTCAAAATGTCATTAGTTAAAAGTCCGAACTAATGATTCCCTAACATCAATTATATCTTTGAAAAGACACAATCTCATCTTAACAAGTCAAAAGTTTCATCAATACGTTAATGAGGATAAAATTTTTTCACTTCCATAAAATTGAACATCAGGTAATCCACACATAAGAACAATCTCATGTTAGACTTATTGGAAAAAATAACTAGTGAATCCCTAGGTAAAGAACTCAAATTGATAAATCCCTTATCATCTAACTTACCTAGATGATTCTTGATTACATGAATCTCTATAGGTCCATTCTACATAGTGTAATAGAAACTAGATCAATTCATAGAAAGAGATCAATTGCAAGTTCCACTTCTCTCTCAGGTGGATTCCCTAAGAAATAATCGAGAAAAAAATACAAACATGTGTATGATATATGTATAAAAATATCACGATTTTAATTTCCATCATCCAAAAATAGAAATAAAACATGGGGTGTGAGTTCTACCGTTTAATGAGTGATTGAACATACACTCCCATCCTAGTTTTCTCAGTCTCGATAGTGAATATAGATTCAATACATAAGTATGTAAAAGTAAATATTGTGTGGTAACAATCAGTGTGGGCTCTATATGATACTAACTGGTCCATAACATAATAAAGTCAAATATTGACATATCTTGGAAGTAAATATCTCATATAAAACTATAATCCATAAACATGAGAGAAAACCCAATTAATAAAGAAAATTTCTTTTGATTGTACATCTAGAGGCGTGTCTATTGTCAACACACCACTCTCAAACTACATCACCATGGTCAAACAATTCACATGTTTTATTGAAATAATGGAATTAGAGAAACAAATATCAAATAGTGTCGTAGCTATAATAGAAGATTCAAAAGTAGCACCTCTTAATATTTAATTTCTACCCATCATATCCACATTTATAGGATTAATGGAATGTAACTGTGATTCCCCTCTTCCTTATAGTACATTCTGATCTAACTGAGGTGCACCACTATGAAGATATGTCGACTCTTTACCAAAAGAATTATGTACACCGAATCTACCATCATGGCCAATATAAATCCATATTCTAAATAATATCCCCTTCATTCACCTTGGTTATGTCTAGCTGACCCATAACTACCAATCCATCACAGGTTATAACAGAACATATCATGATGTCCCATATTACCACAAGCTTAGAAGACAACTAGTGGTTGGGGGAATTATCTCCAAAAGTGTCCCGACTAACCAATGGAATTTCAAATCACATAGATGATGTGATTTGTGACTAAAAATTCCCCCTGGTCACACTTCCTACTTCTCCAATATATTTCACCCTCATAGTGACACTTCTTCCTATAAAATTCACACTTCCTGATCGTCCAACAACGTCCACCTATCTGACACTATCAGCCTCATTTTGGTTTCCCTCATATATTAATGAATGATCTACAACCTCATAAAACTATTTTAACTGAAATAAGATAATTTAGGACTTAATCTAAAATTTTATCCCATCATGGAAATGCCTCTTATAACTATCTCATCACCTACAAATGTTGGGGAAAATTGATCCAAGTCTATAAAGTATCCTCTATAGTCCATGAATGATATTCTCACATGATTTTACTACATGAACCTAGATTCTCTATCCTACCTCAACATGCCAATTTTAAGGTTCTCCATAAACATCTCCTAGATGTCCTTCCATATCATTCCATCAACTTGTCCATTCCACGCTTGAATGTACCAACGACGATTCACTGTTCTTAATAGCATATAAGCATCCAACATGACTCTATTCTCATCGAGAGTCTACAAATGGTCATGAATCATTTGGATAGATTCAACCCTGAACTCATCTCCCTTAGTTCCTCCATATCTAGTGATGCTTAGATGTCACTTTAGCTGGAACTCCCTCCTTAGATTTTTCATTTTTCTCAAAACCCACCTAGAAGTTCTTTCCATTAATTATATGAAGCGATCAATGTTCATTCAAAACTAATCATTGAAATTCTCACAGAGCACAGTCAAGTCCTTAGGTTACACTAATGGAGAATCATCTTTATCAATGTCCCCCTGTAATCCTCTCAACATCATCATTTTGGAGGCGTATCTATAAAATTAAAAATACATATATCAGGACACTTAAAAACACTTTTTGATTGTTCTGTATGATGAAAATACAACAAGAAAAAATATTTTATTTCCTAAAATACCACCACATCGTCAAAAATGTGGTGTTATAACTACCCATAACCGTCCTACACTTAGTCATTAGTTAGAAGGGTCCACATGATCTCATTTTTCACATTTCCCATTATATACCCAGTTATTCCAATATTGAATCATTTAAGAATTAAAATTTTCATAATAGGTGCATTCGTAGATCAATTTAACAAGCACGATAAAATATATCATTCTCAACAACTTACTCATAAACTATTTTCCCATGTATTCCTAAAATGATGATTGAGAAAACATAATACATAATGCCTATAATTGTGCATGAAAACACAAATCTTGTGCCATACTAGGCCACAATTAGATCCTCATAAAATCCCAGAAACAAAAATCACATCACTTCAAAAATGCACCACCCTAGGTGCAATAATATTTAACTGTAACAACGAATGTCCTTAAAAACAATTCCCATCAATAGTACTTTGTTTCTCTCTCATACTTAAGTTAGATACTCCCATACAAGACCTCATAACCATGGCCTAAATCTTATAAGTATCATATCTAACATTAAAAAATGTATGAAAAAAATAAAACATGGCTCTGAATCCTCTTTGAAACATCCCGGTACGGGGCAATACACTAGTTCCACAAGCTAGTTGGACACATTACCTCATTGATACCCCCTCCTGTGTGCCAAAATAGTCCTACTATTAGTGAGGTTATATTTTCAATCAAAGGGAAATAATATCCACTATATTAGAGTAAAACACAATAGGAAAATAAAAGGGAAATAACCAAATATACAACCATAACGTGAAATATACCTATATCAAATGATGACCAAAAGAGAAAATATAATATAAAACTGATCAAAATATTTTCCTTGACAATTTATGTTGCATGTGTTAAAATTAATATTAGAATTAATGAAATTTAAAACACCCATACAGGTCTTGTACCACATCCGGTTCCCTCATCCATTCTCTATCCCGACCCAGTAACCCAACATTTGGCCTTTTACCATATCCTATAATACAAAAATAAAATCTATTTGTGTACCAATGAGGAACCCAAGATGGGTTTGAGTACTAATTAGTAGGCCACCAATAAAAACTTCTAAAACAATATACATTGAAATAAAATTATATGATTTTTGTATAATGAATAATTCACAATGCATAAATAATAAATTATCTCATTACCAATTATTCATTATTTAACCAGATAAACCATTTAGTTCCCATGGACCCTGGTATCTCAATACCAACATTAGATATTTTTGAAATCTGAACAATGCCTAAGGTTTATCATATCACGAAATGAAAAAAAATATCACTCATTAATTCAAAATTCAATACCAATGTAGAATTTATACTTTTTAATATAATTTCCATGTTACCATTCCTCATTTTATAATTTAATGACCTTATTAAAATTCATAATTTCACAATTGGGTGACCATGTTTCTATTCATAATTTCAAAACTGAATGAAAATGTCACTATTCATATTTCCACTATTTAATGAACATGATAAAATTAATAAATTCATAATTGAAAGACCATTTAATTCATGATTTCAAAATTTAATGAGATGTGTCAAATTCATAATTTCATAACTGAATGACCATGTTACACTACATAATTTAATATGTTAATGATCATGTGACCATTAATAATTTCATAATTGAATAATCGTCTAAAAATAAAATTTTTTACAATACATGACTTAATTACCATGTTTCTATTCGTAAAAACATAATTAATTTAACACATAAATATCCAAATAAATCACATTACTAATTCATAAATTATTTAATAATATCAATCCCATTTATTAATTTAAAAATTACAAATCATCTCAATCTCATTACTAAATAAATAATTAGTTCGTCACATTAATACCCTTAATTAACTCCCAAATTAATAAAGAACATAAATACTGTTATTTAATTCACCAATTAATAAATCAATTTCAAAAAATGAAATATCCCATAATTAATTCCACACTAAAATATCTAAATTTTATTAAATCAATATCTAATTATTAATTCAATAATTAATTGTTCAATTCACAATCTAAAAATATGAAAATTGATTCAATAATTTTTTTTATATTTCACAATATCAATAATTCATAATTAGTTCCACAATTAATTATATCAATACAAAAATCTCAAAATCTCATAATTAATTCCACAATAAATTATCTCAAATTTATAATCTCAAATAACCCCAATTTCAAATCTCTCATAATAAATTAAATAACCAAATTAATTAATTCAGGAATAAACTAAATTTATAATAATATAATAGAAATTATAAAATTACATTCACTTAATTTCAATTAAGACATTTTTTATTTCAATTATAGACCACATACTTCAATTTATTGATGAATGATCACCCAACGAAAATTCCCAATTTTTATTGAAAAACAACATCAAATGAGATCTGGATATTAATCACTAAATTAGTATCAAATAATAATGAAACCATAAATATATATCTCAATGAAAAATCATATATCTAGATACTTAAAACTATACCAAAATATAAAAAATTGGTTATAAAAAACCATAAAATTGATGGGAGAAGAACCATATGTGAAAAGAAACAACAAATGATATGATCGTCTTACTTGGAGGGGTGACGATCTACAATTCAAGATTTAAAAAAACATGAATAGAGGTTAGAGTATATTTTAATCTCTCTTGGAGGATCTATAACTAAGGTAAATCTATTATGGGTTGAGATAGTGTTTTCACATATATAAGATGGGGGTTCGAGTATTTTTTATCAAAAATAAACCAGATTAAAATCTCGTATGAACAGTTTTCTATATGGGGAAAATGGTTTCCCATAACTGTGTGTCTTAATCATTCCCCACTTCTATGGTGTTTGTGGTTCTACTTTTAGGGAGCTCAGTTTGGATAACTACGCAGGAAACCTAAAAAATTCTATAATCCATGGTTTCATGGTTTTCATTGTCAATGCTCATGAATATAGAACATCGCGAACCAATAGTGTAGTACCTTAATTTATATATTATCCTCAATTTTTCACCAAGACACACCTCTATTTAAAACTCAAACTAAAATTACTGAATACAAGGAAAAATGGAAGAGATAATTGAATTGATGAAATCTCCAGAAAAGGCCACAGTTTTAGACATTATAATTTAATGGGTTCACTCCCCAATCCATCAGACTTTTCAAGGATCATTCCCAATAATAACATAGAAGTCATTTTCCCTTACTGATCTAGTTTATCTCCCAATTATTTTCCTATTTAACACATGAGATGACAATAATTACACAATGTGTTTTTGGGTGATACAGATCCCACAGATCACATAAAAAAACATACATAAGTGTTCAACAAGAACATAAAATCATAAAATCAAGAAACATGAATAGAAATGGTTTTTATAAACATTTCATCATCACATTATCTATAGAAAATTATTCAAACCATAATAATTTCATTATTTTATCATAGAATAACTAGTGGAAAAGGAACTGGGTTTCAAAATAATTTATCATTGTATAAACCGTTGTTGATAAATTGGTTATATAAAAATCATTTCATCAATAACATAAAACAGTTAGTATAGTAATATGACATTTATCATTGTATCATATCCCCAGTAAATCAGAAGAAACATAAATAGATGAAATATTTGATGTAAAATGGTTTTTAAAGATTATAGTAGATCATTATTAAGAACAATATTTTTTTCGAAAATAAATTTTTAAAAATATAAATTAAATAAAAAGTTTTAAATTCTTATTATTTGAAAATAAACTTGTATCATATAATTTAATATTTATAAAGTTAATTTTTCATGATAGTAATAAATTTAGTTCATGATGTATTCATCAATACAAATATTAATTTCAATTTTTTTGGAATATCCAAAAATTCTTTATTAGGAAAAAACATAAGATTACATTTAATAAATCTTGTAAAAATTAAAACATATATAAACATTTCATTAATAAATATACTACTGAATCTAATTCCAATTTTGGTAACATTTTTAGAAAAAATATATTCTAAATAAAATGGGTTTTCGACTAAATAGATATGTTGAGTCATTTTTCTTTAGAAAACATATATTCAACACTTGAGTTTATAAAGTGAATAAAATTAATGTAAAATATTTATTCTAAATAAATAATAGTATTAGAATAAAATAATTGTCTTTCTTGAGAGTTATATATTGTGATCTCATTATTGGATGCAGAATCATAATCCGCATTCAAAATCAATGATATTGTATCATCAAACCCTTACAAAATTAGTTAAATTGCAATAATATAACCCATTAAATAATCAAATAAAGTGATAAGTTAGATATCAAGGGAATAAAACAATTCATCATATAACATGTCAAATGGTACTCTATATATACCACATACAAAATGGTACATTCATAACTTAACATATAAACCAATGATAACAAAATGAAAAGAAATTACATTACCATAAGTCTCGTTTTCTTTCTTACCAAATTTAACCACATTTATCAAAAAAATAAATTCATTATAAATCAATTCTTGAACCATACTATAGTATCTATCATACCATATATTATTTATTTATGACCATTTTTTAAACATTTTATATTAATTCCATATTAAAATCATGTTTTTGTAATAAATGCATTGATTTTTTCATGTATATATTGATTTGGTATTTTTGATAATTCTAAATTGATCATTGTTCCATAGTATATATAATGATAACTATTATATAAATTTCATATTTAAAATCATTAAATAGGTATTTATATCAATCCATTAATGCTATATATAGAAAATCAATCACTATGTTTTATGGATATGGTAGGCCCTATATAGGAATGTAATATGTTTCCATTTCCAAGTGGTTAAAATGAAATAAATGTGAATTATATATTACCATTATAGAATAATTTTTTTATTACAAAAATATCATATTTTTTTCATTAACATTATCCTTACTACCATCCATGTAATGTTTAACTGAAAGACTTATCCCATCATTTCGTGTGGAGGTAGTCCACCATACAAAGGTGTGATGCTACTGTATCCCCCCATAATTGAATGTAAGAATTCATATTTGATATCATGATTTCTGAAAATGATTTATGTTATGAATTTAACAAAAATCCATTATATCCACCTTTATAGTAATCTAAGAGAAGCTATTATGGAAAATAATTTACTTCTATTCACAACAAGGTAGTCAAAATTAAACAAGATTTACGATTTTGTTTCCCATTTAAGGGACGAGGACATTGATATTGATTATTTCATTTACATAACAACATATAACTATATAGATAATATGGGGTTTATTATGTCCCCATATTTAATATTATTTGAAGTAGGTGGCAGAATAAACCAAATGATAACACGTGTTTAAAAATTATTCCAATTTTTGGAGAGCTCCATAGGTTTATAACTATAGCCTTTAGTGGAACATTAATAAGAAATTTATGGAATCAAGAATATAAATAGGTATTTAAGGAAGGGCTGTGCGTAGGTATTTTCTAAAACAAAATTATTTAGATTATAGAGAGGATAATATATGAGAGGTCCTTCTATATGATGGGAATGGCCCCCACTTGGAATTTGCATGGAAATATTCCAAAATAACCCAATGTAATAAATTAATTCCAAAAAAATGATTCTAAATCACCATATATTCGATAATTTTATTTATAATATTTAAATATTAACATAAAATATTATTCATTAATTCTTGGATTTAAATATTACCCTTATCTTTTTATGTTTAGCTGTAGGTAAACTAGTTTTCACTTTAACAAAAGCAATTATTTTTACATTATTTACTGTTCATTTGGATATAAAATTTATGGTTATATTTTTATATATTATTAATTATAATTATTTTAAATTTGTTTAAAAATATCGTTAATAGGATTGGAGAAATTTAATTTAAATATAATCCAACATACAAGATGAACAAACATGTTATGAAAGAAAAACATGTTAATGTAAAAAGATATTTAATATCAATAATCAATATGAAATTATTTCCCATGAGCTAAATTGTATTTTATCTATATAATTAATATCTTTTTTTAAAAACTAATTTAAAATAAAATCTTATCCTATAAATTTCATAAATGTATTTTCACTTTTTGATAAAATCAATTAATTTTTCGGTATTACTTGATAAAGTAATATTTTTATAAAAATCTCAAAAATAACACATAACTTAATTTATAATTTTTAATAAAAAGAATAATTATATTATATAAATTTAATAAAGTGGAAATAAGTAAAATTATTTTTTTTTCAAAAAAATCAACAAAAGAACCTTCTTGAGAAAAATGTATTTTCAATGTATATAATGACTTTACAAATAATTAAGTAGATTTATAATAATATATATTTTTTTCTTAATCCATTATAAATAATTTTAAAAATATATTTATCTATAATCATACCACATGGTTTAACATTAAGGTAATAAATCTCACGTTTAAAAAATAATATTAGTTATATATCAAGGTTCATTAGAAATATGGTTTTCATTTAAACCATGTTATCAAATAAATTAAATTTATTCAAACCAATACTTCAAAAAATAATTGGTTCTTATAGTCACACAATAATTATTAACCAAAAATATCAAGTGGAATCGAATGAGCTCATCTCAACATTCCCAAACATTTAATATTAGAGTGGATCCATGATATTTACATTTCACATAAACAATTTATTATAGAGAAATTTATATATTCTCATTTCTATACACACATCATAATCCATGGTTTAGCCATTGAAATTATTGGTCAAATCATTACACTATGATTGGGTTACTAATTCAATTTAAAACTATGATTTTAAATCAAATAATTTAAATATCCTTTATAAAACACAACATCATACTATAATTATTTTGTAATATTTTAAAATTATATGTTCAAAAAATTTATATAAGCATTATATTTACAAAATAATTTCATTTTCAAATGAAAATATAGTTTGATCTTCTAAATCTATGAATTATGATCATAAACGTTAGGGCCTTTTATAATTATCATGATTCAAAATTTTATAATAATGATATCAAAAAATAATTTCACTTTTAGTTGGGGATCCATTACCACACTAAGCATTAACATTTAATTTCATGTAACATACTTTCATCACCACATAATAATATAATAAAAATGGAATCATGTAATCAATTGGAGATTCTAGAATACATTGTTCCATTTAGAATATATTTTTATAATTTATGAATTCATAATGTAAAAAATAGAGAAAAAAATTCTAATACCATTTATAAATCATTTTATTTTAATAATAACCGTTTCTGTCTCCCACCGTTACAATAACATTTCGTTTTTTCCATTTCCCATGTGATAAATTTCATTGGGTGCATTTTCAAATTAAAAAATTGGTATTATGTATAATGATTCAAACTATCTTTTTATTAATCTCGGGTGTGCCAATGCCCTACAACAAGGTTCCAAGGATGTCGAATGTTATTGAGGACATGGAAAATCACCTTGTATAGTAGCATTACAATCGGTATGAAGGGAACCCATAGGCATAAAAATAATAGGATAATTTTCATGGATTACATTATGAGCGAAAGCCACTTCCAAACAATTTTTCTCCCTCTAACTGTGATGAAAATGTCTCCACTTCATATTCTCCAATGTGCATTTGCGGAACGTCTAGACTAAATACCAAGGAATCATGTGACATACCTGAAATGATCTTACTAGGACCTCCAAATCTGATTTGACATCTCTGACCGGGAGCCCGCAACACTACATATCATAAGGCCTAGAAGGAGCACCCTCACCTCCGCTCCCAATGAGCATCCTTGACCATAAAGGGAACCGAACCCCAATAAAATAGAACCCTATGAATGTTTAAGCACCCCTCCACCCCTCATTGTCTAACTCAGGAATGATCTGTCCACTTTCAATTTTAGGCCACCGAGTAGTGATTCCCAACTAACATAAAGGCCATTAACCCTATGGGTTGTGCATGATCTTTAGAGAAGGTAACAAATCTTAACAGACTCCAATCCCCCCTTCAAAAGTGAGGAATGTTCAGGAACCAGAGACGTGACATTAATCTAGAGGAGAATAAGGGAACGTTTGGAGATGAGGTTGGTATGGCTGCGGGCCTCGCTTATGGTCCTTCAAATGTTGATCATAATGATAGTACGGAATTTTTGTTCCATAACCTTACTGTCCAGACCACCCAGCCAGGAGGTGATGAAGCCATGCAAGGAGATGTTCTCAATGACCCGGTGTGGGTTAAGAGTGAAGATCGCCCAAAGGTACTTCTCACAGAAGCTCTGAAAGAAATGATGGAGCATTGAATCCGCCTAACGATTCATGTAGTAAAGGTTGCAGGAGGCCAATGGGATACCCTTCCTTTGAATTTTTTCATCCGTAGGAAGGTCTTTGTTCTTGATGTTTCAGAGAAGAAAACTAAAAATCATCTGAATCTCTTTGCACCACACCTTGGTGGACCATTCGTCCATCACAATATCATTATGGAGAAGACTCCTATAATCATAGGAAGATAACCTACACAATCTGGATCCAACAAAGAAACATCTTTTTAGCTCATCACTCAGGACAATATCTTAGAACACAGTCATCTAGTCCGAATTGAGTATCGCATGAATGAGGTCGTACATACCAAACACTTCTCTAAATGAGATATCCGGAAAAGGGAAATCTAGAAATAGAATCCTTATGGCTTCCAAATTATTTTTCCAGAAATTAATATTTCCCTAAAAACGATTCGTCTGCTGGCATCCCACAGAGTCTCTAGATGAAGGAACATACATCGTGCAAGCCTAGTAGGACAAATTCCATAGATGATTCGTAGTTTCCATGGATCTTCAAACCACACCCCGAAAAACTGCCCACAGATACTCTCTAACCAAAGTATCCCATGCCAACCTTCCATGCATTCCCTTCATGGTTTTATGTAGATCTTGATTACCGACCCCCACCATCAACCACTAGTTTGGATAAGTGGGACCAGGAGGCCCAGTGGGAATGATCGTATTGATTGACATCACAAAGAAAGGAATTTAAAATCCTTTACATTATAATCACAATTTTTTGGGAAAAAATCCCTCATGGTATCATTGAAGCATTTTTGAGGTGATTGTGTTTGTTGACAAAGTGGACATCTGAGTGGTGATTGTTGACAAAGCATAACTATGAAATACAAATTTGTTGACAAAGAGGATTTTATGATGGAATGTCGAGTTCAAGAGCTAAGGTCAACAATCCATGTTTGATTCAAGAACATTGATAAATGGAATGGATGATCTGGAGGCGGTACAAAAGAACAGATACAAAGTGGCGTCGTTTTCCAGTGTTTGCCAAATTTTTGGGCATGAAAATCGACAAATGAAGAAAGTGTTTTTGGAAAAGGACTTGCGTGCTCAGGACTTGGAGTATAAGAAACATGGGAGCCATATGTTTTTCAAGATCAAAAGATCGAGATATGGCTAAGGACGTAGGTTCGCGCATGTTTGGGAGTTGGTCGCGCGAGTGTCCAAAAGGGCAGAAGACTTGTGCGCTGAAACTGGGCCGCGCAGGTGACTTGCGCGTCGTCGCGCAGGGTGTTCAGATTGCCTATAAATACTAGACCACCGCTCCTCATTCTTTACCAGAGTTCAACTCTTTGAGAAATCAGAGCTCCGGTCGCACAGGTGTGGTGGGCGCGCAGGTGATGTGTGTGGTCGCGCAGGTGAAGTTGTGCGCCAGTGGTTGAAGTTGTGCGCCGGTGTTAGAAGTTGCGCGCCGGTTGGCAGTTGTGCGCCAATATTGGGTTGGGTGTAAAAGGAAGAGAGTCGCGCAAGTTTGGAGTTGAGGAAGCTTGATTGACTTGCGTTCCAAGTAAGTTTTTGTTCCAACAGTGATTCTTGGACTGCGTGGAAGCTGGTACATTGCCTGATACCTTCGGTGCAAAGAGATATTCATCTACGGGTGAAAGTTGAACTTCAACAGATCATCTACATACAAGAGAAGATGCATTATTTCAGGAAAATGAAGAGACCTATAGGTCTATAAACTGTGATTGGATTCCTTCCAAGAGCAGTGAGCTTAGAAAGAGGAAGAAGGTGATCCTCTCCACCGGCAGTGAGCCAGAGAGAGAGATACAGGGAGTGACCCTTGGGAAAGCAGTGAGCTGACCCTAAACTTGTAGAGGCAGTGAGCCTAGGCATAGAATTGATCTAGCCCGAACCATGTAATGCATAGCTACTGAAGATTAGTGGAATTTGGTACGGCCAACAACCTGTCGTCATATGCTCCTTGGACGTAGCCCTTAGTGGTGAACCAAGTAAAATTGTTGTGTCCTGTGGTTGCTTTACTTTATGTTTATATTGTGCAGCAGGAAAGAGAGAGAAGAGTGTTTTTCTTAACAGCGAAACAAGATCAGAACGGGCATTAACTATTAATTAGTCATACCCTGATTCACCCCCCCCCCTCTCAGGGTATTCAGCCTAGTGGACCTAACAAGTGGTATCAGAGGGAAAAGTTGAAAGTTGTTCTTCTCTCAATGGAGGTCACTAATCATAAAGGGATTCCGATCTTGGACGGATGAAATTTTCAGATATGGAAGAATCGAATGCAACACTATTTCTGATCTTTGGGAATGGATGTGTTTTCAGCAGCTATGCATTGTATCATATATGATATTAATAGTAGTGCATTATCAGAAGATGAACACAGAGAGTTGGATGCTGATTCCAAAGCAATCAATTCCTTAGGGGGAGCCCTCTCTAATCCCATCTATACAAAGGTGATGTCATGAAAAACATCACATGCCATGTGGGAAAAGCTTCTGAATATATATGAAGGGGATACAAAGGTGAGAGAGGCAAAGCTGCAAGTGTTGTGGAATAAGTATGAAGATCTGAGAATGAACTCAAATGAGTTTGTTGATGCATTATTTGACAGGGTGAATGTTGTGGTAGAAGATATGCGGTGTCTTGGAGAAATTATCGAAGATATAAAAATTGTGAAGCGCATCTTGAGAAAGCTTCCACCTCGATTCAATCTGAATGTTTCTGTTTTGGAAGATAAAGATCTGAAAGAGCTAACATTGGATAACCTACACAGCACTCTTGTTGCATATGAAATGAGAAATGATGACAATGATGCTATGGAAAAGGGTAAATCCAAAGAGGTGGCATTTAGGGCCATAAATATGCTCACTATTGATGATTCTCAGGTGGAAGAAGAGTCAGATGAGGTGATGTCGTTCGTTTCATCAAATCTGCAAAGAGGAAAAGGAACGTTTAAAGGGAAACTTCCCCTAGCATGCTTCCGATGCGGAAAGGTTGGTCATCTTGCTGCGAGATGCTCCAAAATGTTTCAAGAAGAAAGCGATGAAGATGAAGTTGAGATTCCCAAGAAAAAATCTTCAACCTATGTGAAAGGGAAAAAGCAGTTCAAGAGAAGTTTCTTTAAGAAAAAGAATCTTCTTTCACAAGAAATAGACAGTTCAGCTGAGTCTGAGGGTGAAGAAGTTGAAGAGATAGAAAACTGCAAAGATCGTGGACAAAATGAGATGGTAGCTGTTGCTAGTAGTGCTCTAATAATGAAAGAAACTGAAATAGATGAAGAAGAAGAAGAAAATTAAGGGAGAGTTGACATGGAAGCTGAATTAGAAGCAGCTCTTGAAGAGATAGATGTTTGGCGAGCAAAAACAAAGAAATCCAACAAGATAGTACGTGATGCCAAACTCTACATGCAACAACAAGAAGAAGAGAAGTCTGAGATTGAGAACGAAATTGAAAATCTTAAGTCTTCCAGGCCCGAGCGCACAGAAAATGTTGATGAGCATAAGCTCAAGATTGAAGAGCAGAAAAGGGAGATCGATTGCTTGAGTCAAAAAGTGAAAGACCACGTCAAGCATATTGAAGAGCTAGAAGAGGAATTTGTCGGTCTGCAGAGAAATGTTAAGGACCTGAAAAAACCTTTGAATACCAACACAATCCTAGGAAATCAGGTCGTTACAAAGACAGAAAAAAAGAAAGAAGAGCTTAGTAGTTCAGCAGGAAAGAAGCAGCAATTGAACTCAGAAGTTAAGGCTGATTCAAGGCTTAATCAGAAACAAAAATCTGTGGCAGTTGAAGTTAGACCGCAAGCTCCTGTCCCGAGATTGAAAGTGGATTTGAGCACAAAACAGAATCAGAATACTCAGAGATCCCAAGGGTAAACTCATAGTGATGAAGTAACACAAAGGAATGCACCTTATATCAGGTGTTATTGTTGTGGAAAGATGGTACATTCACAGTATGTGTGTTCCATAGCCAAGAGATATAGAAGGGAACAGGAACAGAGATGGCACCCAAACAGAGGACGATTTTCTACAACATATTTTGAAGGACACTGTTTTTGGTGCGGAGGATTTGGACACATGGCTAGGTATTGCACTTTGAGCATTCAGATAAATGTGCCAAAGCAGAATCAGGATGTTCGAAAGCATCCAATCAATGAACCAACAAGTGAGTTAAAAATTCAGAAAAGATTTGCTACTCTACAAGATGAAGTTGGTCCATCATACTCTGAGAAAGAACAAAAGTCTCAATCCATTCCGAGTGTGAAAGAAAAAGAATGGACCAAGAAGAAGAAAAATGAGAAGGCTATGGTGGAAGAGATTGCCCTTAAATCATCAGATCGATCTAGTGTTTGGATCCTTGATAGTGGTTGCACATCCCACATGACGGGTAATAAGGATCTTGTTACAGGCATCAAATATGACAAAGAAGGAATTGTAAAATTTGGAAATGATAAAGGCCTGAAGATTGTTGGCTCAGGGAAAGACAAGTTTGGGGGTAAAGGGATGAGACCTGCAGATGTCTTGGTAGTAGAGGGTCTCAGTCATAACTTACTCAGTGTCAGTCAACTATGTGACTCTGGGCACTCTATTCAATTTACCAAGAAGATGTGTGTTGTGAAAGGAAAAGATGGAGTAGCTGTTTTTCAGGGAAAAAGGTCAAAGGTAAATCTCTACCTTGTAGGTGGGGAAGAAGATACATGCCTTTTATCCAGAGAAGAAGAAAATCAGCTGTGGCATAAGCGACTTGGTCATCTATGTCAACCATCTATGGAAGATCTGGTAAAGTGTGATGCTGCTAGAGACCTTCCCAAACTATCACGTGATCGCACTCATATGTGTGATGCTTGTCAACAAGGGAAAATCATTAGGAAGACATACAGGCCAAAGGAACAAAAAGCAACTGGAGTTCTCAAATTGGTTCATGCTGATGTATGTGGACCTATCTCACCACGAGCTATAGATGGGCAAAGGTACTATGTTCTTTTCATTGATGACTATAGCAGAATGGTTTGTGTATTCATCATTACCCATAAGACAGAGGTGTTCAGTTTCATAAAGCAGTAGAGGAGGGAATCAGAAAAAATTCTTGGGCAGAAAAATCTGAAGTTTCGTACTGATAACGGTACGGAATTTACAAACAGTCAGGTTGAAAACTATCTCGAGAAACATGGGATAAGGCATCAAGTTTCTTCAGTAAGAACTCCCCAACAGAATGGAGTGGTTGAAAGGAGAAATCGGATCATCAACAACATGGACAGAACAATGCTTATTGATAAGGACCTACCAGAGAAATTTTGGAAGGAAGCAGTTTTGACATCGGTCTATGTTTCAAACAGGTCCATGTTATGTCCGAAGCAAGGGAAGACTCCGTATGAAATGTGGTACGGAAAGATGCCAAAGTTGAAATACTTTCGAATCTTTGGAAAGAAGTGTTTCATTCTCAACCAAGAACATCATAGGAAGTTTGAGGCATGAGGAGATGAAGTAATATTACTTGGCTATTCTGGGAAAAGCAAATCATATAAATGCTTCAACAAGAGGCTGGGAAAAATTATTGAGTGCAATGATGTCACTATAGTCGAAAATGAACAGACTGCTCAACGACCCAGTGAACAGTTTCTGGATGAAAGTGATGATGAGGTAAGCAACACAGGGGGAGTAGAAGTGGGAGACCTTGACTCAGAAGAAGATACTGATGATGAACAAGAAAGTGTCAAGTTTGTATCTGCAAGGAAGCCAAAGAGTTGAGCTGAAATTGATAGGAAAAATATCATTGTTGATCAGACAGCTCCAGTTCAGACTCAAAGAATGAAATCATTTTATCAAACATCGTTTTTATCTCAGGTGGAGCCGAAATGGTTTTCTGATGCAGCTGAAGATGAAAACTGGGTTCAAGTTATGAACGAAGAGGTTGATCAGATTCAGAAGAACCAGACATGGGAGATTGTTTCGAGGCCAGCAGACAAGAATGTCATTGGGACTAAATGGGTATATCACAACAAAATGAATGAATATGGCACAGTGATTCGGATCCAAGAATGACTAGTGTGTAAGGGGTACTCCCAGATTGAGGGAATAGATGTAGATGAGACATTTGCACCAGTTGCAAGGCTGGAGATAATCAGATTATATTTGGCCATAGTAGTGCAACGAAAGTTCAAAGTGTTCCAGATGGATGTCAAATCCACATTCTTGAATGGGGTTCTAGAAGAAGTGGTGTATATTGAGCAGCCAGATGGTTTTCTCATTCATGAGGATGAGAACAAAGTTTGCAGGCTGAAGAAGGTGTTGTATGGGATGAAACAAGCACCAAGGGCATGATACTCAAGGCTTGATCAGTACTTGAAGAAGCTTGGTTTCCAGCGTGGAGGAGTTGATTACAACCTCTATTTCAGCAATGACAGTAATTAAAGTATGATGGTGCTAGTGTATGTCGATGACATAATTTTTGGCGGATCATATTAAGCTCAGTGCAGACAGTTTTCCGAATACATGAAAAATGAGTTTGAAATGTCAATGATTGGAGAGCTAACGTTTTCCCTTGGTCTACAAGTGACACAAGGTAGGAATGGAACTTTCATTTCTCAATCCAAATATGCCAAGGAGGTTCTAAGAAGGTTTGTAATGGATAATTCCAAGGAGATGAAGACTTCGGTTTCTACCCGGATGAAATTATCAAAAGATGAGGATGGAAAGGCAGTTAATATCATAGAATATAGGCAAATTATTGGAAGTTTGTTGTACCGGACTACAACAAGGCCTGATATTGTTTTCGCCACATGCCAAGTAGCAAGATATCAAAGTAATCCCATGGAAAGTCACATGATCGCAGGGAAAAGAATACTTCGGTATATCAAGGGCACGGTGGACTTCGGCTTGGTATACAGCGACAGATCTTAGACAGAGTTATTGGGATATAATGATGCAGACTGGTCCGGTTCAGCGGATGACAGGAAATCAACATTTGGAGGTGCATTTTATCTTGGTGGACTATGTATTGCTTGGTTGAGCAAGAAGCAAGATTTCATTTCATTAAGCACCGCAGAAGCTGAGTATATTGCGGCCACTCAAGCATGCACACAGTTGTTTTGGATAAAGCAGTAGCTTGATGATATGGGAGTTGAAGTGAAGTCTCTGATCGGAATCCAGTGTGATAAGTCAAATGCTATAAATCTCAGCAAAAATCTCGTCCATCACTCAAGGACAAAGCACATTGAGATTAAATATCATATTATCAAGGAGAAGGTGGAGCAAGGGATTTTGAAGTTGGAGTATGTTCCTACAGAATTACAGGTTGCAGATATTCTGACAAAGGCCTTACCCAAGGAAGCTTTTGAAAGGCATCAACTAACTCTGGGAGTTTAGTCGCTTCCCCGCACTTAAAAGCACGTGGATGTGTACCCCCCCCTCTCCCCAAGGTATTATGTGTTTTTCCCTAATGTGCTGACTTGTTCTCTACTCTGTTACAGACTGCAAAGGAGTACCATTGGGTTCGTTAACAAAGGGGGAGAAAATAGTGATTGTTCAAGGGGGAGACAATGTGGAGATTTGATAAATCATGAATGATATGGGGAGAAGATGACAGGTGGAGCAGCCAGATAGGGGGAGTTGAAGCTAGTTGAACATGCTTAGCCAGATCTTAGCTTGGACAACACAGGAAATATGGAAAGCTATGAGCAGAAAGGGGGAGCGTATTAAATCTGACGATGCTAGAAGTGATCGATCAAATAATAGATATCATGACAGCTGAGGATCGTGATAAAAGCAAAATAGTGGTTTTGGAAAGTGATAAGATTATTTCCAAACCAAACATTGGTCTTCCAACAAGCCCATCAACAATTGGTATCAGTTTAGTACAAATTGGTATCCGTTTGGTGTCAATAGTGGATGTTAGAGATAAAGTGATTCATTGATGAACTTTTTCATTTACTCTTGTTTCTCATGTCGAGCATTGCTCACGTGGGCTTAGAGTATGTGTTGAGTAAATCCTTGATCGCTATCAGAATCGCAATGAGGCGAATGGAGGCTGAAGAATCAACAACGTATCATTGTTTTGGAAGAGTTGTCAACAAACCCATAGGGGGAGATTGTTGGGAAAAAATCCATCAAGGTATCATTGAAGCATTTTTGAGGTGATTGTGTTTGTTGACAAAGTGGACATCTGAGTGGTGATTGTTGACAAAGCATAACTATGACATACAAATTTTTGACAAAGAGGATTTCATGATGGAATGTCGAGTTCAAGAGCTGAGGTCAATGATCCATGTTTGATTCAAGAACGTCGATAAAAGGAATGGATGTTCTGAAGGTGGTACAAAAGAACAGATACAAGGTGGCATCGTTTTCCAGTGTTTGCCAAATTTTTGGGCCTGAAAATCGACAAATGAAGAAAAGTGTTTTTGGAAAAGGACTTTCGCGCCGAGGACTTGGAGTATAAAAAACATGTTCACCATATGTTTTTCAAGATCAGAAGATCAAGATATGGATAAGGACGTAGGTTCTCACAAGTTTGGGAGTTGGTCGTGCGAGTGTCCAAAAGGGCAGAAGACTTGCGCGCTAAAACTGGGTCGCACAAGTGACTTGCGAGCCATCGCGCAGGGTGGTCAGATTGCCTATAAATACTGGACCACCCCTCCTCATTCTTTACCGGAGTTCAACTCTTTGAGAAATCAGAGCTCCCGTCGCGCAGGTGTGGTGGGCGCGCAGGTGGTGTGTGTGGTCGCGCAGGTGAAGTTGCGTGCCAATGGTTGAAGTTGTGCGCCAGTGTTAGAAGTTGTGCACCGATTGGCAGTTGCACGCCAATATTTGGTTGGGCGTAAAAGGAAGAGAGCCGCGCAAGTTTGGAGTCGAGGAAGCTTGAGTTGCGCATGTGTCTGAGGTGAACTTGGGCGCCCGTTCTGACTTGCGCGCTGATACTTGCGCGCTGAGATTGACTTGCGCGCCAAGTAAGGTTTTGTTCTAGCAGTGATTCTCAGACTGCGTGGAAGCTGGTACGTTGCCTGATACCTTCGGTGCAAAGAGATATTCATCTATGGGTGAAAGTTGAACTTCAACAGAGCAATTACATACAAGAGAAGATGCATTCTTTCAGGAAAATAAAGAGACCTACAGGTCTATAAACTGTGAGTGGATTCCTTCCAAGAGCAGTGAGCTTAAGAAGAGGAAGAAGGTGATCCTCTCCACCAGAAGTGAGCCAGAGAGAGAGAGAAAGGGAGTGACCCTTGGGAATGAAGTGATCTGACCCTAAACTTGTATAGGCAGTGAGCCTGGGCATAGAATTGATCTAACCCAAACGTTGTAATCCACAGCTACTGAAGGTTAGTGGAATTTGGTAAGACCGAAAACCTGTCGGCATATGCTCCTTGGATGTAGCCCTTAGCGGTGAACCAAGTAAAATTGTTGTGTCCTGTGTTTTCTTTAGTTTCTGTTTATATTGTGCATCTGGAAAGAGAGAGAAGAGTGTTTTTCTTAACAATGAAACAAGACCAGAACGGGCATTAACTTTTAATTATTCATACCCTGATTCACCCCCCCCCTCTCAGGGTATTCATCCTAGTGGACCTAACACAATTCCATTGGCAGGTTAATAATGGAGAAGACATGCATATTAATGGAGAAGAGAATGCAATTAACCAAGTTGACTAGGTCTCCGACTGATAGTAGTTTTTTTCCAGTTGAAGACCTTTCTTAGAAGAGGGTCTATAATATCATTGAAGTAATTCTTGTTGATGTAACCACATGCAATTAGGACACTGGGATACAACATCGTGAGCAGTTTCTGTTGGAATCTGAGAAGACACTGTACATCTCTACTACTTATACTAGAGAACATATAGGATATAAAAACATGAAGCGTAGATCGCAAAAAATTTATTATAACTCATTATTCTTCATTGTCCGATGAATAAAACTTCAATCCATTTTATTATATTCCTTGTCTATATCGACTTGAAAAATGACATTTGATCCAAAAAACTTTCTATGAAGATCATACAATATTTCACTGGCAATGCCAACTGCCCCCTGAATACTACATCTCTGTACAAACCCATGTTTTTCCCGCAAAACAAGTCCTGGAATGATCCTGTAGGTTGATAAACCCCCTTGCCTCCTTACATTTAAGTGAGGCAGAGGGATTCTTTTATAATGAATGAAAAGGACCACATCGAACCATAAGTCCAATGTGGGATATGGACTCCAACACTCTCCCTCAAGCTAGGTGTACCAAGCTTGGACACATAATGAAAAGAAAGAAAAAAAAATCGATGATAACACTCCCCTTGAAGCTATACATGACCAAACTGATGAAAAATACAAGACAAAAATAGATGAAACAGAAATAATAAAATCGTTGTTGATGCTACTCCCCCTCAAGATGGTAATGTGATGCCGCTGAAGAAAAAAAAGGATGGGTCATCACCAGAAATGTGTGGGGATAGACAACAGAGAGTCGGGAAATCCACACTGGTGGGTCGTTTGTCATAGTATCGGGAAAATATGCAGTACGGGTTGGTCATCAAAGCGCCAGGAAATCTGTAATGTCGGGATGATAGTCAAAGCACAGAGGAATCCTCTCGGGAGGGCTAGTCGTCAAATTGCCTAGAAATCGACAATGGCAGGGCCGGTCGTTGAAGCAATGAGTAGTCTTCAAAAGGAGGCCATCAATTGAGGCGGGAATTCCGCGGGAAGTAGGAAGAGGCTGGTATGGAGGGAGAAGATCATTGTTGATGAGGAGGAGGCCTCCAAGGGAGGCACAGAAGTAGGGATCCGCTGGGATGGGGCTGTTGTGCTGGAGCGAAGAGCCGGCTTCTGGGAGGGTGTGGCCTTTGAGGAGAAGCTCTGCTAGAAGGGAGAATTTCCGTAAGGGCAAGGAACCACGGAGGAAGGAGACACCGGCATGGGGGAGATCCGCCGGTGAGGCAAATCTTTCTTGAAGGTGGCAATGCGCGACCAGAAGGAGCAGCAGGAGAGATCCGCTACATAAGAGAAGTGCCTTGAGTCGCATGGGGAGAGGCACCACTATAAGAACTGAAGCCCGCTGGCTACCATAAGAGGAGTACAGTTGCTGGAGGGAAGTTTTAGGAGAGGAAGGAGTCGTCCGGTCTGATCCCATGGAGAAGCAAGAGAGGGTTCCAATAGTTGCGGGATCCAGTTGGATCGCCGGGGAAGGCGGGAGAACCTCCGGTATAGGACGTGCTAGCAGGGGGAGAACTGTTGGAAGCGAGGCCGCCTGGGTACACCGCTGGAGTTGGAGCCACTGGGAGGTTGGTCCTCCGAGAGCCACTACAGGAGACAGGAGGTACCAGATGGGATGTCACGACAGGATTCTATTGCGCGAAGTAGAGGAGGAAGCGCATAGGTGTGTCGTAGGTGGGTGGCATTACGGGATGCGATGGGAGGGAGCAACCAGATGAATAGGGGCCTATGCGGGGGAGCTGCCGGGAATGTAGCATCCGGACGTAGATGGGCCGGCACGAGGGATCCGTCGGGAAGGGAGAAGCCGGATGGAGAGGGGCCGATAGGAGGAGGTGCACCGTCATTGGGGATGGAGGAGAACCGGTGGGCAAGGAGGGCCTGGGAGCCGCATCTGGAAATGGTGATGGCGGGAGGTGTGGTCTGGAGCAGCGCGTAGGAGAGGGGCACTGGGGAGCCACCTAAGGGATATCGGGCCGTTGGGAGAGGACGTCGGGTCGTCCTGCCCCCAAAAAAGGACCACCTGGAGAGGGCGGTTCGTGCAGAGCGAGAGAGGTGGAGCCAACCAGAACGTCCTCCTGGAAAAGATGGAGCTGTTGCGCGTTGTTGATGGAGCCGGAAAACTGCCGGGGAAGGCGGGATCCGCTGAGGAGGCAGGCACAACGGGACCCATGAGGTAGGCTGCGATCGGGGGTCGCAAGGCTGGGAGGAGGGCCGATGGGATGCGACCAGCGGTGGAGGGATGCCGGGAGGGTTGCACTCAGGAGGAGCCACGCTGGGAGGGAAGGCGCATCGGGGGAAGCCGTGGTGGGGAGCAGTGCTGGAGATCTGCCCGACAGAGCCACCGGCAGGGATAAAAAAAGAGAGATCCCGGAGGGGGGGAAGAATAATGTAAACCCTACCCAACATGAGGTGAGGGCCGCCGGCCCTCATGGGGAGAAACTATGACCCCTACGGGAAAAAAATATACGGGAGGAGGAGGGTTTAGGATTAATTTCCCTCTAATACCATGTAGGTTGAGAAACCCCCTTGCCTTTTTAACTCAAAGTGAGGTGGAGGAATTCTTTTATAATGAATGAAATGGACCACATCGGTCCACAAGCATGATGTGGGATATAGACTCCAACAAATCCCATTATGTCTTTTTGAAAAGAAGATGGGTAAGAATTTGTAAGATACATTTCAAATGCAAATGGGTCAATAATGCTAAATGATTTTGGGGGAACCTATTATTTGGAATCAAATCCACTATGGAAGAGAAAGTTCCCATTCTCAACACTCGTCCACTGAAGAATTAATTCATGTCATCCACCACCTACGTTCTGACCACCTCCCATGATGCCACATAAAATGATGCTTGGAAACCGTCTGTTCTAGGTACACTATCCTAGGGAATCCTCAGAACAGAACATTTGATCTCTTCAATTGAATGCATTGCTATTAGATGAGCATTGTAAAACATACCTACCATGTGATGTAAAAATCACAATATTTCCTCACATATATGATAGTTTTTGGAGTTCACAATGGTGGATCCCGAATCCCCGGACAAAATCCTTCAAAGTGTTCCAACGCCTTTTTTTCCACCACTTCCACATCCGAGGTGTACATACCATATCAGAGACTCATGTAAATCTTCATAATCCTCATTTTCTTCAGGCATGCATGGATGGAGGTAGAGTTTCGATACCATTCTTTCAAACATCTCACTCAGCCCCACTGCTTCTAAGCAGATTCAAGCTCTAGAAACCATACAAAAATTGCCGACTTTTTTTTCCCAGAGAAGGATGATGATATTCTCATCCTATAAGTGGAGAAGAGATTCCTCCATTCTATTGATCTTCTTCTGTAGACTGTCCAACTATGTTGTATCATGAGTTTTGTTTTTTTAGCCAGCCTATGATATCCTCCTAAAGACATTTAAGACGCTTTTTCAACCCACACCAAGTCCTTTCGACCACTCCATGCTCCAAGGAAGACTTCATCACTTGAAAGAAAGAATTATCTTGATGTAAAATATTTGAGTACAGGAAAGCCTTACTTTTGGAGGTGTTTAGTTTCAAGTAAACAAAAGTGGCACATAGTCTGTAAGAGACTGAGTTAAGTGGGAAACTACAGTGCATGGGAAAGGGTCCAATCCCTAAATACTAGTAAAGCACATTTCCAGCTGACTCAAGATATGGTCGATACCAGAGTGGTTATTTCTCCAGGTAAATTTGGAATAGATAAATCCAAGATCCAATATTAAAATAAGGGACACAAATCCTTGAAATACATTCAAGTCACCAAGATTAATAGTTGCTCTACCTCTTGTCAATGAAGGGTCCATAAATGCATTATTGTGTCCCACAATGAACTACGGAAATGGGCCTCAAATGAAGGCTTCAAGATAATACCAAAGACCCATCCCTCGAGTGGGATCAGTACTTGCATCGACAATAGTGAAGAAATAATCCAATCCATTGCAATAGATCTTTGTATTAATACGCTATGGCATGATACTGACCACATAAACAGATAGTTGTTCTTTCAAATAGATCCAAATGTAATCATTGTATGGGTGTCCACATAGAATCTTTAGAAACCCCATTCTCTTGGACATGAAGGGATTTTTCCCTCTATACTATTTTGGTTTGATGATTGCAATGAATAGTCTTGGGGTTCCCTATATTCCGAGGCAAGAAACACATGTTATTCATGGGCACCCATACCTCATGTGTTCTAGATAATCAGAGGGGCCATTAATCTGTGCACCTGGGTCCATTCAAGCCAGACGTGTTAGAAGAGGCTGGAAGAGAAAACAGACTTGATTACTTGGACATGGATCGAGGGATAGGGCCTGACAGCCCAATCGCTGAATAGATTTCTTTGGGAGAGATAACCATCATCCTAAGGGATACCACAGAGTCATCAACCCATGACAATCTAGTGTTAGAGGAGGGAAGGATTGAACTCAGATCCTAATCATCATGAATCATGGAGTGTAACAATAGAATTTGGGGGGGGGATCCCTCCCAACCATGAGATCTTTTTTAGTGCCTCTAGCATCAGGCATGATGGAGAGAAAAACTCCGCATGCGACACCAGATAACTAATCAGGGAGCACTGAAGGAGGTCCAATGATATATGGGAGGAGATATGGAACATCATAGAAGTAAGAGAAATTGCTCTAGGAGGACTCGAAAGAGGAAGATAGAGGGATTCATATGAATACCTCAAAGGACCCATGGGTTACCAAAGATGCATTGACAAAAAAGGAGCAGCCATTGAACTATTCAGGAGACAAATAGATATGGTCAGACAAATTCATAGGAGGAGTTGATCGAGGGGCAACTATGCCATAAAAAGCATCCAAAATTGAGGTACCACTCACGTGTGAATTTCCAAAAAAAAAATTAAATTGATAAAACCATTCTAATGGTCATATGAGATGTCATCTTCGTCGATTCATGGGAGGGGCCGATATCCGGACCTCCTAAGTTGGAACCAGACGAGCCTTCTTGTGTATTTTTCTTCCAGCAGACAACTTCTAAATTCCAAAGAAACATTCAGAAGCCACAAAACCAATAAGTATTCTGATAAAACAACCTTTTCCACCTATTTAAAAACATCGTTCATCTTCAACAAGACACATGAAGACCGGGCCATCGAGTGGACCATTTCCACACACAGTCGTAAGTTAGAGGTAGCCTGCAAGCAATTGGTGTCCTCATCAGAGCATATGAACATCCCCAATGAATCACCCACTTCTTTTAAAATTGTTGGGTTGTAAAAAGGCAATGGGGGCCCAATAAGCAGAACTAGCCAACCTCTTGCTGAGACTCTCGACTGAAATGACAATCCCACAACCACTTGTAGAGGGAGAACCACCACAATCCAAACATCATCACCTCACGAGACCAAGACACCACTAATTCACCTTTAGAAAATAGATGAATGCAGAACTCCATCTGAGAGAGTGTTTGGAATGGATAGATCAAGGAGTTCCCATAATAGCCTTTTGATGATGATAAAGGTTAAGGATTTGGTGATAAAGAGTTTGATGGGCTATGTGGAATCGTTGGTGTTTTTCTCTGATCAACTGGGCCTGGGGAGATGGGGTGACAATCGTAGAAGAAATTATAATGGTTGGATGAATGGTGGTGTTGAATAGGATGATATTTACAGGAATGGGAATGTTTGAGAAATTCATGTGGCATATCATTCATCATACCCCTATGAATCCAGATGTTGATATGGATATGGACATGGTGGGTGGACGAATGGATTTCGTTGTCTAGTGAAAGGAGATATAACATGTTTTCATGCATCAAATATTATATATGTATGTGATACTAGCGACAACGTGCATCCTATTGATGTAGGGTTGACTCCTATATGATTAATCAATGTTTAATGTTTCGTTTAGATTGTTCGTATTTTTATATTTTATAGTCTTTCAAAATCACAAACTTTAAACATTTCTATGTTTCAAGTAGGTGGTTTTGAATGCCTATAAATTATTTTTCATGAACAATTTTTATGAAATGATTTGTGTATTCAAAAATTGCTTCTATTTTTAATAAATTTTTAAAGTATCATTTATATTGGTCTTATGGTTTATATTTTATATTATTTCAAAGTCACGAACTAATATTATTTTTAACTTTCAAGTAGGCGGTTTTGAAAGATTATAATTTTTTTTTTCATTTCCATAGAAATAAAACATATAAATGAATATAAATAATCAATGTCTATGTCTATGATGTGGAGATTATGTCCCACATGGTGGTCTAACACAGATAACTTCATAAAAAATAATTTTTCATTTCCATAGGCATAAAACATATAAATGAGCATAAACAATCAATGTCTTTGTCTATAGTGAGGAGCTCCTATCCCACATGGCGTTCTAATAATAGGATGTCTGTGTTGAGATCTTTGGGGAGTCTGATGACCTAGAAAGGGATTGTACTCTAGTGCTGGAATGTCGACTCTCATATCCTCCCCCTCTGTGCCAGTGGGAGAAAATGTCAACTCCAACTCGTACAGCCCTCCTGATCCTTCTCCCACCTCTATGGTAGAAGAACCCAATATCATCGCAGTGGGGAACAAATCATATGGTGGTGTTATATCCCAACTCTGTGATGGGTCTAGACCCCAAGGCTGTGACGACTCTGGACCCAAATTATGTGCTCCATATAGAACCCACGATGGGGAAAACTGAGGATATTCTGTCAAAAAGGATGGATACCATGACGGCTGAGGAAAATCACATATCAGCTTAGACTGGACAACTAGAGGTTCAACCTCTTCCTTTGGAACAGGTGAGGCTTGATGTGCAGGATGATGCTATCTACGTCGCAGTGGTCGTGGTTCCTCAGCACCATCAGCTGCTATAGGATCATCCTTTATGGCAGGAACCTACTGTATCCATGTCAGACACTCAAAGAGGCTCTTGGAAAATTCATGGATAGATAACCTCATCTCCAACGATTGAGCATGAAAGACTTCCCAGTTGAAGACTCTATCCTCAACCTAATCACTCATATGAAGAAGTTTGTCTGTGTGAATCTCCTATAAATAGATTAAATATGAATTATAAAATAACTCAATAAACATAGTAATATAATTTAATTGATTTAGAATCATATGAATCTCTCTGCCAGATCGGGAAAGATACAGTATAGACTTCAGTCTATACCATCGATAATACATGTGCCACGCTGAAAGAGAGAACTGCGTCGAAGGAACTGCTTAGACACAAAACTCTACATGGTTGTTCCAACAGTCGAGAAATACAACATGTACTCGATGTCAGCCATCATCCTGCCTCCCTGACAGCTTCATCCCATAAAGCTAATTTGTCTACCTCGGTGGTAATGGAATCCATTGAGTGAAGAGAAACTGGCGCACGACTCTGTCAGGCTAGTGCCACTCAACAATATGAAAGTGAATGAGTGGAAATAAAACTGTAACATCGTCAAGACCAACCGTGTAGTATGGAGGCAACTGGTCCATAACAGACCAGTATGGAACCCATAAAATCTGAAATAACATATTACCCTTATTAGAAAAACTATTAACTAAAAAATGATGTTATTAATAAATTTGTTAGACAGATATAGATTGTATATACATACCTGATGGGGGTATGAGAAAGTCCAAATCGAGCCGATATATGGCCAAATCATGTCTCAGAACCTCATTGAAATTGTGTAACTAATACTGCCTATAAAATATAACATCGATATTGATAAATAATGAGAAATTAAAGTCAATAGCTTATAGTAGCATCAGAAACTGATAGAAATGAGTGAGTATACCAGCGTCCACATGGATTTTCATGTAGCACTGCCATCTCAACCGACAGACTAGCACGATTAGGGAAAAATGTGGGGATGTGCTCCCATGCCCACATTTGAATAAGGATGATGCATCCACCGAGACCTGTGCACAGCCTATCAGATATCCTTCATAACTCTATATATGTGTATTCTAAGCAGGTGGATCCCCAACTGTACATCCCTGCCCTATCAAAATCCTCTACCAGGGGTAGATTCATCATGTGAATGTGCATCCCTGAATGATCTGTACACATGGTCCCTCCAATAAGTCGCAATATATATGCACGTGCATAATGCATCACCGTCTGCTCGATAGCATCATCAGCTAAATGTGGAATATGTGACTCTAGCCAATGCAATGATATCAATGCTCCATCGGTAGCACTACGATCGGACAAAATGTCAATGCCTAACAAGTTCTAATCACGGTCGGGCCATGATTCCCGAGTGGATCCAATAACGGGTGTCCCATAGATAGGAAGACCAAGAAGCACAACCACATCCTGGAGGGTGATGGTCATCTCTCCCTCGGGCAGGTGGAATGTGTGTGTCTCTGGTCTCCACCTCTCCACGAGTGCAGCTAGCTGGTGATGGTATACAAATGTAAAATTTGATACTGCAATACCATATAATCCATCACGATGCATGTATGGTATAATGGCAGTAGGAGGCTCTGTGTGATGAAAATGGAATGCTCAATGCACCCTGATCAATCGATCTAGGCCACCCTCTATCAAAACCGGTGATCAATGGGTAGCCTTCTGAATGAGTAGTATGGTGTCTGTCATCTGCATATAAACAAATGAATTTTTATGAAGGATTCACATCATGGATCATTCACGACCTATAAATGGTTCTGTCTCAAATCTATGTTTGATGAATCATGATTTAACTTTGTTTTATATATTTTTTATAAAATAATTTGAATGATTTTTTATTTTATGAAAAGGGTTTTTGATAAAATATGGTTTCCCATAATTTTTGTAGATAGAAGGGTGTTTTTAAAGAAATGTGAAATGAAGTGTGAACTAGTTTTCAAGGAGTGTTTGTGTATCAAGAAATGGGTTTCCTTTATTTTTGAATGTTATAATGCCCTTTCAAAATTATTTTATGTATATCTCAAATGTTATCCTTGGGTATCTAGGTGGAAGGTGTAGTACTAGGGCTCATATTTTGATATTGTAAGGGAATTCACTTTTTGGGGTGTTATTCTATTACAAAGTCATGAATCATTTGTCTCTATGACTTCACTAACAATGTTAGCATTACGGTAGACAATATATGTTTCTGGGCTTACTGTTATGATTTTCAGTTTTGGGGGTTAGAAAACCGAGGTAAAAGGAAGAGATAACAACATAAAATTTACAATATGAGAATCTATAAATAATGAAAATACATTTTTGTGGCTTAGAGTGTGATCTTGACCCAACAATGTTAGGAAATCGATTCCTATTATGGATTTCATGATGAAATATGGTGCATCTCAAACTATATCCTTGTTCTTGAGGGTAGTCCATCTCATTTCACATCAAGCTGGCCTTCGGTCTCCCACAGGGATGCAACTGATTCATAAAAGGTACCACTTTCTGTTGACCTTTGGGCATTGGGAAAAAACGATACTTGCCAATAGGTGTCCATGGTGAATCATAAAAATTATCAATGTTGTTCATATGGTACACTGAATCCATATATTCTTCCCATGATATGTTAACAGAGGCACATGCTGCGATGGTGTGTGAGCATGAAAACCGTAAGGCCAGAAAGTTTCCACATTGACATTGCCTCATTTCTAGTAATAGCACCATTTTTTCACCAATGCTATTTTTGGTGGGGTTAAACTTCTCTTGAACATAAAATTTATATTCTTATCATCAAAATAGACAGACATGATAACCATAATCTTCTTCAATATTCTTTTCAATCACTCGTTGATAATTTATTCCGTACGTTAGCCCCTGATTTATTCCATTTGATGCTCGATTTTTTCTATCAACAAAGTACTTCACGCTACGATATAATGTCTCCTAAACAAGGGTAGTTATAGGTAGCTTGAAAATCTCTTTGAATTCACCATTGATTAACTCTACAATATTTGTGGTCATGTGTCTATACCTCTTCCCCCTATCAAATGCCAATGTCCATTTTTCTATTGGAATTCGCATCAGATAATCATAAACTAATTCATTAACTTGACGGATTTTTTCGAAACGTTATTCAAACAACCGTTGATCAGACTCATATTCTAAACATAATAGATGATATTACTCACATTTTGAATTTATATTTATGTTGATATACCAAAAATAACAAATCAAATGAGTACCAAGTCTGGTGATTGCCTTTTTCATCGGTTCATTGTGGAATTTTTTAAGCATGTTTCTATCGATGTGTCTAATGCAGAACCGATGATGTGAATTTGGGTAACTCCATGTATTAGGATCCACATTGATTTCCTCATTAATATCCCAATTCCAATCAGATATCAAACAAAAACCCCGAATGTTGGGGAAATGGGTGTTGATACATGCCAAAAATCAACTCCATGATTCATAGTTTTCTTGCTCTACAATGGAAAAGGCAAGCAGAAGATGTGAAAGGTTTCCATCTTGGGTTTTCACAATCAACAATATGCCCTTGTATTTTCCATATAGAAATGTTCCATCAATCTGAATAAACTGTTTGCAGAAACGAAAGGCAGAGATATAAGGAAGGAATGCCAAGAACAAACAATGAAATTGAACACTAGATGGATCAAGTCGGTTATCATGAGACACATGTTCGTTTGTATCCATATGGAAGAAAACATTGTTATGATGCCTCAGTATGGTTAGAAATTGTGGCAACACCCGATATGAGTCATCCCAATCATCATATACCTTCACAATTGCCTTATATTTCTCCTTCCATGACTTATTATAGGATATCTTATAACCAAATGTCTGTTGTATCCTCTCTTGAACAAGGGATATTAGAACATCTTGACATGTTCTAATCATCTCAACAATAATGGATGACACAAATTCTGCATCCAATGAAGTATGATCTTGTGTCTGTCTTGGCTGAACGTAAGTGTGAGCTGCCTGAATCATCGAGATTCTCCAACCTCCAAGTGCAATGTCCGGAATCTCCCTCAATCAAAATCTACAATCATCCCCATACTTCTTACATCGTATGTAATATTTTTTATGGTCTGATTCCTAAACTATATATCTACAGTGCCTCTGAATGTGATATCTATTTAGCATGATTTTTAAGGCATCTTTACTTGAAAAATTACATCTAACATATAATGTTTTTTCAATCTAACTAAACCAATATCGTATAACTACAGGAAACTCAGATGTCGGTGTGAGAAAATTATCTTCAAATTCAGGCACATGTGTCATTACCTCTAACCAAGATGCAAAGAGCGGTGGATGATTTATTGTACGATGAGCATGTTGTACAACTAATGCATTTCTCGAAACATCCATTATTCCTTCCTCGTCAGCACTACTATCACCATTGGTTTCATTATTACGAAACTCCTCATCAGATGTTGGGTTAACATGTATATCCGGGAGATCAAGTAGGTTGTCCTCTGCATCATTTGGAATAGTCTGAACCTCAAGGGGTGGACTATCTTCAACGACTATTGTAAGTCTATGTCATTGTACAATTGGATGTTGTTCTTGTACAGTAGAAAATAAATATATAAATCCATCATTGTACCATCTGACCATTGAGAAAACAAATTAATTGTTGGGATCCATTGCACATCATCAAACAGTGGACATTCTAGATGCCATAATTTTGACAGGAACTGCAAATTTCTATAACTCATTGACTTGATCTTTTGATTGGGTCCTATATTTAAAGAGACATGAATTCTGTCTTGAAGTTCACTTAGGGTTACACAATCAGTTGTGTTAACCACTATTATTAGTTGCATACTGTAAGAAGATCCTTGATTAGTTTGAATAAACTCCCCAGAGCAGTATACATAGTCAAACATTCCTCTATACGTAAAAAAATTCTGATCAGGATTTTTATAATGTAAGTGACATTCAAAATTATGGTTACCAATATAAGTTGGATTTTATACTTTGAATCTGTAATTAAACTACTTATTAAAAATAATTTTTATTTTACCTCACGTTCAAATAATAAATATTACTTGTAAACTAAACAATCTTTATGATACTTAAATTTAAAAAGATCTTATATCATAATCTAGGATATTTCTTAGTACAATTCCTAATTAGTGAGTTAAAATATAAGTAACATAGAGTTAAAAAAAATAACAGGTTGTTTCGTGCTTCTAGCTTTTCTTGTAGTGAATTGGATATCAAAATTTAAGAAAACCCATTGTCCCACGGGAATTCTATAATTTTGATATCCAATTAACACAAATAAAAGCAAGAAGCTCAAAACATGCTATTATTTATTTTTTAACTCTATGTTATTTATATTTTAACATACTGTTATTTATATTTTGACATGTATTTATTTATATTTTAACTCCATGTTATTTATATTTTAACTCCACGTTATTTATATTTTAACTCCATTTTATTTATATTTTAACTTCGTGTTATTTATATTTTAACTCCATGTTATTTATATTTTAAATCCATGATATTTTTCAACTCAATGTTATTAATAATCATTTGAACTGTAGTTTTATTTTTAAATCTATATTATTTATTAATTAATTTTTAATTAATCATTCTTTATAATAACTATCAACATCATTACTAAATTATCAATTTATCCTTTCTTTTCTTAGATATTTTAGTAGTTTATAAAAAAATATGCATATTTTAATCATATCCTCTAGGAGTGTCAAACCAGAATGCAATAAGGCCCGTTGTCATGCACCAGTTCCCATTTGAGTCTAGCTCAAATCAGGGTTTTCGGGTTTTACCCCTAGGTGCATCTGTGCCAGAGCCACATTCACTTGTTTGTATCCCGATAAGGATTTGATTTCTTAGATAACATAGTCATTATGCAACCAAAATTTCATTAAAATAATCCTAAATTAATTTATACTAATAATAAATATAATTCCTAAATATAACTAATTAAATCATCTAATAAACAAAAAAAATTAAAACTAACTAAACTACTAAAATAATGAAATATTTAACTATAAACAATTCAAATAAATAAAAAACATTAAATTTATAAAAATATTTAATTAAAAACAATTCTACAAAATAAAAAACATTAAACTAAAAACCAAACCTCTAAAATCATTTCAAAAATTTCAAACCGCAAAACTCTGCCGCAAAAGAGAGAAATTGAGAGGTAATGGGTGTTTGGAAGTGAGGAAAAGGGGTGGGGGTGTTTCCCTTTTATAGGTCATGGAGGCAAAGGCGGATCCACATGTGCCACCTTTCGCAATGTCTTAGGGTGAAAGGAGGTCCCGCAGGTTACACATTTTCCACATCACCGATCCGCGCCGGCAGTGGAAAGGCATCTTCCACGGTGCCCCCTTTGAGATGCATTTTGAAAAAAAACACCCTAACTGTTTTTTGTAATTTATTTTTAAAAACTGCATAAAAAATTCTAGAACAGACACAATTCAATATTCCTCACCTCACAAGACCTAGTAACCACTAATTCGTCTTGAGAAAATAGATGAATACATAATGCCATCCGAGAGAGATCTGAGACAACAACATGTTGACGAAGAGACAAATAGTCCAAAAAACCAATAAAGAACGTAATGGATGATTTTTTACGACCTAAGAGATCCACCAAAGAATGATCATGGGAGGAATAATCCTCTAGAAGCTCCTCCACCCAGAGTTCCACCACAATAGAGCCATCAGCAGTACTGGTAGTTCTGTGTTCCACTGAAATCAGAGGGATATGATTTGAGGTCGTAGGAGATAAGGAAGGATTCCCCATATCCAATGAAGTCCAAAAATAACCACAATGAACATACCTAACGGAAACCCTCACATTCATTCCTCCTAGGACCCCTGGAGACACCTTCCAGGGATGTGACGCTTCAGAAACGGAAGGAATACCACTGAGAGGATGAGAGGAGCCAGCAGTAGGAGCTAAGGGAAATGAGGGGGCCGAGCGATTCGAGAGCGACTAAAAATCCCTGATAAAGGCTATGAAAAATGCTTATGAAAACCAACAATAGTATTAGAGTAGTACAGAAATCCAATAATGGACACTTGATGTCCATAAAATATAATAAAATTACGATGTAGACAAAATCCACTAAAACATATGTCATATTAGATTAAAGTTGGAAGATATCTCTTTGTAGTTAGTTAATTAAATAGGTGATTTGAGAGGACATATTACCTTACATCTAGATCAAAATAGCAGGCCATGGTGTCCACTAAATCCATGGATCTTCTGAGATCATTTAATACTAATGGTAAGGAAGTGGGGTACGTATGGGGATACCACGTAACCAAAAGTCAAAAAAATCCAAATTTATTGATTAACGAGGTTTCCCATGTGAAATTATTAGGATTAACCTCATTTAGAATGGATTATGGGGGCCACTGGGAATTTGTTAGCCTCCATTGGTGAGCTAGTGAACCAGTTGCTGGCTAGGGTTTGTCTCATTGGATAGCTAGTGACCCGAGTACCTATGAATGTCTAACAAAGTACAATTAAATAGACATTTGATATATAAAATACTTATGGTTCCTCAACAATATCCCAGCGATAAACCATTAATTCTTGTGGACCCCATATTCACTTTTGAGATACCTATGAATCCCAGTTGGGTATCAATATTAGAGGAAAATGAAACAAATCAAGGGATATACCTGAGGTTTGTAAGAAATATAAATGATCCTTTATCATTATGATTTGTATTGATTTTATAATATCCCTCTATTAAAAAGGTTCATCCATGAGTGGTATCACTGAGATTCTCAGAGTTCAATCGTTATTCCTCCTCATATCTTCAAACATACCAATTTTTGGGTGCATGTTCCCTTGAATCCAACACGATGGTGTCAAAACATAGTGAAACACACTTGAACACATATTCTACATCCTCAAAGAGAAGAGGGTGGTGCCATAAAAACATATATTACCTCTTTATACATCGATAAGTCTACAAGCATTTCACATATAAATTGAATATCTTCTAATGAGTCTTATACGGGGATATGAACCCAAAAAAGTGTTTCCATTCACCTCCCGCTTGTAGTGTACATTACAAAATCTCTCTGAACAAGATCCACCATTGTAAACATCACCAAATCATGCATCATTAAACTAATTATTTAAATGAATCCTACCATAGTGCACCCATTGTAGTGGAATTTATGAATTTACAAAACCACAAACTTCACACATCAGTTTGTGGTTTCATTGGTTTACACAACTGCATTCTAAGTCAGCCAGTTCATTTGAAATCAAGACCTCACCCATGATACGATTTACACACAATGAATCTTCTTTCATTCACACTGTTATTTCAATCATGAGAACCGAAGCCTAACTATCATGGAATCTATACCATCTTGCTTCCTGGGGAAGAACCTTTGTAATGCCCCATGACTTCTATTTTATATGTAGTAGATACCAAGAATAACCCACACTGGATCCACCAGAAATCCTATCAACTTGTACTTATAATTGGGTTCCTTGTATTTAAAATACATGTCTAACCATTCTCATTTGGGAAATATTAAAATCCAAAACCACATTTGGTTTGGGTCATCTATGGAAGGTTTTGTGCCTTCCTATCTCCTTATATTTCTATTTTTGGTTGTTAGATGTGTTTAGGGGTAATTGTGGGAGTTTCCATTAAATGATGGAGATACATGGGTGATACAATAAGATGTTCACACAATGAAGGGTTTACACGATGTAAACAAGTGTATCAAGGGTTGTATAGCTAGACAGTTTGATGAACTCTATATGTCAGAAAGGGAACCCAAGAAACATATTTAAATCATGAAAATAATTATTGACATAATATTAGAGAATGGATGAGGCTGCATAAAATCTAGTGGAAGCCTGAGTTTTTTGGGAAACAAATGGATTTCATATCATGAATTGAATAATAAATGTGAATGCAGTGGGATATAAGATGTTTTATAACAATTCTAGATGATTATTTGCGTTGGAAAATACTCCACTATATCACTTATATTAGAGTGACCCAATGTATCTTCAGATTATCTTCCATCACATTTCCTATTACATCAATTCAATGTGATGTAGAGGTTGTTCTGTGGAGATCCATGTTGATTTCTCCCATTTATCCCCTCATTTCGCTTCTAATTTTATTTCATTCATCATTGTGGTGGTTTTTTTATTTTTTTCA
Organism: Viscum album; assembly: GCA_963277665.1. Classification (NCBI taxonomy): domain Eukaryota; kingdom Viridiplantae; phylum Streptophyta; class Magnoliopsida; order Santalales; family Viscaceae; genus Viscum; species Viscum album. Next base: position 1,430,166,603 of record OY728155.1, on the reverse strand, counting down.
TATGTGTGTATGATAATTATTAATATATCTTTTGATAATGTGAATTTTGATCCTTGGGGTTTTCAGATCATTATTGTTTTATACCATTTAATCTTCTTCAAATAATGCACAATGAGTTGAAAAATATTCTTTCAGGTAGAGAATCCCTTATTTTAAAATTGTTTTATCATGGAGGATGGTTTTATATTTTGTTTCTCTAGGGGTATAGTTGTGCTATCCTAATAAAAGGTAAATTAAAATGTTTAATTTAAATTTATGTAATGGGAGAATAATCTCAATGTTTTTAAAAAATTGAAATTGTTTTTTTTTGATATTTTGAATTGATGGGATTATTATCCCACTAAAATTAATGGTTTTTGGGATCCCTTTTTGCACTCAATCCATTGTGATAAGGTAACATGATTTAATGATGTTGTGATATAACCTGAAATGAGAAATTGAAAAAATAATTACATATGTGTAATAAAATAGTTTCCCCATATTTATTTTTTTATGTGATAATGATCCCTAAAATAATGGTAGGTTAATAAATAAGCTTTTAAAAATCTATAAAATATCATTCAATGTGTCATGATGTGTGATCGTTCTTATGGGGAAATGATGATGTATGTTATACCCTGGGTTGTTTGTATATAACCCTTAATTTGTCATTTTTATTTTTGATGATTATGGGTGAATGATGGGAGAGTCGGTTGAACATTGAATATGTTTTGTGGGGATAAAGGAGATGTTCACAATCAATGCATGATTTATTCAAACCACGTAGAAATCCCTGGAGAAAATATACGCACTTGTAGATTTTGGATAGAATATTCAACATGGTGTATACATAGTTAGGGATACCCTAAGTGGATGATGTGCAAGGATTTCTTTATGGATGTAGCTGACACACAGTATGTTCATGGTTTCTCTAACCATGTGGTCTAACTGTATACAGATTCAAATCTAGATCATTAAATATATGATATCAGTATTTTTTGATAGAACTCATTTTATTTTTCTCTAATACACCCATAATTTTATATTCCCCTCCATTGAAGGTAGGAAAAACTCTCCCAACTGTCATGGAGTCAATCCAAATCCATCCTTATTGATTTTCAAGACCCATTCTTGCTGTAAGTGATATTCCTCATTGTTCATGTCACAATATCTTAGATCTAGTTAGATTTACTACTCGTAGATCTATGTGTGTGGATGCCAAATAAGTTGATATTTGGTCTTGATAATTCCTCGTGATGATATCTAGAGCAGTTCTGTGAGGATTCGACCATTTTTTCTTGAGTGTTTTTCATCCATTTTGGATTTACAACCAAAACATTAAGGTGGGTGGAATTAATCTTTACTCTATATAGTTGAATTGATTTTTATGATTTCAAATTTAAAATATTGTGTTGAATTGATTGTGATTTTTTTATTGAAAATTGATAAAAAAACTCCTTTTTGATGGTTTGTTAAATTGTGGAAATCTGGAAAATTGGGTGTATTGAATAATGTACTTTTGATCACGATTTTAAAAAGTAGATTTTAAAATGGGAATTTTTATTGGAATATTTAAACAAGTATTTGATGATTATTTGTTCAATAAAATGAATGTTTTTTTAGAAATGAATTGTTTTCATTGAATTGGTATTCTTAGTGGTTTTTAATAAAAGAATAGTTTTAGTGAAAGGGACTGAATTGATTGAACAAGCTTGGATTTGGAATTGGTTGAATAGGGATCATATTTGGTGTTCATATGCATTCGAAAGGTATGGATAAGGGTGTTATGTAAAACCATAAAAATGTTGGGAGAGATATGGGTGTTAATTACCCCTATCAAAGTGGTCCCCTAAGTGAAGGTTTAGTGGAATGATAAATGAATGCTTGTGAGTATAGGGAGGTTCATGTTACATGCATGGTGGGATTTGTGGTTAAGTGGAATGGAATCAGTACGCCAAAAAAATAATGATAAATGGTTTTAAATATTTTTTTATATTATTCCTATAATTGTGACTTCCTGGAAATTGGCTTAAATAACACTTATTCACATTTGGTATTACTAGTTTTGAGACTTATTTATATTTTGTAATAAAAAGTTTGGGAAATTGTATTATATAATATGTTTTATATAATATTTCTTACTATTATATCTTATTAGAGTGAGTATGAAAGTTATTAGGGAAATATTACTATGTTTTATACTCACCCATGATGTGTCACATCAGTGCTTTTGCAGATGCTATCTTCTTGGACATGGGAAAAAGTAATGTGTCACACATATTGTGCATGAACCAGTGATACTTGGGATATTTGGGTATTTTGGATCAAATAGCTTATGGAGCACGGATTCTTGTGGTTATATTGAGACATTAGTTATCTATCCACTACTTTCATTGATCGTTTCTTTTCTTCTGGTGTAGAATAATTTGGTTTGGTTTTGGTTATATAAGAAGTTGTTGAATTTCCATTCAATGTTCATTTGTCATACGGTATTTGGTTGGTTGTGGATGTTTCTTAATGGTTTTATTTATTAAATAGTAAATAATATTTATCTTTTATTTTAATCCCTTCGTCATTTATTTCTACCTTTTTTTATATTGGGGATGTTTCTTAAGGCCTAGTAATTATTCATTGCATTCTCAGGACAATGAAAATAAGTGGTCCATTAAAAATGGTATCATCTTTGTCATTTGTCTATTGAAAAAGTAGAAATTAGTTTTCCTGGTCCTTGAGTTTAAATCCATTCATTTCAATTCCTTGGGCTCTGATATTATAATTGTGTAGGATTGTCGGGTCTTGAAATGTTGGGCATAAAAAGGAGTAACTATCCTATTTATGATGAACTTCAAGTTACCTTGGAGTTGAGTACATTAGTTTTTTTGAGATACTTATATGATTATGTAAATATCATTATCATGGGTTTTTACAAGGAGATGATCCTTACATATATTCGAGTAATGAATTCCCACTAGGATTGAATATTTCATATTGAAAGTAATGATTTATGTTTTGTACAAAAGTGAAGAATTTTTAAAAAGTTTAACATCATTTTTTTAAATATATGATTTTGAAAAGAGTATGTTTGGCGTAATTTGAAATTTATTTGATTTTAAAAAATAATGTTGCATGTTAAGAAAAATTGTTGATTTTGGAAAATCAATGTTGTGAAAGTTGGTGTGATATAATTAGAAATGCTAAGGCATCAATTTACAAAGAGTGAGAATTGCTCAGTCTGTAATTTTTTAGGAAAATATAACCTATTATGCATCATAGAAACCAACCAGGAGAAGTTGTGGGGAATTTGGTTTCACCAAGACCACTGGTGAAGTAAGATCTGGGTCAAAGAATCATAAAATCATTTCAAGGCAGGGATTTGGGGAGCAAGATGGACGAGAAAAGGAACGTGGATCATTCAATCCAGTTTATGATGAATAATCCACCAATATTACTAAGTGATTCTAAACATGAAAAGGCATAGGTGTCTATAAATAAGATGAATCATGTGTTTGATTTCATTATCACACCATTGAAGATGAAAGTCAATCTGTTGAATTTCATGCTTGAGGATCACGCACACCAGTGGTGGAATTTAGCAGTGCATGCTAAACTGGAACAAGGAATTACCTTGGAAGATTTAGTGGATTTTTTAAACAAAAAATCTTATCTTTAAATGTTCAGGATCCATTGAATGATTAATTTCATTAGCTTGATGATGTAAAATATCTCTATCATGGAGTATGTAGCTAAATTCAGGCATTTAGTGTGTTTTTAACCAGAATTTTTAGAGAGTGTTACCATGAAGGAACACATAATTGAATCAAGGAACTGGTAAGAGATTTGATCTACGATTTTGGTTCTATATATTATATATTATAAAAATATAGTGAGAAAATATAGAGTGGATGAGTGTGATATCTCAGGATTTGTGGGGGGATTAGTATTGATGATACCTATGAGAAAATGGTGGGACCATAAATGTTGGGAGTAGGAGGAAGTGGGAAACATATTTCCAAGATGGGTGGGTGATATAGAATTAGAAAATAGTATTAGTGAACCTTCATCTATTAACCAAGATCAAACCATGCTATTTCCAATGTGGATCTATCAACCACATGAAATTAGAGTATACAAGATAACCAAGATATTACCATTACTAAAAAATAATGGATCATCTTCATGTCTACATACACAGTGCTCCAAGGTTCGGTTCTCAAGACACTTCTCAGGTGTTGCAAGAATTATTAGATTCTATAGGTTGAGGATAGAAGAATTAGTCTCATTAACAGGGTGGTGATAGACATGGTGATTCAACAAACACAATGACTCCTCATCAAGGTATATCATAGCAAAGAAACAAGGAGATGAGTGTAACTATGAAAAATATATATGGATATGAGGAGGTGATTGTAAATGATAATGATGGTCTTTCTACATTGATATGTATGATAATTTTTAATTCAATACATTTGAATGTGATATATGATACTGGGGTATTGAAATCCTTTGATGCTTCTCAAGATGATGATTTGCTATGTTTAAAAGTTGAGATGATTCCCTCTATTTCGAAACATCATACCCTCACCGAGGAAAGATAATTTAGAGCATTCATATGTAAGGAATGTTCTCTAACCATTGATGGATTTTAGCTGGAGTTGGACTTCTTGATTTGGGAGATGAATTTCTTTAATATTATCCAAGGTATTTATTTATTAACTACATTAAAGGCTCAATTGGATTGTTATAGAAAAATGTTTACTTTCACAACTGTGGATGGTGTCGATCATCTCTTCAGAGGATATGTTCTTGTAAAGAAAGGTGAAATGATCTTGTTGACACCCATAGTGGGAATGATCTAATGCAAATAGGCATTGTTTACTATGCCATAGAAGGAAGAGATCTATGATATCAGTTTTATAGAAGTTGTGGATCAATTTCTAGAGTTCCTCACCAAAATCTTATCAGGGGTTCCACCTATAAGTATTGTGGTGTTTATGATTGATCTCCTCTTGAGGATGAGTTATATATCCTTTCCATCATATGAAATTGGTGGACAAAAATTAAGGGAATTGAAGGTGTAGTTAGTGGAGCTGTAAATCAGTGGTTACATTTTTCCATGTACGTCTCGAGGTGAATAACTATCCTTGTTCATAAAGAAAGAGTATGTAACTCTTTGAATTTGAATTTATTATCATAAGAATGTCCATGTTTTGTTAAAAAATTGATACCCACGTCAATGTATTGGTGTTCCATTTGATAATTTGAGGGGATATCAATGTTTCTCTAAAATTGACTTGAGATTAAATATCACCAATTGTGTGTTTGGAATGAAAATATTTCGAAGGTAGAATTTTGAAAATTATGTGTCCACTATGAATATATATTCATTATTATCAGTCAAATGAATTCACCTTCAGTTTTATGTGATTGATGGATCAGATATTTTAGAGATATTTGTATTCTTTTATTTTAGTTTTTGTAGATGGAATATTGGTTTAGTACAGGACAAGGGTTGAGCAAGAGGAACACCTAATAATAGTGTTGGAATCCTTGAGAGATCATCTATTTTATTTGAAATTTTCAAATTGTGATTTTTTGATATAAGAGGTTCACTGTCTTGGACAAGTAATTTATGAAAAGGTGTTTTGGTTGATCCAGAAAAGTTATAAGCTATTATATATTGGAATCCTCCAATGAATGTCATTGAGATATAATGTTTTTTGGTATAGCTAGTTATTACTGAATCTTTCTCCATTAATTCCATTGAATATCATCACCGATGACAGCTTTTAAAAACAAGAACAGTCCATTTCCAATGAATTTGGAATTTTAGAAGTCTTTTGAAGAGTGGAAATTTTGACTTACATCTTCACCTATCATGATTTTCCAGAATAAGGACATGGGTATGTTGTGTACTGTGATGCTTCGTGATATAAGTTGGGAAATGTTCTCAAGATAAGAGAACAGGTGGTTTGTTATGGTTCATGGTAGTTGAGATTTCATGAGTAGAACTAATCAACCCATGAATTGGAGTTAGCTATAGACATTCATGATTTGAATACATGTCACCATTAACTCTTTGGGGATAAATTTACTATGTTTTCAAATCATAAGGGATTGAAATATATTATATCAAAAAACAATATGAATATGTGGAAATGAGATGGATGGAGTATCGACGACATGAAATTAGAGTGTAAAAGATAACCTAGATATTACCATTACTAAAAAATAATGGATCATCTTCATCTTTACTTACACAGTGCTCTGAGGGTTGGTGCTCAAGACACTTACCAGGTATTGCAAGAATGATTTGATTCAAAAGGGTGAGGATATAAGAATCAGTCTCATTTGCAGGGTAGAGATAGCCATGGTGATTCAAGGAACACCATGACTCCTCATCAAGGTATATCATAGCAAAGAAACAAGGTGAAGAGTGTAACTATGAAAATTTTATATGGATCTGAGGAGGGAATTATAGATGATAATGATGGACTTTCTACATTGATATTTATGATAATTTTGAATTCAATCCATTTGAATGTGATTTATGATACTGGGGTATTGAAATCCTTTGATGCTTCTCAAGCTATTAATTTTCTATGTTTAAAAGTTGTGACGATTCCCTCTATTTTGAAACATCATACTCTCATCGAGGAAATATAATTTAGAGCTTTCATATGTCGGGAATGTTCTCTAACCATTGATGGATTTTAGCTAAAGTGGGACTTCTAGATTTGGGAGATGAATCTATTTTATATTATCCTAGGTATTTATTGATTAACAACATTAATGGCTCAGATGGACTATTATAGATGAATGTTTACTTTCAAAACTGAGGATGGTGTCAATCATCTCTTCAGAGGATTGGTGGTTGTAAAGAAAGGTGAAATGATATTTTTGACACCCATAGTGGGAATTATCTCACATAAATAGGCATTGATTACTATGTCATAGAAGGAAGAGATCAATGTTAGTAGTCTTATAGAAGTTGTGGATCAGTTTCTAGAGTTCTTCCCCAAAATCTTATTAGAGGTTCCACCTATAAGTAATGTGGTGTTTATGATTGATCTCCTCCTGAGGATAAGTTATATATCCTTTTCGTCATATGAAATGGAAGAATAAAATTAAGGGAATTGAAGGTGTATTTAGAGGAGCTGTAAAGAAATGGTTACATTTTTTCATGTATGTCTTGAGTTGAAGAACTAGATGGAATATTGGTGTAAAGCAGTGATTGATGAATCATATATTTTAGAGATATCTGTATTCTTTTATTTTAGTTTTTTTAGATGGAATATTGGTGTATTATATGTCAAGTTATGAGCAAGAATAACACCTAAAAATAGTGTTGTTATCCTTGAGAGATCATCTGTTTTATTCGACATTTTAAAATTGTGATATTTAGATATAAGAGGTTCACTTTCATGGACCAGTAATTTCTAAAAAGGTGTTTTGGTTGATCCTGAAATGTTAGAAGCTATTATATGTTGGAATCCTCCAATGAATGTCATTGAGATTTAATGTTTTTTAGTATAGATGGTTATTTCTGACTCTTTATCCATTAATTCTGTTGAATATCTTCACCAATGATAGCTTTTAAAAAAAAGAACACTCCATTTCCTTTGAATTTGGAATTTCAGAAGTCTTTTGAAGTGTGGAAATTTTGACTTACATCTTCACCTATCTTGATTTTCCAGAATAAGGACATGGGTATGTTGTGTACTGTGATGCTTCGTGATATATGTTGGGAAATGTTCTCAAGTTAAGAGAACATGTGGTTTGTTATGGTTCATGGTAGTTGAGAGTTCATGAGTAGAACTACACAACCCATGAATTGGAGTTAGTTATATTCATTAATGATTTGAATACATGTCACCATTAACTATTTGGGGATAAATTTACTATGTTTTCAAATCATAAGAGATTTAAATATATTATATCAAATCACGATATGAATATGGGGAAAATGAGATGGATGGATTATCTCTCAAAGGATTGTACATCATTGTTTTGGGAAGCAAGGTAAGTTATCTCCTAGATATATTGGTCTTTTTGAGATACTATAATAGGTTATAGAGGTGTAATATCAGTTGTAGTTTCCAAAATGGTTCAGTTTAGTACATAATCTATTCCAGGTATCTTAGTTGAAAAAATTATTAGCCAGATTCTGATCAAGGGAACTGATGGGATCATGTTGACCTAGATCCAGATGCTTCCTTGGTATATATCGTGGTGAAGATTAGGGAATTGAAATATAATGTATTTTGTGGAAAAAGAATCTATCTGTTGTGGGTTTTATGGTATCATGGACAAATTCAGAAAAAGTCTTGAGTGCATGAGATGAAAATGAAAGAGCAATAGCCGAATCTGTTTTACGGTAATGATGGTTTTCTAATTTCTGAGGACAGAAAAACAAATGTTGGGTAGTATATAGTACCCCTTGTTTCTAATATGAGTCAATTAAATTGTAATTATTTATGGTATTATGGTTTGGGTGATGTTTTGGATATTTGGGGGAACATTGAATAATTTTTTGGGGAAAAAGGACAGATGAACAATCTATTCACGGTTTGTCCAAACCATATGGAAATCCCAGGATAAACTGTGCATGCTAGCATATTTTGGATAGAAGGTTTGTCATGGTGTACCAATTTTTAGGGATACTATGTGTGGAGGCCATGTATGTATTTCCAAAAGGAAGTATCAAACACATGGTTAGTGCTCAGTTTGTCTAACCATGCAGTCTAATAATGCGAAGAGTCAAATCAAGATTAAAAAAATAGAATATTAGCATTTTTTGATATATCTCTTTCATTTTTTCTCATATTCACTAATAATTTGTAATTAATCTCCATTTATGGTAGTAGAACCTCTCCAAAACGATTGTTTTGTCAATACATAGCCCTCCTTTGGTGTTTTCAAGACCGATTGTTGTGGTAGGTGATGTTCTTCATCATTTATGTAAAGTTATCTTAGAACTACATAATTATACTTATACACTATACATGGTTTCTCAGATATAAAACTGTTATGGATGTATATATGAATGTGTATTCCAAAAAAATATTATATTTTTCTTGATCTTTCTAGTTGAAGAGATCAATGTTGGTTCTCTAAAGAATCGACCTGATTTTCTTGAGCGTTCTTCCATAGTTTTCAGTGTTCATCAAAAGATTCAAGGTAGGTGGCTTCAATCTTGACTCTAGGTAATGGAAATTATAGTATGCTTTCAAATTGAAAATTTTGTGTTTAAATTATTATTATTTGGCTATTGAACAATTTTTGGAAACCCACATTTCTGATGTTTTGGTGAATGGTAGAAATTTTGAAAATTGGGTGTTTTGAATAATGTTCTTTTGAACTTGTTTTTAAAATGGTCATTTTAAAATTGGTATTTTCTAGAATAGTGGAACTTATATTTGATGAATATTTTTTTCAATAAAATTAATTTTTTAATGAAAATAAGTTGTTTTTTAAAATTCGCTTCCTCAATGATTTTCTATTAAATAATTGTTTTATTGATAGGGTTTGAATTGATTTAACACTCATGGATTTGACATGGGTTGAGAATGGGACATGTTCTATGATCATATGTATTGGAGTTGGATGGATAAGGATTTTAAATACCACCATAAAAATTTTGGGATGGATATGGGTGTGAAGTACCCCCTTCAAAGTGGTACACTATATGAGTGCTTAGTGGAAGAATAACTCACCGCTCGAGAGTATAATTAGATTCAAGCATCATACATGGTTTTTTGTGTTGTCAAATGGGAATGGAATGGGTATAACAAATCATTAATGGTAAATGTTTTGAATTATTTATCTGATTATTTTCCTCGAAATTTACGTTTGTAGAAGTTTATTGAAAATTGAACTTCTTTAAATTTGATTTTAATGTTTTGGAGATTTTTTATATTTAGTTATACATCACTTTGGGAAATTGTTTTATATAATATGTTTTATATAAGGTTACTAACCCTTTTATAACAGTCTCATGAGTAGGGAAGTCATTGGGGAATGCATAATGAGTTTTATACTCATCCATGCTTTGGCACTTTGGTTATTTTGTAGATTATTTCTTATGGGACATGGGAAAAGGTAAAGTATCCCATCTATTTAGCACCACCACATGATACATGGATTTTTCTGTGATGTTGGATTATGGTTTTTGTTGATATTTTATTCATTTGGTTATCATGTAGCATTTATTTTTTATTTCTCTATTTACTTTAATAGTTTCTTTGTTTTCCACTATAACATACATTGGGTTGGACATTATTATAAAAGGTATTGATTTGTCTATATTATTTCATACATAATATGGTGCTTGGTTGGTTATGGTTGTGTGTTAATATTTTTTATTTCAAAAATAAAAAATATTCCACATCATATAAATGATACCATTCAGTATTTATTTACATCCTTTCGAATTTTGGAGATGTCTCTTAAGGAATAGTAAAGGTTCATTGTGTTCTTTAGAAAATAAGAATAAGTGGGTTATTACTATATATATTTATCATGATGTATAATAATTATGTGGATGGGACCTGTGGTGATTATGGGTGATATGTGATCAGGATTTTTTGGAATTGAGATGATGGCTTGATAGTATATTCTTTTGGGGTGGTTAGGTGACAATTTTTTTTCATTTTTTTGGGGTGGTAGGGTTATGGATTATTTTTATTCTCATATAGGGATTTAGGTAGAGTTGGGGTAGATATTCATCTGTGGTAGAAAGGGGATGGTTCAATGAGTATAATGATATACTTGTGATATTTGGTCGTGTTGTGATAGATTCCTAGGAAGTGATGGAATAATAGACTAATAAATGACATTTGTTGGTTTGGTTATTTGGGATGGAAATGTGTTTTAAATAAATGAATGATGGGTGGTGTGATTAAATGTGGTTTATGATTAATAATGATAAGAATGAGAAGGATATTTTTATTTTTTGGAATGTGAAATACAACTTGTGGTTTGTGTGGTGTTATAAATTTTATGGTGGTAGTTAATGTGGGGATGTATCTAGTTTATTAGTGTTTTATTATGAATCTATATTTTATTTTTTTGTGTGGAATTATGTATATATTCGTATGTTACTTATTAATTTCTATAAGAAAACTAACAGAGTTGGGCACAATATACTGACACCCATATATTCGCTCAGAAGTGTTCTTTTCTACATATCGACAAGGAGCATCTATGGATGGATACCTGATCCTTATAACTCTATTTTAAATGTGAGTATATATAAAGGTGATTTGATTGTCAAGTTTCTATATGTTCACTAGGTGATGGTAAATTTTCTTCAAGCGTGATGTGATATTACCATATTGTGGGGTGTAGTCCCATGGGTTTTGGGTTAAATGTGATGACTTATGTTTTTTTGGGTGAGTTGTTATATAATTATTTTATGGGGTGGAATATGGTATAGGTCATTCATGGAAGTAGGAATAAATGAGGTTGTTATATATTATATTCATTATACACTTATAAACTGTTAATGGAAGTGATTGTGATAAGATTCCATGGGTGTTTTCAGGTGAGATGTGATTTGACTAATCTAGTGGGGAGATGTCCAAGTTGTCTATCGGTGGGGGATGGAGTAGGTATATACAACATGATGATGTTCCACATGGTTCAGGACCCCAAACTAATAATTGTTGGGAATTAAGTGATTCTCATGGATTCTATGTGGATACTCCTATAATAATTAAAATAAACTATAAAATTATTAATTGTATTTATAGTAGATCTGATGTAGGATAAAAGTTTGATGGTGAAAAATAAAAATAGAGTTCTATAGTAGGAGAATAAAATTCACATGAATAAGTCTCATTTCAGAAGAAGATTTTGAAAAATAAAAAATGTTTCTTGTGAAATATCTATGTGTGAGAAAAAGGAATAATCGAAAATATAAAATGTGGTTATTTACCTATTCTTCTAGAATAAGATGTTTCATTACGGAGAATCATGAATGCACTCAACATGATGGAAAATATAAAATAATGATCCATCCAAAAAAGATTTTGATAAGTGAACATATTATTTTTACCAATAGAAAAATAAGATTTCAAAAAATATAAATCCATTAATATTTGATAAACATGGATGAAAAAATAATGTCAAATGTTTCAGTTCACATAGAGGAACATACAAATATAACTTCTTCCATTAATATTTGTGTGTTGAATTTAATTATAAAAACCCGGAATTACCGGTGAATAGTTATTTAATGGGGATAACCATAGATTTATTAATTGATAACACATCTTTTACAGTCCATATGAGGATGTGAACATGTAATATTGATATCAAAATTGGTATTTTAGAAAATTTAATTAATAGAGAATCATTTATAAATTTGAAAGAATTGGTTTCATTCTACACTTTATTATAGGATGAAAATTATCAAAACCTATTTTGATCCTTCATTTGGTATTACATAATACATTCATTTAAGAATATTATCCAACATGATGATGTGGAGGTTGTCAAATATTGAAAGAGAAAAAGATAATCCCATTATAGAGTTTTATTGATATAACAATCGTGGTCATATATATCATGTAAATTAATCATTATGAATATTATAGGAAAAGGTTCCCTAAGAAGAAGACAATGGGTGGAAATTGAGGAAACTTCTATAATTGTTTTCTCTTACTAATGTGATTATTATTGAAACTGCATGATGTACAAGAAATTAAAGAGTTTTGTTTTCTTTATATATTAGATTAGATATTTAAAACAAGATTATAATTTATAGGGGATGAAATTATTTTAATAAATGATATAATAATGTGGATGGTCCATAAATCACCAGGTTTGTAAATCATATTATTCATACATGAATACTTTTAACCTATTTTTTGAAGGGGTTGCATGAATTTTTCAAGTTTATATTTACCATAATATTTTGTGTCTTACATGATAATAATCACTTTTATTAGCCTCATATAATGTGGACAATACATTTTGATAATTTAATATGTTTAAATATTATTGAGTATCATGTATGATGAAAAAATGGATAGTTTGGATGTATATGGAAAATAAACTTTTTTCTGAACAACAAGCTTGGATCACAAAGACATTTAGTGAGTTTATTGATTTCACATTGAACAAGAATTAATTGATTCATGTTTTCCATATACTTTTTTATATTAAAATAATGGGTATATAATGTTAAATTATTACTTCATAATAATGGGTGATAAATTTTCATGAACATATTATCATATCTTTTAAAAGTTACTACTAAAAAATACAAAGGGGTATATTATTTATCCCATCTTTTGTGAGGTGTATTTATCGTCACAAATTAGTTAAAATTACATATCATATTATAATATTAAATATTGAAGATATTTTCTTGGAAGTAAGTTTTATTAATTCTTGAGTAAGGTATTTATTTATTTAAGTTATTCCATCAATGATGAAGTCATTGATGGATGATGTTTGAGATGACCAGTATTATGGAAATTAAAAATGACCAAATATAGAGAGTCCAAATGATAAGATGAGTTTGACCACTAGATCGACTCATAAATCAGCCACACATTAATAGAGAGTGACCAAATAATTGAATATGTAAAAATATGTTGAAATAGAGAGATCTCATGAAGGGTTGAGTGACCACATGAAGAGGTAGAGAAACTACATGATCGGTTAACCAACCCCCAAAAGATACTAATTGACTACATCAAGGGAAAGTAAAAATATTTTTGAAATAAGACTACTACATAAATAATTTTCATACCACATAAAAAGGATAATAATATTCATATATAGAAGATATAGAACACTATATTTGATTTTATTAATATATTTGTTTTTATTTTTATTTAAAAATAAATTCCTAATACTTTGGATATCAATTTTTAAGTAATATATTTTTATTGATATAGAAGAATTGAAAAATAATTCATGCCATGGTATTAAAATTCATATATATATAAAGATATAATAATTTAACACTGAAAAGATTAATGTATTAAAGAACTATTTCTGAAAAATTATTTATTTTTATATTAATAAAATATATTGTTAATTTTTAATTTATTATACTAATGAAATATTTCAGTGTTCAAAAAAAGAAATTAACAATAATTTAAATGGAAATTTATATGAAATAAGGTTAAAATATGTACAAACATCACTTCCCTTTTAAAAAAATATAGAATACATTCTATGTATTTATTAAATGTACAATTTTGAAATACTATAATTTCAATGTTAAAATATATAATATATTTTTTATTCATAATTTCCAACAAATGCTAAGAAGAAAATTTGGAATTTCTTTAAAAATAATAATTATCCTAAGATTATTAAAAAAATATTATTTTAACAAATACCATAAATTTCATGACATTATCATGATATTAAATGATTTAATAATTTATGAATCATTTTCTATGAAAAAAATTATTTATGGAGAAAAAAAATGCATTCCAAAAATAATATAATGACTGTAAAGACTTGTGAATTTCATTTTCGAAACATAGATAAATGTATCATAATAAAAAGCAATTTTATTTCTTTTCCATAAATTACATATTCCAAATATTCCATTGGGGTATTAGTTTGTTTAAAAATAAATTTACACAATTTTTTTACGCATTACTGTAAATGAAACTATAATAAATTACAATAATGTTATCAGAAATTAATTTTTTTGCTTAAAATATATTTTTCTACCACAGTTGTTTTTGTGAAGTATACATATAATGTTTGAGAATAATTTTTCATCATGTTTAAAAATAAAATATAATTAGTTTATTTGTAAATATAGAATTATTTTTTTCAACATATGTAATAGGTTCAGAATTTTATATATAAAAATAAATTAAAATGAAATATTTCAATCACCAATGTGAAGGATAAATAAGGTAAAGGTGTTAAAATAATATTAAAATACATAAAATATCATTCAAAACTATTTCTAAATGAGTGGATAAGATATTTCCTATCATCCATACATTATATCATACATGTATATAAAATTTGGATAAAATTTAATTAAATATAAATTTCATTTTCTATACTTAAGAATTAACATTTGAAAAAGCCACTCCTATCACTTTTAAATGTATTACTCCACAACCCAATTAATGTCAACAAAAAATTATAATTTCCCCAAAAACTACTCAATATATCATTCCCAAAAAACCTTATCCTATATTGGATAACTAATTTTCTCAAAAAAAGTCCTACACACTTCAATACAAATAATGTTTCTAAAAAGGGATATATAATGTCCATGCCCTGATCAAGTATGTACTATAACTGGACCAGGGCACTACAAAACCAAATTAACACCTTCTTATATCCAAGAGGATACCAAATAGTAGTGTGTGTATAAATTAGTATAGTTGGGGGACTATACCCATATATCGAGGTAATAAAACCCTAGAAATAATACCAATCTAGCAAAACATCCACATAAAGTGTTGAGTAAGAAATCAGAAAAGTGCTAAATAATGATCCACATTACCCATTGTAAATTCAAATTTACCAGGTAATATGTATGTGGAAAATTCAACAAAATTAAATATAAAATATCACAAATGAAAAAATATAAATTGTGGAAAGAGTTAATTTTTATAATAAGACCATGTCCAATACCAAACTCTCAGGTTTCATCCTAACAGCCAAAAAATCAATAATAATTTGGCCTCAACCATGTACCAATTCTAAAAAAATATAGAATATTCTAAGGTAGTCATTGACTATTGATGCCTTATGTGGTTTTGAATAATACTCAATATACCACCACCAATAGCATAACTATATATCCCAAATTTATTACAATTACATAAAGAGGTAATAAAAGTAAATCATGAAATAAAAAATTAGTAACTTCAACCAATGTTAACGCTCCGCTATGATAGAGGGGATCAATCATAACTTATTTGGAAAATTCTATTATTATAATATTACATATAAATATCTTTTCAACCAAAGTAGAAATATTTGCCAATATGTCTTCCCCTGGATCAAATAACTAGTATCAAACTAGCTATATCAAGTTTTAGGGTGTCACTGTGAATGTTGTGATGAAATTTTTAACCATATTAACCACAAAAATTCTTGCCACTCATAATTTAATTCAAACTATTTTAATTTATTATAAAAAATATGGGTGAAAATAAAACATTACTATGATATGTGGTCTCTCTTAAACCATTTCACATTACATGTTATAAAAAATAATTTAGTTGTTCAATCTATAATTCCTATGTAATTTGATCATTCATCCTGACATTCCCAACATAACTAAATATCAAGAAAATACCAGATGTCATCCCTATATTTCCAAGATTTATTTTTCCCATGTAATAAATTTCTTCACTACAGTGAACCCCAATTTTGAATAAATGAAATTACATCTAAATATAAAAATATGTATTCCATAATATAACAATCCACAACAGAACCATTTATGTCTAATTCTTTTAGTAATATGTAAACATAAAAAATGAAAACATAAGTATTTTACTTAGTCTCCCTCATGAATCCCATACCTAGAACCCTTATTATAATAATAACACACAGTAAAATACTTTATAACATGGGGAGATGTAACTTAAGAAAGGGTGGAATTATATGAATAAAATTGGTATATAAGGGAGATATCTAACCATAACATTATCATGTTGGTTTTGGAATTGGATAATGACATTTCATAACTATAGACAACATATCAATGATCATAATCATGAGTCCTGGAATAAATATTATTAGTTCATATTACACAAAACCTATGGCAATAAAAAACATGTTCCATGAGAGCGTATCATTTGAATAAGACATTGAATTGTGGAATACAAATAACCATAGAATATCATTCCAATAGTAATCAAGGTTATTTTTTATGGCTATCATAGGTTAATGGGTTCACTCCCCAAATAATCATAGTATTTAAGGATCACTCCCAATATTATAATATTGGATAAATACCCATAAAAACTAGCTTCATTCATCATTATGTCATTTTAATAACTTGATATATTAATATTTATTCAATTCTTTAAACTAAGATATAGGTTCTACCCATCACATAATGAAAATCATATATACCTATTTGAAAATATCATAAAATGAATCATATCTGAACACATGAAATGAAATGGGATTCAATTTTTTTTATCATAGCATGAACAATGGAATAGAATTAGGTTTCATAATAATTTCATCATTTCAACATATCATAATCCATGAAAAAATAAGAAGGTTTAATTAGAAATTTATATTGGTATAAACCGTAGGATAGAAATATAGTTCATAAAAATATTTTCAACATAAACAGAATCAATTAAACAAAAATTAATACTTAGATCATATCTATTGTAAATAATAATTAACATTAAATAATGTATTGTTTTATTAAAATGAGTAAGAAGGAAAATATGAAAGTTATTTTGATAAAAAAAAATTCCTATAAAATAAAAATTTAAAAAAAGAATAAACAAAATATTTTTAAGTAAATTTTCTTTTTAAATATTCCTAGAAACAAATAATGTAATCTTTACTATATTTTTTTCATGATAACTAGAAAGAGTGTTCATGATGTAACCACAAAAACCATTATTCCATTAACACATAGGTAAAATCCAAATGATTTTGTTTGGAAAATGACAAGAATATAATTATAAAATCACTTTTTAAACAACAAAACGTGGGTAAATATAACATTAATAAATCTTTTGGAATAATTATCTAAATTAAATCACATCTATAAAACATTGATATAGAAGAAAATGTTTTTTAATAGAATTGCGAAGAAATTCTAATTGTATTTATCAACATTATTTTTGGAACATTTCATATCCAAAGAGAGTAAAATCTATTGAATCCTGTTTCCTTCCTAAAAACAGATGATAAGAGAATTAATGGGTTTATTGATATATATATATATATATATCTTAATATCTAATCATTGAATAATAGTCATAAATAACCACGATAAACAATGAGATTGTAACATCGAACACTTAACAATATGGTAAAATTAGAATAAAACCCCCCAAAAAGAATAAAATCGAATGAATCATTAAATATATAAATAATAAATTACATAAATATTTATCATTTTAAATTGGATATTTAGACATGTCATAAATAATTATATCGGAAAAAATATAACATATTCCCCAAAGAAGAACATTTATAATAAAATTTATTTAACTAAAGACTCGAACTGTATCATACCCCTTAGATCCTCCTACATTGAAATTATAGGTTTATTATAAATATATTACAGAACCATAATTTTATATATTATACCACATATGAGTTACGTATGATCTTTTATTTCACATTTATTAAAAATTCCATATTTATTTAATTTTTTGTGTAATAAATGATTTATTTTTGTCATGTTTGTTTGTATTTTTTTAATTTCATTACTTCTACATTAACCAGGGTTCCATAATTTATTTTTTTTATGAAAATGTTAAAAATATCAAATTCAATCTTTAAATACTTATTTCTATTAATTCATTAAATTTATAGATTGAAAATCAATTACACCGTTCATGGATATGGTAGAGCTTACAAATACATGGACCATGTTTCGGTTTTCTCGATGGATGAAAAGAAATAATTAGAAATTATATATTTCCCTTAAATAATTATTTATATATAAAATATACCACATTACTTCAGTAACATTATCCTTATTACCTTCCATGAAATACATTAGTGAAAAATATATCACATCACTTCGTGTGGATATAGTCTATCATACAACCAAGTGATGTTATTGTATCCCCATATAGTATAAAGTAAGAAAGAATATTTAATATCATGATTACAAAGGCATACATATGTTTAAAATATCATTCATATACTTTATACTCATCATTAAACCAGTCAATTAAAAGTGGCGGTGGAAAAGTATTACATCGGTTCAGGAGGCGTTATTCTAATGAACCCACAATCAACAGTTTTGTTTTCCATTTGTGGAAAGATTAGATGAATATTGGTTACAAAATTATGATAATGACATATTAATATATTGGATATAATTGTTTATTATTTCAAAATATTTGGAAAATATTTTAAGGACATTAAATATGAAACATGATCAAGTCGAGTGAGATCTCTCCTCTCGGTGGTCTAGTGTTTCTGCCACCACCTCCACTCATTCATTTCCCCCCTTCTCTATCACATTTCTCTTTCACCTTATCTATCAGGTTTGGATCTTTAGACACTCATGATCTTTGTAGAAAATTGGCTTCCTGAAGTGTGCATTCTCATGTATGGGGACTCGACACTAGTGTTCGAGATCTCTATCATCGAAGCATCCCTTTAACGGAGAGACACATGTAGTCCTTGACGCTCTAATTCATTCATTCATCATCTCTCATCTTGATTCATGCCCCCATCACAACTCTTGCATTGTTTTTCAGGTTATTTGTGTCTTTGAAGGTAGTGATGATGTTCTTGTGTAGGCGTGGACCTCTTCCAAGGCCTTCCTCCACTAAAATATACTCTAACCCATTGGTCTATTACTCTATCCTGGTCTGTATTGTGTTATGGCCTCCATGGTGGTTTTTGGGATGTTATGTATGAGTGGAATTTGTTTTCTAGGGGGTGCCTCCGGCATAGGATTCTCCCCCGTTTCTCTCTGTTAGTGATTCATTATCGAGTATAATTGTTGATGATATATTGTTAGACACTATTTTATTCGAATGTTCTAATTGTTGTTTGATCGATGTAGCAGCTTAGGTGTCCTGATTTTTTGTATGTTGGTGAGTTTTTTTTGGTTCTCTGGTTCCGTTGACATTTATTTTGAAAAGAATGTATTTTTGAAGAATATAAAGACAATACCGAAGCATTAATATATTTTTAAAATATTTTTTATTTATATGAATAATTTACACATAATTTAAATATATTTTATTCTAATTCAAATTTATTGGTTTAATTTATAGGTTTTAATGTTCATATTAAAATAATAATATTAATAGTTTATCATAGATCATTACACTTCAGTTCTGTAAGTAACACATGATATCTATGAATAATGATTTATTCAAAAACAAAATTTCAAAGAATATCATGATTATATACTCTACCCATATTAAATTGAATTTCACTAACAAAAATTTTAACTTTTAAAAAAAACCTAAGAATTATTATGTCTCGTTACAACCTAATATTCCCAAATTCTTCTTAAAATTGGTAGTATGTCCACACAACATTACACATGCGAGTGGAGTTATTTAATAAAATATTGTTTTTTGTGATACATAATCTTTACTAGATATTCCTTATATGAAAAAGTGTTCCCAGTATTATGACTTCTATGGTCATTACATGTGATGTATCTATTATGTACCACCTCAAGAGATATACTTTGAAATCCTAATAGACCCTATGGTGTTTTTATTGGAGCACTAATCAATATTCTACAATCCCGATATTATGAAGAATATAAATGAAGTTGATACACATAAGGATTTTCTTTATATTATTTTATTATATCAGTACCTTCTTCTATAGGGAAATAAATAGACACACTTTGTCATGAACTACATATTCTAGATCATTCCAATGATTTTCAGAAATAATTTATCTCAACATTCTTCTACCCTTATTTTTGTTTATTAGATAACCCTTCAATTTCATTTCTATGATAACTAATATATCAATATATTTATTTATCCAAATTTCTCTCATTTTTTAATATTTATTCACTTATTTCCAAATAGGTTGTTAGAAGGATCCATATGAATGATTGAGTGAAACCAATTTTTTCTAGAATACTCATCCAATGGATGGTATTTGACCCATAAACATTCTAGTTCCAGAGAACTCTATATTATAATATCTTATATGGTTAAAATTATTCTCTTTGACTAACTACATATTTAAGGATTACATGCAATGCATTAACATAGCACTCTATTTGGGGCTTGTTGGTTATTTATCCATATCGTTGAGGTAATCCATAGATCCTGATCAAATGTAAAATAATGTGGTACAACATGTATCCTTACCCATTTATTAATGTATATCTAAAAAATATGATCCGAGATAAATTATCTCTGATATTGATGTAGTGATTTAAAATTTTAAGGTGATTTGGTACAACCCATATAATATTATTCCATTAATATGTTTTGGGCAGTTTGATGGAAAAAACCATTGTTATGTTTTCCAACTCTCATTATTTTATGGTTAATGTTTGTAAAATAATTTTAAAAATGTTCATGTCATCTTTAAATTATTAAAATACGGAAAATTGGGACACATATTCGTAAATATATCTCTTTATATTTTAATAATTAAAATATTCTTTTACATTAGTCATTGTTTAGATCCATTCCATTTGTTGCCTTCATGTTTTGGTTCAATACCAAAAAAAATTCAAAAGATATAGGTAATCAGAGGAATTTGTTTTATCCTTTTTTCAATATGTAAATGAATATAATTTTATAAAATTCCAAAAATGAAACGTCACACTATTTCCTCAGCATTAAAGATAATATAAACCCAAAATGTTACCAAAACAAATCTAATATCGATAAAATTTATTTTGTTCATTCTCAAATAACTATTTAAGTAAAATCATATAAAAATGCTTGTTTTTTATTGATAATAGTCTCCCAAAATATCCATAATATTGACCAAAACCAGTCACATAAACATCCAATGGGTTTTCTAAAGCATAAACTCACGATAAACGTTAAACATATAAATCCTTGATTTTGTTCATAACTCATAAGATTCTCTTGCATGGAAATATATATGGTTCCAAAAGATAAATCACACATTATTTCATAAATGAGATCGTATCTTAGAAAAATGTATATACATTAGATGGTTGGGATCATCTTGAAACTATTTTAATAATAAATGTGATTTTATTATTCAATACTCCATATAGATGGAGAAAACGAGTAAACATAATCAAATTAAATTTCACTAAACGATATCAATCAATAGTACTCTCAGGTTCGATGATAATTCTAGAAGAGTACCTAGAATGTGTTTTAAAGTTCACCTTATATTTCCCAACATATTAATTCTCATTCCACATTAAATCAATGAACTAATTCTCAATTTTTTAGAGAATTGTAGGAATGTAATTGTAGAAAATGCGTTCATAAAATTGTTCCACTCCAAGAAGATAATTTTTTCCTTTTTAATCATATTATTAATTATTTTTCATCATTTATTGGATTCTTATTCCACAGTTTAAATAGATAATTTGAATTTTTCATCATCCTAACACTTGAGGAAATAAAATATATTTTTAATGGTACAAATCCATTTTTCAAAAACTAGTAGTCCAGTAGATAAACTAATAGATGATGAGTATTTATTTACGAAGTACTTGATAGATTATTGAAACATCATTATATGTTTTGGATGTTTAGAAAGATTTATATATTAATAAATTTATGTGGGAAATGAAACTAAATTTTCATCCAAACACCTATATCATATTGTTTCACAAGAGGATAATCATTGAATTTTATTTCAAGATCATAATTAATATGGTTCCTTCCATTTTTTTTTCTATTCAGTAAAAAGCATTGTGTGAGAAAAATAAATCAAATTTGGGACACACAATAATCTAGAAATATATTTTATATGTTGTCAAAGTCATGATACCCCCTTATCAATAATCAACACTATAGTTTAATCCTGGACAATTAATAGTTATCATCTATTCAAATATTTCCAAATGATTCATATTGAAACTTTGAGTTAATTAAAAAATATTCTACATTAGTATAAAATTAAGAGAATAGTATTTCACATTGTCATATACCATATAACACTAAAGTCAATCATGATGCACCATTTATATAGATTTTACCCCAAGATATATCTATTATAGAACCATATCCACTTTTTTGGACTAAACATGGATTTATTTATTATAAAACCATATAATATATTCATTTACAAAACATTAATATTTTTTCCTATAATTATACATATCCAATGAGTTCTTCACTATTTTTTCTCATCCTCGTTTCTAAAGGTTGACTAAACCATGATCTGATAACAACTATAATGCTCCCCATATTTTATACGTATATATTATATCATAGTAGTCAAATATTCAATACAAAAAATAACATTTTAGGTAAAAATCATTTATTACTAGTGCCTTTATAAAAATAAAAATGTAGAACAATGGGTCATAAGAGTTCTACATATTCTCTCACATTGTTCCGGATAACTACAACCCATATTATACTTATCATAAAAAGGGAAACTTATTATAACATGGGGAAATATGACAGGATAAAGGGTAATATAAGAAGCTAATTAATTTTATACAAAGGATATGTTTAAACATCACATGGTAATAAATGTATGAGAACATTTGAATTATATTTAAAAACCATACCTTATATATAAAAGATCATAATATATATTCATTTCATATTGATTGAATGTTTACAAGACATGATTCTTAAGGGAGTCATAGAAAATGATCCATGAGGGAATGACATTATCAAAAGATGTGTAATTTTGGGATACTCATTAGTATAGAAATTCATTTCCACAGTATTAAATTCTCATTTACAATGCCATCTGCTGCATCTTGACTTGGGTGACACACACTAGTGCCATAAGACATCCAGTCACATGAATATATGTGTCCCTCCACATACTCTAGAAGAAACTGAATACAAGAAATGGTATAATATCAATAATGTGGAGACCATAGAATATTTATCATAGTAAAACAAGAGCATAAAATAAAAAAATAATTACAAAATATCTAATCATTACTAGAATGGTTCCAATATTATATGATGAAAAAATCCGAAAATTCATTTTAAAAAGAACAATAGATATTACATGAAAATGTATGTTCCAAGCATCCAAATTAAACTCAAAAATAGAGACATATAAAACTCCCCAGCGGGTCCCAAACCACATCCGGTTCCCTCATCCATGGTCCATCCCAATATTTCCACCTAACACATTTCTTTTTCCCATATTATTTCATGCATCCATCAAATAAAATCACGTATATATCTGGAAGCCAGTGTAGGGTGTGAGTACAACCTAGTAGGACACCACCAATGGAATATAAATAAATTTACAATCAAATAATAGTCTATTAAATTGTATAAATAATAAACCACAATACATCAATAAATAGTTACCACATTATCAACTATTATTTATTTAACCAGATAACCCCTTAGGTTCCCATGGACACCCGTATCTCAATACCTTCTTCTACCCATGATAGTGTATGAACTATCCCTAAATAATATCATATCTCATAATAACAATGTTATCATTCATTAATAATTACTTGAATTGAAATTTTACCATTGATCCTTTATAATTGAATTCCAATGTTACCCTTAATTATTTCACAATTTAACGACAATATTACCACTCATTATTTCACAATTGAATGACCATGTTACCATTCATAGTTCCACAATCGAATAACCGTGTTATAATTCATAATTCCACAATTGAATTACTATGTTCCCATTCATAATTTCATAATTGAATGACCATGTTACCATTCATGATTTTATAATTGAATGAACATGTTACCATTAATAATTTCATAATTGAATTACCGTGTTATAATTAATAATTCCATAAGTCATGACTAAATTTCCATGTTAAATTCTTCAAAATATTATTAATTAAAAAATTAATTATCCACCTAAATTTAATTATTAATTTAAAAATTATTATTTCATATAAATCCCATTAATTAATCCCAAAATAAGGGAATCAACTCAATATCTTTACTAAAACAATAATAATTTCATCACATAATTACCCTTTATTAATCCCCCAATTAATTAATCACACAAATCCCATAATTAATTTACCAGTTAAGTAATCAATATCCCCAAATTTAATATCCCATTATTAATTCTAGAAATAATTATCTCAAATTATTATTCTCAACATCTCATGATTAATTCATCAATTAATTATTCAACTAACAATCTCACTATTTCATTATTAATTTAATAATTAGTTTTATCATTCAAAATATCCAAATTTCATAATTAATTAAATAATTAATTGCATGAATTCATAAATTTAAATATGTCATAGTTAATTCAAAAATTAATTTTCTAAAATATATAATCTCCAATATCCACATTTTCACATCTCCTTTGGTTATTTAATTAACTAAATAAATTAATTCAATCAATAAATAAATTTATATACATATAATAGAAAATATAGAATTACACACACATAATTGAAATCAAGAAATAGGGATTTTAATTATAGACCACATACCTCAATTAAACGTTGAATGCTCGCTCGATAAAAATCCATATTTTTTTTATCAAAAATGACATAGAATGAAAATTAGAAATTAATCCCTATGTCATGAATGAACAATGAATAACAATTAAATCCAGATCTAGGTCCAAAAAACTAGATCTAAATCTAAAAAAACAATGAATAATAGTATTACAATTTATGGGAGAAGAATAGGAAGGGAAAGGAATCCACATGGGACAAGACCTTTTTACAAGGATGGTTGTTGATCTTCAATTTGGGCTTCATATAACCAATAATGGAGGTCATAATTCCATGGAATCCCTCTTGGAGTCATTTAAATTGAGATAAATCAATTATTGATTATGATAGGGTGTTCGGGGTAATAAAGAGGGGGGCTTATGATTTGTTTCAATAAACATCAGGGGATTAAAATAATGTATGGACAATTTGTTCCATGGGTTGCACAATTTCCCCTAACTTCGTGCCTTATCAATGAACCTATTTTATGGGGTGCATAAATTATTCTTCTAGGGTGCATGGTTTAAATAACCATTTTTCAACCATGTAAAACCTCTCTATCCAGGGATGCATTATCAGCTTGGCCAAGTTTCCCAATTAGGGAAAACTATTTGCCAACAGTGACATTCCCTCTTTCATCAATGTTTCTCATTATTTTCACAAAAACACACCCCAAGGTAAAAGAAAAAAAATTACCCAACACAAATAAAAATATAACGTATAATGATGAACAAGACATCCCCATGAATGAAAGGGGTTTAAAAATATCTCATCTTTATAATATCCCATCCTTGTGATTTAATCCCAAGATTCTATATGATTCTCGAACAAAGATTTCAAGACAATGATCCATAATATATATATTTATTTTACATGTTTCTTCCTGCACATTAACATGTTTCCACCATACATGAACTATCGTACACACCATTCCCCACAATACATTCTCCCTTTGATGAAACAAAGGTATCAGATGATCATTAATAGAATCATCTATCTCTATCTCAACATCTTCCGCATCGGTCACATACATAGGGTCCAAATGTGCCTATAAATTTTTGAAACATGGAGGACATCATGCATTGGACGGTATCTACATGGAAGTTCCAATCGGTATTCCACCAACACAATTCTCTCCAAATCCTCAAATGGTTAAATGAACATGGGCACCATGTTTCGATGTCTCTATATCCTGTGGTGACACAATCTTGGAGAGAGTCGAAGAATACACGATCATCCTTTATGAACTCAAGGTATTTTTGATGTCTATCTGCATATGACTTCTATTTACTCTGTCAAGTAGACCTACTCTTCTAAATCAGGTGTACCTACTCTAACGTATCTTGTACGAGACGTAGTCACAACATGTTTTACTCACCTATCTCCAACCAGCTTAGAAGTGATCCACATATCCTAAAATAAATATCCTTCTATGGTGTGATATTCATATTTTCGTGGTACTAATTGTTATAAGAAAACTCCTCTAGTTCAGTGTGCTAATCCCTATACCCATCGAAGTCTAGAACACATGCTCGTAGTATATCCTCAAGAATTTTTATAGTATAATTGGAATAAGAAATTTTCTGTCAGTAGAATGTTTTACTATACAAAACCTACATACCAAGATCCTTCTGCAATCCCTATCAGAAGCCCAATGTCAAACACAAGTCGTTGTATGAATCAATTGTTCCTAGAACCCCATGAAGATAATCTATTTCAAGAATAAAAAAATCATAATTCTTATCCATAGATACATTTTCCCAAATAGGCATGAAATGCGCTACATTCATCAGTATGTGCACAATAAAACAAATAAAGTCATTATTCCAATCAATTCCTGAGATACCCACCACAAATTACAATGTAAATAAATCCCACTTAATTAAGAAATGGGAAATAACTATAGTAAACCATGAGGTCATTGATACTTGTCCTTCACCTGCTGGAAGGCATAGTATAATGTCACAAACCCTACAATATCCTATTTCATGTGCTCAAACAAACACTAACTATGTTTGTCATGATACATTTTGGTCACACCAAGTTGTACCACTCACAATGAGGCATGAAAGTGATGCACGACATCCTCCCACATGTAGGTAGAAACAAAATATAATTCCTGATATAGATGTTATCATAATCATTTATGATCTAATAAAAAGGTCTCTCTCCACCTTCATGGATTTCCCTCATGGTGAAAAACTATGAATCATCATAATACCTATCTTTGATCCATCTCAAAGGTTTAGAATCAACTGAAACATATATGTGAGTCATATACTACTAACCCTACGGAATCATGATCTGATTATCACCTAGAAAAGTCATCATCTTCCACTCATATCTTGACTCATGAACTTCATGACACTGATTTTTCCTGTTTTAAAATTCAGCCACACTATTTCCTTTCCCAGGGTTGTATGATTTCTCATAATCAAAATAATGCATATACACAACCCATATCTTTTGATAGTGGTTCAAATATCATTGTGAAAAGATATATATTAAGATATTTGGATCCATATATACGCAGAACTTCTCACCCCAAAGATAATTCAACCATCCCTTTTTAGTATAAACCACTACATCGAACTCAAGGTCATCCATAGGGTAGTTCCATTCATGAGTCATCAACTTATGATGGCCATATTTCAAAAATCAGTCTCCCTGTATCAACATGACTCCAGGTCCGATTCTAGAAGTATCACAACACTCCACATACATATAACCGAACATGGGCATGATCATGATAAGTGATGATGTTTATAGTATCCTCAACTCCTTGAATAAATTATTACACATTATTGACTAGTCAT
Organism: Viscum album; assembly: GCA_963277665.1. Taxonomy (NCBI): domain Eukaryota; kingdom Viridiplantae; phylum Streptophyta; class Magnoliopsida; order Santalales; family Viscaceae; genus Viscum; species Viscum album. Next base: position 1,430,138,536 of record OY728155.1, on the reverse strand, counting down.
ACACTATCCCCTATTGTTCCACACCAGAAGTGGTGCAGAAAAATGGGAAAGGTCATGAATGAAGCTTCGATAATAGCCACCAACCCCAGGAATCAATGTATGTTGAAATATTTTTTAGGCTGTTATTAAGAAACTAATGAATGATCATTCTCTAGGTTAACTAAGTCACCATCCAACATGATTATGTGATCTTGAAGTATACATTATAATTCCAAAACTGACACATAAATATCTTGTTGTAAAATGGATGCTCTCTCAATGTACTAATGATGATGTCAATATGATGGTCATGATTATCAAGAGTCTTTTTCTACACTAATATGTCATCCAAAAACACCATGTAAATAGATCTAGGTAATTAATAATGATTTTTTTCATCGAATCCATAGACACCGCTATTGCATGCATCAACCCAAACGATATTACAACGAACTCGTATAGGCCACTCATACTTCTTAAAGAAGACCTCAGAATGTAAATAGTTAAAACAAACAAATAATGATAACATGACTTCATGTATATCATTGAAAAGACACAATATCATCTCAACTGGTCAAAAATATCATCAATACGTTAAAGAGGATAATAATTTTTCACTTCATTCAAAATGAACACTAGGTAATTAACACATAAGAACAAACTCGTGTTAGACTTATTGGGAAAAAGAACAAGTGAACCCCAAGGTGACGAACTCAGAATGATAAATCCCTTGTCATATAACTCCTCGAGATGATTCCGGATTACTTGAATCTCTAACGTACCATTCTACATAGTGGAAAATAAACTGGATCAGTTCTTGGAATTAGATCAATAGTAAGTTCCACTTCTCTCTCAGGTGGAATCCCTAAGAAATATTCAAGAAAAAAATTACTAAAATATGTATGCTATATGTTTAAAAACATCATGATATAAATCTATATCATCTATAAATAGAAAAACAACTTGGGGTGTGATTTCTACCATTTGATGAGTGATTCACCATACTCTCCCATCATATTTTTCTTAGTCACCATAGAGAATATAGTTGCAATCCATAAGTATGTAAAAGTGATTATCGTATGGTAACAATAAATGTGGGATCTATTTGATACTAACAAGTCCATAACAATAATAAAGTCAAATCTTGACATATCTAGGAAGTAATGATCTCATATAAAACTATACTCCTTAAACTTGAGAGAACAACCCATGCATTGGGAAATGCATTTGGATTATACTTATAGAGGCATGTCTATTATCAACACACCACTCACAAACTCAACCACTATGGTCAAAATATTCACAAGTTGTGTTGAAATAATGTAATTAGAGGAACCAGTATCAAATATTGCAGTACCTATAATAGAAGACTCAAAAATTGTACCTTTGAATATCAATGTTCTAGCCATCATATCAATATTTATAGGATGAATGGAATGTAACTGTGCTTCCCCTCTTCCTTATAGTACATTCTAAACTCACTGAGGTGCACCAATATGATGATATGTGGAATCATTACAAATATCACTATGTACACTGAATCTACCATCATGAACAATATAAATCCATCTTATAAATAATATCCAATACATTCACCTTGTTTATGTCTATCTCATCCATCACTACCCATCTATCACATGTTATAATAGAACAAATGATGATGTCCCATATTACTGCAATCATAGAACTCAACTAGTGGTTGAAGGAATTGTCTCCAAAAGTGTCCCGGATAACCAATGGAAGTTAAAATCACATGGTTAATGTACTTTGTGACTAAAAATTCCCCCTGGTCAAACTTCCTACTACTCTAATGGATGTCACCCTCATAGTGACACTTCTTTCTCTCGGAATTCCCACATTCGGATCATCCAACAATGACCACCTATCTAACACTATAATCCTCTATTAGGTTTTCCTCATATATTAATTAATGATCTACTACCTCATAAAACTTATTCAAATGAAATAAGATAAATTAAAACTTAATCTGACATTTTATCTCATCATGTAAATTCCTCTTATAACTCTCTCATCACCTACCAATACCGGGGAAAAGTGATGCAAGTCTCTAAAGCCTCCTCCATAGTCCATGAATGATATTATCCCATGATTTGAATACATGAACTTAGATTCTCTATCCTGCCTCAACATGTCGATATAAAGGTTCTCCATAAACTTCTACAAGAAATACTTCCATATAATTCCATCTGCACGTCCATTCCATGCTTGAATATCCCAACATTGATCACTGATCCTCATAGAATATATGCATCCAACATGACTCTATTCTCATCCAGAGTCTACAAATTGTCGTGAATAATTTGGATAGATTCACCCGTGAACTCATCTACCTCTGTTCCTCCCTATCTAGTGATACTCAGAGGGCACTGCAGCTAGAACTCCTTCATTAAATTTTCCATTTTTCTCAAAACCCACATAGAAGTTATTTCCTTTAATTACATGAAGCAATCAATGTTCATTCATAAATAATCATTGAAATTATCACCTAGCACTATCAGTGCCTCAGGTTCCACAAATGGAGAATCATTTGTATCAATGTCCAACTATAATCCTCTCAACAACATCATTTTGGAGGCGTATCTATAAAATTAAAAATACTTATATTGGGTCACATAAAAACACTTTTTGACAGTTATGTATGAGGAAAATACAATAATAAAAAATAAGTTATTTTCTAAAATACCACAACATGGTCAAAAATGTGGTGCTATAACTACCTCTAACCATCCAAAACCTAGTCATTGGTTAACAAAGGTCCGCATTATCTCATTTTTCACATTTCCCATTATATACCAATTTATTCCAAAATTGAATCATTTAATAATTAAAAATTTCATATTAGGTTCATTCATTGTTCAATATAACAAGAACGGAAAAATATATCCCTCTCACCAACTTACTCATAACCAATTTTCTCATGTATTTGTTAAATGATGCTTGTGAAAACATAATAAATAATTCCTAGAATGATGAATTAAAACTCCAATATTTTTTCATACTAGGCCAAAATTAGAACCTCATAAAATCCCAAGAACAATAATAACATCACCAAAAAAATGCACCACCCTAGGTGCAATAATATCCAACTTTAACAACGAATGACATTAAAAAAAATTCTCATCCTTAGTACTTTGATTCTCCCCAATACTTAGGTTAGATACTACCATCCACGACATCATTACCATGGCCAAAATCTTATAAGTATCATATATAACATTAAAAAAGTATTAAAAAAAGAAAATAAAACATGGCTCTGATACCACTTTGTAACATCCCAGCCCGGTATCATACAATAGTGCCACAAACTAGTTGGCCACATTACCTCATGGCTACTCCCTCCAGTATTCCAAAATATTCATAATAGCAGTGTGTTTCTAATTTCAATAATAGGGAAATTATATCCTTTATAATAGAGTAAAACATAGTAGGAAAATAAAAGGAAAATAACTAAATATAAAACCATAACAAGAAATATACCTATATCACATGATGAACAAAACATGAAGTATAATATAAAAATAATGAAAAGATATACCATGACAATTTATGTTGCAGGTGTGAAAATTAATATTAGAATTAATTAAATTTAAAACCCCCAAGCAGGTCCTGTACCACATATGGTTCCCTCATCCATGCTCTATCGAGACTCAATAACCGAACATTGGGCCTTTTACCATATCCTATCCCACAACTATTAAGTCTATTTGGATACCAATCATGAATCCACGTAGGGTTTGAATACTACTTAATATGCCACCACCAATAACGTCTAAAATAATATATATTGAAATTAAATTATATGATTTTTGTATAATGGATAATTCATAATGCATAAATAATAAATTATGTCATTAACAATTATTAATTATTTAACTAGATAAACCCTTGGGTTCCCATGGACACTGGTATATCAATACCAACTTTAGATTGTGTCGTAATTTGAACTATCCCTAAGGTTTATCATATCATGGAATGAAAAAAATATCATTCGTTAATTCAAACTTCAATACCAATGTAGAATTCATACTTTTAAATAGAATTTCCATGTTACTGTTCATCATTTCATAAATTAATGGCCATGTTAAAATTTATAATTTCACAGTTGGGTGACCATGATACAACTCATAATTCCGAAATTGAATGAAAATGTCACCATTCAAAATTCCACTATTTAATGACCATCATACCATTTGTAAATTCATAATTGAAAGACCATTTAATTCATGATTTTATAATTTAATGAGAAGTGTTCCATTCATAATTTTAGAACTGAATGACCATGTTACCGTACATAATTTCATATGTTAATGACCATGTTTCCATTAATAATTTCATAATTGAATCATCATCTAAAAACTAAAAAATTCATAATACATGACTTATTTACCATGATTCCGTTCATAAAAAAACAATTCAACACATAAATATCCTAATAAATAATGTTACTAATTCATAAATTCTTTAATCATATCAATCCCATTTATTAATTAAAAAATACATAATTATCACAATCTCATTACTAATTAAATAATTAGTTCGTCACATAATGATGCTTAATTAGTTCCCAAATTAATTACGAACATCAATACCATTATTTAATTTACCAATTAATTAATCAATATCAAAAAATGATATATCCCATAAATAATTCCAAAGCTAAATATCAAAAATTTATTAAATCAATATATCATAATTAATTCAACAATTAATTGTTCAATTCATAATCTAAGAATATGAAAATTGATTCAATAATTATTTTTCTCTTTCAAAATTTCAATAATTCATAATTAGTTCCACAATTAATTATATCAAGACAAAAATATCAATATCTCATAATTAATTACATAATAAATTATCTCAGATTTATAATCTCAAATATCCCCAATTTCAAATCTCTCATAAATAATTAATTAAATAGTTTTATTAATTCATGAAAAAACGGAATTTCTAATAATATAATAGAAATTATAAATTTACACACAATTAATTTCAAATAATACTTTTTTATTTCAATTATATACCACATACCTCAATTCATTAATGAATGATCACCTAATAAAAATTCCTAATTTTTACAGAAAAATGACATCAAATGAGATCTAGATCTTAATCACTAAATTGGTATAAAATAATAATGAGACCATAAATCATGATATAAATCAAAAATATAAGATATATATACATAAAATTATACCAAAATAAAAAAACAGGTTAAAAAAACCATACAATTTATGGGAGAAGAACCATAAGTGAAAAGAACCAACATAGGATATGATCATCTTACTGGGAGGGGTGATGATCTAAAATAAAAGATTTGAGTCACCCAGAATAGAGGTTATAGGGAATTTTAATCTATCTAGTAGAATCTATAACTGAGGTAAATCTATTATGGGTTGACATAGTGTGTTCGCATATATAAGATGGGGGTTCAAGAATTTTTCAAAAAAAAATCAATAGATTAAAATCTGTTATGCACAGTTTTATATATGGGGAAAATGGTTTCCCATAACTACATGTCTTCATCATTTCCCTCTTCTATGGTGTTCTTGGTTCTCATTTTAGGGAGCTAATTTTGGATAACCATATAGGAAACCTGAAAAAAATTGCAATCCATGGTTGCATGGTTTTCTAGGCCAAGACGCACAAATATAGAACATCATGAACCAATAATGTATTACTCTCTTTTATCCATTATCCTCAATTTTTCACCAAAACTCACCTATAGGAAAAACCCAAACTAAAATTACTCAATACAAGGAAAAATATAATGGATAATTAAGCTGATGAAATCTCCAGAAAAGGAATCAGTTTTAAACCATGATAGTTTAATGAGTTCACTCCCCAAACCATCATAGTTGTCAAGGTTCAGTCCCAAGAATACCATAGGAAAAATGTTCCCTTACTGAACGTATTTATCTCCCTACCGTTTTCTTATTTATCACATGAGATGAAAATAATTACACATAGCGTTTTTGGGTGATACGTGTCCCAAATATCTCATAAAAAACATATATAAGTGTTCAAATAGAACATAAAATCATCATATCAGGAAACATGAATAGAAATGGGTTTTATAAACATTTCATCATAAAATGATCTCAATATAAGAATTGATATCATAATAATTTAATTATTTGATAATACAATAACTAGTGGAAAAGGAACTGAGTTTCATAATAATTTATCATTGTATAAACCGTGGATGATAAATAGTTTATACAAACATCATATCATTAATAACATAAATCATTTTTTTAATAAATATTACATTTATCAATGGATCATATCCCCAGTAAGTCATAAGTAACAAAAAAAAAGATGACATATTTTTTGTAAAATTGTTTTTAAGGATTATAGTGGAACTTTATTGAGGAAAATATTTTTTTTCAAAAAAAAAAATATTTTTCAAAATATAAATTAAATAGAAAATTTTGAAAATATTATTAATTATAAATAACATTGTATATTATAATTTAATATTTATAATATTAATTGTTCATGATAGTGATAAATTTATTTCATGATGTATTTATCAATGCAAATATTGATTTCACATTTTTTGGTAAAATCCAAACATTTCTAATTGGGAAAAAACATAAGATTACATTTAAGAAATCTTGTAAAAATTAAAACATGCATAAAAATTTCATTAATAAATATAATACTGAATTTAATTCCAGTTTTGGTAACATTTTTAGAAAACATGTATTTTGATGAAAATGGGTTTTTGACTAAAGATATATGTTGGGTCGGTTTTCATTATAAAACATATATTTAATTCTTGAGTATATAAAGTGATGAAAATTAAGGGAAAATATTTATTCTAAATAAATAATAATATTAGAATAAAATTAATGTGTTTATTGAGATTTATATCTTGTGATCTAATCATTGGATTCTGAATAATAATCTACATTAAAAAACAATGATATTTTATCATCAAACCCTTACAAAATTAGTAAAATTGGAATCATATAACCCATTAAATAATAAAATAAAATGATATGTTATATATCATGAGAATAAAATAATTCATCATATAACATTTCAAATTTTACTCTTTATATACCGCATAACTAATGGTAGGTTCATAACCTAACATATGAACCAATGATGATAATATGAGAAGAAATTTTATTACCATAAGACTCGGTGTCTTTCATACACAATTGAAAAACATGTATCATAAATATAGTTTTATTATAAATCAATTCTATAAATATATTATAATATCAATAATACCGTATATTATTTATTTATGACCGTTTTTTAAACATTTTTTTATTAATTCTCTATTAAAATCTTGTTTTGATAGTAAATGCATTGATTTTTTCATGTATATCTTGATTTGGTATTTTTGATCATTCTAAATTGATCATGGTTCCATAGTATATATAATGTTAACTATTATATAAATATCATATTTAAAATCATTAAATATGTATTTATATCAATCCATTAAGGTTATATATAGAAAATCAATTTCAATGTTTATGGAGATGGTAGGACCTATATAAGAATGCAAGATGTTTCCATTTCCTAGTGGTTGAAATGAAAGAAATATGAATTACATATTACAATTATATAATAATTCTTTATTACAGATATATCATATTTTTTCATTAACATTATTCATACTACTATCCGTGTAATTTTATAGTGAATGACTTATCCCATCCTTTTGTGTGGAGGTAGTCCACCATGCAAATTTGTTATGCTGTTGTAACCCCCTAGAATTAAAAGTATGAAGTCATATTTGATATCAAGATTCCTGGATAATATTTATGTTATTAATTTAACAAAAAACCATTATATGTATCATTATAGTAATCCAAGATAAGTTATTATGGAAAATAATTTACTTCGATTCACGAGGAGGTAGTCGAAATTAAACAAGATTGATGATTTTGTTCCCCATTTGAGGGATGAGGATATTGATATTAGTTATTCCTTTAATATAACCACATATAAATATATAGAAAATATGTGGGTTATTAAGTCCCCATATTTATGATTATTTGAAGGAGGTGGCAGAATATACAAAATGATAACACGTGGTTAATAATTTTACCTATTTTTTTGAGGGCTCCATAGGTTTATAACTATAGACTTCATTGGAACATTAATAAGAAATTTATGGAATCTAGGAGATAAATAGGTATATAATGAACGGTTATGGGTCTGTATTTTCCAAATCAAAATGATTTGGATTATGGAGAGGATAATATCATGTAGGAAATTTTATATGATGGGAATGGACACCCCTTCGAATTTACATGGAAATATTCTAAAAGAATACAATGTAATAAATTAATTCCAAAAAGATGATTCAAAATCACAATAGATTAGATATATTTAATGATAATATTTAAATATTAACATCTAATAATATTTATTAATTCTTGTATTTTAATATTACCCTTATGTTTTTATATTTAGTAGTAGGTAAACTCGTTTTTACTTTAACCAAAGAAATTATTTTTACATTATTTACTCTTCATTTGGAAAAAAATCAAGGATATATTTTTATATAATATTAATTATAATGATTCTAAATATGTAATACATTATGAAAAATACCATTAATAGGAGTGGAGAAATATAATTTAAATATAAACTAACATACAAGAAGAAAAAACATGTTACGTAAGAAAAAACGTGTTATTGTTAAAAATATTTAATATCAATATTCAATATGAAATTATTTCCCATGAGATAAATTATATTTTAGCTATATAATTAATATTTTTTCTGTTTAAAAACTGTTAGAAAATAGGGAAAAAACACTTATACCATTAATAAAAAAATTTATTTAAATAATAACCATATCTGTCCCCCACCATTAGAAAACCATTTCGTTCTTTCCATTTCCCATTTGAGAAATTTCATTGGGTTCATTTTCAACAAAAAAATGGTGTTATGTATAATGACTGAAACTTACTTTTTATTAATCTGGGAGTTCCAAGGGCCCTACATCACGGTTCCAAGAAGGTTGAAAGTTATTTAGGACATGGGAATCACCTTGTTTGATATCAATTAAATTTTTAGGAAGGGAACCAATATACATATAAATAACTGGAGAGTTTTCCTAGCTTAAAATATGGGCCAAAGCCACATTCAAACAATTGGTCTCCCTCTAACTATGATGAATATGTTTCTAATTCATGGTCTCCAAAGTGCATTTGCATATCAGTTAGACTAACTACCAAGGCATAACGTGACATACCTGAATAGATTTAACTAAGATCTCTGAATCTGATTCGACTTCATCGAACGGGATCCCACGACTCCTACATATCATAAGTCCTAGAAGGAGTTACCTCAACTCCACTCCCAATGAGGTTCCTTGACTGTAAAAGAAACTGAACCCCAATAGAACAGAATCCCATGAATTTTGAAGCACCAATCCACCCCTCATAGTCCCATTCATGAATGATCTGTCCACGTTCAATTTTAGGCCACTGAGCGGTGGCGCCCAACTAACATAATGGACTTTCACCCTGTGGGTTGTGCATGATCTGTGGAGAGGGTTGAAAATCTTAATATACTCCAGGCCCCCTTCAAAAGTGAGTACAGTTCAGGAACCAGAGACTTGACTTTCATCTAGAGGTTAATAAGTGATCATTTGGAGTTGATGTAGGCATGGTTCTGGGCCTCACATATGGTCCATCAAATGGAGATGAGAATGATATTCTGTAATTCTCATTCCAGAACCATAGAGTCCATACCACCCAACTAGAAGGTGATGAATCCATGCAAGGAGATGTTCTCAATGTCTCAGTATCGGTTAGGAAGGAAGATCACCCAAAGATACTTCGCCGAGGATCTCTAAAATAAATGATGGAGTGTCAACTCCACCTAAAGATTCATGTAGTAAAGGCAGTGGGTGACTAGGGGTATACCCTTCCAGGGAATGTTTTCATCAGTAGGAAGGGATTTGTTCCTGATGTGATACAAAAGAAAACTCAGCATCGTCTGAATCACCTTGCACCACACATTGGTGGAACATTCGTCCATCACAATATTAGTATGGAGAAGACTTCTATAATCATAGGAACATAACCTACACAAACTGGATCCAACAAATAAACTTCTTTCTGGCTCATCACTCTAGAAGATATCTTGGAACATAGTCATCTAGTCCAAATTGAGAGTGGAGTGAATGAGGTTGTACATACTAGACACTTCTCTAAATGAGATATCCAAAAAGCGTAAATCTCGAAAAAGAATCCATGAGGCTTTCTGGTTATTTTTCCAAAAAATTAATATTGCCCTACCCAATGATCTACTAGTTGGAATCCCGTAGAGTCTCTAGATGGAGGAACATACATTGTGAAATCCCAATAGGAAAAAATCCATTGATTATAGGCATTTCCCATGGATCATCATACCATGCCCTAAACCCTCTTCCCACAGAAACTCCCTAAAAAATATATCCCACACCAACCTTCCCTGCATGAGCTTCATGGTTTCACATAGATCCGGATGACTGACTCCCACCATCAACCACCAGTTTGGATAAACGGGACCAAGAGCCCCAATGGGAATGATCGTATTAATTAATATCCCAAAGAAATGAGTTTAGAATACTTTACATTATAATCACAATTCCATTGGTGTTAATAATGGAGAAGACATGTATATGAATGGAGTATGGAATGATATTAACCAAGGTGACTGAGACTCCAAATGATATCAGTTTTTTTTCTAGTTAAAGACCTCACCAAGAAGATGGTCAATAATATCAATGAAGTAATGCCTTTTGATGCATCCACATGCAATTAGGACACTGAGATACAACATCAACAACAGTTTCCGTAGGAATCTGAGATGACTTTGTACATCTTTACTTACTCTACCAGAGAACTTATAGGATATAAAAACATGAAGCATATATCGCAAAACCATTATTATAATCCATTGTTCTTTATCGTCCGATGAATAAAACTCCACTCAATCTTATAATATGCCTCATCCATAGCTTCTTGAAAAATGAAATTTGAGCCAAATGATTTTATATAAAGATCATTCACTATTTCACTAGCATAGACAGCTGCCCATGAATAATCCATTCCGGTAAATACTCGTGTTGTTCCCTACAAACTAGTCATGGAATGATCCCATTATGTATTTTTGAAAGGACAGTGGCCAAGATTTTTATGATACAATTGAAGGTAAAATGGGTCAATAATGTTCAATGATTGTGGGGGAACCTATTCTTTGGAATAAAATCCACTATGGAAGTGAAAGTTCCCATGCTCAATGCTACTCCACTGAAGAATTAACTCACGACATCCACCAACTACAGTATGACCACCTCCCCTACGGCCACATAAAATGATGCTGGGAAACCGTCTGTTCTAGGTGCACCGTCCTGGGGCATCCTCATAGAAGAATATTTGATCTCTTCCATTGAATGCATTACTGATATAAGAGCATTATCAAACACCCCCATCATGTGTGGTAAGCATCCCAAGATGTCATCACTTGTCAGATAGTTTCGAAAGTTCACAATGGTGGATCTCGAATCCCCGACCAAAAGACCTTCAATGTGTTCCAACACCATTTTTTCACCACCTCCACGTCCGTGGTTTACATACCATATCTGAGTCACATGTTAATCATCATACTCCTCCTTTACTTCATGCATGTATAGAAGGAGTTAGAGTTTTGAGCCCCATCTTTCAACCATCTCACCCAGTCCCCCTGATTCTAAGAATACTCAAGCTATACCAACCTTACCGCAAGTTCTCACTTTTTATCACAGAGAAGGATGATGATATTCTCATTCTTTATAGGGATAAAATATTCCACCATTCTATTGATCTCCATTTGGAATCCTTCCAACCCAGAAGTATCATGAGTTTTGTTTTCTAGCCATCCTATGATATCCTCCTTAAGGCATTTAAGATTCTTCATCAACCCACACCAAGACCTTTCGACCAACCCATGATCCCAATAAGTCTTCATCATTTGAAAGAAGAAATCATCCTGATGCCAAATATTTGAGTAGAGGAAAGACTTTCTACTGTAGGTGTCTAGTTTCATATAAACAAAAGTGGTTCTTGGTATGAAATAGAGTGAGTTAAGTGGGTAACTGTAGTGTGTGGGAATGAGTCCAATCCCTAAAAACTAGTATAGCACATGTCCAGCAGACTCAAGATATAGATGGTGCCATGATAGTTATTGAACCGGGTAAATTTGGATCCAATAAATCCAAGACCCATCATGAAAATGGAGGACACAAAGCCATGATAGACATTTGACTCACCAAGGATAATAGTTTCTCTACATATTTTCTTTGAAGGGTCCATAACTGCGTTAATTTCTCCAATAATGAACCATGGAAAAGAGCCTGGATTGAAGGCTTCAAGATGCTGCCAAAGACCAAACCTCCGAGTGGGATCCGTACTAGCCTAAACAATATTGATGAAAGCCTCCATGGATTTCCCAAAGATATTTGTATTAATACACTATGGCATGATAATCAACACATAAATTTACAATTTTTCCTTCCATCAGATCCAAATGTAATCATTGTCTAGGTGTCCCTGTAGAAACTTTAGAAACCCCATTCTTTAGGCCATGAAGGGATGTTTGTCTGTATACTATTTGGGTTCAAAGATTTCAATGACACAGTCTTGGGGTTTCATGAATTCTGAGGCAAGAAAAACTTGTTTTTAATGGGTTCCCTTACCTCGTGTGTTCTAGATAATCAGAGAGACCATTAATACTTGCACCTCGGTCCATCCAACCTATACATGTTAGAATAGGTTGGATGAGAAAACATGCTTTATTACATTAACATGGATCGAGTGATAGGTCCTAAAATCCAAATCGCTGAATATATTTGTTTGGGATAGATAACCATATTCTTGAGGGATGCCTCAGAGTCATCAAAATGTGACAATCTAGTGTTAGAGGAGGGAAGGATTGAACTCGGATCCAAATAATCATGAATCACGGAGTGTAAAAAAAGCATTTGGGGGGATCCCTCCTAACCTTGAGATATTTTTCAATTCTCCTAGAATCCGGCTTGATGGAGGGAAAAACACTGTATGAGACACCATAAAACTAATCAGGGAGCGTTGGAGGAGATCTAAGGAAAGATGGGAGGAGATAGAGAACATTATAGAAATAAGGGAAATAGCTCTGGGAGGACTCGGAAGAAGAAGATAGAGGGATTCATATGAAACCTCATAGGACCCATGGGTTTTCAAAGATGGATTAATGAAAAAGGAGTAGCATCCATGGAAGTGTTCAGTAGACAAAGAGATAAGGTCAGAAAAGTCAAGACGAGGAGTTGATCGAGGGGAAACTACGTCATAAAAAGCTTCCAGAATTGAGGTACGAGTCACATGGAAATTTCCAAAAAAAAATTAATTTGATAAAAACATTCTGACGGTCATATAAGATGTCTTTTTCATTGATTATTGGGAGGGGCCCACATCCAGACCTCCTAAGACAGAATCAGATGAGCCTTCTTGTGAATTTTTCTTCAGGTAGACAACCTATGAATTCCAAAGAAGCTCGCAGAAGCCCCAAAACCTATAAGGATTCTGATAAAACAACCTTTTCCAACATTGAAAACCATTGTTCGTCTTTAGCAAGACACGTGAAGACCGGGCCATCGAGAGGCCCATTTCCACACATAGCAATAGGTTATAGGCATCCTACAAGCAATTGGTGTCCTCATTAAAGTATAAGAACATCCCCAATGAATCACCCACAACTTCTATAATTTTTGCGTTATGAGAAGGAAATGGGAGGTCCAGTAAGACGAACCAGACAACCTCTTGTAGAGAATCTCGACCAAAATGACAATCCTACAGCCACTTCAGGAGAGAGAACTACCACAATCCAAACATCATTACCTCATGAGACTAAGCCACCACTAATTCTCCTTGAAAAAAAAAAGATGAATGCAAAACACCATCTGAGAGAGTTCTGTGACCGCATTAGGGTGAAAAGCCACCAACAGTCCACAAAACACTTAAAGATCCTCATGGATGATTTCTTTATGAATGAAGAGATCGAAAAAATAATTAACATGGAAGGAATAATCATCTATAAGCTCCGCCAGCTAGAGTTCCACCATAAGAGATCCATCAACTATCCCGGTAGTTCTGTATTCCACCGAAATCAGATGGATATGATTTGACGGTGCAAGAGATAAATAAGGCTTCCCCTTATCCACTGAAGACCAAAAATAACCATAAAGCGCATCCCAAAAAGAATCCCCCACGTTCTCCCCCGCCCAGGAACCCTGGAGACACCTTCCAGGGTCGGGACATGCCCGAAACTGAAGTAATACCACTGAGAGGAGGAGAGGAGCCAGCGGTAAGGGCTAAGAGCGACGAGGGGGTCGAGGGATATGAGAGAGACTAGAGATACATGGGGAAGGAAATGGTAAAGGCTAAAAGAAGACCTTAAATAGTATTAGAGAAGTCCAAAAATCCAATAATGGACACAGTTTGTACATAAAATATAATAAAATTAAGATATAGGCAAAATCCCCTGAATCATATGTAATATTAGAAAAATTTTGATAGATATCTCGTTGTAGTTAGTTAAATTAAGAGAGTATGTGAAAGGACATATAACCTTACAACTAGATCATAATAGCAGGCCATTGTGTCCATGAATTCCAAGGATCTTGTGAGATCCTTTAATACTAATGGTAAGAAATTGGGGTATGTATAGGGATTACACAGAACCAAAAGATGAAAAATCCAATTTTTTCTATTAATGCAGTAGTCCATTTGAAATTATTGGGATTCTCGTCATTTTTAAAGGATTATGGAGGCAACGGGGAATCTGTTAGCCTCCATGGTGAGCTATTGAACTAGTTTTTTTCTAGGGTTTGGCTCATTAGATGGTTAGTGTCCCGAGTACCTATGCATGTCTAATAGCCTACTAGTAAATAGACATTTGATATATAAAATACTGATGGTAGAACTACAATATCCCAGCTATAAATCAATAATTCCTTTGGATACCCTATTTACTTTTGAGATACCTGTGAATCCCAGTTGGTTATCAATATTAGAAGAGAATGCAACAAACCAAGAGATATACCTAAGGTTTGTAAGAAATATAAATGATACAATATAATTAAGAAGTGTTTGGATTTTATAATATCACTCTATTATAAATGTTCCTCCAGAAGTGGTATCACTAATCTTCTTAGAGTTCCATTATTATTCCTCCTCATATATTCAAACATACCAATGTTTGGGTGTAAGTTCCCTATCATCCGACACAATCATGTCAAAACATTGTGAAACACACTAGAACACATATTCTCCATCATCAAATAGAAGAGGGATATTCCATCAAGACATATATTACCTTTTTATACACTGATAAGTCTACATAAATTTCACATATAAATAGAATTTCCTATCATGACTCTTATATGGGGATATGAACCCAAAAACGTTATTTCAATCACCTCCCGCTGGTAGTGTACATTCCAAAATATCTCTGAACTAGATCCACCATTGTCAAAATCACCAAATAATTCTTTATAAAACCTATTATTTAAACGAATCCCACCATAGTGCAACCTGTGTAGTGGAATTTATGAATTTACAAAACCACAAACATCACACCACACTAGTGGGTTTCATTGGTTTAAACAACTGAATTCTAAATCAGTCGCTTCATTGGAAATCAAGACCTCACTGATGATACGATTTAAACACAATGCATCTCCTTTCATCCACACTGATATTTCACTCATGAGAACCAATGCCTAACTATCGGAGAATCTATGCCATTTTGTTTCCTAGGGAAGAAAATATGTAATTCCCCATGACTTCCATTTTATATCTAGTAGTTACCAAGAATTACCCACACTAGATCCACCCAAAATCTCATCAACTCGTACTCATAATTTGGTTCCTATTATTTAAAATTCATTTCTATACATTGGTATTTTGGAAATATTGAAATCCAAAACCACATTTGGTTTCGTTCATCTATGTATGTGTTTGTCCCTTCCTATCTTATTACATTGCTAGTTATGTTTCTTAGAGGTTTTTAGGGGTCATTCGGGGTATTTCTACTAAAGGATAATGAATCCTGAGTGGATCAATAGGATGTTCACACAATGAAGGGTTTACATGATGTAAACAAGTGCTTCGAGGGTTATGTAGCTGGCCAATTTCATGACCACTATATGACTGTAGGGGAACCCAAGAAATATATTTACATTATATTAATAATTCTTGACATGATATTAGAGAATGGATGAGGCTACCTAAAATCTAGTTAAAGTATGAGTTTTTTGGGAAAAAAATGGATTTCACATCATAAATGGAATAAAAAATGTGAATGCAGTGATATGTGGGATATTTTATAACTTTGTTAGCTGATTATTTTCATTAGACCGCACATCACTATATCACTCATCTTATAGGGACCCACCATGTATTTAGATTATCTTTGATCCCATTTCCTACTACTTGAATTCAATGTGATATAGAGGTTATTCAGTGGAGATCCATGGTGATTTTCCCCATTTGTCCCCTCATTTCCCTTCTAATTTTATTTCATTCATCGTTGTGGTGGTGTTTTTGTTGGATTCATATGTGTGTGTGATAATAATTAATGGATATTTTGATGAAGTTATTTTTTATCCATTGTTTTTTCATATAATTATTTCTTTATAACATTTCATATTATTCCAATACTGCAAAATGAGTTGAAAAAACTTCATTGAGGAAGAGAATCCCTTATTTTAAAAAAATTTATCACGAAGGAAGGTTTTATATTTTGTTTATCTATGGGTATAGTTGTTCTATCCTGATTAAAGATAAATTAAAAATTTTGATTTTAATTTATGGAAATGTTGAATGATCTAAATGTTTTTACAAAATTGATATTTTCATTTTGTTATTTTTAATTGATGGGATTGTTACCCCACTAAAAATAATGGTTGTTGGGATCCTTTTTTACACTCAATCCATTGTTATAAGGTAACCTTGTTGAATGTTGTTGTGATATCACCTGAAATGAGAAATTGACAAAATAATTACTTATGTGTAATAAAATGATTTCCCCGTAATTATTTTTTTATATGATAATGATCCCTAAAATAATGGGATGTTAATAAAAAACTTTGAAAAATCTATAAAATATCAATTGATGTGCTGTGATGTGTGATCTTTCTTGTGGGGAAATGAAGATGTATGTAATACCCCTAGTTTTTTTGTATATAACCCTTAATTTTTTATTTTTATTTTTAATTCTTATGGGTGATGGATGGGAGAGTTGGGAGAAAATTGAATATGTTTTTGGGGGTAAAGGAGAGGTTCAAAATCTATGCATGATTTGTTCAAACCATGCAGAAATCCGAGGAGAAAATATACACACTAGTAGATTTTTGATAGAATCTTCAGCACGGTGTATGAACAATTTGGGATACACTATGAGGATGATGAGCAAGGATTTATTTATGGATGTAAGTAACACACAGTAAGTTCATGGTTTGTCTAATCATGATGTCTAACCATATGCAGATTCAAATCTAGATCCTTAAATATAGGATCTCACTATTTTTTGACAGAACTCATTTAATTTTTCTCTAATACACCCATAATTATATATTCTTCTCCATTGAAGGTAAGAAAAACTCTCCCAACTGTGTTGGAGTCAATCCAAATCCCTCTTCAATTTTCAAGATAGATTCTTGCGGTAAGTGACATTCCTCACTGTTCATGTCACATTATCTTAGAACGACATAGATTTATTACTCTTATCTTCTTGGTTTCTTATATATATAGATATTATAGGTATATCTATGAGTTTGGATGCCATATAAGTAGATATTTTGTCTTGATCATTCCACGATATGTGATTTAATGCAGTTCCATGAGGATTAGACCCATTTTTGTTGACCTTTCTTCATCGATTTTTGATTCTCATCCAAAAATTAATTTTAGGTGGAATTAATCATGAATCCACATAGTTGAATTTATTGTCATGATTTTAAAATTAATATGTTGTTTTGAATTTATTGTGATGTTTCTATTGAGAAATTGTAAAAAAAACCTCATTTGTGATGGTTTGGTAAATTGTGGAAATCTAAAAAATTAGGTGTTTTGAATAATGTGCTTTTGATCTTGGTTTTAAAATTTAGATTTTAAAATGGGGATTTTTTTTGGAATATTGGAACAAGGATTTCATTATTATATGTTCAATAAAAAGAAATGTTTTATTGAAATTAATTTTTTTTCTGAATTGGCATTCTCAGTGGTTTTCAATAAATGAATAGTTTTATTGAAGGGATTGAATTAATTGAACAGACATGGAATTGGAATTATATGATCTTGGATAATAGTGGGTGTTCATATGCATTGGAAACGGAAGGATAAGTGTGTAAAGAACAACCATAAAATGGTTGGGAGAGATATGGGTGTGAATTACCCCTATCAAAGTGGTCCACTAAGTGAAGGCTTAGTGGAATGATAAATGAACTTTTGTGAGTATTGGGAGTTTCATGTTACATGCATGGTTGGATGTGTTGTTAAGGGTAATGGGGTCGGTATGCCACAATATTAATAATAAATGGTTTTAAATATTTTCTTGATTATATTCCAATAAATGTGAGTTGATGGAAATTGGAATAAAATAACACTTATTCACATTTGGTATTATTAGTTTTGAGACTTATTTATATTTAGTAATAAATAGTTTTGGAAATTGTATTATATAATATGTTTTATGTAATATTTATAACTATTATATCCTAGTAGAGTGAGTATGAAAGTCATTACAGAAAGCCTACTATATTTTATACTCACACATGATTTGTTGCATTGGTGATTTTGCAGATGTTATCTTCTCGGCCATGGAAAAAATGTAATGTGTCACACATATTGTGCAAGAACATGTGATACATGGGATATTTGGGTATGTTGGATCATGGAGCTTGTAGAGCATGTATTAATGTGGTTGTGTTGACTCTTTAGTAATATTTCTACTATTTACATCAATATTTTCTTTTCTTCTGATGTAGAATACTTTGTTTTGGTTTTTGTTATAAAAGAAGTTGTTGACTTGCCTTTCTACGTTCATGCATCATATGATATTTGGTTGGTTGTGGATTTTGGTTAATGGTTTAATTTATTAAATGGGATATAATCTTGCACTTTTATTTGAATCCCTTCAGCATTTATTTCCATCCTTTGTCATCTTGGGGATTTTTCTTAAGGCCTAGTAATGATTCATTGTGTTATCAAGACCATGAGAATAAGTGGTTCATTAAAAATGGAATCATCTTTGTTTTTTATCTAATGATAAAGTAGACATTTTCTTTCTTGGTCTATGAGTTTAAATCCATTCTTTTCAATTCCTTGTGATTTGATATTATAATGGGGTTGGATTGTTGGGTCTCGAAATGGTGTATGTATCCTTTTTATGATAAACATCATTTTACTATGGATTTGGGTACATCAGTGTTTTAGAGACACATATAGTATTATATAAATATCATTATAATGGGTCTGTCCACGGAGATGATCCTAACATATATTAGAACAATTAATTCTTACAAGGATTGAATATTTCATATTGAACGTAATGAATTGTGTTTCGCACAAAAGTGCTGATTTTTTATAATGTATGAGATCATTTTTTAAATGAATGATTTTGAAAAGTGTATGATTGGTGTAATTTCAAATTTATTTGATTTTAAATAATAATTTTGCATGTTTCCAAAATGGTAGATTTTGTAAAATCAATGTTCTGATAGTTGGTGTGATATAATTTAAAATGATAAGGCACCAATTTCTAGAGAGTGAGAATTGCCGAGTCTGTAATTGTTTTTAGAAAATAGAACCTAGTATACATCCTAGAATCCAACTAGAAGAAGTTATTGAGAATTTGGTTTCACAAAGACCACATGTGAAGTAAGATCTAGTTCGAAGAATCATAAAATCATTTCAAGACATGGATATGGGGAACTAGAGCGATGAGAAAATGAACATGAATCATTCAATCCAGTTCGTGAAGTATAATCCACCCATATTATTAGGTGAATCATAACAGGAAAAGGCATATGTATCACTTAATAGGATGAATAATATCTTTGATTTCATTGGCACACCATCCGAGAAGAATGTCAAGATGTTTTATTTCATTTTTGTTGATCATGCACACTAGTGTTGGGATTAAGCAATACAAGAAAAACATGAAGAAGGAATTACCATAGAGGATTTAGTGGACTTTTTTAACAAAAACTGTTGTCTTCACATGTTCAGGATCCATTAAACATTGAATTTCTTTAGCTTGATGAAGTAAAATCTCTCTATCATGGAGTATGCATCTAAATTAATTCATTTAGTGTGTTTTTAACCAGAAGATTCAGGGAGTGTGAGCTTGAACACACACATAATTGAATCAAGGACCTGGTAAAAGATTTGATCTAAGATTGTGGTGCTATGTATTATAGATTATACAAATATAGTGAACATAGAGAGAGTGGATGAGAACAATATCTCAGGATTTGTGGGGGGGGGGGGGTGAGCTATGATGATACCTACAAGAAAAGGTAGAACCATAAATGTTGGGAGCAAGAGAAAGAGGGAAACCAATTTCCAAGATGGGGGTGGGACGCAGAATTAGACATCTAGATTAGTGAACCTTCGTCCATTACCCAAAAACAAACCAGGCTATTTCCAATGTGGCTCTATTTACCACATGAAATGACAGTATACAAGATAACATTGATATTACCATTACTAAAAAATAATGGGTCATCTTAAGCTCTACTTACATAGTGCTCCATGATCTGGTGCTCAAGACACTTCTCAAGTGTTTCAAGAATTATTTCATTCGATAGGGAGAGGATAGAAGGATTAGTCACATCAGAAGGGTAGATATAGTCATGGTGATTATAGGAACACCATGACTCCTCCTCAAGTTAAATCATTGAAACAAAATACGGAGAAGTGTGTAACTTTGAATAAATTGTATGGATATGAGGAGACAATTGTAGATGATAAGTATGTACTATCTATATTGAGATATATGATAATTTTTAATTCTATTCTTTTGAATGTGATATATGATACTAGGGTATTGAAGTACTTTGATTCTTATCATTCATTTGATTTTATATATTTATATGTTGTGATGATTACCTCTTTTTCAAAACATAAAAGACCTCTCTAGGACAGATAATTTAGATCATTCATATATAAAAAATGTTCTATAATCATTGATAGAGCATAGTTAATGTGTTACTTCGCGATGATGGAGATGAATTTCATTGATATTATCCTAGGTATTGATTGATTAACAAAATTAAAGGCTCACATAGACTGTTATAGAAGAAAATTTACTTTCACAACTAAGGATGGTTTCAATCATCTCTTTAGAGGAGAGATGGTTGTAATGAAAGGTGAAATGATATTTTTGACACCCGTAGTGGGAATGATCTCACGTCAATAGGCATTATTGACTATAGAATAAAAGGAATAGATCGATGTTAGCAATTTTATAGATGTTATGGATCAGTTTCTAGAGTTCTTTCCCAAAAAATTATCAAGGAGTCCACCTATAAGTACTGTGGTGTCTATTATTGATCTCCTCCAGAGGATAAGTTATAATTCCTTTCTGTCATATAAAATGGAAAAAATATAAATAAGGTAATTGATCTTATAGTTAGAGGAGCAGTAAAGCAGTGGATTCATTTAGCCATGTATTTCTTGAGGGGGAGAACCATACATGTTTATAGATAAAGAAGATGGAACTCTTTGAATTTTATTATCGTAAGCTTATCCATGTTATGATAAGGAATAGATACCTACATCCACACATTTTTGTTGCATTTGAACAATTGAGGTCATCTAAATGGTTCTCTAAAATTTACTTGAGATTAGGATAATACCTATTGTGCATTTGGAAATAATATATTCCAAAGGTAGAATTTTGAAAAATATGTGGCCACTATGAATATATAGTCATGATTTTTGGTCAAATGAATTCAGTGTCACTTTTATATAATTGATGAATCAAATGTTTTAGAGATATTTTATTCTTTTGTTTTAGTGATTGTTGATGGAATATTGGTGTATTACAGGACAAAGGATGATAATGATAAACACATTAAAATAGTGCTGGAAACCTTGAGATATCATCGGTTTTATTCAAAATTTTCAAATTTTGTTTCTTAGATATAAGAGGTTCACTTTCTTGGAACATTAATTTTTGAAAAGGTTTTTTGTTTGATCTAGAAAAGTTATAATTTATTATATATTATAATCCTCAAATGAATGTCATTGAGATATGAAGTTTCATTTGGTATAGCTGGTTATCACTGACTCTTTCTCCTGGAATTCTCTTGAATATTGTAACCAATGATAGCTATTAAAAATATGAACACTCCATTTACTTTGAATTTGGAATTCTTGAAGTCTTTTGAAGAGCTGAAATTTTTACTTACATCATCACCTATCTGGATTTTCTAGACTAAGGACATGGGTATGTTGTGTAATGTGATGCTTCATGATATATGTTGGGAAATTTTCTCATGAAAAGAGAACATGAGGTTTTTTAGGGTTGATAGTAGTTGAGAGTTCAGGAGTAGAAGTATACAACCCATGAATTGGAGTTAGTTATAGTCATTAATGACATGAATACATGTCACCATTAAATCATTGGGAATAAATTTACTATGTTTATAGATCATAAGAGATTGAAATATATTATATCAAAACACAATATGAATGTGTGGAAAATTTGATAGATGGAGTATCATTAGATGTTTGACTTCTAATTAATGAATACACCAGGAAAAAGAAATACAATGCAAGATGAATTATGCAGAAATTCATATGTTCAGTTGGAAAAAGAATCTTTAGAAGAGTGGTAGTTGATGTCAGTCTTAACCGATATGAATGTTGAATGTGAAGAACATGGAAATGTTGCGGTTTTAATTTATATTTCTATGGTTCATAATTTGGATAATATGGTAAAGGAGGGATAAAAATAAGTTATATAATGAATTTTTATGAGTTAAAAACATAATTATGGGGAGAAAATTGATGGTTGTAAACTTGAGTAGAGTTTAGTTTTGTGGTTCCTAAATTGAATGGTTGTACTTATTTTTTTTAGGAACAAAATATTTATTCCTACCACCATTGAATATGTGATGTACATCTTGGAATATAAAAGATGGATAAGGTGTAGAAGGCATAGTTCGTGTGGGTAGGTATGAAATAGAAAGTGGTTTAATTAGTTTCAATGTGCATAACTTGTGTGCATGTTAAGGTATAACATCAAATACTATTAATTTTATTGTAGTCATTTCCAATTGTAGTGTGTAAATGGGAGAAAATAGTGATGGATTTTTTTATAGGTATTCTAATAATGGTTCAGAAACACGATCCCATATGAGTTATAGTGGATCGGCTAAAAACGTTAGATCATTTCATCCTTATCCATGAAAATCATAGAGTATAGGTTATGTCCAAATCTATAATTATGAAGTGGTAAAAATAAATGGCATAAAATCTTCAAAAGTTCATATAGAGATCTTTGTTTCACCTTTCATTTCTATAAATCCTTATAGAAATCCCTTGGTACATATATGTCTGTGAGTATGACGTAGCATCCTTAAAAAGATATTAAATTCAAAAGGATGATTCATACTTTGAAATACGTGTTGTGGGATTTTTTAAAGGATTTTGGTGGCTCCTATGAAGTGCACATTCCAATAGTGGAATTCATATATATTTACATCTATCAGGCCTCAATACATTATGCTCTATTTGAATCATTTAATGGGTGTCCTTTTCATTATCCTTTGTGTTGGGTGGAAATATGTGATACTTCACTAGTCATTCCAAAACATGTCTATGGAAATAATGGAAAATAATTAGTTTATCATAAAAATTATTGAGATGGATTAATGGCATAAAAAATCATAGGCAGATCATCACCGATGGCTATTTTCATTCACAAAGAGTGATAATGTGTTCTTGAAGATATGTCCAAGGCTTGGACATCGTTGTTTTTGGAAGGAGGGCAATTTATCTCCTAGATATATAGGTCTTTTTTAGATACTAGAATGTGTTAGAGAGTTGTAATATCTATTGGAGTTTCCACAATGGGATAGTTTAGTACATAATCTGTTCCACATATCTTAGTTGAAAAAAGTATTAGCCAAATCCTGATCATGGGAACTAATGGGATCCTGTTGTCGTAGATCCATATACTTCCTTGGTATATATCATGGTGAAGATTAGGGAATTGAAATAGAATGTATTTTGTTGAAAAATAATCAATCTAGTGTGGTTTTTATGGTAACATGGACATATTCAAGAAAAGTCTTGAGAGCATGAGAAGAAAATGAAAGAGAAATAACAGAATTTGTTTTAGGGTAATAATGGTTTTCTACTTTTTGTGGACAGAAAGACAAATGTTGGGTAGAATATAATATCCCTTCTTTCTGGAATTAATCACTTACATTGTGATTATTTATGGTTTTATGTTTTGGTTGATGGTTGGGAGATTTGGGGGAAAAATGAATATGTTTTTTTTTGTGCTAAAGGACAAATGTACGATCTATTCACGGTTTATCCAAACAATGTGGAAATCCCATGAGAAATCATGCACGATAACATATTTTGGATAGAATGTTTGTAATAGTGTACCAATGTTTAGGGAGGTTGTGTGAGGAGGTC
The DNA here is from genome assembly GCA_963277665.1 of Viscum album. NCBI lineage: Eukaryota > Viridiplantae > Streptophyta > Magnoliopsida > Santalales > Viscaceae > Viscum > Viscum album. The sequence goes on along the minus strand of OY728155.1, from coordinate 1,430,113,841 downwards.
CTATAGGGATTTCCTTAAGGAAGTCTCTAACACATGGTTAGTGCATTGTTTGTCTAACCATGCGGTCAAATAGTGTGAAGAGTTGAATCTAAATCCTAAAAAATAGGATATCAGAAATTTTTTAACATAACTCCTTCATTTTTCTCATATTTACCACTAATTTTTGATTCCCCTGCATTGAAGGTAGGAGAACCTGTCCAAAATTATTTTTTGTCCATCCAGTTCCCTCTATTGGTGTTTTCAAGCCCGATTGTTGCGGTTGGTGATGTTCTTCATTATTGTTGTCTAGTTATCTTAGATCTTCATAGTTATACATCTACACTCAACTTGGTTTATTAGATATACAACTATTATGGATATATATAAGAATGTGTATTCCAATAAATTTTTATATTTTTTCTTGATCATTATTGGTGAAGAGATCAAAGTTGGTTCTCTAAAGAATCGACCGGATTTTCGTGGGCGTTCTTCCATTGTTTTTAGTTTTCATCAAAAACATTAAGGTAGGTGTCTTCACTCGTGACTCCATGTACTATAAATTCTTTGTTTATTTCAAATATTAAATTTTGTTTTTAATTTATTGTGATTAGGCTATTGAACAATTTTTAGAAACCCACTTTTTTGATGTTTTAGTAAATGGTGGAAATTTTGAAAATTTGGTGTTTTGAATAACGTGCTTTTGAAATAGTTTTTAAAATAGTGATTTTAAAATTTGGATTTTGTGGAAAAGTGGAACATATATTTTATGAGTATATTTTTGTCAATAAAATTAATGTTTTTTTGAATTTAAGTAGTTTTTTAAAAATATTCTTTCTTAATGATTTCGTATTAAATAATAGTTTTATTGAAATGGTTTGAATTGATTTAACACACATGGATTTGAAATTGGATGAGCATGGGAAATGTTCTGTGATCATATTTATTAGAGATGTATGGATAAGGGATTTAAATACCATTATCAAATGTTTTGGATGAATATGGGTCTGATGTACCCCCTTCCAAGAGGTCCCCTATATGAGGGCTAAGTGGAAGGATAACTCAACGCTCATGAGTATAAGGAGTTTGAAGCTTCATGCATTGTTGGGTGTGTTGATAAAGTGGAATGTAATGGGTATAACAATTCATTAATGTGAAATGGTTTGAATTATTTATCTAATTATTTTCCTTGAAATTTCACTTTCTAGAATTTGATTGAAAATAAAACATTTTTAAATTTGATTTTAATGTTTTGGAGATTATCTATATTTTGTTATAAATCACTTTGTGAAATTATTTTATATATGATGTATTATATAATGTTACTAAATCTTCTATAATAGTCTCATGAGGTGGGAAGTCATTGGGGAAAGCATAAGGAGTTTTATACTCAATCCTACTTTAGAAATTTGGTGATTTTGTAGATGCTCTCTTATGGGACATGGGAAAAGGTAATGTGTCACACGTATTTTTCACCACCTCATGAAACATGGATTTTTCTGTGATGTTGGATCATGGTGTTTGTTGAATATTTATTCTTTTTTTTATCATGGAGAATTTTTTTTAATTTCACTATTTACTTTAATATTTCCTTTGGTTTCCACTGTAGCATACATTGGTTTGGACATGATTATAAAATGAATTGATTTGTCTATCTTATTTCATTTATAATATGGTTCTTGGTTGGTTATGGTTTGTTTATTATTTCAAAAAGAATAAATCTTCCCCCACTTGTATTTGAATCCATTCAGCATTTATTTACACCGTTTCACATTTTGGAGATGTATCTTAAGGAATAGTAAAAGTTCATTGTGTTCGTAAGACAATAAGAATAAATGGATCATTACTATATATATTTATCCTGATGTAATATTACTATGTTTATGGGGCCTATGGTGATTATGGGTGATATGTGGTAATGAATTTTTGGAATTGAGATGATGGTTTGATAGGATATTCTTTTAAAGTGGTTAAGTGAAAATTTCTTTGGTCATTATTTTGGGGTGGTAGGGTTATGGATTATTTTTATGCTCTTTTATAGAGTGAGGAAGTGGTTGCTTTAGATATTCATTTTTTGGTAGTAAGGGGATGGTTCAATGAGCATCATGATCTACATGTGATGTGTGGTTGTGTTGTTCAAGATACCTAGAATGTGATGGGATAATAGTCTGATAAATAACATGGGTTGGTTTTGTTATTTGGGATGGAAATGAGATTTAAATAAATGAATGATGGGTGGTGTGATTAAATGTGGTTAATGAGTAATAATGATAATAATGATAAGGATATTTGTATTTTATGGAATGTGAAATAAGACTTGTGGGTTGTGTGGTGTTATGAATTTTAAGGTGTTACTGAAAGTGGGGATGTTTCTAGTTAATTAGTGTTTTATTTTGAATGTATATTTTATTTTTCCATGTGTAAATATGTATATATTCGTATGTTACATATTAGTTTCTATAAGAAAACTAATCTATTTGAGCATTATATACTAACACCCATATATTATCATGGGAGTGCTCTTTTCTACATGTCGATGAGGATCTATAGATGGATAACTGATCGTTATAACTCCCTTTTACATGTGAGTATATATACACGTGATTTGATTGTCAAGTTTCTATATTTTCACTAGGTGATGGTAAATTTTTCTTCGAGCATGATGTGATATGACCATATTTCAGGGTGGTGACCCAGGGGTTTTGGGTTAAATGTGATGACCTAGGGTTTTTTGGGCGAGTTGTTATATAATCATGGTATGGGGTAGAATATTGTATACTTCATTCATGGTAGGAGGAATGGACAAGGTTGTTGTGTATTATGCTCATTATACACTTCTAATCTGTTAATGGATGTGGTTGTGATGTTATTCCATAGATGATTTGAGGGGAGATGTGATTTGACCATGCCAGTGGGGAGATGACCTAGGGGTCTACCGGAGTGATGTGATATAACCATTAATTTGGGGATGCGTTATATGTTATGAGGAAAAGATGATACTTATAGGATTTATGAAGTGGGGGTGTGAGAGTGTTAAAATAGTTTTAATGTTGTGAGTGGTTACCCTTTATCAATATGCTTCTTATTATGGGATTATACATTCCAATAATAATCTTTTTTACTATTCCATTATGATGTTTATATGGATATTTCACATTTTTAGGAGCGATTGGTTCAATTGTTTTCTCATGGGGGAATTATTATACTTATTTCACAAGAGGGTGATATACCTTTTTCCTTGTGGTGTTTACATGTATGGTAACTCTACATATAGAATCTTATTTTTAGGATTGCATAAGATCTATGCATACAGTAATGGACTTTACTAGATCACTAATTGTTGTAGTTTTTTTTCAATATTTGTTCTTTACTTTTGGGTATTTAGATTAGAGTCTTGTATCTATATCATGTTTTACTTATAAATTCATTGTTTGATGTTTATGGTTTCAATCTTTTTCATGTATTTATTTGAGGATTCATCATTTTGTCCTATGACACTATATTAATATAGAGGATAATGATTCCCATTTTATGAGATTTTTAAAACTATATACTAGTTTACAACTTGAACCCAACTATTGGTGGTACATGTGACTAATTATATCTCTACCTTCCTTGTGTTATCAATGGTGGATGAGTGTTAGGATAAAGATTAATTAGAGGATAATAGTTGAGAGATACAATAGAGTTTGGTGTAAGGCACAATGAAGATTGAATGGGTTGGTATAAAAATAGTTCCATTTGCCCTTAGTGCATGACATAATACAAAGAGGCTGGATAAGAAACATGATTTTATGGCCCAAAATATCTAGTGCATGTAATTTAAAATTATTGGTTGGAAAAGAGTGGTGAATTTATTTGTAGGGTACAGACCGTGGAGAGGAATACACACCAAGATGAATTGAATGCCTATTTGAATTTGGTTATTTTGGGAATAAATAAAAAACAATATATATAATATTTATCTTAATAAAATTATTCAATATCAGGATTAGGAAAATTTTTCTTCAATTTTTAGTTATGGATCCTATACATTATTCATGTGTCATTCGAGAATAAGAGTTTTAGAAGTATTATATTGTTCATCAATGAAGGTTTGATCATATTTTGGAGGATTTTCAGTGGAATATGATGTCACACACTTTCCAGTATCATCTTTTAGATAACTAAGAAGGCTTTGTTATTGATGTGGATATATAGAGATCCTAATAAGAGAATGAGATAAAATTCATTTTGACAGGATGGTGTACTTGTTCCCTTTATTAGGCAGTTAGATAATGTGATCTGTGAATAAGTTCTGGAAACTCTATCTAGGTATGCAGATAGAGGCAGGTGTTTTGTGTTTGACTTTTATAAAATTTTATGGGTTGAGCTTCCTTCATGGACTATGAATGATGCAAGATATTAATATTATTTGAAATTATTGAGTATTTTAGTATAAAAGGTTGAAATCAAGTTTAAGGAAATTAAATGTTATCCCCATATGTTTTTCCAGTTGAGGATCCTTGTGTGAGATGTCTGAAGATAATTATTCATCCTTATATATTGAAAGATGTTACACTTTCACATTGTTGACATATATGAAAGTTTGAAATAATTTAGAGGTGATTAATATTATTGAATGTAATGTATTGTTTCCACCATGGGAGGTCTATTAGTGAAAAGTATCAATTTAAGGACCATTGCGGTTTTTAACCGTGGGTAGTCAACCTCACAAGCTTTCAATATAAACTTCAAGGGCCATTTGTTTCCATTATTTTCATGGGGATATTAGTATAGTGTAATTTTTCGGTGGGAATTGTGTCCATAACTTGAACTATTTCTCAGTGGTTCTTCATGAACTATTTGGGGGAGTTGGGAATGATCAGGGAAAGCCTTAGTAGAAGTTTCTAATGATAATGTTTTAGTAATAGGGGAGTAGGATTATTATATTTCAACAGAGGATGGAGTAGGTATATGACAACCTGATGATTTTACTCATGGTCCAGGATCCCAAATTAATTATGGTTAGGAATTTGGTGATCCTCATTATTGTAGAGGTGGTGTGTGTGGTTAGTTGCATGAAATGGATGTATAAGTCATATAGTGACCAAAAATCATTCATGGAATAATCTTTTTCTCCACCCATTATTGTGCATTATTTAATTATTGATATTCAAACTCTTTTAATTCAAACATTGCATACCATTCTCTTGGAATAAACATTATGTGTATTTCAATGATCCTGTTATTGAATATGTAAGTCGAAGGCCACACCAATTTTTTTTGAGGTGTTCATTTGGTTCACATTAATTATGGGTACCATTAGAACTATGGATATCATATTATACTATACATACATCTATATAATTAAATCATAGGAAATTATTGTTATTATTGTAACGCCCCGACCCCAGCTACCCAGAGTCGGTGCATTACTTCATACCATTATCATGATCAGAAAAGATCAAGTCTCGAAAGACCGATTAGTTTAGTAGCCTTGGAAACACTAGATACATTCATAAGTCCTACATTACATCATAAAGTGAAAAACTAATAACAAAGTATTCATAGTCCACACTCATATCCTCTTCTGACTATCCCTGCAGGTCATTCATAAAATACTTCTTCACATCCTGGAAAATATTAAAACATTGAAAGGGGTGAGCTCAGATGCTCAGTAAGGATAACAATATTGTGGAAGCTTTCAAAAATAAACATAAAAATTTAAGGCAATCTATAACTAAAACAAAAGCCTTTTAAACTTGAACATCAACATAATATGGCAAAAGTAAAATGAGATAATTCCATTCACTTCATCACATTGATATTCTACTGGTCGAATAATCACATGAAATAACAATAACCACTTTCATAATGATGGAATGCATAATGTCAGACTATCATAACCACGTAGCCAAGGCCTCGTGCCAAGACCACAAATAAGATTTTGTCAAGGCCTCATGCCAAGACACTAGTTTGTCTCATGAGACCTGCCGATGCATCGAGGAGCTATAGCGGGCTCCACCCGTCACTTATTAAGACCAATACATTCCTCATATGAATAGGTTTAAACATATCATAAACCATAACATAATCGTATCACATAAAACATGCATAAAGGAAACATAACATTTCCACATTTCAATCATAATATATCAATACAACACATTGATATAATAAAAACGCTTTCAAAACCATTTTCAATACCAAGATAAAAGAAAATTAAAACTTTGTATTTATTTTTCATTAAAAAAAGTGATGGCTTGTAGAGGGAGCCGAAACTCAAATAATAGTCACAGCGGCAGAGAAGTCGTTGTCACCACATCAGTATGGAAAGAAAAACATTCCCTTTTGTCGTTTAGCAAAATGCTTCGTCTAAAAATATTCATTTTTGAATAAACTTAAAAGTCAAAGGATTTTATACCCCGTATAAAAGAAAGTGGTGTATAAAACCAAATATGCCTCAATGAAAGGGGATTGAGACGAAGTCCTTAAAAAGATAATTTTTTTAAATAAAGTACATCTATAATGTGTATTCACTATAAGTACACATAAATAATGTAAAAATACAAGATAGGACATAATAATATCATGACATAATTTTAAAGTAGGAGATTAACCCAAAGAATGGAAGTTGGGTTAAAAAGTTCCCTTACCTTGCGTCTTGTCCTGACTCGACCGTTCTTTAACCTCCTGAATAATAAACTAGAGTTAATTTATATTTACTTAAGAACCTATTTCATGTTAATTATTCCATTTATATCACTTATTACCATGTTATGAACATTATTTAATTATTTAAGTTAATAACGGTCGTTTTGTCGATCTTTGGTACTTGAGTCAAAAATAAACTTCTTATAATTACAAGTTGTTCATGTGGTGAAATATCCATTATATCCAGAATTATATTCATTATGTAGATATCATATATATCATATATATACAGTATATAAATTCATTCATAATGTCACGTAACATTTAGAGGTAAGAAATGAAATGCACCGTTCATGGAGACGGTAAGCCGTACGTACACATGAACGCCACTTTCATTTCTATTTCGTATTTAATGGAATGAAATCATAATGATATAAATTTATAATACAATTAAAGTATAATATAGTGTATAATACCATTTAATCCATCCTTTATACATCCCACATATGGCATTAACGATTCAAATCACTTTGAGGGGGCGGTAGTCCGCACTTCCTAAAATGAAATTATCGCATTTTACCAATAATGGAAATCATAAAGTATGAAATAAATGAGAAATACAGAAGCTTAAGTAAAAAATAAACATATTTTATATCATATATAAATATAGTGACATCTTAATGGCCACCTTTGAAGGTGTTATATGAGTGTTGAACAATCATCGTTTCGTGAGGCAGAAATTCTCCATCCACAGAAACCGTATGTTCTTTAACCATTAGATGTAGGTGTTTGTAAGTGTAGCTCGAATAATTCTTATAACAACATCCTAGTATATTGAGGATAATGTTGTTGTAACAAAAGAAATGAATAAAAATAGTTAAGGGGTTGGAGAAGAAAAATAAAACAAAGCAACATTAGAGAAGACATTACCTCAAAATCGGGTAACTCTTTTTGATTTGAGCCAAAGGCTTCCTTGGGAAGAGTTATGCCCAAAGTGAGGCTTCTAGGAGTAAGAGGGGGAAGTTTGGAGAGTATTTGGGCAGAGGATGGCCGATCCAAATGGCTTGAATGTGTAAATGAGGGGGGAGAGGTGGGGGCCTTTTATAAGTGGAGAGGAGGGGCTCTTTTGGAAAGATTGAAATGTTACATTATTACACAATGCTTATAGGATTCTAAAGGTCCCACACTTATATAATTCGTGGCTAAGGTGATAAGGTTTCGAAGGATCCTCATCCAATAGGCTTTGGACAAGTGTAAGCCTTGGATTTGGCATTATCTTCCCATTTTATTTAAATCGTTAAATAATGAGGTCATCACTGCATCATAATGATGTCATAAATAATTTAATTTATTTAATGTCTAAAAATTATAAAAAAACTACTAAGATGTAGGAAATCCTTTTATCTTTCTAATGAATAGTTATAATCAAAATTTGGACTTGTGTATCCCCACTTAAAAACTGTTTTAGTAAAACAACTCATGTTTGTGTCAATTTAATTTTAACATTAAATAAATATATATTATTGTCATTTTCCAACTAAAGTGGCTCCATGGGGTCCCCAAATTGACCCATGGGTTTTCTTGTTCAGACATGACTCATCCAGTAGGAGTAGGACAAGTGTCATGCTCATCTCATATTATTAAAACATTATTTGTACCTTAAACTACACTAATTACCTTTAATCGCGATTAAGAACTTAAAAGTTACTATTCACCAAAAATTATTTTAATCCCATTGAACCAAATTTTATTTCTTAATGACAACCATGTATGTCGGATTTTTTAAAATAAAATCACAGAAGTGGTAATATTTCATTTAAACGAAAAATCAGTTATTTAACTACCACTTAGTGGTTTCACTAGTCATCAAAAATTGAAGTTTTTCAGAACAAAGCCAAAATTTCACCCTAAGCTATAATTGATATTCCGAATTCAAAAATGATGTCTATTTTACAAAATTACAAACATATAAGTTGAATTAATTAATTTTATAATTAATTCCCGTTGTCACAATAAATAGCGTGTTTTTAAGAAACAATTTATATCAAAAGATTTGGAATTGTTTATGTCCAATTTCAATGTTAAATTAATTCTAATGACCACCATTGGATAAAATGGTAAAAATATATTCTAATTATACATTAAAACCACTAAATAGTATAATTTATCACAATAAATTATTTTGATTAAAAAAGTTGTTTTACGTATTTTTCACTATTCATACAAAAAATTGGAAGTTCTCAGAAAGTTACAAAAAATTCATCTTAGGATAATTTCGATATTACGAATTCAAAAATGAAGTCCATTTTGAAATATAAAAATTCTATAATTTTAAAAAGTGGTTATTAATATTCATAACAGCTACTTTGATTAGTCGCGGTGTTTTAGAACTCGAAGTTGCGTACAATGCAAGCTATTGCATTATTGAATGAGAAGCGTATCGTGGAAGCTCGGGGCGTCACATTCTCCCCTCCTTCAATAAATTGTGTCCTCGCAATTTGAAATTTTTCTTTGAAAATAAAAGGTTGAAAAGAGAAAATACCTTTGAGGAAAACCCACATCGGAAATAAGGTTAATAAATATATAACATTAAAAGAAAGCAAGATAAGTACAAAGGTCACCCAATATAGCCCATTCTAGGATTCTATGAAAATATGGATATAGAGGAGAAACAAACCATCAAGGTCTGATGGAGAGTTATAGAAAATAGGATTAGGAGAAATTTTAACTACAAGAAAATCACAAACTTGTGATTGGTTAAACGGTCATTGAATCCCCAGTTGGAAAAGTTAACCGAAAACATTTTTGTTTTATGTTACCTTTTATAATGTTGAGGAATTTATTTAGGAGATTTACTAAGAACGTAAGGGAATATACATACTTGTTATGTATACTTTCATTCGTTAATAAATTTTTACCACAAACCCAACTTTTACTCCAAATGGTAACGGAACTCAAAAATATTCTATTTATCATAATTGTATTAGCTTCCAAATGTTAACACATATCATTTAGATTAGTAAAACTATTTTGTAATAACCAGGGACTTCCTGTAGGCTAGTGGTAGGAAATAAAGGCTTGTCGTACTATGGTTGTGGGTTCGATTCCTACAGCTTTGTCCGACGCGGCGGGTTATTCCCCACCCTGCAGGTTGTCCTTTTCCTAAAATTATAGTATCATAATATTTCAAAAATAATCTTCATAAATTTTTTAACCTTAAACAATACTATCCAAAGATCAACTTAATCCACTCCAACCATTATAGTTATCCAAAATACCTCTGTCCAGACTTTCTCTAAAAGGTCTCTTAATTCTAAAATCAATTTATCAGATTCCCCAAACAAAGTAAAGTTTCTCTTATTGTCACAAACTAAAAATATAATTACCTTCATCATATTAAAACCTTACTGAAATCAACAAGAACTGCAGTACAATCCTTATATATATATCACATTATTCTAATAACCAGAATATAATCCTTGAGTCCAAAAGCACCAATACATTAATTATTCCGCTTCAACTGTAGTCACAGCATAAGATTGTCCTTGATCCCTTGGACTTTTCTGAGGTAAGTTTCCCTGATGCTTAGGACATTCATTTGCATAATGACCCATTTCTCTACAATTATAGCACTCAACATTGATATCCTCTTTCTTTCCCTTGCAATCACGAGCCTGGTGACCCTTTTCTCCACATTTATAACAAACTCCCATTCCTTTTAGACAAGTACCAGGGTGATTCTTCCCACAATTATCACATAATGTAAAATCCTTCTTTCCCTCTTTCCCTTTATCTGTCTCTTGTTCCACCATTCTCTTCTTCTCTTGCTTTACTTTGTTGGCATAAGACTTAGAGAATTCCTTTTCTGTCTTGATAGCACACGAGACATTATCTTCGTATGATGAGAAGGATTGTGATACTAGAGATCGATTGAGAAATGGTTTTAACCCATAAAAGAAACGATCAATCTCACTCCTTGGGTTACGTATATAATCGGAAGCATGCCTCGCTAACCTTGTAAAGTTAGCCTCATGCTTTGCGACATTCTCATCCTCCTTCTGCCTCAGACTCAGAAATTGCCTTTCCATATCTGCTCGATGGTCACGAGGAAAGTATTTTTCTAAGAAAAGCTCTTTGAACTCCCTCTATTCCGTATTTGATACTGTATCATCTTCCTTCATGTTTTGAATCAATGACTACCATTGATCAGCATCTCCAGTGAGGCGGTAAACTGCCATGATAACTTTTTCCCTTTCACTGCTCCCCAAAGCCTGAAATATTTTCTCTAGGGAATTTATCCATTGCTCGGCTACTAAGGGATTTGTACTCCCATTGAATGTTGGTGGTTTTTGCCTCATGAATAAATTTAACATTGATCCTCCACGTTGTGGATCAGGGTGCTCCATACGGGTAAGGTTATTATTCATAACCTGAGTAAGTTGTCCCAGTATGGTGATTAGCTGATCGGCACCAGTTGCATCACCAGCCCCACTATAATTATCTTGAGCAGGAGGGCAATCCCTACATGGAGTGCGTGCATTGATACGGTTTCCATTTCTTCCACTAGGCACCATTTCTAAACAATTTCATAAACTAGATCAGTTTATGAATCAAAATACATAATCTCATACTTATAAAACACTTAACATAAATTGAACTATTTATGGATATAATCCATAATCATAAAAATGTTTTCTTTGAGGAATTATATACTCATAAACCCTTCATAATTATTTGTAAAGAAAATGAGAGTTATCCTAAGCATATCCCCCGGGAGTGTCGTAACCAAGAGTGTAGCAAGGCTCGTTGTTGTGCACCAGTTCCCGTTAGAGTCTAGCTCAAAGCGGTGTTTTCGGGTTTTACCCCTAGGTACATCTGTGCTAGAGCCGCCTCTACTTGCTCGTATCCAGACAGGGATGTATTGCTTGGAAAACTCACAAAATCTCTACAATAGTAAAATTCTAGGAAGTTCTTCTATACTAATCCTCAAAGTCTATCTTTGGGCTATGTGCTCTAATCAGAGTTTATCTAAATCTAGCTTCCAAGGTTAGTACTAAACTGCCTCTGATACCAACTGTAACGCCCAGACCCCAGCTACCCAGAGTCGGTTCATTACTTCGTAACATTGGCATGATCACAAAAGATAAAGTCTCGAAAGACTGATTAGTTTAGTAGCCTTGGAAACACTAGATATATTCATAAGTCTTACATTACATCATAAAGTGAAAAACTAATAACAAAGTATTCATAGTCCACACTCATATCCTCTCTTGACTATCCCTACAGGTCATTCATAAAATACTTCTTCACATCCTGGAAAATATTAAAACATTGAAAGGGGTGAGCTCAGATGCTCAGTAAGGATAATAATATTGCGGAAGCTTTCATAAATAAACATAAAAATTTAAGGCAATGTATAACTAAAACAAAAGCCTTTTAAACATGAACATCAACATAATATGGCAAAAGTAAACTGAGATAATTCCATTCACTTCTTCACATGGATATTCTACTGGTCGAATAATCACATGAAATAACAATAACCACTTTCATAATGATGGAATGCATAATGCCAGACTATCATAACCACGTAGCCAAGGCCTCGTGCCAAGACAACAAATAAGATTTTGTCAAGGCCTCGTGCCAAGACACTAGTTTGTCTCATGAGACCTGCCGATGCATCAAGGAGCTATAGCGGGCTCCACCCGTCACTTATTAAGTCCAATGCATTCCTCATATGAATAGGTTTAAACATATCATAAACCCTAACATAATCGTATCACATAAAACATGCATAAAGGAAACATAACATTTCCACATTTCAATCATAAGATATCAATACAACACATTGATATAATAAAAACGCTTTCAAAACCATTTTCAATACCAAAATAAAAGAAAATTAAAAAATTGTATTTATTTTTCATTAAAAAAAAGTGATGGCTTGTAGAGGAAGCCGAAACTCAAATAATAGTCATGGCAGCAGAGAAGTCGTTGTCGCCGCATAAGTACGGAAAGAAAAACATTACCTTTTATCGTTTAGCAAAACGCTTCGTATAAAAAGATTCCTTTTTGAATAAACATAAAAGTCAAAGGGGTTTATACACCGTATAAAAGAAAGTGGTGTATAAAACCAAATATGCCTCAATGAAAGGGGATTGAGACGAAGTCCTTAAAAAGATCATTTTTTGAAATAAAGTACATCTATAATGTGTATTCACTATAGGTACACATAAATAATGTAAAAATACAAGATAGGACATAATAATATCATGACATAATTTGAAAGTAGGAGATTAACCCAAAGAATGGAAGTTGGGTTAAAAAGTTCCCTTACCTTGCGTCTTATCCTGACTCGACCGTTATTTAACCTCCTGAATAATAAAATAGAGTTAATTAATATTTACTTAAGAACCTATTTCATGTTCATTATTCCATTTATATCACTTATTACCATGTTATGAACATTATTTAATTATTTAAGATAATAACGGTCGTTTTGTCGATCTTTGGTACTTGAGTCAAAAATAAACTTCATATAATTACAAGTTGTTCATGTGGTGAAATATCCATTATATCCAGAATTATATTCATTATGTAGATATCATATATATCATTTATATACAGTATATACATTCATTCATAATGTCACGTAACATTTAGAGGTATGAAATGAAATGCACCGTTCATGGAGACGGTAAGACGTACGTACGCATGAACGCTACTTTCATTTATATTTCGTATTTAATGGAATGAAATCATAATGATATAAATTTTTAATATAATTACAGTATAATATAGTGTATAATACCATTTAATCCATCCTTTATACATCCCACATATGGCATTAACGATTCAAATCACTTTGAGGGGGCGGTAGTCCACACTTCCTAAAATGAAATTATCGCATTTTACCCATAATGGAAATCATAAAGTATGCCATAAATGAGAAATACAGAAGCTCAATTAAAACATAAACATATTTTATATCATATATAAATATAGTGAAATCTTAATGGCCACCTTTGAAGGTGTTATATGAGTGTTGAACAATCATCGTTTCGTGAGGCAGAAATTCGCCATCCACAGAAACCGTATGTTCTTTAACCATTAGATGTAGGTGTGTGTAAGTGTAGCTCGAATAATTCTTATAAAAACATCCTAGTATATTGAGGATACTGGTGTTGTTACAAAATAAATGAATAAAAAGAGTTTAGGGGGTTGGAGAAGAAAAATAAAACAAAACAACATTAGAAAAGACATTACCTCAAAATCGGGTAACTCATTTTGATTTGAGCCAAAGGCTTCCTTGGGAAGAGTTCTGCCCAAAGTGAGGCTTCTAGGAGTAAGAGGGGGAATTTGGGAGAGTATTTGGGCATAGGTTGGCCGAGCCAAATGGCTTGAATGTGTAAATGAGGTGGGAGAGGTGGGGGCCTTTTATAAGTGGAGAGGAGGGGGTCTTTTGGAAAGATTGAAAAGTTACATTATTACACAATTATTTTCGGATTCTAAAGGTCCCACACTTATATAATTCATGGATAAGGTGATAAGGGTTCTAAATATCCTCATCCAATAGTCTTTGGACAAGTGTAATCCATGTATTTTTCATTATCTTCTCATTTTATTTAAATCGTTAAATAATGAGGTCATCGCTACATCATAATGATGTCATAAATAATTTAATTTATTTAATGTCTAAAAATTATAAAAAAACTACTATGATGTAGGAAATCTTTTTATCTTTCTAATTAATATTTATAATCAAAATTTGGACTTGTGTAACCCCACTTAAAAACTGTTTTAGTAAAACAACTCATGTTTGTGTCAATTTAATTTTAACATTAAATAAATATATATTAATGTCATTTTCCAACTAAAGTTGCTCCATGGGGTCCCCAAGTTGACCCATGGGTTGTCTCGGTCGGCCATGACTCATCCAATAGGAGTAGGACAAGTGTCATGCTCATCTCATATTATTAAAACATTATTTGTACCTTAAACTACACTAATTACCTCTAATCGCGATTAAGAACTTAAAAGTTACTATTCACCAAAAAATAATTTTAATCTCATTGAACTGCATTTTACTTCTTAATGACAACCATGTATTTCAGATTTTTGAAAATAAAATCACAGAAGTGGTAATATTTCATTTAAACGAAAAATCAGTTATTTAACTACCACTTAGTGGTTTCACTAGTCATCAAAAATTGAAGTTTTTCAGAACAAAGCCAAAATTTCACCCTAAGCTATAATTGATATTACGAATTCAAAAATGATGTCTATTTTACAAAATTCCAAACATATAAGTTGCATTAATTAATTTTATATTTAATTCCCGTTGTCACAATAAATAGCGTGTTTTTAAGAAACAATTTATATCAAAAGATTGGCAATTGTTTATGTCCAATTTCAATGTTAAATTAATTCTAATGACCACCATTGGAAAAAATGGTAAAAATATATTCTAATTATACTTTAAAACCACTAAATAGTAGAATTTATCTCAATAAATTATATTGATTAAAAAAGTTGTTTTAAGTATTTTTCACTATTCATAAAAAATTGGAAGTTATCAGAAAGTTACAAAAAATTCAACTTAGGATAATTTCGATATTACGAATTCAAAAATGAAGTGCATTTTGAAATATAAAATTTCTATAATTTTAAAAAGTTGTTATTACTATTCATAACGGCTACTTTGATTAGTCACGGTGTTTTAGAACTCGAAGTTGCGTACAATGCAAGCTATTGCATTATTGAATGAGAAGCGTATCGTGGAAGCTCGGGGTGTTACAATTATTATGTGGGTATTGTTATCAATTTCACCTGGTGGAATGTCGAGTTCTCAAATGTGGATGTCCATCACATGGTTTTTATTGGTGGTAGGAGTTGTTAGGTTGATGGTCATATGATGAAACTTTTATTTCATAGATGGATAAATTTGGTTTTTAATTAGAATATATTTAGATGGAAGAGGTTCTCATTTTTCATGGGAATTTTCTTTATTTGTTGGAGGAGGTAACGAGGATACCCATTCCACATGATGTTGATACCAATATTGGCCTGCATCATTGTTCTTATCAAATTTTATGTATCCATATCAAATGGAACCCACTAAGATGAGATTGATAAGGGTTTAGATTAATGATCTAATACATAATGGTTTTATGTGATGCATTAGGTCCCTATAGGGTACACCAATTTTGTTCGCTTAGAAGGCCTATGATAGTATGAGGTTGTGTTTATCCCATCAGAGCCTAAATCAATAATCAATCAAGATTTGTTTCCATATTCTGATGATAGGTGATATTTATTCATTTTTTACAGTTGTGGGTTTGTTTCATAAGATCAATCTATAATATGGATATCACCATCTGAGGGTGACGGTGGGTGGTATCCAAAAGAATGACTTCAAATGAAGGTCTGAGAACATCATTTTTGTATTCATGTCATTTAATGTCATGAACGAAACAACAATGTTCATGGGGCTCATGAAAATCATATTCCTAAAAATCATAGAACATTTCTTATCTTTCTTCAGTAAAGCATTATTGATCTACTAAATTTTATACAAGGATCATTCTGATCATCTTAGAGTTGTGTTGTATATAATTATATGACACTTATTTAATTATATGTTTTCTATGTTAGATTTGTGGACATAATATGAACATTTCCTTGGACATGTGGTTTATAGGTGGATGTAGAGGCTCAAACCTAGATAGTCCAGATTTGGTTTCATTCAACCATTATATTGGAATTATATACATTTAAATTGTTTTCCAAAGGACTAAACAGTCTTATAGTCTTGTAAAACATGATACATACATGATACATGTATTATAGAAGAATACACTAATTAGAACATGTTTTCACCGTTTTGGGATAACAATTTTATCGCATCTAGTGAATCCTATAATATCCTTCTTCATACAATTCAAGTAATTTCTGGGAATGAAAAAAGTATAGGAGTTCTCAAATTCATAGTAAGGGTATCATAAAACAAAACTAATAATTGATAAATGGGAATAATCAATATGAAATAATGAATATATGAGAACTCATTCCATGTAATCAATAAACATACAAAGAAGTAAATAAACAATATGGAGAGGTAGGTAACCAAAACACATGAAACATAACCAAAAATCTAAGAATTGAATGAATCCATAGATACATTGACGCAATAATCTCATATATAATAACAATAAAATAAATTATCAATAATAGGAATTAATAATTATTAGACTTCATGCATATTTCACATGAACCACTACCACCAAGACTGTTAATAAAATGGTTTATTTATGTTGTTAGAAAAATGTATATTCTTCTTGGAAACAAACACGAAGGGTTTCTCGCACACGAATTTTGTCTCATGAGACTACTTATGCATCTTGTGCCATACATTAAATGGTCACTGACCCGTAGAGATTTCAATAACCAGTACCCATCCCATATTGGTAATGTACAAATCATTCCTCATATATCTTATAAAAATGGAACATATAAAATATCTATATTTTGTATAGGATTTAGATTTATTTATTCATCCATAGTAAAAAAATAATCGAAATAGTTAAAAAAATTATTTAAAAATTAAATATGATTTTAGAAATAAATATATCCATGATAAATGATATGTATAATTAGGGGAAATTCAATGTTCAATGATAATTAGAATGTGAATAATCCAAGGTTACTAAAAGGAACCAAGGATGTGAATATCAATATTATCACTGGAAAAAAACCAAAAACCATCTAGAGTAAGATTAAGGATGAAAAAAATAAAACATATCCCAGCGGAAGTAAAAACAAATAGTTTTTGTTGATTAATGGAATAATATATAAATATATTTTTATAACATTACTGAGGAAAATATAATTTTAATTTTGAAAAAAGTATGCAAAAATAATTTTATTTGGAAAAATAAAAAAAATCCTTTAAAATTTTAAACATTATGTGGATTCTTCGATGAATTAATGGGGGGTATATCCATGCATTTTTTATAGGGAAAATAATCCTTTTACATGGAAAAGGCTAGAAAAATGACATGTTTAAAAAAAGACAAGAATATTTCAATTAAAAAATTTATAAAATAAAAAAATAGAATTTTTTTTAATATGTTATTTTGGAAAGGATAAAAATATTATTGAAAACCTTTTGAAAGAAATTTTTTTTAGAAGTAAACATTTTATCAAACCAAAAATAAAAATTTTGTTGGGTTTTCATAACATTTATTTATAAAACTATTTATGTTCCAAAGAGTGGGAAAATGGTACTCTAATATGATAAATTAATAAATAAATTGAGTGGAAGAAAATTATATGGTTTATTAGAAAATTATCAAATAATTTCCTATAATGGAAATTCATGTGTAAACAATCCTAAAGAAAATTACATTGTCATGTAAACCATATTGAAGACCATAATGATGATGTGAGAATAAATAAATCAATAAATTACATGTTTCAATTTTAAATAAACAAAAATAAGTATAAATAAATTAATATATATTTAAACATATTAAACACAAAATCATATAATATTAACAATAATGAGTATGTAGGATTACCCAATGAAAATGAGTAAGGTTCTAAAATATAATATCCACTTAGTAATTATTAAATAAAATCCACATAGAATGAATAATAATAATAATAAAATATCATTAATGTTAAAATAATAATGATATTATATATAATAATGGTCAATTGATACGCCACACAAAAGATGTAGGTTGGGGGTTTGACATTTATCTCACATATGTAAAAAGTGAGATAAAATCCCCTTACACAGTGTTTCATCTCAAGTTAATTTCCTTAAACGTCCTGTATAACAATGTTAGACATGTAAATAACATATAAATAACCATAATCCTATATATAATATCATATATTAACATTATATAATGCCTTATTACCCTTTTGATAATAATATTTCTTTCTTTTCACAATTTTGGGTGTTAATTGACTAGATTTTTTAGTATGATTTAACTTTCAATTTTCCTCTTAAAAAATAGATCATGGATTATTCATGTACATAATTTAAACCATGCTTTATATTTAATTTATATTCTTTTTATATTTATTTAATGTAATCCATAATATTCCAAGAGAAGAAATAAAATACTCTATTAATAGAGACAGTATTTCATAATTATGCATCGATGTTACTTTCATTTGATTTACATATTTAAAAGAATTAAAAGTAAATGATATATATGTATATAATAATTTAAGAATCATATTTATTATATATATGAGAAAAATTATTGTTAAAATGATCATTTTTATCTTCCATGTTTTCTATGAACGAATCATATAGCTTTGAGGAGGCGGTAGTCCACACGTCTACAAATGATGTTATCGTATGTATAAAAAATGGAAAGAATAAGGCATTGTGTTATATAATAATTAACTAGGTATAAATGAAATATAAATATGATATATATATCATATATATATATATATATAGTTTTTTCGAATTAATTTCCATCCATGAGAGGTGTTAAAGGAAAAATGAACGATTTTTTTTGTGAGGAGGTAGTTCACAATTCAGATAAACGACATGTTTGTTACCAATTAAATAGAATTGTGTGTATGTGGTGGTTTAAAAAATATAATAAAAACATATTGATATATTTATTATACATGTTTTATTATATAATCAATGAATAATTATAGATCAGGGGATAATAATGAAAACAAAACTAAAGTGCTTGAGGAAATATGTTAAATCGTCATTGGGTAACTCCTTTTTGTTTCAACCAAAGGGCTTCCATGGATGGATTTAGTCCAAAAGGGAGGATTTTTGGATGAGGGTATGGATGTTTAAAAGCTATTTGATCATGTATAGGATGATCAAAATAAGATTCAAATGTTTGAGAAAGTGGGATGTTTGTGTTCCATTTAAAAGTAGAGGGAAAGGGCACACAACATATTTTTTAAAAGAACAAGGTGTTACCAATGTAATAATTTTTAAAATTTGTGAAAAAGGACCATAATTAAAGTATTGATATTTATTAGCCGAAATATTTCCATAAAATTTTATTTGTGACTTTTCTCTCTAAGATTAAATTTTACTCCCTTGTTAAGCTTAATTTTAACTTGATCAATGTAATTAATTTTAAATAATTTCACTAATATTTTTGAGAAAAAACAAAATTAGTCATATATGAAATTATATATTATTAATATTCAAAATATGAAATCAGTTTTTCTAAAATAAATAATAATATTGTGTGAAATTAATTTCAATTTAATCTTGTAGATGGGATGACAATGCATGGGTGTTTTGTAAAACGTTCAAATTATTTCTATGATTCTATATTAAATTCAAAAATAATATATATTCGTCTTAAATAAAATAGAATATTTAAAAATAATAATTATAATTTAAATCAAATTAAAAAAATTAACTGTATAAATAAATTTTCCCAAAAATAAGTTTAAAATTTAAATTCAATATCATTAAATATTCATCCAAAAATGAAAATTTTAAAAACAGTACATAAAATTCACCATAATTTTTTTTCATATATTAATTTTATTTTGACATAAAAGAATTATAAAAGTTCCAAAAATTGGATTTAAAATATATTTTCTGTGAAAATGGTGAAGAAATGGATCTATAAAAATATTTATTTTTATGTAGAATATTAGTTTTGTTCTTATCTTTTTACAATATAAGATATTGTATTAATTAAAAAAATCATTAGTGAATATTTAGAATATATATTAAATTTTTATCACTGAATAATTATAATTAACTTAATTTATTAGGATAAAATATCTTTTTGATCACAAATATAGTTTAATATAATATCATTCTATTACTATTGAAATGGTTCTTATATTATTTTCAAATTAATGGAAACAAATTAATTTATTTTAATTTTTGGTAAAATATATATTTTCATAAGTATTTTATTAGTATTTATAATATCTAATTTATTTTCTTGGATATATCTTACTATATTAAATAAGAATATTTTAATAATATAATTTTTCTCGACAAAACTCAGTCTTGAATATAATAAAAGTCGTCAAAGATAATCATTGTTTCATATGACGAACACCGAATCATTGTCTCTTCTATTTCAATCAAAATCATAGATTTAATTTATATTAAATAATAAATATATTATAATGACATGGGATTTTATATTCCCTTACATGATTTTTGTTTTGTTTCATATACACTATCAAATAAAATTTTAATAAATTATAATTTTATAAAATTACATTATCCCCACCTAAAATTAATTTGAACATCACACTTTTATCTCATCCTTGGTAATAATTTTTTTTATATCTCTTATTTTTAAATTTGACATCAAGAGAAGGGTTAGTATAACATCTTATATGAAAGAGAGAATTTGGGGTAAAAAGGTCACATGGACTAACATATAACATGGTCTCTATGTTTGAGGAAATTAGTGGGAATTGAAAATGTATCCTTGAAAGAAAATAGTAAATATTTAAAGAGATTGATTGTGGTCATCATTAAAAAAAGTGAATGATCAATGAAACGTTTAGGGTCTCAAAGAAATAAATACTTTATGAATTATAAAACCATCAGTTCATGAAATATTATGGTATTAATAAATTTTTTTTATTTCCCTAATGTTGATTAATTCATTAAATTACAATGAATATGAGGAGATATACTTACGTAAAATATATTGAAATTTCATCCTTCATTTTTTTCTTTGATAAATTTTTAATTAATCCATTAATGTATTAAATAGATATCCATATGTTAACATTGATGCCTAATATAATTAAATATACATTTAATTGATCATAAGTCCCATAAAAGAGTGGAAGGTCTAACTATTTTTCTCTAACTACTCTCTGAAATTCAATATGGTTAAGACATTGATCTATATACCCAAGAAGAAATACGATGGTTTTATCATTAATATTTATCCATCATACTTTTTAACCAAAAAAGATTACATAATAATCAAGTTAGTGTGTAGGGTATTGTATAGAATTAATCCCTTATCGTCCATCAATCATGGTTCAAGACCCACAACCTTTCTAGACATGATGGATTGTCACCTAGGAAAATACTTCCATTTTTGAAAACCATATAAATATAATTACAAAAAAAACTATCGAAATTATTAAAATATGGTTAATCACCATATAAAATTTATCGATTATTTTCAATATGACAACAATACATAAATACTTAATCCACTTATTCATACATACATCATTCTTTGGTCTAGTGTTTATCCTCTATAAGAGGAAATTTTATAAAACCAAAAACAATAGTATGAGCATCAATTATCGTATCGGGAAAACAATATAATCATTTATAAGTTATCTAAATCATGAAACCTTATATTATATCTAAAAAACCTTATGATAAACCTAGGTTATTCATTGTAAAAATCTGTTATAATGTGTTTCTTAAATTTTAATTTTAATAAGCGTATCTCCCAATACTATAGAACTAGGTGAATAGTACATCTTGTTTTCATGTACCAGGTTATGATGATGTAGGCATAACAAACTTGTCACAAATGTTATTCCTAGGTACATTTGTTCCAGAACCACATCCGCTTATTGCGTCCAGGTGTTATGATTTATTATAAGAAAGGCCCAAATAATATCATCATTACCAAAATTCTAGGATGTTCTTATACATTTATTCTAAAATTCTTTTACAACGTTATGTTACATAATATTTGTTATCCTAAATCTAGTTCACAATGTTTCCACTAAACATTCTTTGATTCAAACTATATTGACCCAAACATAGATATCCCAGTGACATTGTTATGCTACAATTACATTGGAATAAGATAAAAGGAAATCTTCACCGAATGGAATAAACTGCATAGTATTCCTAGTAAAATATACACACACACGAGTCTTTAATTACAAAATAATATACTAATTACAATTTTTTATCATTATGGTAAAGTAACCATATTCAATCTATATTATACTTTCATATCATTCTCATTACTGTTCAAACAATCATAGGGAATGGAATGAAAATAAGGGTGAACTGAAATGTTCAGTAATAGAAAAGT
This sequence comes from Viscum album, assembly GCA_963277665.1. Taxonomy (NCBI): domain Eukaryota; kingdom Viridiplantae; phylum Streptophyta; class Magnoliopsida; order Santalales; family Viscaceae; genus Viscum; species Viscum album. The sequence goes on along the minus strand of OY728155.1, from coordinate 1,430,091,171 downwards.
ACAATGAAATAAATAATGAATCAATGGGATTAATAAAAATGGAATGATAAATAATTGAGAACTCATTCCATGAAATCAATTAGATTATAAGTAAGTTCATAAGCAATATTCCATGGTAAATAACTAAATAAACTTCCTTTTAATGAATAAATTGAGAATAAAACCGATCCATTAATATTTCAATGAAATAATGTCATGGATAATAATAATAATAAATTAATACTCAATAAAAACAATGAAAAATTATTGGATGTCATGTATCTGGAACATGAACCACTACCATAAATAACTTTATAATATGGGTTCTGTTTTTGCGTAGAAACCTATATATTCTTCTTCGAAAAAACATGAAGGGATTTTCACAAACTAATTACATCTGTTGTGACTACCATTGCATCATGGGATTAATTTAAATATTCCCCAACCTGTAGGTCTTATATTAACTAGTCCCTTACCTATATTATGCATGTCTAAATCATTCCTCATATAATGAATAATCAAAATTCCTTATCAAAAAAAATTATTAATTAAGGGATACAGATTTATTAATATTTCACCAGTCTACCAAATAACTTTAAAAGTAAACAATATATGTAAATTGATATATGATTTAGGTAAAAAAACATATCCATGATAATTGATATGGTTAATTAGAGAACATTTAATGTCTAATTAATATAGTATGTTGAATATTTAAAGGGGATAGAAGGAGTCAAGGAAGGGAATATAAATACTATCATTAAAAAAATAAATTTAAAACCATCAAAAAGAAGAATTAGTATTTCACTAATAAAAAATTTCCTGAGTTGAGTAAAATAGAATAGGTTTTTTCCATGATGAATGAAAATACAATAAAAATATATTTTAAACACATTCCAGTGGAAAATAACTTTTTAATTTTGATTTTTTTTGAAAATCCTTTTCATTGGAAATCAATTTTAAAAAAATTATTTATGATTTTAATATTACAGTGGAATCATAGATGAAATGATAGAGGGTATGTATTAGCATGTCATACAAGCTAAAATTAACATTCATTTTCAATGGTAAAATGTTGGGAAAATGCCTTGTTCAAAATGTTATGAGAATATTCCATTGAAAGAATTAAAAAAATAAAATAAATGTTAAAATTTTATTTAAAATTTTATCTTTTAATGGGTAATTAAAATTTTTCTAACCATTTTATAAAAATGGGCTTTTACTGGACAACAATTTTTCAGACCAAATAGAGTAAAGAACTCATGTTTTCTAAAAAACCTTTTTTAAAACATTTTCAGTAACATATATCAGAAAACATGGTAAAATTACTTCAAAAAGACCACGAATTGCTTGAGGAGAATAAAAATAATGGGATTATTAGATAATTCTCTAATAATTTTTTCTTATGTAAATTTATGTGTAAACAATCCCTAATAACATGATATTGTGATGTAATCCTTGAAAATACCATTACATTGATGTGGTAATCAGTTAAAGAATATATTATATGTGTAAATTTTTAATACAAATAAATAAGTGGAAATAAATCAATATATTGAATGTAATAATACAAACAATGATAAAACATTAATGAGAACGAGTAAGTAGTTTAATCCAATGAAAAAGAGAGGGTTTTGATATTTTTATTCTACATAGTGACCCTTAGATAAAATTAAAATTTTTGAAGTAATTTAATATTAAAATAAAACTATCATGAATAATAATTTAATCCGGAATTTAATATATCAAAATGGGTTGTATATGCACCATGAAAAATAAGTAATTGGTGAATTTGACAATTATCTCACATATGTAAAAAGTGAGATGAAATTCATTTACCTTGTGTTTCAAATCGAGTGAATTTCCATTGAATTATCTTATAATATTTTTTAAACATTTATATTATATCATATATTAACTTATTATAACATCTTATTAACCATTTGTTAATAATATTTCAAAATTTTAACTATTTAGTGTGTTAATTGTCATGTATTTAGAGTACATTTTAACAATTTTTTTGTTTTTCCAATTAATTTGATTGTGGTTTTATAATATCCATAATCTAAATTATTATAATATAATATAAATTCATTATATATGTATTTATAAAAATCCATAATATTTGGAGAAATGAAATTAAATGCACCGTCCCTAGAGACTGTAGGTCATACGTACGCATGAGCGATATATTCATTTCATTATCTTATTAAAAATATTGATAGTAAATGATATATATGTATATTAAATGTCTATTATTAAATATATGTAAAACATTTTAAATATTTTTTTTAAATCGTCCTTTATATGTTCTATGTATGCTGAGAATGAATCATATCGCTTTGAGGTGGTGGTAGTCCACACGCCCTCAAATGAAGATAACATATTTAAACAAAAAGGAAGGAATAAGGGTATGTGATATATATAAATAAAATAATAATAAATAAATTATAAATAACATGTCTATCATATATATAGTGTATTTCCATCTTAATTCCCCAACCCGAGAGGTGGTAAAAGAAAAAAAGGATGACATCATTTTGTGAGGTGGTAGTTTGTCGTACACAAAATTGATACATCCATTAACCATTTTATCAAACTATGTTTATGTGTAGTTTGAAAACTTATAATTTGAAAATATTATTAAATTTGGGAAACTGGTGTTTTTATATAAATATATAATAAAAATATTTTAGGGTGGGGGAGAATGAAAATAAAACTAATGAGCTTCAAGAAGGATGTTATCTCTTCTTTGGGTAACTCCTTTTGAATTATACCAAAGGGATTCCATGGATTGATTTTTTCACAATTGTAGGATTAAAGGATGGTTGGATAATTTTAGGGGATATTTTGTTAGATATCGGCCGATCCAAATTGTCTTTAGAGGTGTGATGAAGTGGGAGGGTTGAGTGCCAATTTATAGAGGAGGGGATGGACACACATGATATTTTTGAAAATAACAGTGTGTCCCTAGGTGTTAGTTTTTATTAATGTGTCAAAATGGACCATTATAAAACCAAAATGGTTTAAAATATTAAATATTGTCATAAAATATGATTTTGATAAATGTATAGGTGACTTTCCACTTAATACTAATGTTTAGTCCGTTATAAATCTTAATTTTCCGTTAATCGATGTTATTTATTTTAAATTACATTATTAATTTTTTTCTTCAAAAACTATTCTGAAAATATTAGAAATTATAAATAATTTTCATTAAAAATATGGAATACATTTTTCTAATTTATATCCATTGATTTTACAGAAATTAATTTAAATTTAATCCCATAGACTAGATGGGAATTCCATTTTTTAATGTAAAAAAAATTCAAAAGATCTATATGAATCTGTATTCACAATAAAAGAGAAATTGATTCCAATAACATAACTATGAATAATTAATAAAATAATTAACTTAATTAAATTTAAAATAATTTAATAATATAATTTAACATTAAAATAAATTATGTTTAAAATAAGTTTTGATCTAATGTTCTTCATTTTTATAGTATTTGTCCACAAAAACATCATAGAAAAATAAAAAAACACCATAAGATAATTTTCATATTCTATTCTCAAATATATTATTTATTTTGATATAAAATATTTATATATATTCTAAAAAGAAGATTTGAAATAGGTTTTACATTAAATTGATGCAAAAGTTCCTTTATAAAAATGTTCATTTTATGGGAAATATTTGGTTTATTTATATCTTATGACTATCGATTGAAATTGATGACTTTAATAAATAATATTTTTGTATATATTACATATATTACATTAATATAACTCACTAATTTTAATTAATATAATTTATTAGGATAAAATTTCATTGTGAGCATAAAAATGGTTTTCTGTAAAAACATTCAATTTGTTATCAATAGGTTCTTATATTAATTTAAAACTAATTATAACCAAAAATTAAATATAATATTCTTGTATAAAATCGATTTTCATAAGTTAGTTTTTATTATTCACAAAAAATAATATAACTGCTTGGATATATTTTATTATATTAAATAATAAAATTTTAATAATATATTGTTTCTCATTAAAACTATTTCTTGCGTGTAATGCTTGTCATTAGGGAAACCCTTTATTGAAAACGTCAAACACTAACTCATTATCATGTGCATAATGAGGTATTTGATATATTTAATTTATATAAAATATTAAATAAATTTTAATATCATGATAAATTATATTTCCTTATGCACTTGGTCATTCATGTCATACATAATAATGTATTAAATTTACATACATTATAATTTCCAGGTGTTTTATTGGGATGTGTTAGTGAACTCATCAATAGTTGATGTGGATTTTCCCTATGAATCACCCAAGAACATGGATAAAGTTCATATATTCTTTTCCTAGACAAGTAATTATCATAGTTTTGTTCCCAATATATCATGAGTTTTTCCAATTTGATATCTTTTAGTAGAAAGACCATGATTTTTTGTGGATTAATTTTTATTCAAGAAGAGATTATTTTTTGAAGGGGAAGTTGATAAATGCTATAGGTCTTTATTTTCCAAAATATGGTGTTTTTTCATTTTTTTGTGACATATCCTATCTGGAGATGGGATGTTTGTTGATGTAGAAAATGGTGTGAAAATATTATGGGTATAAGAATTTGACTCATGATGAGTGTGACCATGCCACACATGATATGAAACTAATAGTTTATTATCTTAGAATGAATGTGTGTTGAAACAAGATCATCAGGGAGTACTTTATTCTCCACAATGATCATATAATTTTTAAGCATAACATTTCTTATTTTAATATGAATCTATTGTAATAAAGGTGTATATTTTTTCTCTAGGATTATAATTTTGAGATATAAAAAACTTGGGAAAAGTTAATTATGTGGAATATTCTTTGATCCATATTTAATGGTAGTATTTTTTTCCTCAATACGAGTATCCTTGGAGGGGTATATAGGATGTGTAAGCCCTACACATTGATGCAAGTGAGGTTAATGGTGGTGGTTTCATTTTTCTGGTGATGTTGCATCATTATCTAATGATGAAGTTAGAGGTGTATCAATTTCATGACTATTAAAAAGTGGTGAATCCTGATCATGTTTTCAATGAAGATACTTATACATGATTTTCAGAGTATGGTTGAAACTAGATGTAGTTTTGTTATAGGTTTTTTATTCTGGTAGCAATGTTTGATGGATTCCATCATGAGTATTACAGCTCTCTATTAGTGGAACCCTCACAAGTTTCCAAGATGAATTATATTTTTTGGATGCAAATTTTTTTCATATGATAAAATAGGTGATGATAGAGTTTGTTTTGGGGTGTTTGGTTTCCCAGTATATAAATGTTATGAATTGTGTTCCATGTTGTTTTTTATAGTCATTGATTGTTACCTAGTTGAAATAGAATAAAATATTGATGGATTTCACCATTGGGTAACCCCAACATCTTGAATATTATGATTCAGTCTGGTTGATTGTGGATATGTTGAAGAAATAAACCAAATTCCAAGAAATTAGATAATTGGTTGTCATAGATTTTGTCACTTCTTGTCCTAGTGGGGCCCATGTCACAACTCCCTAAGCTCTCATCCAATTGGATAGAGGATGGTGACTAGCACTGAGTAGGAATATCACTAACAAGGGAGAAATTTCTCATGTACCTATACACATGCGCAAATCTCCAAAATCCAAAAATGTTGAAATGTAAAAACCTTTGTGTAAAAAAGGATTCTATACCACTATATCAATGAACCAGAGTTTGACGAACGGTAATTTAAAGTAAAAAAAAAAGATAGAATACTAGTCCATTACAATGAGTCTATAACCAAAAGTCTATCCTATAAGTAAAATGTACTCGTACTACATTATGTATCCATAGAAACAGACCTCAGCCTATCCAGTTAATTAATGCACCATCTGGTCCTGGTCAGTATAGGACTACATAAAAAGGTCGATCATCATCAAAAGACATGACATGTTCAGGAAAAAGCCTTTCAAGGGTGAGTATAACAATAATTAGTAGAACACCCTAAAACCAAAAATAATTATAACAAAAGAAAGTATCATTAGCTATATACAAGTATATATATACAACACATATAAAACTTATACCCATATATACTTAAAATAATACACATTGTCAATAGTTAAGCCACTACTACTATATACCAACAGCTATGAATTCATGTTGTTGATTTCATGAAGCACGAATCCATTAGAATAGACTCATGAGTTCGATAACACAGATTACATTCTATTGAGAGGTACTACTCATAGGATATCACCATGAGAAAGATGAATTTATTGTTCTAAATAGATTACAATAGAATATATGAGTATCACATCCAAGTTGAAGCGGTTATAGCAACAACTCCATTTGTACTAACCTATTAAGAAGAGGATCTACACCGGTGTAGTTTTGGTCACTTCGATACCAATAACTCCACCCAGGGAATGATGAATGAATTGATTTTCCTACTCTCGGCCTCTCAATCGATTCCAAAAACACAATCTAGAAATTCTTGCTGAAGGGATCATAGTCCTTGTAGTAGGAAATAATTCATACCAACGTTCAAGGGAACACTAAAGGTAATTAAACCTAATTAATCTTGTCCAATATACATAGGAATATATTCTCAATCAATGTAATAAGGGGAACACGGCATGTAGTATAGTCAAACGTTGTGTCCCATGACCCTGGGTACATCCCATGTATAATGCATCATGTCATTCAAAACTACGTCATATTGTAGAGGGTATACTACATATATAATGGGTTGCATGTTGTTTCCTTTCATACAGGGTCCAAAAGTGTACTACGGTTGTTTGTGATTACATGGTGTCAACCTGTGTATCCTTTTAGGTGTACCAGTAAATGGGTTTGTCTATTTAGCTGGTTAAGGCCATGCCATGTGGGGGAGTACTCACTGTGTAGCCAACCCGCGTATTCCACCACGTGTTTGTGTACTTCCCATATAGATGACGAGTCATCCAATGATGAACACATGTTGTGTATTCGATACTACATTCCATGTGTATCGGGTTTTCTATAATTCAATTTTTTTGAACCGTTCTTGAAAATTTATCTCCTAGATCTCGTTTGGGTGCTCACTTCACCTTGAAACTCTTGATCGAAAGTCGTTCAGTCACTCAAACACCGAATCGACAGGATTCAGGAATTAAAATGTATTGGAAAACATTATCATAATCAATGTTATTCATTTATTAAAAACATGGATTTTCACCCACCATCATTTGATCTATCTTCATGCCCACTATAGAACCTTAATCAAGTTGTACTGATGTTGAGTCGTCGGTTTTAGATCATTGTGCAATAAACCGAAGGTGCAATGATTGATTGTTCAATGTCAGGGAAGAAAGAAGAATGTGCATTAAGAATACATGAAATTAGGATATAAATCACAGACAAATTCATAGGGACCTACCTCAATCAATTTTTATATTGATCTAGGTTTGAAAATGTTAGAACAGTAAACAAATCCAAACAATAGTTCTAAATCACAAAGAATAAATCACCTTGATAAACTCAAAATAATAATCTCATCCAGCAAGTATAATCATTCTGTTGGATAATATGTTCTTGGTTTAGTCTGAGGACATTATAAGAATCAAAAAATATGAAAGGGAATAAATATAATGCATCCTACTTTGATTCAAATCATTCAATAATGATTAATGGTCGTTGCATCTTCATCGTTGGTGAGATCTATCAATATCAGTGTGCACCGATCATCTATCTGAGAATTCATCATCTATCTTCAGAAGGATCATCTATATTTTCTATCTCCAATGACTCTATAGAATTCCATGGTTATGAATCTGACCCTATATATCTGGGGAAAATTTTATTAAAGGATAAACCACCTCACTTCCTCAAAAATAGTACTAAAATAATTTTAATAAATTATTTTTATTCATTTCATTCCCACTATAAATATTTCACAAATTACCCACACTAACCAAAGCTTGGTCCTTCCAAGGGAAACACCACTATTATGAACACAATAGTGCCCTCATATTTATAATCATCGAAATGATTTTTTTGTAATTCTATATTTCAATAAAACCATTTATATGCGCTATTTAATATTTTAAATATATTTCAATCATTTATTATTGACACACATGGTCTCAGAATTTCACTCCATATCAGTTCATGGTCTGTAAATCAGTTGATATAATATTTAAAAATAATAAATGGAAAATTAGAGACATTAAATTTTCCCCACCACAGGGATTTACGTCCCCAGAAACCCCATAAATGAGTTACACAAAATGTTGAGGGTAATGAGCCTGAATTTCAGCCTCCTTATCCCTTGTGCTCTCCTAGAGATTCCCATGATGTGAGAAGACATGCACAAAAGGAATCAGTATCCTACGATGGATCATTTTCTATTTATACTCGATATCCACGTGGTACTTAGAAAAATTCAATTCATTCTCGAATTCAAGATCACCCCAATTGATGATGTGAGACGGGTCATGTACGTGCCTCATCAGAAGCGACATGTAGAAGACATCGTGTATCGGGTCTAACTATGGGTATAGAGTGAAGAAACACTCTACTTCTCCAAATATATGAAGTATGTAAAATGGAATTATGAAACTCAATGATTGCTTTCAACCCTATCTAAGTCTCTACAATCTTCATCGAGGTGAAACCCTTAGAAACACATGGTTTTCTTACTCAAACTACAAAGGCCCTCATCACCTGTTTGCATAATAATTTTGAAAGGTTTATACTATCTTCATCTTCTCTTGGATAATATGAACATTATCTATTGTATATCACACCATCTTTGTTCCCATGAATGTTGACTCCCCTATGTCTATCCAGCAAAGTAGTGACCAGCATGGTCACTCGTACAAAGCCAGGAATGGTTCATACCAATGGTTAAATGGTAGCTTGTATAGTATGAAAAATTACACAGCAGTATGTTATCCTCCAAAATATGTCCAAAGGTTAACATTAATTCTCATAAAATGTCTTCTAGGACATGAATGGTCTTCTCTATTTGGACATCATTTTTGGGTGTGGAATGTTCTTCGCAAGTGTAACTGCGTCCTGAATGATTTCAGTAATCCCTCCCAAAACCAGAATGTAGATAAAGAATTTTGATTTGATAGAATCATCCATGGAATTCCATGGAGTCGAACCATATCTTGGTTATAGAGGAATCTCATTCTCTCTACTGAACACTTCTCCGGGATAGCTAGGAAGTGGACCAATATGGTGGGTTGGTCATGGATTTCCCAAATGGAATCATCTCTTCAAGAAGAATATAATTAAACCATCATAAAGTTTATCAATATCCCATCACCACATCCATTCCTACACCTCATTGGGTTGATATAATCCCATGCATCACAATGCTCATCCTTCTCATGGTAACAAGGAAGACATTGAGAAAAAAAATGTGAAACTCTCTTCTTCATCCCAAAGAACCAAACTAATGTCAGAGATCATGATATATTCTCACCACACCAGGATGTATCACAAAAGGGGGTGTATGAAAATACCTCATAACCTCCACCCACAATGCCACTGGTACTAATTTACATCATCTTAAAATAAATATGTGCTCCCCACCTTCTGAATATTCATCAAGAGAATGATTTTTACACTTCTGAGAATATAGGGTCGTGTAGTCAGTATCCCAAAGCTATACCACCCTAACATGTTGTGATAGTGGAGGTGCAACAAATATCGACTGTAGGTATACTAATTCATATTCATCCATAAAGGATAACCATAATGAGGCTAACTACTTTGATGCCTCATTCAGAAAATGCGAACTAGATCTCTTAATAAGAGCCACTTTTACCACATTCCCTTTCCTAGGATTATAGGAAATATAAATGTCATAGTCATGGAAGAACTCTATCTATTTCCAAAATATCAATTTTAGGTCCTTCTAATATATGATATACTTGTTAATCTTGGGATTGTATTAGATGATAAACCACATTCCCATCATGTAGTGTCGCCAAATCCTCAACGTGAATACTATCACATCTAACTCAAGATCATGGGATGCATAGTTTTTCTCATGTAATCTCAACTTGTGTGAACCATATAAAATCATTGTGTGCCTATTCATCATTACACAACCAACCTGGGTCCCTGATGCATTTCATAACTCTATGTACTAAACACCCTTCTCTAGAAAACTCAAGATCATAGGGTTTTTAAACTCGACCTCATCTACTAAAAATCCTAATAGAAATCAACTATCCACCCAAAAGGATTCCCCTTCTAAGTCAAATATTTCATTGTTTCTTATATCCTAGAAAAATCAGGTATGAATCTTCAATAATATCCTGCTAGACTAAGGAACCTCCATATATATTTCATTCCCTTTCGGTGGATCCCATGCTAACACTGCATCAACCATGGTTGGGTCCACTAATACTCCATCCATTATGTGAACATGTCCTGTAAAGTGGAAATCCAAAATCCATAACTGGCACTATGAGGGATTTCCATAAATATGGTGAACTACGAGAATGACTATCACTACCTTTAATTGTATTACATGTTCCTCCTTAGACACTGAGTTCATAAGGATTTCTTCAATGAATACTAACACGAACGAATCTATATAAGCCTAAAATATTTGGTTCATGAATCCCATGAACATTGCTGATGTGTTCATCATGGAGAAGGGAATCACCATGTAGTCATAATTACTATACCGACACCTAAAATCCATTTATTTTATATTATCATCTTGTACTCACATTTGGTGTTATTCTAATATAAGATAAACCTTCGAGAACTAACTTACCCATATCACCTAGTCAAATAGGTCATCGATCCTCGGTAGTGGATACTTTTTCTTCATAGTCACATGGTTCAAGAATTGGTAATATATACACAAACTCATGCTACCTTATAGATTATTGAAAAATAAAACTGGGGATAGATTGAGTGAATCACTAGGTCTAACAAAGCCCTTCCACTACAACTCCTCCAACTACACCCTCACATCGTGAAGCTCTATGGGAGACATCATATATGATGGTGTAGATATTCGTTTCATTCCAAGTTTTATATCAAGGAATAAGTATATCTCTGGGAGAAGAGGTTAATATGGAACATATTTATGAATGAACCCTCATACTCCACCACTACTACAGGAAAATGGAAACTTATAACATCAATTGAACCAATGGTCAGTCTAGGCAACTGATTAGTAATCAGTTTTAACCTCTTATGAATGAGATCATCATTTGATTCTTGGGTGTCCTTTTCATGGATTAAGGAAAACCTCATTCCGTCAATGCAAACACAACACACCCTTTTCCTAAAATAGTGAATATTGGAATGAATTATAGATAACCAATCCATACTAATAATGACATCATAAGGGCTCAAAATATTTACCATTAAATTACAACAAATGACCTCAACTCCAAGATTCATGTCACACTATCGATAAATGTGTGTGATATTTGAGTCTTCTCCAGTTGGTGTCCCCATGAATAGTGGTCGAGTAATAAATTCAACCAGAATCTCTACATATTGAATAAGATATGCAGTGAAAAAAGAATGACATGAACTTATTCCTATGAGTATTGTATCTAATGTATAAAGGACACATATCATTCCTCAAATCGTTATTGGATCCCATAGTTGATATGCCTTGACCGCATACAACAATATCTACCCCTACCTTCTAGCTCCCTAAGTTTGGCGTGGACCACTTGGTGGTGGTGGAGGTGGTTGAAATTTGAAATGCCAACCACCTACAGATTGTCTCCCAGCTCCCCTACCACATCAACCTCCCTATGAATCATCCTGGTTTTATTGACCTCTCTTCCTTGGTTGTCAATCAACCATATTTTTTTTTGCAGCACGATGGGTAGAAAATTCTTGAAATAAATACCCCTTACCATAACACTTATAGAATCAATTATCTCTATTATAAATGGAAGCACCCTGTAAAAACTAAAAGATAGATATTTAGTCTGGGGACCTCCTCCTAAAATGTCTCCCATATCATAGCCTCAGGGAATGATGTCGGCTTCCTACCGCTAAGATCTCTACTCCTGGTTGTCTATTTCAAACATTCATTGGTTGAATCTACTCAACCAAGAAACATTCAACCACCAAATCCAACTCAATAACCCAAGAATAAGTATTAATTCACATATAGATAATTATATCTCTTATGTATCTATGAATACCTTGATTGAAGGTCCAAGATATGATGTACTGATCTTGAACCATATCTACCAATTACATAGAATGGTTTGTAATCCTCAAAGAATAATCAGGTACCATCATTCTTTACTACTGAAGTTAGGGAAGCTTCAGAATACACATATATCTTAGCATAACTGGTGAGAAACCATCCATGAAGAGATGCTCAAACTCTATCTAAGAAAGAGTCACCTCATCATGAGTCTGGATATCCAAACTACACCATTGTCATGATGAGATGTGTAAATGTATTACCTCATGGACCACCATTGGATCTACTGGCGTCCTAATGATATTGAAAACTCAGACACCTCCTCAATCCAGTCCTTCTCACTATATGGTTCAGGATCGACTCAAAACTTGATGGTTCTCTATTGTTGAAAATAATGAAGCACAATCAACAAACGCTCCCCAACTACTGGTACTGCAGGTACCATGTGCTTCACTATATGTGGTGTTATTAATGTTGCACTTCATATAGGTAACATTGTAGGAAGTGGTCTGGTATTGAATATTTTTAACTGAGTGGGTCATCTTAATGGTCGATATGTTGAATCCTAGCTGGTATATGTCACATAGGAAACATGTAAGAAAAAAGTTGTACCATGGTCAAGGAGTATATCTAGAGATATTACTCAAGATGTCGAAGGAAACCACAACCCATTCCAACATGACACATTTATAATTATTTTCACTACAACCCATGTTATCATGTACCTTGTCAAAAAGCATTTTTTAGAGTCTTGGTGTATAGACATGTTATCCTTCTGTCTAACACTAAGGTCCCCGACTAGAATTCCATACTCAAAATACATAAAAATGTTGCCCCAAATTAATCTAATAGAATCATTGTCCTAAAGTAGAATATACCCCCGTTGATACCACTCTATCATGACATATCCTAGTGGGGCTCATGTCGTGACTCCCCAGGACTTCCAATAATAGGTTAGGGTCTATTGACTAGCACTGAGTAGGCATATCACTAAAATGGAAAGACATTGCATTTATACCAGTACACATGAAAACTTCTTCAAGGTCACAATATTCTGAAATTTAAACACAAATAAGTAATCAAAGAATGTGTAGCAATATATACCACAATTAGAGTATGCCAGAAGGTAAAATATAGTAAACAGGTCCAGAATTCAAGCCCACCACAATGATTTTATAACTACTAGTCCAACCTATATTGAAAAGTTAATGGGACTTCTATCTGACATCGTATGACACAACTCACTCAGTTTGGTCTCACAATGCACCAAATGGTCATGGCCCTCCAAGAACTCCATCAAAAGGTTTATTGTCTGCAAAAGATAAAACATGCACGAGCAAAGGCCATTCAGTGGTGATTATAATAATACCAAGTAAAACACTCTAATATCTCAAATAAATAAAACATGGTAAATCACAATCCTCATTATATAAGTATATGTCTAAAATACATATATAAAGGATACCCAGATATACTCACAACAATAAACTAAATCTAGTGGAAATCAACAACCATTGTATACCATATACTAAAAATTCACCTTTGATATTCCATGAAGAACTCATCATGGAGAACGTACTCCTGCGTTCGATATAAATGATGAATTCCATCAGAGAGATACTTCCCATCGAGCCCCCCATGGAAAACATGAACAGATAGATCTGAAGATAATACCATACAATAGGTAAGGATTAACGGCTGAGACATGGGCTGATAACAAGAACTCAATGTGGATTAACTTGATAATTACACGATCAACATCTTTGTTGCATTGGTAATGTTGATACAAAGAACTCCATTTAGGGAACAAATAGGGAATACAGGATTCTACAATGGGTATCTCATGGGATCCCACGAACTCTTTTCAAGAAAAACTACTCATGGGATTTTAGTCCTATGATTTTTTAAAAATATGTAATAATGCTCATGGAAATGATAAATGGATGACCCCTAATGAAACATGTCCATGACAAGGGGGAAAATAACTCAAGCCAAGTATGAAGGGGTACACAATGTGTAGTAGGGACACACACCATGTCCCTTGACCCTGGGTACTACTCGCATACAACGACTCGTGACATTCTAAATTGTGTCATGTAGAAGAGGGGTACACAACATGTAAAATGGGATACACACCATGTCCTTGCATCCAAGTTCAACTCATGTACTCCATCCAAGTATCTGTACATGGTGTCAACCTGTGTATCCTTCCCCATGTAGTAGTACATGGGGTAGTCTGTGTAACTGGATCAGGCCATGCTATGTGGGGGAGTACACACTATGTAGTCAACATGTGTTCTCCAACCCAAGTCCATGTACTTCCCTTGTACTCTTTGAGTCATCCAATGATGATCACATGTTATGTATCAAGGAATACATGCCTTGTGTATCATGGTTTCTAGAAATACATGTTCTTGATATGCTCATGCCGATCAATCTACTGAATCTCGTTCTGGTGCTCACTTTGTAACAAAACTCTAGATTGAAGGTCATATGGTCACTATAACACTGAATCGACTATATTCATACATTCAAAGGGCTCAAATAATGTGATCATAGGTGACCTTTAACATTTCTAAACAATTCAAATTTGGAACACATCGTTGTCTGATCTGCAACCACACCCACCGTCGCACCTCCCTTGAGTTGTCATGATATTAGATCTCTAAATTTAGATCATTAGACAAATTGTATAAGGTAAAAAAATCATTTCATCAATTACATGGGTGGAATAAAGAAAGTGCACGAAGAACACCAGAAATCAAAGGAGAAATTTTAAAAAATGAGAGGGATAAACAATGATAGCGGTTTGTGATGATCATGTTTATTTGCCATTATAACAGTAAATCAATCCAAATAGCATTTATAAATCACAATGAATATTTATCCCCAATAAAACTGCCAAAATCATCCCATCCCACTGATATGATCATTCCATGGGATAATATTTTCTTGCAGTAGTCTACAATCATCATTAAGAATCATGGTTAGTGAATGAGAATTGAAATAACACATCCTACATTAATTTATATCATTCAATTGTGAATAAAGTTCTATACGTCATCATAGTTGGAGAGATCTGTCCTGATCAGTGTACACTGATCATCGATATGAGGTTTCATCATCAGTCATCAGAAGGAACATACAATGGTTCAATATCCAACGTTTCCAAATAATTATAGGGTTATGAGGATAACCCATGATCTTCAAAAAAGGTTTATTAAAAGATAAACCACATTCATAAATCCAAAATTGAATAGAAATAATTTTATTAATTAATTTTTATTGTTTTAATATCTATGATTAGATTTTCACAAATGAGTTGTGCCAAACTATTTTAGTTCACTCCTAAGAAAAATTCATGGTTATGAATCAATAAATCCCCTAATATTTCTGATTTGGGCATCCATTAATATATTATTCCACTTTTTAGGAAAACCACATGTACAAGCTATTTAATATTGTTAATAGAATTAAATTATATATTCTTGATACCCCGGGTCTCAGAATTTTCCAATTTCTCAGCTCAAAGTCTCAAATTTAATCCATATATTATTTATAAATAGTAGCTGGAATATCTGAGTAATTACAAATTTATTGTTAAAGAGTCATGTGGATGATGTGGTGTTGTTTTAGGAACATCAAGGTTAATTATCTTGTATAGGGATTCAAATTTAATACAACATGTCTCTAGGGGATTGAAAAATGTTTTCAATAATAAATTAAACCTCAAATATGAATTAAAAATATAGTCGGAAACCAAATGGATCAAGACATCCAAATGCTAGAAGATATGTTTCGAGCATACATCATGGATGACGGTGGATTTTTGGAATGAATATTTCTTTTGGTATATGTTTTGTAGATTAATCGTTATCACTCATCCATTATCATGGATCAATTTGATTCATTTTATGGGATATAATTTAAATATCCATTAGTCTGAAATGAGGTTGGGGATGTAGTATATGATGGTCTAGATGAGGGTTAGAGGATTAAAATAATGTTTCATCATGTTCACTAGAGTATTGAAGCATTACATGACCCAATTAAGTCTAATAATGATCTAAAGAGGAGGCCCTTTTAGTTCAAAGTTAGATACCACATGTTCCAAAATATTCCCCATGATTTGGGATGAAATGGATTTGTAGTTTTAATAATATTTTTCCAAATTTTATTAGGACCTTTATGTTTTTGGGGAATATTAGAGAGGTGACATATCGGTTGGTGTTTCCTCCATAGATACAGAGTATCCACAATGTCTTTCACATGTCCCATATTCATTAATATATTTAAAATGACTCCAACATTATTTTATGGGGATTTATAGGTATCAAGAATAGTTAATTTCATGGAGATGTCTATAGAGATCTAGTATCATCATGATATGGTTTTTTTTTGACGAACCATTCCCTAGGATTTTACATTGCTGAGGCATGGTGGGATGGAGGAGAGTACATGTAAGTGAGAGATATATATATGATAAAAGTAACCAGAGTATTTTTTAATTTTATTCTCTATGTTTTACTTAGGATGTGATTTTTGGATCTTTTTGTTATCGAATTAGATGTTAAATTATTTCTATATTTTGAGTTGTGTAATAAAATCAGGAAATATATAAATGGAATAGTAAAAATCCAAATTGAAAAAAATTTTAACATAATGGGATTAATCCCAGGTGGAAGAGTCAGTTCTACCCATAGTGGACAGTTATTTGAAAAGGATTATTGAATTGTCTAATTTTTATTCTCTTGAAAGAGTTGTTTTTTGGTTGTGATTGTTTTATGGATTGGGATGTGTGGGGGTTGGATTGTTGTGCCAGTGGTTTATCATTATTTTCCCACTTGCGGATAAAATAAGCAGTTTTTGTGATATGGTTGTCTGTGTAGGATGTTGTTAGAGATGATTTGAAGTTGTTTGGGTAGGAATTTTTGGCTGGTTATAACATTTTATGCACAACATGATCATTGAGAGATATATCTCAATGATGTTTTGAGAAACATTTTATTTTTAGGTTTGTTTTCAAATTCATGAGGAATATTATCACTTTATATTTAACTTATGTAAGGATCCATGCCATCACATCCCATTACATTAATATTATTTGTGGTAATAGGTGTTATAGGGAGGTTATAAGAGTTTCAAGTGGATGCTATATTTGATTGACTAATACAACAAGAAGTTCATTTTTTGAAGGGTTTGTATGGAATTAACTGGTTTCATACTGCTTGTGTAGCCAGGTGGTTCCTTGTCTTGTATGTGGATGAGGGGGAACCCTTGTTTCTAATTTATATGATGACAGTATTTAATGATATGTAATAAAATAAAGGCTGAGGTGACTTGAATTTAGTGAAAGTTATATTTATTTGGGAAACCCCAGTATTTCACATCATGAATGGAATACACTACATATAACCAGTGGGGTATAGGTTATTTTATATCCCATTAATATGATTATGTACATTCATCCACAACACACTATATCTTGTTCTTTAGGAACCCTAAGACCCTTTATATAATCTTCAGTCTCTTTTCCTCATACATCAATTCTATGGATTCTGATGCTTGTTCACTAGTGAAACATTTGGAGTTCTCTCATTTAACCCCTTATTTCCCTTACCACAATCATTTATAATTTTCTTTGGTGGTGAATTTTTTTTTTCGGATGTGTGTAGGATATTTTACGATGGATCCTTTCATGTTGTGTAGGTTGAGCTATAGGGTTTTCATGAATTTGTGATTTTTGGGAGATTATTATTTCCCTACGGTGACCAAAAAGATAGCAATGTTTCTTTTAGGGAGGGAATCAAGAATTTCTCCATCACATGTATCACAGGGAATGGTTTTCTCTTATTTATAAAAACGGATACTTTTGATACCCAGATAAATGATAAATTAAATTGTCTATTTAAAATTTATGTAAAAGGGGAGTGATTTCCATGTTTTTTAATTCTTTGACACTATAATCATAATATTTGAAATTCATTAGCTTGATTCCCCACTGAATATCATTGCTGTTGGGAGCCTTTTCTTTCATTACATATTTTTGGATATTGGAACCTTATTGCATGTCATATTGATTTCCCATTAATGATATAATGGATAACCACTTATATTTGTCTAACAAAATGGATTCTCTGAGATTTATTGATATTGTGATAACTCCCCTAAAAATGATGAGTTGAAAAATTTCCATTGATAATTTTGTAAAATGGTCATTTTAGTTTATTGATGTGTGTTGTTACTTTTGGGGCGATGATCTGTGGATGTGATACAATGTGTGTCTATTCTGTGGGTATGGTGTGTGGTGATGATGGTTGAGATGATACCATCCTTTTGGGGCAGCGATGTGTTGGTTTGTTTGGCTAGACAACTGGGGTGGTGAGGTGATGTTCAATTGGGTCATGATTTTGGGGAAGTAGGGTGATATCATACTAATCAATGCTTTGGGGATGTGAGTTGATGTTAAATTTGTCCAAACTTATAGGCTGTGTGGTGGAAGTTTGATGAGTATTATGACGAGCTACAAGTGATGTGTGGTTTCATTGTTCTTAGAGCTTTGATAATGATGAAATAATAGGTTCACAAGTGAGATGGGTTGGTATGTTTAATTTAATATAAATGATAAATAAATAAATTATTCATGTGATATGATAATAAATGTTTTTGAGGGTTAATAATTAAATTTATGGTGTCAATAATGGTATTGGATGGAATGAGAAATTTAATATTGGGCTTCCATCATGATATACATATTAAGGTGGTAAAAATCACGGGGTTTTATTAAACTCATTAGTGATTTTTTGTGTAACCATCGATTTGTATTGAGTGGGAATATATGTTTTTATGTTCCCTGTTATTTTCTATATACACCACTACAACATCAATTACTATGTTCTTAAATACATATGTTTATATGGGGGTTGTTTTCCCAATATGTATGTGATGCATATGGATGGATAATTACCTCATCTTTATCACTCTCTCTACATGGTTGAGTAGATGTCTGTTAGTGAACTAGTTGATGGAGTATGTTTCTTTAGATATAATGTGACATGACTATCCTATGAGGTGGTTTTTAAGGGTTTCTTGAGTGACATGTGATGGAACCTATTTTTTAGGAGAGATGATTAATGGATGACCAACAAGGTTGATTTTTTTGGGGGTTGATCATGGTAAGAGGAGTGAATTAGTTTCATCTCACAAATTTCCATAATACCCTACCACGTTGGTTTTGGTTATGGTAGTGATGTGATCTCCCTGGTGTTTTCATGTGAAATGTGATGTGACCATGCTTATGGGGTGATGGGCCAAGTGTTTTTAGGAGTGATTTGACATGAATGTGTGTGTGTGGTGGTGGTATATATAATTCAGATGATACGGGGGGAGCTAGTATATATAATGTGAGGTGTGAGATACACAAATTGGGGTAGAGTGGTATGGGGTACTCTTTATTGATATTATTCTTATTATGTATTCATAATTTCTATGTGTTAATTGCTGGTTTTTCCATGGTGATGTTTGTATAGATAGTTGATCAACATAGGTTCTATTGGTTCTGATATTTTCTCACATGTGATTTAGTATGCAACTTATACAAGTTCACAAGAGACATTGGTTTTCCTAAAATGTATAAATGTATTCACATAATATTTATATACATCTATTTGATGTTACATATAGGAATAAGTATACTATCCTAGACATTACTAGCTCATATAATTAGATAGTTTCTAGGTAAATTCATTAGATTATGTTTTGGATATTTATAATGGATACTTAAATACTTATCCTATTTTAGTTATACATGCATTGTGGGATGGTTTTGGTTTATTTTTATTTTCTGTCATGGTTTTTTTGTGGATTATTAATCTTATCTCATGAACATATATTATTATTTTTTGTAATGCCTCCAATTAATGAGATTTATATATCGTTGGTTCAAGACTCCAAACCATGGCCTACTTTAGGTAGGACAAGAGAGTCATTATCTATCTCCATTCATTATTGTTTTATTTGTGGGAGGGGTCATGATTATATATTCACTATTACCAATGTTCACTTGAACTACACAAGAAAAGTGTTACATTCTATATATATCCTTGGTTCTCTACCAATAATAGTTTCTTACTCATTACCGATCAATTATAAAGATAATTACTCTATTCCAAAATGCACCAAATAATATAATTTCCAAGACCTGATCATGGTACCATAAAATTACCTCAACTCAAGTCCAGCTTGAATCTTCATTAACTTCAATGGGCCTCATGGGATTGTTTCCCAATATAGTTGATAAATTATTACCTCAACCCTAGTCCAGTGTAGTATAATCAAATTATCCACAACATTTCTACCCAATATATACACCTCATGTGTATCCAACTATTGAAATTTTCAAGACACACAAAAAAACTCACAATGCATTAGTGCCAAAACCTCTATAAATGAGTCACTTTCCTGAATCTAGAGTCATCAAAACATATGAGCACACAATATATTTAAGGTTAAAAGAGTATAAACCATAAAATTATAAAAAATAACATTTTGTTAAATATAATTTAGTATTTCAAGAAAAAATCATATGAAAGATTATAGTATTCATATTTTATATTATGTTTCTGCTGAAACATATGATGCACACAACAAAAGGTTAAAAAATGGTAATTTATTAAAAAATTATTTTAAAATTACCATTATAACATATATATAAAATAAGAGGTTATTAATAGTAATAATTAATTATCAAAAATTACGGTAATCAGTTTATTATAAAAAAATTTAAAACCATTTGAAAGAAAAAGAAATGGGTTATGAAAAACTATTTTTATTTCTAAAAAAAAGGTTTACTAAAGAATTACTAGCATACATTTAAAATATATTTTAATAATTATATATTAATTAATTGATAAAATAATGATAATTTTTTAAATCTATTGTTAAAAAGTATTTTATGGTGAAATTTATGGATTTTTTGAGAATTTTTATTTTTTTATGAATACTTAAAATACCGAATTTTAATTTAAAACCACATTTTCCTTTAAATAATATAGAATGATAAATTATATTTTTAATTGGTTTACAAGAAAAAATAGTTCTATTATACTTATATTAATATAATTTATATATTTGGAATAAATTTCATCTTGAGTTTTAATATTTAAACTATGTAATCTTACAATCCTATTCTTCTTTAAACCTGTCATCTCATCAGTTCTATAGGATTTGTTTTAAAGTGAAAATTTATACTTATATGAATTGAAATTGGAAATATTTATTCAATATTTGGATTAAAATATTTCATTTTGTCTAAAAATATCAATATTATATTCGACCGAAATTAAATTTGAAAATAGTAAAAAGTAATTAAATTGGTTAAGGTTAAAATGAATATATCGGGGGTTAAAATTATTAGATAAGGGTTAAAAATGATCAAATAACTTTTAAAAAACACATATTAGTGTAAAATTCAGAACCGTGGTCTTCTAGGATAAGAATGGTTAATTTTTTTAGCCCGTGAAATGGTACAAAAACCTAGATATGGATAAATTTTCAAAACAATTACAAATGTGGCACTCACCTCACATATTAAAGGAAACCCCCTCTTATATCTTATTCACCTAATAAAACACTTCTTTGACAATACATGAAAAAACCCATTTAACAACTTCTATACCATCATCTTAGAATCCTTTTTTGTGTAAGAATTCATCCTTGGAAGGAATTGGTGCATAATTATAGAGGTTACCTGGAAAAGAGTTTCCATTTTTCAAAGATCATTTTTATTATATTTTTTCACTTTAGCCATAAATTTATATTAATCAACTATTATATGATAATTTCATTATATTAAAAATTATTATATTTTTTATGTTAAGGGTGTGATAATAATACCTCACTACTTGAATGAAATGGGTTATGAAATCACCATTCATGTGTATAGTAGACTACTTTTCAAGCCAATCTCATTTTTATACATTACTACCCCCACATGTTTTTGTATGATGATTGATATAACTAATATATATATATTATGTTTAGGAAATAATAATACCTCTAAATACATTATATCATATTTAACATTTTTTATATGCCATTCTGTAGGGGATACAATAATGTCACTCATGTGTACGAAAAACTACCTCCTCACGAAGCGATGTTATTTATTTTTAAGTAGTGATTTATAGTGAAAATTATAAGGAAAATAAAAATTTATTTTATATCATATATTTTAAATATTTATGATATTAATTATTTATTTAACATTGTGAAACGATAATAATACATTTTGTTTCATACATTATAAAATGAAAAAACTACTCATGTACGTGTAGACTACCACCTTCAAGATGCACTGTGAAACTATTTTCCTCAACAAACAACATTGGTGGTATGTATTGATATATTTAATGAAATATTATGGAAGATATTATATTATGATCTTACTAAAACCTATTTAAATAATGATCATATAAAAATGGAAATTTTACTACTGATTACATATGGCATACCATATCCATGACCATAACATTATTCAACTTTTAGGAAAATATTTCATGGGTTGTATTAAAAATTACATTATGTGAAAATTTAATAATAATTTATTAATTTTTTTTGACATTTAAATAATGAACATTTTAACCATAGTCAGTCTACCAATGCCATTTTTTTGGGACAATCCAAATATCATCGAAATATCTGAAATAAACATAACTGATTATATAATCATATATAAAATGTTAAATTTTAAAATAAAAAAAATAATAAACATGAAAGAAATTCTTAATAAGGTAAATAATTAACACAATTTTATTATTTGAGCAGTTAATGAATGTACTTGGTGATTTAGGCTCAAGGTAATGTTTATAATAACAATTTAATTTCATTGATTAATATTGAAATCTTATGCACATAATTTATTTTTTAGGTTATATATACCACCAGATGACTTGTTATATCATGATTTATTAATAATTTATTTTATTTTATGTCTTATTCTGATGAAATAATCCAAGAGAATTTGACAAAAATGTTTCAATGTGGGAAATAATTTGATAACTCAAATTATTTCCATTGGGTAATGTGACTCCCTCAGGGTAATTTTTATTTTAATATTATGTGTGTAATTACCTTAGAATGTAAATTGTTGTATTTCATCTTATCCTATGTGGATTTAAAGATGATAAAAATCGTTGATTCATTAGTTAGATCTCACATTAACGTTATTATATTTGTAAGGGTTTATTTCACAATATAATTTTAAATGGGATATGTCATATTAATACTAACTTTATTCATTATTTAGATGGTTTATGATTATTGTGACCATGGTTATTATTGAAATTAAACTCCATCATTCATTTTATAGTGTGTTATTTTACAATGAAATTTTTATATTTATGTCATCATTGGAAATTAGACAATCTCTAAATATCCATATTATTAATCATGGATATGATTACTCTTACAAATATATATCATTTTTTATATGGTATTCTCAATTAAATTTTAGTATATTGTCTAGGGAAATATTGATAAATCATTATTGTTTAAAAATTAATATATTTTATTATATAGGAAATTTTGTATGAATTAAATTGATTTTTAATATATGAGGAATTATTTGGACATTCTAGAAATGGGTTGGGCCCTGTTGTAGATATCGCTTTAAAGAATAAGAAGTCTCATGGGATGAATAGAATAGATTAATTTAGTTAAAAGGGTGTATACCCTATAGTTTTATACCATCATATGGATATATCTTCGCTGTATAAGAATCATGTTCTTGAGAAACCTGACATTCAATTATTAATATTTTTATTCATTAAGGGTTATGATATTATTATGATAGATATTTTCTCAATTATTTTATCTATAGATTTGTTTCATTATCATTTTTTTATTAAATTTCATATGTTTACATTTATTTAAAATTTAGTATTGGTTCTGCATTTTCCAAATTTAATATAAATGTTATTAACTAAATGGAGTGTTTTTTTAGTTATTTACAATTTCATACAGATTATTATCCCGTAGAATATCCATGGATGCACTTCTTCTTTATTTTTTTGATTACCTGAAATATGTATTTTCTTATTTAACATTCCATGTTGATTATTATTATTGATTTATGATATATTCCCCTTCGCTTTAACCTTACTGAGAATTTGGCCTCACTCATACTTTTTTTCCTATCCCATTAACACGTGAAGTGTACTATGAAAGAAATTATTGAATATTCTAGAAAGAGTAATGATACTATCTAAAAGAATAAGGTCATAATTTTTTTATTCAAATATAACATGGTAATCATGTTTGTATATAGTTTACCACGAACACTATATTATTTAGTCCTTTGGGATGTGATTCTTTTTATATTATGTCAATGTGTTGGTGTTTACACCAGATATAGGCTACATGGGTTGGGGCCACTACAAAGGATCAATATACACATTTGAATACAAAATTATCTATTGATAAATATAATATAGGGAATTAATTTTCTATTTTATGTCCTAATAATATCCACTTTTAGATATTAACAAGTGTAAAACATCATATGGGGGAGCCTCATCTATATATTAGTATGAAAAAAATTAATAGTATAAGATTCATCTATATATTTCACGCAATTTCATCCAGTCTATAGGTTATATATGTAACGCCCAAAGACTTTATGAGAAATAATATTTTTAATTTATTTGATGTGTTGTGTTGTACTCTACACAAATATTATCTTGCGCTATATGCAACACCGTATTAGCTTGTAGTAAACACAAAAAATATACTTGGCTTCTGTTTAACACTATAGCACCCTTCCTCGAAATATTATGTGGTACACAATACTGACTTTCACTAAATAGTGATATATTATAATATTACTATAAACCAACCTTCAGGAATAGTATTAACTGCATTTTAAATTTTATAACATTATAATTCATCTTACACATTTTCAAGAAAATTGTAGGAAAACAAAATTAATTTTTCGGATACAAGAAGTATTTTTCAAAAAATGTAGTTTTGTCACCTTTTGATGGAGCACCCATTTTAAATCTAATTTTTGACAAGATTATATGTTAAATTTGTCAAATTAAACTTCTTATTGAGAATAAGGATATATAAATTACGTTGGATAAATTTTTGACATTACTCTGATAACCTTCAAATTTTGATGAATAGTTAAAATATGCTAAATTTTAATTAAAAATAACATTTTTAATCGAGATAATTTATATGGTTAAATTATAATATTTCATGGTTTTAAAATATAAATAGAATATATTTTTACCATTTAATATAATGTATTTCATTATAATTAATTATACATTGAATACATAGGTAAAAACATTTCAATCTTTTACAATGTTTTATCTTTTAAAACCCGTTTTCTCAACAGCGGGATTATTTTTAAATTAAATACTGATACTTATGTGTATGAAATTTGGAAAAATGTATTCCATATTTGGAATAAGTAGGTCCAAATTATGTTAATAGGATACTTTTTAAATATAACCATTATGAATAGTAACTACATTAAATTTTATTTACTACAGTTAAAGGTAAATCAGGTAATTATGGGTAACAATAATATTGTAAAATTACCATAACACTTTTATTAACTTAATTGGATGATTATATTTTGTCCTAAAATATACTTGGGTTGAAATTGAATCTTTTGGAACCAGCTTGGATGTGATTAAAACCTTAAATAATTTTATTTAATTAAAATGATATATGTCTCACTCAAACTATAATAATTAACGTATTTTAAATATAAGTTTATACATAATATAAATTAGATCATAAATACTCATTTTAATGATAAATTTTTTTCCTTCATCATGGTAATTTTTTTTATTTTTAAGAAATATATAATTACTTTAATAGATTATACATTAATGATGCAGAAATTATTTATTTAGTGAAAAGTCAAAAATATAGATTTTATTAAATTAATAATACCAAATAGAATGACCTTAAACATGGAAAATCCATATGAGTCGAGTATATCTATACCCTAAGAATCCAAATTTAGAATGGTTGACCATTTGGAGCCTTATAATAGTGATTATGACACTTATATTATTTTATTTTAAATAATGTCAAAGTTGTCACCTTCATACTTTAATAAGTATAATAATTTAAATGTTGTGATTTTAAGATGATAAATTAGATTAAAAGTATTATTATGAAATATATTATATTTATCTGCAATATAGTTTTTTATTTTTTATTTTTATGCAACACATAAGTATATTAAATAATTATACAGAAATGTTGTTGTAATTAATTTATTAAGAGAAAAATAAATTAAATGGTTTTAAAAATATTAACAAAATATTATATGAAAAAATTAATGTTATCTATGATTTTTTGAATTAATATGACATGTTAGGAATCTATAAAATATTTTTAATCTAATATAGCTTCTGTGTGGATTTTATTAAAATTCAAATAATTGAATATTGTCAAAATTGACACTATTAATAGTTTATAAAAATAACATATTATTAAATTGTTTAAAAATAAAAAAAAAATATTTAAAAAATTACAAATTTAAAATAATATGGCAGAAAATTTAATAATGTATCTAGTTATGGAAAATTAACAACACATAAGTATGTATTTATAACAATTATAAATTAGAATATTATTACTGGAAATAAAATCAATTAGATTAAATAAGGATAAATAAAAATGATATGATTTAAATTAAAATCAAAACATACATAAATTTGATTTTTTGATGCGATTACAACCCTATCGTACCTTATATCTGAATTTGAGTCACATTGGAAGTTTTTATGTGGTCTTTGAGTTTATTAAAAATTAATATTTTGGTTGTTTCTAAAAGTGTCCATCTCCTCTCTTATAAAAGGGAACCCCTTCCCTCTCCTCTTTACTCAATATTAATCGTTCATGATCAGCCATACCCTACCAATTCCTCTTCTAAACCACTCTAGTTATATTATAAAGGTTCTAGTCTTCTCAAATGATGAACTCTAGTGCCCTAAGAGGAAGTTTAAAAGAGGCACGTCGAGGAAGAGGTAATCTATTCTACCGATTATATCAATATTATTTCTTCTTCAACATCCTCTTATTTATCAATTTCATTATAAAGTAATAACATTAGTATTACTCATATACTGATATTTAATTATAAATATGAAACAACCCTATTTCATCATCTATCCATCCTATAGAAAACGAAATCAATGCGTGTGCGTACGTACGGAATATCATCTCCACGTCGTGGTGTAATCTGTTTTCCAACACAACAATACTTGGATGGGTACAATGGTGTAATTAATAACAATATATAATTATTATATCATCATACTGATTATGAGATATTATATCATACACTCCCATTCCATTCAATAATTTTGGGAATGATATCATCGCTCGTGCAAACATACGGATTACCGTCTCCACGACGCGATGAGATTCATTTTCCATGATAACAATTCATGAATGATTATAATGTATATGTAATGAATAATAATGAATTATATGACATACTAATATATATATATATATATATATATTCCATTAACTTACTTCCATTCAATTTATTAAGGAAATGAAAACAGCGTTCATGCGTACATACGGCCTACCGTCTCCATGAATGGTGTATTTCATTTCATTTATCTATATTATATATATATATATACTGAATATATATGATATATAAATCATTATTATATTCTGGAAGTATTTAAATCATTATATTAGTAATAATATCAGGAACAAAAATTCCAAACATGTACTATAAATGAAATGATTATTACCCAAAATGTTGCTTTAACATGGGATTGACAAATGAACGAATAATATAAAGATCTATGTGAATCATATATGATAACATAAATATTATTATGGTTCTGTTACAAGTTAATAACATGTTTAAACCCACTATACAGGTGGTTTTGATACATACAAAGCATATCATACCTGATATAAGAGATTATTTTCTCTCACTTTTATTTCTGTGAGACATATTCCTTAATCTTATTCTATTTATTTTGTACGGTGTTTATGCATCCCATTATGTTTTTATGATTTTTATTTTGAAGAATATGATATTTACATATTAATGTAATTTTCATTATTTTTGGAATCATATGATTTCAGCGATCAAAAATGGTAATGGATAATCATTCTAATCTCGTTCTTATCTAAGATTGTTTATTCGTAAATATTTACTGGGGCTATGTTTATCATCTATGTCCATTTTTTCACAAAAAAATTTCAAAAATTGTTTACTATTCATTCATGTATGTCTAAATTCGTTATTCCATTTTTTTATCACATTGTATGGAAGTAATCATTCTTTTGTTTACCATACAAGGTACTTGTTGACTTTTCTAGCAAAAGTACAAGTAGAATGTTTTTTTAAATTGTACAGCATTAATGAATTTTTACAGGTACATAACAACTTATTTCTAGGAAACATACTCTACATGATTTCATGATTTTTTCCAAAAAATTCTTTTCATTTAAAACTGAAAGGCATTTTGAGAAAATAAAATTATTGTGAATAATAAAGTATATTTTCATCAAGAATTAATTTCAAGTGTTTTATGAAAACTATATTTCATCTATGATGACATTATTTATTATGTTTATGTTTCAAGTATAATGACTCTATTATTTACATGGATTCTTCTTTCTTATGATTAAATGTTATCCATTTATTATATATTTTTTATGTTATGATGGTATGTTGTTTATGAAACCCTTTTTGTTCATTGGGTTATGATAAATGATTTATGTTTATTTTGTGGAACACAGAATAATGATTTCATTATGATATGGGTGGGACCTATATATCCCTCCAATAAATTGGGTAAATATTAAAATATCATGAGATAGACAAGGTTGGAACAGAAAGTTATTTTGGTTTAGTAATATAGGGCTGGAACTACATGTAAAACTGGTTCTGTAATGGACATTTTCCACTATAATGGTCTTCGTAGAAATGCCATGGCTACTATGGAAATCATATCATGTGCTTAATAGTTTTCCACAATTACATGTTTTGTTTCCATGTTATTTTATCATGATTAATGTTCCTTTATAATCTATACCTTACGTACTTCCAAGATTTATTTCAAAACTCAAGATTTTAATGTTTAAACATTATGTTAATGTTTTTAAGTTAAAATGTATATGGTTTTTTTATTTTCTCCATGCTTACACTTACTAAGAATTTGAGCTCAACCTTTTTATGTTTTCTTTTCCCTAGAATTTAAATCAAGGTTTTATGTATGATAAAAATATAAAGATCTTTAAGGGAGATGTTGAAGATCTTTCACCATGATTAGAATATTGTGCTCCAAGATTTAAAATACACTAAGCAATTATTTTACTTGGTTGTCTATTTTTGTTATGTATTAAGAATTCCAAAAATGTAATGTAATGTCCATGTATATCAAGCTTGGGTCTCTACAGTTGGTATCAGAGGAAAGTTTTAGTTAAACATTGGAAGCTAGGATGCAAAATCTTTAGTGAGATCCCTAGAGATATTTATAAGGTATGTCTTGGGATGTCCGTAAGGTTAAGTATAAGTATAGTATACAATCCTATAATTATGATAACGATCATCAATATCCTAGGAATAAACCTAAGAATTTAGACATTGAAAGTACTCCCCCTAGATGATGTTGTTTTCCTATTATGATTTTTTCCATTCACACTATTTTTTTGGATTTTAGATAGTGACTGGATATAAGAAAATTCATGTTAATAGAGAATATGATGGAAAATGGCATGATATTCTTTATGAGAAACCAAATTAAATGGGATTTGGAATTCCAAACATCGTTATTTTTCCTAATCAGTAATCTCCTAATATGATCAATAATCTCAACATTGGTAAGTTTCCTGACTCAACTAATTAGAGAAAGATAGAGTCTCAGGATAATCATAGAGGAATTAATGTCCAATCTCTTTAATTTAAATCATGTTGGAAGAGGCATCAAGAAGAATGTTTCAAAGGAACAGGAAGATTCTTTGGGTGTGGAAAAGAAGGTAACAGAGCCAGTAATTACAAAGGAAAATATTCAGTTAACGCAATGAATGAGGATAATGGTATTTCTAAGACATAAACAATGGTTAAAAGTTTTAAATGTGAAATGTATAGGCATTATGAAAACCAATGCCCTAAGGTAAAATCATATGAAGGGAATCACCATGGTTGTATGGGTAGAATTTATATTGATGATGATGAAGATAATACCAATGATATATGAGATGAAAGAAGTGTTGAGAAATAAAATGATGATTCTTAGTCAATGGTGTAAGAAGGTAGTAGATTGATGGAATGTCTATCAAGAATAATGTATGGTACTATGTAATAATGAAAAACATAGGGATTGTTACACTAGTGTTTTTCCATGAGTATTTGACAGTATATGTTGAATAACACCGATAACAATGAAAAGTGATTAAAATATTTTTGGAAAGAAGATTATTCGCACATAATGAAGGGATAATGAGAAAATTATATGTTTGATAGTATTAATGAACGCATGATTGATATAAGAACAAAGTGATATCATGGTTTGAGTATATAGAATTTTTGGGATTTTGGTATGTGGAAAGAGTTAACTTTTGGCAGCATTCAAGTTTTCACAAAGGCTATATGGTAACTCATGTTTCAAGAGAATACATGATTAAGGTATTCACATGTTTGTAACGTGACCAACAAGATATATCTTATGATATATGGGGGAAAATGATTGTATTCACATGCTTGGTAGATTACATCTCTAGTAATTGTTTTATTTATACTATGATATTGGACAAATGTATTTTCGATAATCCTAAATTTTGGAATGGATTAAGTTCGACATTAGATAGTTTTGTTTAAGGCTAAAACATTTTTCTAGAATGGTATAATAGTAAAGTTTTAGAAAATTTACATCTTGTAGTATGGAAAACAACCTGTCACGTCGGTCACTAGTGCAGGAATCGAACCCACAACTGAAATGCAACAGTCCTTTATCACCTACCACCAGCCTATAAGAAGTCCCTAGTTAATAGAAATTAGTTATATTTTACTAATCGGTATGATAGATGATGTATAAGTCCATTTTTTTGAATCATATATTTTTAATCACAAAATAGATTGACTTATGTATATTTAATAACTTATGCTATACTTTTTATAATAAAGATAGATTGAATGACCTTTGATTCGATCAAATGATCTGATAATACTTCAAGAATGAAAAATTCCACTTGATTTATTTAAATAATAGATTAATTAGAAATTGTTCATGGAATGGCCAACGATGATATTATAGTAAAATCATGTAAGTATTTATCCTTATGAAAAAATTCATCAACATTTGGGAAATGACCTTGAAAACAAAAAATGTTGTCCTAGTACCCTCATATCCGATAAATCAGATGGTACATTATATCATCACAAATTTACGGCTTTGTGATTTTTGGATTTTTCATAGCCA
This sequence comes from Viscum album, assembly GCA_963277665.1. NCBI lineage: Eukaryota > Viridiplantae > Streptophyta > Magnoliopsida > Santalales > Viscaceae > Viscum > Viscum album. The sequence continues at coordinate 1,430,059,501 of OY728155.1, read as the reverse complement.
GGTTCTCTACCACCCTTCATCAGAACATGATAGTAATATTTCTCTTCCATATCCATATTTCCACCTATATTCTCTTATGTGTAAAACCAATATTGATTTACATTGGGTGACCATTATGTTTCTAAAATTCATTTTTTAAAATTATGTTCTAGTATTCCTTTTAATGATTTGGGTTTCTATGAAAGAAACATTCAAGTTGTAAACAATTTATAACCCTGACAAATTTCACGGGTAAAATTCATTTTAAGGGGGGTAAATGTAACACCCCAAGATTTTATGATAAATTATATTTTTAATTTCATTGATTCCTTGTGTTTTATGATACACCAATATTAGCTTGTGCTATACGAAACACCATATTAGATTGTAGTATATGAAAACAATATACCTGGCTTGTATTACACGAAAGAGCGACCTTCCTCGATAGCCTGTGTGGTACGCAATACCGAGTTTCCCTAAATAGTGATATATTATAATATTCTTATAAACTAGTCATTATGAATGGTATTAAATGAATTTTTAATTTTATAACAATATTATTCATCTTACACATTTTCCTGAACATGGTATGAGAACAAAATTAATTTCTCATATACAAGAAGTATTTTTCAAAAAAATACAGTTTTGTCACCTTTTGATGGAACACACATTTTAAATCTAATTATGAAAAGTTTATAAGTTAAATTTGACAAATTAAACTTCTTATTTTGAATCAGGATATAAAAATTATGTTGGATAAAATTTTGACATTATTCTGATAACCTTCAAATTTTGATGAATAGTAAAAATATGCTAAATTTTAATTGAAAACAGACTTTTTCACTGAGATAATTCATATGCTTAAATTATAATATTGGATGTTTTTAAAGTAATTCTAGAATATAATTTTACCATTTAATAAAATTTATATCCTTAGCATTAATTTTACATTGAATTCATAGCTAAAAACATTTCAATCTTTTTCATTTTTTTATCATTTAAAACCCGTTTTCTCAACACTAGGAATAATTTTAAATTAAATATGACAACTTATGTGTATTGAATTTGGGAAAATTGATCCATATTTTGAATCAATAGGTCCAAATTATGTTAATAGGCTACTTTTTATTTTTTGGCATTATGAATAGTAACTACGGAAAATTTTAGTTACTACAGTTAATGGTAAATCAGGTAATTAAGTGTAAAAATAACACTATAAAATTACCATAACACTTCAATTAATATAAATGGATTATTATATTTTTTCCTAAAAAATACTTGGGTCGAAATTGTATCTTTTGGAACCAACTTGGATGTGATTAAGACCTTTAATTTATTTTATTTAATGAAAGTGAAATATGTATCACTAAAACATTAATAATTAAAGTATAATTAATATAAAGTTATACATAATATATATTCTATTGTAAATACTCATTTGAAATATAAAGTGTTATTCTTCATCATGGTAATTTATTTATGATTTTTAAGAAATATATAATTACATTAATAGCTTATACATTAATGATGTAGAAATTATTTATTTAAAGAAAAATCAATAATATAGTTTTTATTAAAATAATAATACCCATAAAACGGACTAGAAACTTGACCAAACCATATTGGTTGAGTATAGACCCATCTGTCTCTGCAATGTTTCCTACAAAATCTAGGTGACTATTATATCCAGGAGGTTTTGAAGGCCGCTACCTAGGATCATTTCACACAAACTACATGGATTTATTCAAGGCAGATGCATCCAAGGAGTTGGGGGAGTGTCTCAAGAACTATTAGAGGATGTTGATAAAAAGTTTATTGGCTCTAATTTCATTATTCAGGTGGACATGGATAAATATTATTACAAGTTGGAATGGAGTTTTATTGTTTGGGTGATGTGGAAATTGGGATTTCAAGAAGGGTTTGTGAGTTGTGCTTCCGTTGTTATTCTTCACCTTGGATGTCCATATCTTTCTTGGGAAAGAGTTTCGGATTCTATAAAAGTGTGAGGGGAGTCCGGCAGGGAGATCCACTTTCACCCACCTTATTCATTATGTATCAGGAAGCCTTATCTCGTAATTTCCAAAATCTCTTGAGAGACAAGAAGATTGGATATTTTCGGTCTAATGATTCAGATATCTATTACCACATTATGTTTGCTGATGACATTCTAATCTTTTTCAATGGTAGGCGATATTCTTTGGATAACATCATGCACCTCATGTCTATTTATGGTAGCCTAAGTGTACAACAGATGAATCTGGGGAAAAGTAATGTGTTTATTTCATGAAAATGTTCACGGAGAAGAGCTCGGGTTATTCAAGACATTTTGGGAATAAGTCGGAGGCTGTTTCCTATGAATTACCTAGGGGATCCTATTTTTAAGGGCTAGGTGAAGAAGGTTTTTTTCGAGGATATTTTAAGAAAAATTACTGGGAGTGTCCTAAGCTAGAAGAACAGGTTCATATCCTTTGGGGATGAGTTACTCTGATTAACAGTGTGGTTTCTTCTATTCCAATGCATGTGCTATCTATTTTCACTCCACCGAATGGGACGATTGAGGTGATGGAGAGAGTGATGAACCATTTTATATGGGATGCAAACCTGGTGGGAAGGTCTCATTGGGCTGCTAGGTCTAGGATGGCTAAACCAGTGGATGAGGGTTGTGTAGGTCTGAGGGACATTCATACTTCTATGCTGTCCATGCAAGCTAGACCCGCCTGGGATTTTTTGGAGGGGAGGTCGTTGTGGGCTCAGGTCATCAGCTGGAAGTATGGGAACAATTGTGAGGATTGGGAGGTCAGGAAACTTTCCAGGTTGTGGAAGACTATCAGGTCTCAGCTAGAATTTATTCAGGACTCTAGAAAGTGGGTGTCGGGTCAAGGTAATGTCAATTTATGGGGGGACGATTGTATGGGAGAAAGGTTGTTTTCCCCACTGTTCGGTTCAAAATTTGTCTGTGAAGGAGGCTTGTACCTACCCAGATCTACATGAATCCATCCAAAACAGAGACCAATTTCAGTCCTTCAAGGAAATTATTTTCTCATTGGAGGAGGAAAAATTCTGTTTTATGGAATCTAAGTCAGGTCGTTTCAATGGGAGATATTTTCTCCGTTTGACGCAGTAGGACAGAGAGATAGATGAGCTGGGGGCACACCTGTGGTGTAATAAGTTACCAACCAAGTTCGTGTTCCTGGTTTACATGCCTGGAAATTTGTTCTGTCTACTGATGAAAATGTCCAAAATAAAGGGGTCCAGATGACTTTGAGATGCTTTTGCTGTGACAGCCCACAGGTTGAGTCGGTTTCCCAGTTGTTATGTCAGAGCGACTGGGCGCACGGACTCTGGTCCAGCGTGGCGAGAGGGGGAGTGTTGGTTGGGGCTTGCGACTCATTACAGGAGCTATTCTCAGTCTGGTTTTTAGGGACAGAACTAGAGTATATGGAATCTAATGTCAGGTCCATCATTTCCATTGAGGTAATCTGGGATATTTTGGGGGCTAGGAATATGGTGAGATATGCGAACCGGTCCCCAATATACTTGCTCCAGCTGAGGATGCAGAGCCTGGTTCATGACCTGGGTAGCCTGCTAAAAGAAGGTTTGTTTTCTCATTCTCTTTGTAAATTGATTAATATGTCGGTGGAGTCTCTGAAGTCGCATGTATTTTCGATTCGCTGGAACCCTTTGGTGGAAGGGCTGAAGTTGAATGTGGACGGATCTCTCCTTCAGGGAGTTATGCGAGGAGGAGGGATGGTCTGGGATTTGAAAGGGTCTGTTCCGCTGGCATTTAGTAGCTACCACGGGATGGGGTGCTCCTTGGGGGCTGAAGATCATGCCCTACTCATGGGAATTAAACTGTGTAAAAGGTTCTTCCTGGACTGTGTGGTTATGGAATCTGATTCGGAAGTGCTGGTATGGGCACTCACGGCGAAGGGTGAGGTACAGTGGTAGCTGATCTATCTGGTTCGTAGCCGTAAATTAGAGATACCCATAGGCTGTGTTATTTGGCATGTCCCAAGGGAATCCAATTTTTCTATGGATTCTCTTTCTCATCGGGGAATATCGAAGGATCCTTTGGTGATTTACTCTAGTTTAGGTTCCTTACCCAGGGTATGTAACTTATTTGTCCCAGGGGATGCCTTAGGGCTTCACCACATTCGACCTCCGTGACTTTTTGGTTTTTATAGGGAATCTGCCTATTCTATTAATAAAAAAATTCCAGCAATAAGTATATTAAATAATTATAAAAAAATGTTGTAGTAATTATTTTCTTAAGAGAAATATCAAATAAATGTTTTTAAATATATTAAAATAAATATTATTTGAACAAATTAATGTTCTGCATTAATTTCTTAGATGAATATGGCATGAAATGAATATATATAATTTTTTTTATCGAATATATCTTCTGTGTAGATTTTATTAAAATTCAAATAATTGAATAGTGTCAAAATTGACACTATTGATATTTTATAAATAAACATATTATTAAATTGTTTAAAATTTACAAAAATATATAAAAAATTTCAAATTTAAAATTATATGATCTAAAATGTAAAAATGTATCTAATTATGGAAAATTCACAACACATAAGTATGTATTTATAACAATTTAAAAATGAAAATAATATTACAGCAAATAAAATTAAATAGATTAAATAAGGATAAATCAAAATGATAAGGTTTAAAATAAAATCAAAACATTTATAAATTTGATTGTATTATGATATTACAACCATATCTTACCTCATATCGGAATTTGAATCACTATGGATATTTTTATATGTGGTTTGAGTTTATTAGAAATTAATATTTTAGAGGTTTCCAAAAGTGCCCATCTCCTCTCTTATAAAAGGGCACCCCTTCCCTCTCCTCTTCACTCAATATTTGATCTTCAAACTCATCCAAACCCTACCAATTACACTTCTTAAACCTCTCCAGTTACATTACATAGGTTCTGAGCTTCTCAAAAGTCCAACTCTAGTGCCCTAAGAAGAAGTTTAAAAGAGGCGTGTCGAGGAAGAGGTAATCTCTTCTACCGATTATTTCAAGTTTCATTCTTCCTAAAATTGTTCTTAATTAGATGTTTTAATTATAACGTAATAAAATAAGTATCACTCATATATTGATATGTTACAATAAATATGAAACAACCCTATTTCATAATCTATCCATCCCATTGAAAACAAAATCACCGCGCGTGCGTACGTACGGAATATTGTCCCCACGTCGTGGTGTAATCTGTTTTCCACCACCACCTTACCTGGATGGGTAAAATGGTGTAAAGAATAAATATATATTATTATTATAAAATCATACTAATTATGCGATATTATATCATACACTTCAATTACATTAAATAATTATGGGAACAATATCATCTCTCGCGTGTACGTACAAATTACCGTCTCCACAACACGAAGATATTCATTCTCGATTTTAACCATTCATGAATGATTATAAAGTGTATATATTTTATAATAATATAATTTATGACATAATAAAGTGTATATATATGTCATTTAATTACTTCCATTTAATTTATTAAGGAAACTAAAACACCGTTCATGCGTACGTGTGGTTTACCGTCTCTATGAGTGGTGTATTTCATTTCATTTATATATATTATATATATATATACTGATTGTATATGATATATAAATCATGTTTTATATTATGGAAGTAAGAAAATCATTATATAAGTACTAATATCAAGAAAAAAAGTCCAAACATGTATGATTAATGAAATGATTATTACCCAAAACGTTGCTTTAACATCGGATTGTCAAATTAAAGAATAATATAAAGACCTAAGTGAATCATATATGATATCATAAATATTATTATGGTTCTGTAATAAGTTAATAATATGTTTAATCCCACAATATAAGAGGTTCGTATACATAAAATGCATATCAGACCTATGGTAAGGGACTATTTTGTCTCACTTTTATTTCTATGAGACATATGACTTAATCACCATCTATTTCTTTTGTATGGTGTTTATGCATCACATGAAAGCATTATGATTTTTATTATGAAGGATATGATATTTATATATTCTTGTAATTTTCATTATTTTATGACACGTATGATTTCACTGATCATAAATGGTAAGGTATAATTATTCCAATCTAGTTCTGCTCTGAGATTGTATATTTGTAAGAATTTACTGGGGTTATGTTTATCATACCTATTAATGTTTTCTCAAAATGTTTTCATAAATTGTTTAATATTTATCCATGTATGTTTAAAGTCATTTTTACCCTTTTTTGTAACACATGTTATGAAATTAATCTTTCATTTGTTTACCATACGAGATACTTTTTTACTTTTCTGGCAAAAGTACAAGTAGAATGTTTTATTAACTTATACGGAATGAACAGATTTTTACAGTTTAATAACACCATATTTCTATGAAACATACTCTACACAATTTTAGGATTATTTTCAAAAAAATACTTTTTTTAATTGCTTGGAATATTGACAAAAGAAAATGATTTTGAAGAATAAATAATATTTTCCTCAAGAATTCATTTCAAGTGTTTTATCAAAACTATTTTCCATCTATGATGACATTATTAATTATTCTTATGTTTCAAGTATAACGTCTCTATTATTTACATGGTTTAATTTTTCTTATGATGAAATTATATCCATTTATTCTATATGGATTATGTTATGATTGGATGTGGTTTGTGAAACCCATTTTATTCATTAGGTTAAATGACTTTTGTTTATTTTGTTGCACACGAAAGAATGTTTTCAATATGATATGGGTGGGACTTATATCTCCCTATAATGGATTGGTTAAAGATTTATATCTCATGAGATAGAAATGGCTGGAACGACAAGTAAATCTGGTTTAGAAATACAGGGTTGGATTGGCAAGTAAACCCGATTCAGTAATGGAATTTGTCCACTATGATGGTCATGGAAGAAATGCCTTGGCTACTATAGAAATCATATAATGTAATTAATGGTTTTCCAAAATTACAGGTTTTTTCCCTTGTTGTTTTATCATATTTAGTTTTTCTTTATGATCTAGGCCTTAAGTACTGACATGATTTATTTCACAACTCAACATTTTTATGTTTAATCATTATGTTCCTGTTTTATGTTCAAATGTATATGGTATGTTTTATTTTCTCCATTTTTACCCTTACTTAGAATTTGATCTCACCCTTTTTATGATTTCAATTACCTAGGATATAAATAATCGTTTTAGGTGAGAAAAAAAGGGAAAGATATTTTTGGGAGATGTTGAAGATAATTCAACATAATTAGAAGATTGTGTTTTGTGTTTCCAAAGACAGAAATTTATTACATTCCTTGGGTGTCTGTTTTTGTTATATATTATGTATTCTACAATAGTAATTTAATGTCCATGTATGTCAAGATTGATTCTCTACAATATATATTAATAACACTATAATATAATATCTATATTTTCATCATAGTAAGGGACTATATTGAAATTTTTATGTCACTGATACTCTGATTAAATCATCTTCTTAGGGTTTTGAAAAATAATATTCATAATTTTAATTTTTCTAAGATCTATGTACTTGATTATATAAAACTAATTAAATGTATAATATTGTATACATTATGGAATTAAATCCAATAGACCATTTATTTCACAATAGTCAATTGATAATAAATTTTAGTCAACCCTATCGGACAAGATATTCAATATTCAGTTGAAATAAGTCTTTAGTCAGTTGGTATTTAGTATTAATCTCTATTGAAGCTATACATATCATCACCACACACCTCTCTGATAATTCCATTAGGATTTCATACTATCACAATATATTCTATTTCTATTAATGTGTCCTTGGTTACATTTTAAGGATTACCACTATAGTAATATCACAGTATAATGAGGTATATTACAAACATCATGTTACCACATCATGATTCTAAAATAATTTATGTTTATATTATAAATATTTAGATGCATCAGAAGAAGGAATATACATAGAATCTAATAAAAACTTAAAGACCATTTTATTTTTTTTATAATCCTAATCATAGATATTCTTTTGATGAATAAGAAATATCCTAGAACTAATTTAGTTGATTCAAATAAATCAAAAAATAGGATATATATATCCCTATAATATTAGTTCCACATCACCTACAAAATTAAGAAAAATATCCCTTAAAGATAGAAAATATTTTATGTTTATCCAAAATGGTTCCAAATATTTCTCACATAGGTCTACATCATGTATTCCCCCCATGTTCATGTAATATGGATCATCAATCTTGAAATAAAATACAAATTACATGATAGTCTTTACCCCAAAATTTTATGTGATTTGATTTATCCATTTTATATAATTTTTAATTTGAGGAATCATTTTTTGAGACTGATGTATACTATGAGACCACGAAAACAATACCCCCAATTGATATTCAATAGGGAAACCATTCACTACCATGTCAATACTTGTACCCTAACTTATTCCAAGTATTCTATTACATCTATCATGAATTATCTATATCAATATAATATAACTATATGACATATACCATTAAAAGAGAATTGCTTTCTAACAAAACATTAATTAGCTAATAATTTGGTATTTCATTTCACATTAGTAATATATAATACAAATATACATTAACTAAAACCACTATATTCCCCCTATAAATTTTATAAAAAGGTCCCCCATTAATTCTTTATTAACCAAACTCTCAGATTGTCTCATAAATGTGGATTTCATATAGAATTTATCCTTTTTGTAACCCAAAAATGGATCTAAAAAACATTATATCCTTATTGAATTCCTTTAATTGTAACAAACCCTTCTAATTTCATTGAAATATTACATAATGTGATGATTAATGAAGGTTTTATTTTATTCCATTTTATAAATTATGTAATTACGGTATTCTAGAATGGAAATTAATATTTTAATGGATTTTTCCATTGAAAAAATTATAGTTGTTTTAAAATGTTCTATGAATTGAATATATTTAAATGAACATTAAAACATTCATGGTTTCTAGGTACTGAATTTACTATAAATGCCATGCTTATTATTAAAGAAAAACTGAACCCAATAGGCTTTACATATATCAACAATTATTTTTGGAGAAATATTCCAATCGTTTTCATTTTTAAAAGGTTCAATATTTTTATTTTTTTACATTATCATAACTAAATATATTATATAATATTGTTATAAATAATTTAATTTAATAAGTTACAAGTCAATAACTTAATTTTTTGAACAGTATATAAATTTAATGTATATAATGAAAATTTAATCAATGATTATTTTCACCAACAATTAATTTGATTATTTTATTATTAGGGAATACTGTTAACCATGATATACACAATCAAGATATATATAATCAATAAAATTGATCACTGAAAATTTAATAAGTTCTTTAATAATCATCAAATATAGATAAATTTAATATAACTATAAATCACAAAAAATAAAAGTGTTCTATGGAAAATATTGTGTAGTATTTTTTTTTGAGATTTTGTATTTAAAAGATAAATTATTTATTAAATATATTTTTAAATTAAATAAAAAATTATATAATTGAATTTTTTGATTATTTTTTAAAATAATGTTTCATTTAATACCCAGGTAATGATGACATATAATCAAATGTTACAAAATAAAAATTAATCCATTTTATATTTTTTATATATATTTTTTAAAATATATTAATTTATGGAATCACTTCAATAAAATATACAAATTACCTTCTATTAATGAGTATTAAACTATTCAACAAAATAAAATTATTTCTGTACTTTGTGTGGGATATATTTTTTTCAATGATTATATAATCATTTATTCTCATATTTAAACAAGATAGATTGGCGTTTTGTTCTTAGTAGTACATTAAATTATATATAGAAAAATAAATATTAATTTTTGAGGTGTTACTTTCATATTGAAGTTAGTTATGGATGAAATTTTTGTTCTGTAGCCTTATTGGAATTTGTACTAACCATGTAAAGAAAATATGAAAGATGACATGAGATCAACCATATAAAGAATTGATGAATCGACAACAGGTTGACATAGAATGACCACATGAGTGGTTGAGTTAGAAAAAATTAAAATATAATGACCACATGATTTGTTTGGAGACCACAAAAATAGGATTAGTGGCCAAGCTATGTGTTGAGTGACAACATTAATAGTCTAAACAACCAGAAAAAGGTTCATGAAACAATGTATCCAAACAGAGTGACCAAAAAAGGGCGAAATAAAATCATGAAGAGGAAAAGATATTGAATGAATAGAAAAGTGGAAACATTTTAAAATTTAACCATCACATGAAGGGTTGGATTACCGTTTGATGTGTTTTTCAGACTGTACATTAGAATATATTGATCAAAAGATATTATTATTAGCCACATGGGATAATAGGTGTGATCGTAAGTCTCGTACTGTCGGGGGTTCTACCGTGAATACATTTAGTTATTGAAAATGGTTTTTTTAAACCAAATGTCAAACATTATTATATCAGAGATCATAATGATTGTAAATATATTCATTAATGAAGAGTGAGAGAATGGTAGTGAAAAAACATTGGGGAAGATGATTCGGATATTGGATAAACAAGTATTGAACCACACATGATAATATGTATATATTCTCCATGAATGTAAATATCATCATATGAAATTTTTTAAAATAATAAATGTTCATAACCAAGTAAATTTTTGGGTAATGCAATACCATCTTATGGGTTTTCCAGAATAAATGGAGTATGCATTGTTGAAAAATATACTTCGAATGAAATTTTACAACATTGGAAAATTTATTACACATATAGGATAATTAGTTTCTTACATGAATGGAATACATATGTGAATGAATAGAAAGAGGAAAATTTATAATGTACATGAGATCATATAGATTCATATATGTGAATTGAATAAAAAAAATAATTGTCCGTGATGGAAATAGTTATTTGATGAAGTTTTATTATTTTTGATGACGAAGATATCAAATTTATTAGATAATTAATGATATAATTCCCTTTTATAAGATCCATCTAGTGAAATTTTTATTTTTTTGATATTTTTTAAGTGAGTAAATTTTTATTTGTAGGATAAGAACACAATAATGTGATCCTAATATTATTTTCATTACAAACCCATTCCTTTTTCTAATCATTCAAATAATGATTACATTATTAATAATTATTATCAGGAGGTATTATCTAAATATTATATTATAACATAATGATCAATGTAATTTATTATTTGATACTCATACAAGATTTATGAGAATAACTTCGAGCTTTGTTTAATGAAATAATTTGTCAACCTTAATTGTTTTATGATGAAGGGATAATTTTTGGAATAAATTTGATACAAAAAATTAAGAATTATCAACAACCTAAATCACAAACTATTCAAAGTAAGTATATGTATATAATATTTTCAATAATAATTTTTCATATAGTGCATAATAAAGGATAAATATATATTATAAGGTGTCATTATTTCAGCATGTTTTAATACTCATGTTAATTGTCTATTTCGTTTGAAGATTATGGTAGATGAAGAAAATGATAATTTTTCATAAATGGGTGACATTTTAAAATAGTATATTTAGTGGATTTAAAGGGAATAAAGGGGGTATAGAGTTTTTTTTATCTAGTGGAAGAGAACGAAGGATGAGATCCAACAAACTTGAGGTATTGATAATCATTGTAATTAAAATCATGTATTTCATAATGAATAGTGAATATAAAAAAAGGATATAGAGGGGAGATGGAAAAAAATATAAATTTATTTATTTTTTAAACATATTTGTATATATATCATGGTTTCAATTGTCATGTTTCTCAAAACTATAATTCATGAGAAATAACATTGGTGTCCAGATGTATAAAATCCCACTTTATTTATATTATCATATATTAGTTGATTCAAATTAATGAAGTGGGAAGAGTAATCCAGAGTAGGATATTCATTTTCAATAATGAAATAAGAAGAGAATTAAGTGATGTGAAATTTTGGTAGCATAGATAAAATAGGGTTCTAATACCAATTATTTCGGAAAAGGACAACGAATGTTTAATTCTTGTATAAATGTCAGAAAAGAATCATTCTAGTAAGCTACTATTATGTGGGAGATGGTTTTCTGCAATTATATTATTAATATATAATAAAAAGAGGTTGTGATTTAATAATAATGATCAGGTGACAGTATTAAAATAATGATAACAACAAAAGTGAATAACTACAAAAATTCAGATATATCATATTCAATATAGGACTATCCTTATATTAGAAACAACATGATGATGTTAAATACTGTCTATATAGGAAGTATAAATATCCATAAAAGAGATTTTGTTGAACTAGGTTATCACTATTGAAGTTTAATATGAATATTTCCCCCCTATGTATATGGTACCACACATCATGATCGTGATTTTTTTTCTCCCAGACCCATTGGAAATAGGTATCTCAATATTGTGGCTTGTGTGATCAAGGATTGTTTAATAGTTTCACCATGGACTAGGATTTCTTATGGAAATGTGATCCTTTAAATTCTCAAGTCCACATTTTTTGTATCATAAAAATTTATGTAAATATAAGAGAATAGTATAATCATGGTCATGACCAATCCATGCGGTAAAGGGAAAAAATTAGTAAATGGAATAAAAATTCAACATCACTAATTCACCCCCACTAAGTATTGGGTATATTAGAAAGTGGGATTATTAATTTTTATCATAGCTTTGTTTACATTAATACGATTCTTAATCTTATTGTTCTTTACTTCTTAGGATTTTACTATTCATTTTAGTTAATAATTATGTATATATTATGTGAACAAGTATCTATATTAGATAAGAATACAATTAATTTTATGACTACATTGAACATGATTAAGTAGGGTAAATGTAATTTGAAAAAGTTATCCATCTTCTAAAACTAGGATGAAATATGACCTTCAAAAATAATATATAAATATTTTACTTATTTAGAGAATAAAAATTAATTTAGATATCCACCAAAGAAATAGATAACATATACACATTAATGTGTATTGAAAATCAAGTGGTATGATAAAAATTCATTCCAAAAATAATCTCAAATAGAAGATCAATGAACTATTTTTTGTGATAACTGTTTATTCAATTTATAAAAAAATTAATATAGGATATATAAATGATTTCCAAATTAAATAATTGTTTTTGATTGAAATATTTTTGAAAAATGAAATAATATATAACTATCATGAATGTGAAATAAATAATATAGAAAATGAATTGAAATAAATTGGTTTGGAATTAATAATGTCCCCAAAATATGTTATAGGACTTCATATAAGAAATTTATTCAAAATTTAAAAATAAAACCATAAAACTATTGAATAAAAGGATGAAACAAAATGAAATATCGTGTAAAATATCCACACACATCAATAAAAATAGAAAAAAATAATTGATGATATGATTTATGAATTGAATGTTTATATAAATATGATCACATATCTTGTTAGTTTTGTTAGGAACCGTCCCCCGGGGCATGTGTCGTGACTACCCCAATCCCTCCTTCCATAGGCCAGAGGATAGCGACTAGCACCAAAGGTGTAATTCCCTATAAATGGGAAGGCATTTCCTTTATAACTAGTAAACACACATAGTATATACAATCATGAGTAAAATGTAATGTCCAATAAGTGGGTACAATATGTAAAAATAGGAAAGAATACAAGCCCAACTGGAAAGTACAAGAAACTGAAAGTACAAGTACAACTGGGGAAATAAGAGAAATAGTCTTGGGGTCATCCTCTGAGGTTAGTACATGTAGGGTATGTATAGATCACATCCTCAGCACTCCACATCCATCCATATTCTCCACGTATCGACGCGCCGAAAAATCCAGCTTTGGGTATCGTCCCGTCTTGGTACACTCTCCCTCGGTCAGCGCTGTCTATTATCAGTATCCAACACAAGGAGGTGCGGGCATAGCCCGTGCAGGGGTGAGTATAACGATACTCAGTAGAGACCCCAAGACCCTCAAGGTCTCACAAAATCCAACAAGGATAAACCAAATAGTATTAAATCAACAGATAACCCCACTTAGGTATATGCCCATACATATACCTTAGTTATCATGTAATACATCTCAATCCTGAGGTGAACACAAAAGTTACTGACTAAGCTCACACAAGAATAAAAATTATGTAATATGTTAGAAATGATTAGACGTAGCTACAGATTACTCTACTTTGTCGAACCCACATAGGATCTTGGAATAGAAAACATAACTGTCGAACCCACATAGGATCTTGGAACATTATTCAGAGCTATCGAACCCACGTAGGACCCTGGAACAATAGTCAGAGGGGTCTAACCGACATTGGATACTGGAAAAATAGTCAGAGCTTTTGAACCCACGTAGGATCCTCAAACAGTAGTCAGAGCTGTCAAACCCATGTAGGATCCGAGAATAGTAGTCAGAGCTGTTGAACCCACGTAGGATGCTGGAATAGTAGTCAGAGAGCAGCCATCCACAGGGTTCCCGCACAAAGCACTTTTTATTCTGGGAGGTTACACTTCTCAATCCATGTGTTGATACATCAACTCCCATCAATTCCCATGAAGAAGTATTCCAATGGTCTGCCACGTCGTAGGGGTCTCAACACAACTGACGCCACATTAATTGGACGTCCTGTCTCTGAGTTATTATCCTTTTAGTCTCAGGGGCCCAGTTGGATTTGTACATGATCCAACTAGTCCATATATCTACTAAACCCAAAAATCTACAGGGGTTTACCCAAAGGGGCCGTCATGCTCTAGGAATACCAGCACCACTGACAGTTTTTTAAACGAACGTCAGGTGAAAAAGATATGACCAAAAGAACGTAAAGGGTGGGTAGTAGGCCCGGGTCAGGTCTGACTCGGTTGGACAGACCCAGACTGACTTAGTCTTGGCTGACCAGTTGGGTTCAGCCCAGCCCACTGGGCTCGTCCGAGTAGGCCACGTAGGCCGCGAGTACTGTGAGGGTGCGGACAGGTCATGAGGGTGCGGACCGGTCGCGGGTTGGTGTAATGGTGGTTTGACCTGGAGGCACCCTGAGGGGAACGGGAGGCTGGCATGGCCTAGCGCACAAGGGGTGTGGCTCGGAGGCTCTTCTTGTGAGGTCGGGGTGGCTTCAGCCAGTGCCGTGATTGGTGCGGCTCAGACTGCTTGGACTGGATGGTTGAGGCCAGTTCGGCCAGCAGGGGCGCGGGGCGCGTGGAGTGCTCGGAGGCAGGTGCGGCTCAGACCTATGGGGTTGGTGTGGTATGACCAAGGTGCCGCAGGGGGGCCGTGGGCGGACGCAGTATAGACCTGTGGGACCGGTACGGTTCGGCCGTGGCGAGGCGGGCCAGTGGGGCCGGGAGGAGTGGCCGGCCCGGAGGGCGCTGCAGCTCGGCCATAGCGAGGCCAGCCGGAGGGGCTGGGAGGAACGGGTGGCTGGGAGTGCACTTCGGTTCAGCCCACTGTGGCGGAGCTAGTTCTTCTAGCAGGAGGGGTGGCTGGGACCGGTTTGTCCGGCAGATGGCGCGACCGGCGGGCGACGCCGGTCGCGGAGGCTGCGGGTAGCGCGGCTGTTGCCTGCGTTGTATTCTTCAACTCGTCACCTTGTCTTCGTGCCAAAAAAACATCACAAACAAAAACGACAGAGGAGTTTGTCCATGTTTATTTTACCCACACTCTCCATGTTTAGGGTGGTAAAAATATTTCCTATTATTTCTTGAATTATAAAGAATTAACAAGAAAAGAAGATAGGAGAAGAAAAGTCTATCAACACCCTACATCTTCCTGTAAAAACAATTCACAACCCGCATGGAAAATAATCATCAATAATTAATTATCATAGAAGTGATTAATTAAAGGAATAATATCATATTCAAATAAAACCCCTAAATGTTCGTTATTCATTGATAGAGTCACGGGGAAGAAGAGGGAGTTGTCATCATTCGTCGCATTTTCCGCACTCTTCTAATACCGAGCTCGTGCATCAGTTCGTTGATGATGTTGTGGAGGGAAGGTCAGTCGTCGAATACATCCCACATCATTAGGAGTCCGAGGAAAAAGGTCGAAGGAGATCGTTCTTCATAGTCAAGGCCTTATTCATCAAGAGAATTCTTCATTGAGAGATTTCTCCCAAGCTTCCTCTCTTCTAAAAAATTCCTCCAAAATTCAAAGAGGTTCCAAAATAATAGATTATGTCAAATATTATTTTATTGGTGATAATTCTAAAAGCCAAATTAATTATGGTGGGTGGAATAATTAATCAATAGAAGGGTTGGAACATTTATTTGGTGCATTGGTACAATTAATTCCGTAGACAAGTTTAGGAGACTCTCCCTCATTTATGAAGGATTTGAGTGGTTTCCATCATTTAATTGGGGGGTTTAGTCTTGGGTGGTCCCCACACAATAACCTCTCATGGGAGGTTAGGTTTAGGTGGTCCCCACCACCATAACCTCTCATGGGAGTTTAAGGTGTGGTGGTCCCCACCTCCCACATCAACTTGGGTGGTTATGATAAAATAAAACATGCATCATTTTATTTTATTATTTCCATGAAAAGCAAAAAAAACTATCTTCCACCTCGACCAACTGCCATCTATGTGAATGTTTTGTTAAGCGAATAACAGCATTTTGAGTTCAATGGTTAACATAGATTTCAATTCCATGCACCTATTCAAAAGTTATAATAACCCACACATACGTTTACTAAACGTACCCAAAAAAAATTAGAAATTAATTATGGGCACACTG
The DNA here is from genome assembly GCA_963277665.1 of Viscum album. Taxonomy (NCBI): domain Eukaryota; kingdom Viridiplantae; phylum Streptophyta; class Magnoliopsida; order Santalales; family Viscaceae; genus Viscum; species Viscum album. The sequence goes on along the minus strand of OY728155.1, from coordinate 1,430,042,737 downwards.
GGTCTCGGAATCACGCACAGTCAATTCTCACAGACTCGAAAAAATCTCTTGTATTTCAAAAAAAACAATGGAAATGTTGAGTCTTTACATTCTACCCACCCCAGGGCTCTACATCCCAGTAAGCCACAACTCAAACTAAGAGAACATGTTAGGGTACTGAGAACGCCACTGAGCCTCCTACCCCCATGTGATCTCTGAGAGTTTCTCGTGTTACCAGTAAACACGCACCATTGGTATCGACCATCCATGTAGGACCCGCTCCGGTCCATCCTCAATCTCCACTGAAACCTTCATAAAGTTCACCCCATCATTGACGTCTAGATCGCCATGGTCTACGATGTGGGAAGGTTCTTTCACGTATCTAATCAGCTGGGATATGTGGAAAACATCATGCACCCAATGCAACTAAGTTTAAAGAGATAAGCATTAATCCACATCTCCTACTCTGCCAAGAACCTAAAAAGGTCCGATGAATCTTAGAGATAACTTTTCGCATTAGCCAAATCTCTATAAAACTCGTCGAGCTGAGACCCCTAGAAAGACATGGTTGCCATCCTCAAACTCTAGAGGTCTTTATCTCCTGTCAGCATATGTCGTTTTTCTGCTATGTGCAGTCTTAATCTGCTCCTGGATGATCAACACCTTCTCTATGGTAGCTCATACAATCTCTTGTCCCACGAGGGCTGAATCCCCTGGGTCAGTCCAACACATAGGTGATCTACAAGGTAGTCTGTATAATTCCTCAAAAGGTTCCATCCCAATGGTAGAGTGATAGATGTTGTTGTATGCAAACTCCACCAAAGGCAAGTTATCCTACTAGCTGTGACTGAAGTCAAGGACACAAGCACATATAATGTCCTCAAGATTTTTAATGGTCCACTTAGTCTGACCATCCATCTGATGATGGAAGGTGGTGCTCAAATGAAGATGCATTCTGAAATCTTCTTACAACCCCTTCCATAGCCGAGAAGTAAAGCATGTTTCATGATCGCAGACAATCGTCGAAGTTAGTGCATGTATCCATATAATTTCCTACACATAGAGGCTCCCCAAACTCTCTACTGAACCATGATCTCTGATCAGTAAGAAGTAGGATGACTTGGTGAGTCGGTCGATGATCACCCAAATCGAGTCATGTCCTCTGGATGTACGTGGATGAACCATCACAATGTCCATGGATATCACATCCCACTTCAGCTCTCGGACCACTAGAGGTTGAAACAAGCCGACTGGTACCTGATTCTCTGCCTTCACTTGCTGACAACTGAGGCATCGAGAGAAAAACTCTACAACTACTTTCATCATTCCTGGCCACCAGTGCTGTCATCGGAGGTCCTGGTACATCTTCACAACTCTTGGATGTACTGCTAGAGGGGACGTGTGGAACCCCATCAACACTTCTTCCTGATGTAACACTGGTATCATGGTACGTCCTCTAAAGGGAATGACGTGCTCCCCACCTTCAAAAAATCTATCAGGTGCATGCCATGTGGATAACTGAGAACATTGTGTCTCGCAGTCAATGCCCCCACACTACGCCTCCCTGACTCGCTGAAGAAGTGGGGGTGTGACTTTAAGAGACTGAAAGAAATCACCTACATCTCTATCCACAAAGGATATCTGCAAAGCGGCTAGCTGCTCCATCGCATTGCCTAAAAGCTGTATACCAAACCTCCTGCTGAGTGCATCTGCAACCACATTCCACATCCCAAATGTATATACTATCTCAAAGTCATAGTCTTGGAGGAACTCAAGCAAACGTCGATGTCTCAGGTTCATGTCCATTTGGGGGAATATATAACTGAGAATCTTGTGATCATAGTACCCAGTATAAAGGTCAGCCATCAGATAGTTTCACCACATCTTCAAGACGCAGACCACTACTTCTAACTCTATTTCATGGGTTGTGTAATTCTTCTCATGTTTTCTTAGCTTCCAAGAACCATATGCAACCACTTCTCTCTCCTACATTAGGACACATCTGAGTCTGGTCCCCGATGCATTGCATTAGACTACATATCATATTCCTCCTCTGGAAGCCTCGAGATGGGGGCAATAGTTAGCCTCTACCTCATCTCATGAAAGCTCTGCTGGAATCTCTCCGACCACATAGAGGGATGCTCCTTGTTTGTTAATGATGATAGTGGTGCTGCAACTCTGGAGAAGTATAGAATAATCCTCCGGTAGTATCCTGCTAGACCCAAGAAACTCAGTACCTCCGTCACACTTATTGGTGGCTCCCAAGCAAGTACCGCCTCAATATCCATTGTATCCACTGCAAATACAGCCTTTGAGATGACATGTCCCAAAAAGTGAACCTCTTGGATCTAGAACAGGAACATTGAGAGCTTACAATAAAACGGGTGCTCTCTAAGCATATCCCATACTACCTGCAAATGATAGGCATTCTCCTCCTTAGTAGTCGTGTAGAGACCCGAAGCTTGATGTACATAGATATTACATTACCTTTGTGGAATACATAATACATAACAAAAACAGACACACGAGAATGTTTAGTGTCTTTGGAAACTTGGAACGTAATCTTCTAATGGTGGTGAATGGTCTTCAACATCTCCCATAAAGATCTTACACTTTTTTTCCTTACCTAAAACCTTTCATTTAATTCTGGGGGAAAATAAAACATAAATTGGGGGATCTCAAATTCTCAGTAAGGGTATGCATGGATAAAATAAAACATACCACATACATTTGAACTTAAAAACATGAACATAGTGTTTAAACAACAAAATCATGAGCAACGACTTAAAACATGGAAGTACATAAGGAATAGATTATAATGGAACATAAATAATGATAACATAGTATGTGAATAAAACTTGTAATTGTGACATCCATTAAGCACATTTAATGATTTCCATAGTAGCCAAGGCATTGCTGCAATGACCATCTAATTGCACATAGTCCCTTTCTGAATCGAGTTCACTCCTCGTTTCAGTCCTGTAATACTGAACCAGATTAACATACCATTCCATCCATGTATATCTCATGAGATATAAACCTTTACCCAACGAATTGGAGGGAGATATAGGTCCCAACCATCTCATAATGAAATCATTCTTACTTCTTCCACAAAATAAACTTAAAACATTCATCATAACCCAAAGAATAAAATGGGTTTCATAAATATCATCTCATCATCTCATAATCCATATAACACAAATGGAAATTTCATCATAAGAATAGTGAAACCATGTAAATAATAGAGAAATTAAACTTGAAACATACACATATGAAATAATGTCATCTTAGAAGAAAAATGTTTTTGATAAAACACTTGAAATGAATTCTTGAGGAAAATATCCTTTCTTCTTCAAAATCATTCTCTTTTCAAAAAATGTCATGCAATTTTAAAATCAAATGATTTTTTTTAAATAGTCATGAAATATTCTGGAGGATGCTTCATGAAAATAAGGCTTTATAAAACCGTAAAAATTCGTTCGTGCCGTATAAGTTAAGAAAAACATTCTTCCGTACTTTTGCCGGAAAAGTTAAAAAAGTACCTCGTAACGTAAACAAAAGAAATATTCCTTACATACCATGTATTAAAAGTAAAAATGGGTAAAAAGGAAGTTAAAAATACATGAAAACACTTTTATAAAACATGGACATGGATGATAACAATAAACCTAGTAAATACTTACATATAGGCAATCTCGGATAAAAATGAGATTGGAAAAGTTATCCCATACCTTAGGTCTGATATGCTTTGTACGTATCCGAACCTTCTATATAATGATTTAAATAAGGTCAATGACTTATTATAGAATCATATTCATTGTTATGATATCATATATGGTTCACTTATGTCTTTATATTACCTGTTCTTTTGTAAATCCCATGTTAAAGAGTGTTTTGGGTAAAGTCGTTTCATTTGTCATCCGTGTTTTGACTTGTAATTATTCATATGATTACTTAGATCATGATTACTTAATTACAGAATATAAAACATGATTTATATATAATATATATTCAGAATATACATATATATAATAGATCAATAAAAGTAAAGAAATACACTGTTCATGGAGACGGTATGCCGTACGTACGCATGAACGTTGTTTTCGTTTCCTCATTGATTTGAATGGAATTAATTAGATGACATACATATATATATATACGTAAATCAAGTATCATTAGTATGTCATATATTTCATGATTACTTATTATATATAATTTATAATCATTCATGAATGGTTAATCATTGAGAATGAATCTCATTGCGCCGTGGAGACGGTATTCCGTACGTACGCACGAGCGATGATATTGTTCCCCTGATCATGAAATTTTATTGGAGTGTATGTATACTATTACAGAATCAATATCAATTTCCAATAATCATATATAGTTATTATTTACACCATTATACCCATCCAAGTAAGGTGGTGGTGGAAAATAGATTACACCACGGCGTGGAGACGGTATTCTGTACGTACGCACACGTGGTGATTTCGTTTTCCATAGTGTGGATAGATGGTGAAATAGTGTTGTTTCATACTTATAATAACATATAAGTATACGAGTGATAATTATGTTATTACTTCATAATGAAACATCCTATGAATAAGAAGTGGAAGAATAAATAAAATTGAAAGAATCGGTAACGGACATTACCTCTTCTTTGAAGCGCCTCTTTAAGACCTCCTCTTAGGGAACTAAAATTGGTCTTTGAAGAAGACCAGAACCTCTAGGATGTTTATAAGGAAGTGGAGAAGATAATTGGGTAGGGTTTGGCCGAGATTCAAGGCTCAAAGTGGTGTGAGGAAGAGAGGGAGGAGGTTCCCTTTTATAAGGGAGGAGAGGGGCATCTTTTGAAAAACAAAAAATATTATTTTATTATAAAGTCATTTTCGGTTTTTATTAGCTCCAAATTGATTTATTTCGAAGCTAAGGTGGTTATTGGTCTAAATCCTCTCATAAAATATAATTTAGACAAGTTTAGGTCATTATATTAACCATATCATTTAGTTTTATCTCATAGTTAATTAGATTGACATTTACCATGTCAGTTTGTATTTTTATATTACATAGTTAATAAATTTACCATATACATCCAAGCGACCCCCAAGTGGTCCATTAATGATTCACATATACTGATATAAGTATCTTGGCCGAACCTTAGATTTTTAGGAATATAATAACAATTAATAATATAATATTTGTTTTAAAAACTATTTTATGTCAATTATTACAGTATTTGGTAATTGATTTTTGTGAAAATCATAACAGAATTATTAGTTCAAAAAAAGTTAATTTAATCAATACTCACATGTCATAATAACATAGAAAATATTGTAATTCATAAATAGTCTCAAATTACATTTATTTGTGTATTTATAACATCAATTATATCAATATTTCATTAATAAGATAATTAATGCATCATCATTGTGTCATAAATAAATTAAATTATTTTAAGTCGAAAAATAACAAATAAAATAACTTTATTTAGGAAAACTTTTTATCATTCTAATTAATATATATATTCAAATTTATCTTCTCTATAACCCTATATTAATAATTATTTACTTATTAAAAATTGATTTTAACTATTTTAACCCTTCTTTAAATAAATTAATAATAGATGTCCTAATCTAATCCAAGTGGGCCTAAATGGTCATATTGTATTTATAAATTTGTTTTGGGTAGAATTACAGTTGTCCAATAGAATTACTACATGTGTTAGGGTAATAATAATATCATTTTTACCCTTAATTACCCTATTTACTTTTAACCATGGTAAAAAAAAACTAAAACGTTACTATTCACCAAAAATTATTTTCATCTCATTGAACCACATTTTAGTCCTTGATTTTCACCGTGTCTCTCGGATTTTGGAAATTCCACTCACAGAAGTGGTAAAATTATGTTTTATGAAAAATTCAGTTTTTTAACTACCACTTAGTGGTTTCACTATTCATCAAAAAATGAAAGTTTCCAGAAAAATTCCAAAAATTAGGCCTAAGCTATATTTGATATTATGAATTCAAAAATGATTTCTATTTTACCAAATTGAAAACATACCAGTTACATTAACTAATTTAAAAATTAATTCTCGTCGTCAAAACAAATAGCGTGTTTTTAATAGATAATAACTATCAAAAGATTGAGACTTGATTATGATTGGTTTAAATGTGAAATTACATTGAATGACCAACATTGTATTAAATTGTAAAAATATATTCTAAATATACTTTAAAACCACTAAAATTAATAATTTATCACTATTAATTATTTCGATTAAAAAGTTGATTTTAATTAAAATTTAGTAATTTTCACTATTCATCCGAATATGAAAGTTATCCGAAAAGTACCAAAATTTCACCCTAAGCTAATTTCGATATTATGAATCCAAAAATGATGTCCATTTTGAATGATAAAATTTATAAAATTTCAAAAAATGGGTATTACTATTCATAACTGCTAGTTCATAATAATATTATAATAATATCTCGTTTAGTGAAACTTGGTATTGCGTATTGCACACGCTATCGAGGAAGGTCATGATTGCGTTTAATGAAAGGCAATTCAGGGATGCGATTTGTGAAAGATCCTTTTAGTGTAGTGTACAACACAAGAAATTAATGAAATTAAAAAAAATATTTTTCATAAAATCTCTGGGTGTTACATTCTACCCCCCTTAAAATGAATTTCACCCTCGAAATTCGTCAGGGTTATAAATGGTTTACTACTCGAAAGTTTCTTTAATAGAAACCCACATAGTAAAAAGGAATACCAAAACATGGCTTTAAAAACTAAAGTATGAAACGTAATGGTTACCCAAATTAACTCATCACTGGGTTTCCACATAGGAGAACATAGGTGAAAATATGGATATGGAAGAAAAATCTAACCATCATGTTCTGATGGAGAGTGGTAGAGAACATGGATATGAAAAATACAACAATCACAAAGACATAAATTTGTGATGATCTAAGGTACCATCTGATTCATCGGATATAAGAGCACTAGGACAACATTTTTTGTTTTCAAGATCATTTCCCTAAAGTTGATGAAATTGGAATTAGAAGAAATACTTTCTTGATTTTGGTACAGTCTCACCGTTGGTCGTTCTTTGGAAAATTTCCACTTCATCTCTTAAAGAAATGAAGTTGAATTCTTCATTCATGAAGTGTTTGCAGATCATGTGATAGAATGATGGGTCATTTCATCTGTCTCAAACAAAAGGTTAGAAAAGTTATCAAAAAATACATAAGTCCATCTATAGTGAGATTAATCATATATGGATCCTAAAATGGACTTATACTTCATATATCATACTCCTTAATATAATAAAACTAGTTTCTACTAAATAGGGACTTCCTGTAGGCCAGTGGTAGGCGATAAAGGCCAGTCGCACTTCGGTTGTGGGTTCGATTCCCACAGCGTTGTTCGACGTGATGGGTTTTCGCCCATCCTACAGGTTGTCCTTTTTCTAAAACTAAATTACAATATCATCCCATCAATAGTATCGAAAAAAACTTCTATACTAACTTATGTCCAACATAATACATTTCAATCTTTAGGCTTATCCAAAATACTAATGTCCAATCTCATATTACAGTGAAAATGATTACCAAAGAGTTCATATAACAGACATGTTAATACCATCATTGATCCCCATATATCATGAGATATGTCTTGTTGGTCACATTCCAAACATTCAAAGGCCTTATCATGTATTCTATTAAAAAATGAATACCCATTGAATCTTAGTGAAAACATGAGTGCTGTCAAAAGTTAACTCTTTCCACATACCAAAACCCCAAAATTATATATAATCAAACCATGATATAACTATTTCCTTATATAAATCATGAGCTCATGAATACTATCCAGCATTTCATTTTTTCCTTGTCCCTTCATTATGTGCATATCATCTTTTTTCCAAAAATATCTCAATCAATTTCCATGGTTACTGATACCATAAAATTATTGAAACCCACAATAGACCAATACATAAATATTCCAATATTCCACGATACTATATACAAAATTATTTTGGAATCCCATTACATAAACACTTAATCATTCCACTACATCATTGTCATATTCAAAATCGCCAATAGTGATCACATGTGACATACCTTTGTCCTTTTCCTTAAGTGGTTGCTCATGTTGATCATCACTAACCCTTGGATTAGGGCATTTATAAGCAAAATGCCCCATTTCCTTGCACTTGAAGCATTGAAGTGTTGGTGGTGCATTCTCTGCAGTATTTTCTTTATTGACATCATTATAAACCCTTTTTCCATTACTTAGACACTCATCTGCTCAATGAACTTCTTTTGCACACTTAAAACAATTTCTAGTCCCTTTAATAGAATCTCCACCATGCTACTTTCTACACTTTGAGCATAAGGACACATTCATCTTCTTTTCACCATTATTCTGAGATATCTCCATAAAATCCATATTTCGTTTCTTGTCAAAACTATGAGATGGATAAGTAACACCAACTTCCATTTCTACCTTGATAGCACAAAGCACAATTTCTTCATAGCTACTGAAGTATCTTATAGCTAATTCCTTTCGAAGATTTGGTTTTAAGCCACTAAAGAATTGATCAACTTTACTTTCAGGTTGGCTGATAAATCCAGATGCAAACCCTGCAGGCCTTGTAAAATTCTCTTCGTATACACCAACAGATTCATCATCTTTTTGCTTTAGTTCAAGAAACTCCTTCTCCATCTTTGTTCGAAGAATCCGAGGGAATTACTTATTGAGAAATACGTTCTTGAACTCGTCCCATTCCATGGACTCAATTTCATCTCTTGGCCTCGTATTCTTGATAAGATTCCATCATTGATCAGCTTCACCTTCCAAATGATATACTGCTAAGATGACTTTATCATGTTCAGAACATTGAAGAACTAAAAATATCTTTTCAGTGGTACTGATCCATTGTTCAGCAACAAGTGGATCAGAAGACCCACTGAAAGAAGGTAGACGTTGACTCATGAAGGACTCAATAGAATATTGTTCCCTTATCTTCTCATTTGGAAGTCCAGAATGATTCATAGCTTCTACAAGTATAGAAATAATATTTTTCACTCCATCTCCCATAACATTTGTTTGTTCAGAAGGAAAATCATTGCATTTTCCATTTCATTGATCAACACAGTTCCATCGGGTTCCAGCCATCATCTAAAACCCAAAAAGAATAGTGTGAGAGGTAAAAATCATGCTAGGGAAAAGAACATAGTAAAGGGGGAGTACCCTCAATATCTAACATCTTATATTAAATTCTAAGATCGCTAGCACAATTCTAGGAATATAACCTATATGTATACTTATCCTTAGGGACATCCCTAGACATACCTTAGAAATATCTCTAGGGATCTCACTAAAGATTTTGCATCCTAGTTTCCAAAGGTTAACTAAACCTTTCCTCTAATACAAATTGTAGAGACCAAAATCTGGACATACATAGATATTACATTACTTTTGCGGAATACATAATACATAACAAAAACAGACACACAAGGACCGTAATAGTTTAGTGTCTTTGGAAAATTGGAACGTAATCTTCGAATCGTGGTGAAAGATCTTCAATATCTCCCATAATGATCTTCCACATTTTGTTTCCTTACCTAAAACCTTTCTTTTAATCCTAGGGGAAAATAAAACATAAAGAGGGTGAGATCAAATGCTCAATAAGGGTAAGCATGGATAAAATAAAATATACCATATACATTTGAACTTAAAATCATGAACATAATGTTTAAACATTAAAATCTTGAACAACAACTTAAAACATGGAAGTACATAAGGCATAGATCATAATGGAACATAAATCTTGATAACATAGTATGGGAATAAAACATGTTATTGTGTCATCCATTAAGAACTTGTAATGATTTCCATATTATCCAAGGCATTGCTTCCATGACCATCATAGTGGACAAAGTCCCTTTCTGAATCGAGTTCACTCCTCATTTCAGTCCTGTAATACTGAACCGGATTAACATAGCGTTCTAGCCATGTCTATCTCATGAGATATAAAACTTTACCAAATGAATTGGAGGGAGATATAAGTCCCACCCATCTCATAATGAAATCATTCTTACTTGTGCCACAAAATAAACTTAAAACATTCATCATAACCCAAAGAATAAAATGGGTTTCATAAACATCATCTCATCATCTCATAATCCATATAAGACAAATGGACATTTCATCATAAGAATAGTGAAACCATTTAATTCATATATAAATTAAACTTCAAACATACACATATGAAATAATTTCATCTTAGATGGAAAATGGTTTTGATAAAACACTTGAAATGAATTCTTGAGGAAAATATCCTTTCTTCTTCAAAATCATTCTCTTTTCACAAAATTTCATGAAATTTTAAAATAAAAGGATTTTGTTGAAAATAGTCATGAAATATTTTGGAGGAAGCTTCATGAAAATAAGTCTTTATAAAACTGTAAAAATCCATTCGTGCCTTATAAGTTAAAAAAACATGCTTCTCGTACTTTTGCCGGAAAAGTCAAAAAAGTACCTCGTAGCATAAACAAAAGAAAGATTCCGTACATACCATGTAGTAAAAGTCAAAAATGGGTAAAAATAACTTTAAACATACATAAAAATACATTTATAAAACAATGACATTGATGATAATAATTACCCCAGTAAATACTTACGTATAAGCAATCTCGGATAAAAATGAGATTGGAAAAGTTATCCCTTACCTTATGTCTGATATGCTTCGTACGTATCCTAACCTCCTGTAAAATGATTTAAATAATGTAATTGACTTATTATAGAATCTTATTCATTGTTATGATATCATATATGGTTCACTTATGACTTTATATTACCCGTTCTTTTGTAAATTCCCTGTTAAAGAGTGTTTTGGGTAAAATCATTTCATTTGTCATCCGTGTTTTGACTTGTAAGTATTCGTATGATTACATAGGTCATGACTACTTAATTCCAGAATATAAAACAAGATTTATATATAATATATATTCATAATATTCATATATATAGTAGATCGATAAATGGAAAGAAATACACTGTTCATGGAGACGGTAGGTCGTACGTACGCATGAACGTTGTTTTAGTTTCCTCATTGAATTGAATGGAATTAATTGGATGAAATACATATATATATATATATATAAATATAGTATCATTATTATATCATATATTACATTATTACCTATTATATATACTTTATAATCATTCATGAATGGTTAATCATTGAGAATGAATCTCATTGCGTTGTGGAGACGGTATTCCGTACATACACACGATCGATGATATCTTTCCAATGATCGTGGAATTTTATTGGAGTGTATGTATACTATTACAGAATCAATATCACTTTAAAATAATCATATATAGTTATTATTTACACCATTATACCCATCCAAGTATGGTGGTGGTGGAAAATAGATTACACCACGGCGTGGAGACTGTATTCCGTACGTACGAACGCGTAGTGATTTCTTTTTCCATAGGATGGATAGATGGTGAAATAAGGTTGTTTCATACATATAATAACATATCATTATATGAGTGATACTGATATTATTACTTCATAATGAAACAACCTAAGAAGAAAAAGTGGAAGAAAAAATAAAGTTGAAAGAATCGGTAACAGACATTACCTCTTTTTTGAAATGCCTCATTGAGACCTTCTCTTAGGGCAGTAAAATTGGTCTCTGAAGAATACCAGGACCTCTAGGATGTTTCTAGGAAATTGGAGAAGATAATTTGGCAGGGTTTGGCCGATCTTGAAGGCTCAAAGTGGTGTGATTAATAGAGGTAGGATGTTCCCTTTTATAAGGGAGGAGAGGGGCAGCTTTGGAAAAACTAAAAATACTATTTTATTATAAAATCATATTCGGGTTTTAATATCTCAAAATTGATTTATTTCGAAGCTCAGGTGTGTATGGGTCGAAATACTCTCATCCTTTAGAATTTATACAAGTTTAGATCATTATATTAACCTTATCTTTTAGTTTTAACTCTTAGTTAATTAGATTGACATTTACCATGTCACGTTGTTTTTTTATATTATATAGTTAATAAATTTACCATAAACATCCAAGCGAACCCCAAGTGGTCCATTAATGATACCCATTTAATGATATAAGTATCTTGGCCGAACCATTGATTTTTAGAAATATAATAACAATTAATAATATTATATTTGTTTTAAAAACTATTTTATGTCAATTTTGACACTATTTGGTAAGTGATTTTTTTGAAAATTATAACAGAATGATTAGTTCGAATAAAGTTAATTAAATAAATACTAACATGTCATATTAACATATAAAATTATTATAATTCATATAAAGTCTCAAATTACTTTTATTTGGGTATTTATAACATCAATTGTGTCAATATTTCATTATTAAGATAATTACTGCATCATCATTGTGTCATACGTAAATTAAATTATTTTAAGTCTAAAAATTACAAATAAAATACCTTTATGTTGGAAATATTTTTATCTTTCTAATGAATATTTATAGTCAAATTTATCTTATTTATAACCCTATATTAATAATTATTTACTTATTAAACATTGATTTTAACTATTTTAACCCTTCTTTAAATAAATTAATAATAGATGTCCTAATCTAATACAAGTGGGCCTAAATGGTCATATATTATTTCTATGGTCGTTTTGGGTCGAATTACACTTGTCCAATAGAATTAGCACATGTGTTAGGGTAATAATAATATCATTTTTACCCTTAATTTCCCTATTTACATTTAACCGTGGTAAAAAAAGTAAAACATTACTATTCATAGAAATTTATTTTCATCTCATTGAACCACAATTTAGTTCTTGATATTAACCATGTCTCTCGGATTTTTGAAATTCCACTTACAGAAGCGGTAAAATTATGTTTTATGAAAAAATCAGTATTTTTAACTACCACTTAGTGGTTTCACTATTCATCAAAAAATGAAAGTTTCCAGAAAAATACCAAAAATTATGCATAAGCTATATTTGATATTATGAATTCAAAAATGATGTCTATTTTACCAATTTTAAAACATATCAGTTACATTAACTAATTTAAAAATTAATTCCCGCCGTCAAAACAAATAGCGTTTTTTTAAGAGATAATAAATATCAAAAGACTGAAACTTGTTTATGTCTGGTATAAATGTGAAATTACATCCAATGACCAAAATTGTATTAAATTTTAAAAATATATTCTAAATATACATTAAAACCACTCAAATTAATAATTTATCACTATTAATTATTTCGATTAAAAAAGTTGTTTTTGATTAAAATTTATTAATTTTCACTATTCATCAGAATATGAATGTTATCTGAAAAGTACCAAAATATCACCCTAAGATAATTTCGATATTATGACTCAAAAAATAAAGTCCATTTTGAAAGAAAAAATTTATAAAATTTCAAAAAGCGGGTATTACTATTCATAACGGCTAGTTCATAATAATATTATAATAATATCTCATTTAGTGAAACTTCATATTGCGTATTACACACCCTATCGAGGAAGGTCATGATTGCGTATAATGCAAGGCAAGTTAGGGATGCGTTTTGTGTAAGATCCTTTTGGTGTAGCATACAACACAAGACATTAATGAAATTAAAAAGAATATTTTTCATAAAATCTTGGGGTGTTACAAGTCGAGTTGATCAGAATGTCGTCGATCAAAACAACGACAAAGAGGTCGATATATGGTAGAAAAATACTATTCATGAGTCCCATGAACACTTCTGGATCTTTGGTTACACTGAAAGTCATAACCAAGAACTAATAGTGGTCATACCAACATCTGAAATCTGTCTTCTGTACATCCACATCTTGAACTATGACCTCGTGATAGCATGATCTAAGTCCTATCGTTGATAACCACTACGCTCCCTTCATCTGATCAAAGAGGTAGTCAATCCTTGGGAGTGGATACTTGTTCATTACGTTCACATATTTCAGGGAACAATAGTTGAAACAAATCCTCATACTCCCAACCCTCTTCCGGGCAAACATAATCAGGGCTGCCCAGGGATAAACACTAGTCTAGATAAATCCCTTCCTCAGTAAGTCCTCCAGTTGAACTTGTAGCTCACGATGCTCCACAAGATCCATCTGATATGCTGGAGTAGATATCAGTGCCATCTCGTGGTACAATACAATCTAAAAGTCCAACTATTTCTGTGGAAGTTGTCCTAGGACATCATAAGGTAAAACATCCATGTACTGGTCCACCACTATAGGATATCTCGCACTCTAGACATCTACTGATCCCAGGGTAAGGCAATCCATCTAATGAGTAATCGGCTGCACCCTCCTCTAGGTAAGTCTGTCCTATGCTACAAAGGTTCTCTTCTCACTAGTGAAGGTAAATCCGGTCCCATCCGTGCGGACACACCGCACATTGCGCCTAATATAGTCAACCTTACCATGAACTATAGATAACTGTTCCATACCCAATATGACGTCGTAAGGCCTCGATGCCGCTACATGTAGATACCAGCCGAAGATCTCACCTTCTTGAGTAAGTTCACAATGCCGACACCAGTGCATAATCATCGATTCTGCTCCCGTAAAAGTCTCTAATCATGAGGATCAAGCCAATGGCTCTGTAGGAATCTCTTAGCTCTGAACGAGGGAAGTGTCAATGAAAGAGTGACTTACACTAGTGTCTACAAGAATTGCTGCTAAGGTGGAATAGACATGGATGGTACTTCATATCATATCTGGAGCGCCATGATCGTAGGCCTCAACTGCCTGGAGCTGAGCTCTCCCCTATCCACCTGCTCCTAGAGGTCGGGGTGGACCTCCTGGTGGTGATGGTGGTAACACATTGTAACGTCATCCACCGTCAGATGCATGACCAGCTGCCCTACAACATCTTCCCGCACCCAATGGATCTCCTCAATCAAACCTCTACCTCTTCTTGGGATGTCCCTCAACTGTCTGCTAATCATCTGAATGGTGGGTTAGACAGTCTCGTGCCATGTGACCCTGCCAGTCACATTTATAGCACTTCTTGTTCCCCAAATGACTGGCTCTGTCTCGTGTGACTCACACAACCAAACTCGTGTCCTGAGGTTGTCCATCGGACGGTCTGGTCCTCTTGGATCTCTATGACATCTTTCTGCTGCCAGCTTCGGAAGACTCTTCTATGTGATTCCTGGTGGTGGGTCTTGCTGTTGGTGACCGCTCAGGAAAGAAACTCTCCACTAAGGGGTCTCGCTCCAAGACCTCTACCTGCGTCGAGAGACTGAGGGAGATCAGCAATGCCTTGATCTCACACCTGAGCCCCTGCTCGAAGGTTCGAGCCTTGAAGAATGAGTCCTACACCATATCTGTGGAGTAGCATGAGAGGTCGGTGAACCTCACTGAGTACTGGGCCACCATCATGTTGCCCTACTGAAGATGAAGTTGCTCTTGTATCCACACTACACGTAGGGTGGTTGGAAAAAACTCCGCCTGAAATAGGCTCTTGAAGTCTTCCCAGAGAACTGTCACCTCATCATGCACTTAGAGCATCAGGCTCCACCATCTGCCTGTTGCTGCCTGAAGGAGACTCATGACAAGGATCACCATAAGGTTGACTGGTGTCTCAGGAGACTGAATAATATCAGTACAACCTCTATCCAATCCATAGTTGCCCGCGGGTCCGTCTCACCCCTGAACCTAGGCAGCCTCTAGCACTAGAACTCGAGAAATGTGCTCAAATTGTGTGAACTCTCTGCAGATGTGTCCGGTGTCATCGATGGCCCAACATGTAGAGGTTCTACTGGTGCCTCCACTGTGATAGGGCCCTGCACCAAGGCCTCATCGCTCGTGGGTTGCCATCTCGTACAAAGCATGGAACCTTGGATGGGTGTCTTCATGGGGACATCATGAAAAGAAATAGGTGTTCCATGGTCAATAATTTATTCCTGGTGAGCTGACTCAAATAAAACTTATGAAAACACACACACAATCATTGTTTTCTTGCACTGGGTCATAAATCAGAAGTCTGAGTTTTGGTGTATGGATATGTTAGCTTCCGCACCAACACTGGACGCCCTGAACTGAAAACCACACTCACTACTCTTAACATTATTGCTTCATAGAAAGAAATATTAGAGTCCTATGTTCTGAGGTAGAACCACCTCCTCTGATAACAATTTTTCATGACTCGTCCCCCGGGGCCCGTGTTGTGACAATCCCAAGCCTTTCTTCCATAGGCCAGGGGCTGGAGACTTACTCTAATGGCGTAATTATCTAAAACTATGAAGGTATTTAATTTATAACCTATTAACACACACATCAGATACAATCATGAGTAAACTAAAAAATCCAACAAGTGAGCACAGTACGTTAAAAGGGTCCAGAATACGAGCCCAACTGGAAAGTACAAGAAACTTAAAGTACAAGTACAACTGAAGAAATAAGAAAAATAGCCACTGGGTCTTCCTCTAAGGTTCCTACCTATAGGGTAGGTACATATTTCCTCCTTAGCAATCCACGTCCATTCATCTCCTTCGGGTATCGACACACTGAAAAGTCCACCTCCGGGTACCATCCAGTCTTTGTACTCTCAGCCTTAGTCAGCGCAGTCTGTCGTCTGCATCCGACACAACGAGGTGCGGGCATAGCACGTGCATGTGTGAGTATAAAGATACTCTGTAGGGACACTGAGACCCTCTAGGTCTCACAAAATACAACATGGATAAACCACAAATTATGAAATCAGTATATAACCTCACTTAAGTATATGCCCATACATATACTTAATTTATCAAGTAATTCGTCTCAATCATGAGGTGAACACAAAATTTACTGACTCAACTCACATAGGTATAAAACTTATGTAGAGAGATAGAGATGATTAGATATAGCCATTGAATCATCTACTCTGTCGATCCCACATAGGATCCTGAAACAAAAAATAGACCTGTCGAACTCATGTAGGATTTTGGAATAGTATTCAGAGCTGTCGAACCCAAGTAGGACCCCGGAAGAATAGTAAGAACTGTCAAACCCACATAGGATCCTAAAATAGTAGTCAGATCTGTCAAACCCACTTAGGATCTAGGAATAGTAGACAGAAATATCAAACCCACGTAGGATCCTGGAACAGTAGTCAGAGAGAAACCAACCATAGGGTTCCCACACAAAGCACGCTTGATTTTGGGAGGGTCCACAACTGAAGCCAATTTTTGATACATCATGTGCCATTAAGTTCCATGCAGAAGTATTCCAAAGGTCTGCCACGTTATAGGGGTTTCAAAGCAATTCACAGCACATCAATCGGCTACCTGATCTGTGAGTTATATGCCATTTAATCCGAGGGCCCGGTTGGATATGTGCTCGATCCAACCTGACAATATTTCTACTATACCCAAAACTATAGTGGCGTATACCCAAAGGGACCATTTCACTCATCAAATACCCACTCAATTGACAGTTTGTAAAACAGACGTCTGGTTCCAATGATATAGCTAAAAGAAAGTAAAGGATAGGTAGTTGGCCCGGGTCCGGTCCAACCCGGTCAGACTGATCCACCCGAATTAGTTTGGGCTGACCCGTTCGGTTCGGCCTGGTCCGTTGGGCCTACCCAAGCTGGCCGCGAGCACCGTGAGTAGCGCGAGGGAGCGGACTTGTCACGAGGGTGTGGACTGATCATGAGTTGGTGTAAAGGCGGCTCGGCCTGGAGGCACCGCAAGGGGCGCTAGAGGCCGGCTCGGCCAGGCACGCGAGGGGCGCGACTCAGCAGTTCATCCCATGAGGCTGAGGCCAATTCCGACAGCTTTTCAAGGAGCGTGGCTTGGATAGCTTGGCCAAGATGGTTGAGGCTGGTTCGGCCATCGGTGGCGCAGGGTGCACGGATCACACCGAGGTCGATGTGGCCCAGGTCGTTGGGGTCAGCGCATTAAGGTCAGGGCGTCGTGATGGGGGCTGTGGGCCGGTGCCGTTCAGGCGGGCAGGACCGGCATGGTTCGACCATGGAGAGGCATCCTAGTGGGGCTGGGAGGTGCAGGTGGCTGGAAGGGCACCGCGGTTCGACCGTGGCAAGGTGGGCCGGTGGGGTTGGGAGGTGCGGGCAACCAGGAGGGCACTGCGGTTCGGCCTGAGGTGGAGGAGCCAGTTCGACCGGCAGACGGGGTGGTCGGGACTGGTTCGGCCAGTGGATGGCATGAAAAGTGGATGGTGTGGGTCTCGGAGGTCGAGGGTAGGGCTACTGTTTCCTGCATCATATTTTTCATCTCATTTCCTTGTCACCATGCCGGAGAACATCATAAACAAGAATGGTGGAGGATCTGGGCCATTTTGGTTTGGCATGCACCCTCGACATTTAGGGTGGTAGAAAGTTGACCAATGAATTCTTGATTTACAATGAATTAACAAGAAAAAAAGATAGAAGATGAAAATTTTATCAACACCCCACATCATCCCTCAAAAACAATTTCCAACCAGCATGGAAAATCAATCTCAGTATTTCTTTGTCTTAGAAGGGAAGAATTAAAAGAATAATATCATATTCAAATAAAACCCCTGCCTGTTCACTGTTTGTTGACGAATTCGCAGGGAAGAAGGAAAAGTTGTCATCATTTGTCGCATCCACCATACTCTTCCAAAACAGAGCTCCTGCGTCAGTTCGTTGATGACAATGAATAGGGAAGGTAAGTCATTGAATATGTCCCACATCTGTAGGATTCTGAGGTTGATGTTCAAAGGAGGTCATTCTTCATAGTCGTGGCACTCTTCGTCGGGAGTGTTCTCCATTGGGAGCTTTCTCCCATGATTTATATCTTCTCCCGAATTCCAAGAAAATGAAAAGAGGTGACATAATAATAAATTAGGCTATCTATTATTTTGTATGTGTGAATTCGAAATGCCAAACTAATTATCTCGGGTGGCATAATTAATCAAGAGAAGGTTTGGCACATTGAATTGGTGTGTTGGCATAATTAATTGAGTATAAGAGGTCAAGAGACTCTCCCTAATTTACGAGGGAGTTGAGTGGTTTCCCTCATTTAATTAGTGGGTTTAGTCCCATTTGGTCTACACACCATAACCTCTTGTGGGAGGTTAGGATAGGGTAGGCCCCACCACCATAACCTCTCATGAGAGGATAAGGTGTGGTGGTCCCCACCTCCAACTTCCACTTGGGTGGTTATAATAAAAAAAATATGCATCCTTTTATATTATTATTTCCACAAAAATCCAAAAAACTATCTTCCACCCTCAACCAACTGTGGTTGAGGTGAAAGTGTTCTTAAGCAAATACTGTTGATGTGAGTTCAATGGTGCTCTCAGATTTCAATTCCGAGCACCGATTCAAAAGTTTTAAAACCTGCTCATCCGTTTATTGAACGTACTAGAACAAAAAATCAGAAATTGATTCCGGGCACACTGGGCCTCGGAATAACGCACCGTCAATTTTTGCAAACTCAAAAAATTGTCATGTTTTTAAATAAAATCCACAGAAATTCCAGGTATTTATAAGTCTTTTTCATGAATATAAAATCGTACATGATAATGAATTTTTAACAATGAGGAAGGGTTTAATAAAGAAAATTTTTTTGACTAAAGATTAATATAATATTCATTGTAAAAAATGACTAGATTTGGAAATAAAATTGACCAGCCTTGAGAAAAAACTCACTGACCCAATAAAACTAATAAATCATGATATATATTTTGTCATAGAAAAATATATGAATTATTTTTATTAAAAAAATAACACTATAATTGGATAATATGGCTATGAAATAATTTGATGTTTTTTCTAAAGCAGCAATAATGAAAGTGGTATCATCCAATAAGTAATTATTCATCTAAATCTTATTCGTTTAAAACTAACTGATTAAATAAAATTAAATTATTGTATACATGATGATAAATGAAAAGGATTGTATCACCACATATATGGTTTATATATGTTTGAATACAAGTATTGTTTCCCATAAAAAAATTAAAAAGTAGATAGGAATGTTCAAAAGTAGGCATGCCACTAATCTAGGAATTCCAAACAAATCATGTCATTTATAATAAAAGATCAAGGTTTATATGATCTGACTATTACTAAAGTAGATCCTTTATTTAGGAATTTTTTTTGATACAATCCTTAAAATTTGGATACACAATGGAATCCCTAATCATGGGGTATGAAAATAGAGAATAAGAAGAAAAATTTATAGATAAACTATAATCTGTTTATATCAAACAAATTTTTAAGAACATAATGTTTATTTGATGATAGTAGATATTATTGTAATGGAAATGTTGCCATATCCTATATGATTTTACCTATATTAGATAATAAAATTAAAACATTTATATTTATAAGGAATGAAGAAGAATCACGTGGAAGAAATTAAGAGATTGATGAATACAATAATTCTACTAGAAAGTTTGGGAAGATAGGGAAAAGGATCTTGAGACAATAAGTTAAATAATATTCATATTCAAAATAGTCCTAAGAATATTATTATGTGATGTTTTATGTCTTAAAATAAATTTTTATTGAAATTTAATCAATGGATGCCATGTGGATACACATATAATAAATGGAATGACTAAAAAATTAATTATCTGAATGGATAGTAGATCTGATGCAGGATGAACATTTGGTAGGAAAAAATAAAAATAGAGTTCGAGAGTATGAGAATTGATTCCACATTAATAAGACACTTTTTAGAAGTGTTTTTTGAATAATTAAAAATGTTTTCTCATAAAATCATTGTTACGAGAAGAAATAATACTCTAAAATAAAAAATAGGGTTTTTACTTATTCATGTAGAAGAATATGTTTCATTACTACGAATCTTGAATGCACTCAACATGAAGGAAAATTAGAACTAATGATCTCTCTAAAAAGTATCTTTATAAGTGAATAAAATCATGTTATCTATAGACAAATAAGATTTGAAAAAAAATGTAAATCCATGAATATTTGAGAAACTTGGTTGAAAAAATAATGTCAAAATTTCAGTTCACATTGAGGAACATACAAAGATAACTTATTCCATTAATATTTGTGTGTTGTATTTTATTCTAAAAGACATGTAATTCATGGTGAATTAGTCCTTCATGGGGAGAAAAATATAATGATTAATGTATAACACTTTTTTTAGACCATATGATGATGTGAATATCGAATATTGATATCTAAATTATTATAATAGAAAACATAATTAATGGAGAATAATTGATGAATTTTATAAAGTTTGTTTCATTATGTACATTATTACAATAGTAAAAAGGTAATAAAATATTTTGATCTTACATTTGGTAGTGAATAATAAAAGAAATGACAAATTTCTTCTGGCATATTGATGTAGAGGTTCTCAAATATTGAATGACATAAGGATAATTACATTATAATGTGTAATTTATGATGCAATCATGCATCATATCTATCATATAAATTAATCATTATGAATATTAAGGTAAATGTATCCTTGTGAAGGAGACAATTTGTTAGAACTGAGGAAGATTCTATATTTTTTTCGCTTACTAATATGATTATTATAGAAACATCATGATGTACATGCCATTAAAGAGGTTTGTATTCTATATATATCATATTTAACTATTGATATAAGATTATAATTTCTTGGGGATGAAATTATTTAAATAAATGAAATAATAAAGTGGATGTGTCATAATGAACAATGGTTCTCTATCATAATATTCATACATGAATACTTTTATCCTCTTTTTTGGAGTGGTTAAATGGATTTTTCACGTTTATATTTAACAGAATGTTTTGTGCCTAACTTGGTATTAATCATTTTTATTTGCCTCATATAATTTGGACATCTCATTTTGATAGTTTGATAAGTTTAATTCTCAATGGGTATCATGTATGATGAAAAAATGCATAGTTTTTACTTCCAAGAAAAATAATAGTGTATTCAACAATGACCTTCTATCACATAGTTATAGAGTGAGTTGATTGATGTCACATTGAATTAGGATTAATTTATTCAAGTTTCCCATATACATTAGTTTATATTAAAATAATGGGTATGTAATGTTAAATGATTAGTTCATATGAAATTGTGATAAATTTCCTGGAACATATTTATATATCATTTAAATGTTACTGAAAATAAATACAATGGGGGATATTATTTCCCCTCTTATTATGATTTGTATTTTTTGTCATGGATTAGTTAACATTACATATTATATTATTATATGATATATTGGAGACATTTCCATGAATGTAAGTTCTATTAAGTCTGTAATGACAAATTTATTGATGTGAGTTGTTCTATCAATGATGAAGATATTAATGGATGATGTATGAGATGCATGTTATTATAGAATTATAAAATGACTGAATATAGAGATTCCAAATGATGATATGAGTTTGACCGCCATATTGACTCATAAATCATCTAATCATTAAAAGAGAGTTACCAAATAAATTAATATGTTAAAATATATTGAATCAGAGATATAGAATTAATGTTTTAGTGACCACATTAAGAGGTAGATAAACTGCATTATGTGTTAAGAAACCCTGAGAAGAGTCTAGGTGACATCTTGAAGGGATAGAAAAAATACTGCTTAAATAGGACAACCACATAAATAATATACATATCTAAGGAAGAGGCTGAGAAAAATCATATATGGATGATAGGGAACAAACCAATTTTCTTATTATTATCTATTATTTTATTTTTAATTAATAATAAATTTCTAATATTTGTGTTATCAATTATTAAGAAATGTATTTTTATAGATATAAAAAAATTGAAAAATAATTCATGTCATGTTATTTGCATTCATATATATAAAGATGTAATCATTTAATATTAAAATGTTTAATTAATGAATCAATTATTTTTGAAGTGTTATTTATTTTTATATTAATAAAATAGATTGTTTATTTTTAATTTATTATTCTAATTAAATATTTAATTTTTCATAAAATTAAATTAAAAATAAACATAAATGGTAATTGATATGTTATAATATTAACAAAATGTACAAAAATCATTTACCTTTAAAAAAACAATCTAGATTATATATTTTTTTATTTAAATGTTAAAATATAAAATATAATAATTTCAATTTAAAAATATATAATACATTTTTTTCATAATTTCAAAATAATTTTTTGATGAAAATTTAGAATTTCATTAAAAATGAAAAAATTTATGTGATTTTTAAAAAAATTAAATATAAAAAATACCAAAAATTTAACGATTTTATTATGGTATAAAGTGATTTAATAATTTATCAATCATTTTCAAAGAAAAAAATAAATTATGGAGAAAAATAATGCATTCCAAAAATAATAAAATGATTTTATAGACATATGACTTTCAATTTTTAACCTAAGGTAAATGTATCATAATAAAAAAAATTTATTTCCTTTTCCATAAATTACATATTTCTAATATTCCATTGGGTTTTTATTTATTTTAAAAATAAAATTAAACTATTTTTCAACCCATTCCTATAAATATAAAAATAATAATTAATAATAATGTTATCCTTATTAAATTTTTATTCTTAAAATATATTTTTCTTAAACATATGTTTTTGTGTAGTATACATATAATGTTTGAGAATAATTCTTATCATGTTAAAATTTTTAATATAATTTATTTATTTCTAAATATGGATTTTTTTTTCAATATATGTAATAATTTCAGTAATTTTAGATATAAAAATAAATCACTATGGAATTTATTAGTCACCAATGTGAGGTAAAAATAAGGTAAAAGTGTTATAATAATATAAAAAGACCAAAAATATCATTTCGACCTATTTATAAATGAGTGTATAAGATATTTTATCACATCCATTCATTTTATAATAAATTTATATAATATTTGGATAAAAATTACTTGAACATATATTTCCATTACGATAGTAAGAAGTTCATATATGAAAAGATCCACTCCTCCCACTTATAAAAGGATTACTCTACAACCCATTGAATGTCAAGAAAATAATTCAAAATTCTCCAAGAACTATTCCATATCTCATTCCCCAATAATCCTCTCCTGGAATGGATAACATATTGTCTCTAAAAATTTCCCAAAATGCTTCAATAAAAATAATATTTCTACAAAGGGATATATAATGTCCATGCCCTGATCAACTATGAACAGTAAATAGATGTGGCCACTACAAAACCTAATTAACACCATCCTATCATGAAGAGGATACAAAATAGTAGTGTGGGTAAAAATTTGTATGGTTGGGGGACTGTACACATATATCAAGGTAATAAAAGCTTATAAATAATACCAATCTCGAAAAACATCCATATAAATTTTTGAGTCGGTATTCAGAAAAGTGATGTATAATGATCCACATAACTCATTGTAAATTCTCATTAACCATGTAAAATGTATGAAGAGAATTAAACTCATTTCTATAGAAAATATACAAAATGACCCAAAAAATAATGGAAACCACTAAAATATTGTACTAAGTCCATGACTAATAAAAAACTCTCAGGTTTCATCCAAACATCCAAAAAATAAATAAGCTTTTGGCCTCAACCATGGACCAATTATAAAACAATGTTGAATAATCTTTGGTATTAATTTTCAATTGATGCCTGATATTGTTTTGACTGAAACTTTATATCCCACAACCATTAGAATAACTATATATCTAAAATGGATTATAAGTGCATGAATCGAAAATAAAAGTAAATCATTCAATCAAAAATTAATAGGTACCACCGATGCAAGAGATCCCCAATGACAATTGGGATCATTCATAAATTCTTTGGAAAATTTAATTATTCTATTATTACATATAATTATCCTTCCTACCATAGTAGACACATTGGTAGAATAGTCTTACCTGGGATATAATATCAAATATCCTACTAGATATATAATATTTTATAGTGTCTTTGAGAATGTTGTGATAAACTTTTCAACCATAGTAACCACATAAAATCTAGCCACTCATCCATTCATTCGAAATATGTTAATTTATTATAAAAAAATATGGGTTAAAATCACAACATTTATAATATATCTGATCTCTCTTTCACTATTTCACATTACTTGGTACCACTAATAATCTTGTTACTCAACCTATAATTTATATATAATTTGAGCATTTATCCAAACAATCCCAAAATAACAGAATTATAGGAAAATCTATGAGCACATCCCTATATTTCCCAGCCTCATTTTTAAATGCAGTACATTTGTTCACTATAGTGACCCAAATTTTAGAATCAATGAAATTATATATTAATTAAAAAATATTTATTTCATAACATAATGATCCACAACAGAACAATTTAGGTCTATTTATTTTAGAAATATGATATCATAAATAATGGCATCATAAGTGTTTTTCATTTTCTCACTCATGGATCCCTTACCTAGAACCCTTTTTATAATTATCATACATAGTACACTTCATTATAACCTGGGGAATGTTAACATAACAAAGGGTTTCATAATATGTTTAAAAAGGATATATAAGTGGGATATCTAACCATAACATGATCATATGGGTTTTGGAAATGGATAATGACATTTCGTAACAATACCGAACATATCAAAGATCATAATCACAAGTCATGGAGAAAATATTATTGGTTCATATAACATGAATCCTAAGGTAATAAAATATCATGATCCACGATAAGGTATCATTGGCATACAAAATTGAATTTTGAATACGAACACGTATAGAAAATTATACCTATATTAAGAATGGAAATTCTCTATGGATCTCATAGTGGAATGGGTTAACTCACCAAACTGTAAAAGTATTAATGGATCATTCCCATAAATATTATAGTTGATAAATCCCCTTAAAAACAAAGTTCAATCACCATTCAGTCCTTTTTATCTTAGGAGATATCAATATTTATTCAATTCATTAAATAGAGATATAGGTGTCTTCCATTACTTAATGAAAATCATTTATACATGTTCTAAAAGGTCATAAAATATATCACATCCAAACCCACGAAGAGAAATGGGTTTAAAAAATATTTGATCATAGCATAACCTATGGAAAAGAATTAGGTTTCATATTCATTTCTTCATTTCATCATATCATAAGCCATGAAAACATGAGTAGGTTTCATTATCATTTTATAATGTTATAAACTGTAGAATATAAATAGGGTTTGTAAAACAATTTCAACACACATAGAGTATTTAGAGAAATAATCAAAAATGTATCCATGGATCGTATCTATTGTAAATAAAAAGTAACATAAAATTATGTATTATGATATAAACTGAGTAAAAAGGAAAACATGAAAAAACATTCATGGAAATAACAGTTCTATATAAAGGAAATTTTAAAACAAGGAATTCATAAAATATTTTATAGTGAATTATATTTATAAATATGCCTAGAAAAATATAAAGTAATATTAAATACATTTTTTTGCATGATAACTTGAAATATTGTTCATGACATAAACACTAAAATAATGATTCCATTAACATTTTAGGTAAAATCCAAATGTTATTTTTTTAGGAAGATGAAATGAATATTATTTTTAAATTTTGTTTTAAAATAAATCTTGGTTAAATAGTTAATCAATAAATCCTTTGGAATAATTTGAAAAATGAAAACATTTTCCTAAAACATGGATATAGAAGAAGCCATTTTTCAATAAAATTGTGGAATATTTCTGATTGTATTTAAAAACATTTTTTTGGAATATTTGATTTATAAAGAGAAGATAATTTTGGGAATCATGTGTCTTTATTACGAAAATATGATAATAAAATTAATTTGTTTATTGAGATATATATCTTAATATATCATATTTAGAAGCATAATCATAAATAACAAAAATAAACAATGGGATTGTAACATCAAACACTTAACACATTGGAAAAATTAGAATAAAAATCCCCAAAAAAGAATAACATAAAAAGAATCATTAAATATAGAGAGAATATATAAAATATATATTTATCATTTAAAATTCGATATATACACACGTCATTAAATAATATAGGGTAAAAAAATAACATATTCCCCAAAGAAGACGATTTATAATGGAATTTAGTTAACTTAAGTCTCTACTTATTTCTTACCCTTTAGAAAAAACTACATATAAAGTATAGGTTTATTATAAATATATCACAGAACCCTAATTATATATATTATACCATATATGAATTACTTATGACCTTTAATTATACATTTATTAAAAATACTTTTTTTATATAATTTTTTGGTTAATAAATGATTTATTTATCTCTTATATGTTTTTATTTTGTATTTTAATTCCTTTTACATTAATCATGGTTAAAAATTTAATATTATTATAAAAATGTTACAAATATCACATCCATTCAGTAAATATTTATTTTGAGTTATACATTAAAGTTATAGATATAAAATCA
The DNA here is from genome assembly GCA_963277665.1 of Viscum album. Classification (NCBI taxonomy): domain Eukaryota; kingdom Viridiplantae; phylum Streptophyta; class Magnoliopsida; order Santalales; family Viscaceae; genus Viscum; species Viscum album. The sequence continues at coordinate 1,430,015,388 of OY728155.1, read as the reverse complement.
ATTACATAGTTTAGGGAGATGGCAGGGCTTATGAATTCATGGAATCTATTTTCATTTTCTCGATGGATGAAAATAAATAATTAGAAATTATATATTTACTTTAAATAATTATTGATATATAAAATATATTAAATGTTTTAATTAACATTATCCATATCACCTTCCATGAAATGCATTAGTGAAAAACAAATAACATCACTTCATGAGGTGGTAGTCCTTCAAACACCCAAGTAATGTTATTGTCTCCCGATATAGTGGAAAGTAAGAAATAATATTTTATATCTTGGTTATAAAGGCATAAATATGTTTAAAATATCATAAATATAACTTATACTCATCATTATACCAATCCAAGAAAAGTGGTGATAGAAAATAATAACATCGGTTCGTGATGCATTAGTCTAATGTACACATGATCAATGGTTTTGTTTACCATTTGTGGGAAGATTAGAAGAATATTTGTAATGAAATTAAGATAATTACATATCAAAATTTTGGATATACATTTTCTATTACATCAACATATTTGGATAATATTTTATCGACTTGGATGATGAATCAAAATGATGATGCATGGTTAAGAGGTAGAATTCTTCTTTGATGTTCCTCCATAGGTTTGAACCTAATTACTTATTAGGTGGGTTTGATAATAAAAATAAGGGCTATATTATGTGTTGAGGTATTTTAGGAATCTTTTTCATCAAATAACTTTTGATCAAATAGGATCATAGAGCGTGTATAGGATAGTGGAAGAATGCTTCTTTTATAAGTGGGAAAAAGACCCCACTGGGAGACTAAAAATAATTTCTAGAAAAAAACCATTTTAATAAAGTAATTCTTAATAAAAATTTATAAAAATAACAATACAATCAAACATGGGAAGTATTATATTTAAATAATTCCATCATATAGGATTTATAAATGTTTGTAATGAAATTGTACCCTTATCATTTCAGTTTAACCCTTGCTAAACCCAATTTAACTTTAACCATAGTTATTAATATTTACTCAATCTACCATTTATTTTGAAAAACATAATTTGAATATATTACATAATATAAATATATTTATTCCTTCTTTTAAATCCCTTTTTACAAATTATTTTAACATACGGGGAAATGTTCAATTTAAATACAAAACAACATAAGTGATGATTAAATATTTTCCAAAAAAACTGTCAAAAGTTTAAAAAAACTTTATATGTAAATTGAATATGAAATTTATTCCAAAAACAAAAAATTGGCTATTAAATATATAATTGAACTATTTTTTCATTTAATCCTTATAAATAACCTAATGGTACATTATAAATTCTTTAAAACATATGGTTATCTTCAATAAAAAATAGTTTTTCCTATATTATTTAAAAAATTTATCTATTTTAAAAAAAGATTCAACCTAAGACGATATCGATATATTTATTCCAAAAATATACTTCATATTTTAATATAAATTTTCTAGTATTTTCAGAAATTAATTTTATTATTTATTCATAAAAAGAAATAAAAAACATTAATTTAGACAAGACTGTATTTTCGAAGCATATAGTGACAATACCAAAAATTAAATACTTTTTTAGAAAATATAAACTATTTATTTAAAATATATATTTATAAATTAAAATATTTTTTTATGCGTATGTATACTTACAGGTTTAATTTTCATGACTAAATAATAATATTAATAGTATATCACAGATCATTAGAATTTGGTGTTGCATGTAAAAAAATGATATCAATGAAATTAGATTTATTCTAAACCCATATTTTACAGAATATCACAATGATACATTCTACCCATAAGAAAATTTAATTTCTCTAAATAAAATTCACTTTTATACAAAAAATTATAATTCTTATGTCTCATTACAACATTATATTACCAAATTTATTCTTTAAATTTGGGGTTTTCCACATAAAATTACACATATGAGTGGTGTTATTTCGTAAAAAAATATTTTTTGTGATCCATAATCACCACCAATTGTTACATATATGAAATATCATTTCCCAATATTATGACCTCTATGTTAATCACATGGGATGGATCAATTATATACTTCCTCAAGAGATATACTTAGAAAACATACTGGACCTGAGAGAGTGTGAGTGGGACCACCAATCAATATGCTAAAATCCTAATAAAATGAAGAATATAAATGAGATTGTTACATAGAGGGATTAGATTTAAATTATTTTATAATATCAGTTCTTTATTAAATTAGGAAATACATAGACACACTTTTCCATAAACATCAAATTCAAGGCCATTCTAGTGATTGTTAGAAAACATTTCACCTTAAATTTTTCCACACTTATTTATTTTATGGGAAAAACCTTCAATTAAATTAAAAATGAGAACATATATATCAATATAATAATTTATCCAAATTTTTAACATTATGTAATTTTTATTCACCTCCTTCAAAAGAGGTCAGCTGAAGGATCCATCTAAATTATTGAGTGAAACAAATTATTCAATGAAAAATCATCTATAAGAATTTATTCATCCCATAAATATTAAAATTCTAGAGAACCCGATATTATAATATCCTATAACATTAACATTATTTTCTCTGAAATCTTTCTATTTATGGATTCCATACTTTTTATAAACATAACACTATATCTATATCTTTCTTTTTATTTTTCCAAATCGCTGAGGTAATCCTCAGATCATGATCAAATATAAAATAATGTGGTACAACATGTATCCTTACCAATTTATTAATGTATATATGATAAATATGATCAAAGCTAAATTATTTCTGTTCGTGACATAGTTTATTAATATTTTAAGGTTATTCGGTACAGCCCATATATTATTATTCCATTAATATGTTTTAGGTTGTCTGACGACACAAACCATGGTTGTGTTTTCCTATTCTCATTCATTTATGGTTAATATTTGAAAAATAATTTTACAATTTTTCAGCTAATCCTTAAATTATTTAAATACCAAGAATTGAGACACACATTCATATATATATCTCTTCATACTTTCCTACTAAAAATATTTTTTCACATAAGCCAATGGTTTGAGCCATTCACTTGTTTCCCATTAGTTTTTGGTTCAATCCCCAAAGACATTCCAGATGATATAGGTGATCACAGGAACATGTGTTATCCTTTTATCAATATATATATATATATTAATATAATTTCTATAACATTCCAAAATTAAAATATCACATAATTTCATTACCAATACAGATATGATAAACCCAAAATGTTACAAAAACAATTCTTATATCAATAAAATTTATTTTCCTCCTCCTCAAATAACTATTTATGTAAAATAATATAAAAATGAATGTATTTATTTCAATGTGTCTTCAAAAATATCATTAATCTTGATGAAAATAAATAACATAATCCTATATAGGGTTTTCTAAATCAAAATCTTATGATCATCCTTAAATATACAATTCCATGATGGTGCATATAACTCTTAATATTATCTTACATGGAAATATATATGGTTCCAAAAGATAATTCACCTTTATTTAGTAAATAGGATCATATCTTAGGAAAATGTATTTATATTGGAGATTGGGCACATCCATACTCTATTTTAATATCAAATGTGATTTCATTATTCATAGATCCATATAGATGGAGATAATCAATTAACACAATAAAATTAAATTTCACTAAAAGATATCAATCAACCTTACTTTAAGGTTAGATGATAATTCTAGAAGAGTACCTATATAGTGTGTCTAAAATTTACCTTAGGTCTACCAATTTATTAATCCACATTATATTTTAAATCAAAGAACTAATTTACTATTTTTATTGATAATAATAGTAATGTACTTGTTGATAAATAAGTTCTAACAATTTTCCATTCCAAGAAGATGATTTTTTCTTTTTGAATAATATTCTTAATTATTTAGAACCATTGATTGGTTTCTCAATCCAATGTATAGATAGATAATATGATTTTTTCATGATCCAAACACCTGAGTAAATAAAATATATTTGTAATGGTACTAATCCATTTCTAAAAAACTAGTGGACCTGTAGAAAAACTATTATATTATGAATTTTTATTTATAAAATACTTAATAGAATGTTGAATCATTTTTTGATATTTTTGATGTTCAAAATGATTGAAATACTAGTAATTGTTTATGGTTAATGAAACAATATTGTCATCCCAACTCTTATATCATATTATTTCTCAAGTGGAAAATCAATGCATTTAATTTCATAATTATAATTAAAATGGTTTCATTAGGTTTTTTCCTTTCACTTAAATGCATTGCGTGAGAACCATAACTCTTATTTGGGAAACCCCATAATCTTGAAAAATATTTTATATGCTGTCAAACTCATGATACAAATTTTACAATATTATAAACCTCAGTTTTAACCATTATCATTAATGGTTTTTAGCTATTCAATTATTTCCAAATGACTCATATTGAAAATGTTAGTTAACTAATTAATTTCCCATTGAATTGTAGAATTAGGAACAAAGTAAAGTCCATTATCATATTCCATATAACACTCATGTCAATCATGATGCTCCATTTTTATAGATTTTACACCAAGGTATATCTGTTTTGGAACCACATCCACAATTTTTATTCAATCATTGATTTATTTATAGGAAACCATATAATATATTCCTTACAAAAACATTATTATTTTATCCTATTCATATACTCATCCTATTATTTCATCACTATTTCTTCATCCTTGTTTCTAATGGTTAACTAAACATTTAACTTATACAAATGATAAAGTTCCCTATATTTTAAACGTATATATTATATCATAATAGTCAAATATTCATTACATAAAATAAAATTTCATGTTATAATCATTTAGACTTACTTCCTTCTTAAACTAGGAAACGCAGAACAATGGGTCATAAGAGTTTGACATTTTCTCCCACCTAGTTCTCGATAACTATCTACCATCTAATACTTTTCATACATAGTGAAATTCTTCATAACATGGGGAAATGTGACATGATAATGGTGGATATAATATTCCCATTAATGGTATAGAAGGGATATGGATAAACATAACAGAATATTAAGTGTGTAAGAACAAGAGAATTCCATTTGAAACCCGTAATTTTATATCAAACATCATAATACTGAGTCATTACATAATGATTGAATATTTAAAAGAATTGAATCATAAGGGATTCAGAGATCATTAACCACAAGGCAATAACATTAACACAAGATGTAGAATTTTGGGATACTCATAGGTATATAGAATCATTTCCAAGGTATTCAATTCTCATTTTCAATGCCATCTGAAATGTCTTGACTTGGGTGTCACACACTTGTGCCCTGAACCATCCAGCATCATGAATATTGGTGTTCCTCCGCAAACTCCATAGGCAACTGAATAAAAGAGAGGGTATAATGTCAATCATGTAGAGACCATAGCATATTTATCAGAGTAAAACAATAGCATAAAATAAATAATTTATAACCTAATATTTATTCACAATTAGAATAATTCCAATTTAACATAATGAAAATATCAGGAAATATATTAACATACAGAACAATATAGATTCCATGTTTATGTAAATTCTAATTTATAATATGAAACTCTACATTACAGACACATAAAACTCCCAAGTGGGTCCCAAAACACGTATGGTTCTCTCATACATGCTCCATCACTACACATCAACCTACCCTAGGGGATTTTTCCTTATCCTATCATGTGTCCATAAAATCTATTCTTGTATAGATCTGGCCACCAGATTAGGTGGTGAGCTCAACTCAGTAGGACCCCAAAAATGGAATCCGAAACAATATACAATCAAATAATAGTGTATAAAATTCTATAAATAATAAATCACAATACATCAATAAATGGTTATCACATTATCAAATATACTTTATTTTACCAGATTACCCCTAGGTTCCTATGGGCACCCATATATCAATACCATATTCTTCCTGTGATAGTGAATGAAATATCCCTAAATAATATCATATCTCATAATGAAAATGATACCGTTCATTAATTATTACTTGAATTAACATGTTACAACTCATCCTCTGTACCTAAATTCCAATGTTACTATTAATCATTTCACAGTTTAATGACCATATTACCACTCATTATTTCACAATTGAATGATCATGTTACCATGAATTGTTCCACAATCGAATGAACATGGTACAATTTATATTACCACAATTGAATAACCATGTTTTCATTCATAATTTGACAATTGAATGATCATGTTACCAGTCGAGATTTTATAATTCAATGACCATGTTACCATTTATAATTTAATAATTGAATGAAAATGATACCATTCAGAAAACAAAAAATGAATGACCAAGTTACAATTCATAATTTAATAATTGAATGACAATGTTACCTTTAAAAATTTCATAAATCATGACTGAATTTCCACATTATATTCATCAAAACATAAATAATTAAAAAAAAATTTTATCCACGTAAATTTAATTACTATATCAAAAACTATTTAATCATACAAATTCCATTTATTAATCCTACAACTATGTAATCATATCAATCTCAATACAAATTAAATAAATTTTTTATCCCATAATTTACCTTATTCAATTACCTAATTAACAAATCACATCAATCACATTATTAATTGACCAATTAATTAATCAATATACACAAATTATATATCCCATAATTAATTCTACAAATTATTATCTCATATTATTCTTCTCAATATCTCATGATTAATTAAACAATTAATTATTCAATTCACAATATAACTATTTCATAATTAATTCAATAATTAATGTTACATTCAAAATATCAAAAATTTCATAATTAATTCAATAATTATTTATTAAAAACATAAATTTTAATTTCTCATAACTAATTACACAAATAATTTTATTAATGATATACTCTCAAATAACCCCAATTTTTTATCTCCCATAGTTATTTAATTCACCAAATAAATTAATTCATTCATGAACTAAATATATAAAAATAAAATAGAAATTATACAATTACAATCACATGACTGTAATCAAGACATCAGGATTTGAAATATAGACCACATACCTTAATTCATTGTCGAATGATCTCCCAACAAAAATCCATATTTTTTTAGGAAAACAACATAGAATGAGATCTAGATATAAATACCTAAGTCAATATTGAACAATAAAGAACCCTTAAATCAAGATCTAGATCCAAAAAAACAAGGTCTAAATATGACTAAAACATTGAATAACAGTATTACAATTGATGGAAGAAGAACAATAAGAGAATATAAACCACATGAGACAAGACCTTTTCAATGAGATGTTTGTTGTTCTTCTATATGGATTTCAAATCACAAAGAACTGAAGTAAAAATGGCATGGAATCCTTCTTAGATGCATTGAAATTGGGATAAATTGATTATGGATTGAGATAGATTGTTCAGGGTTATAAGAAGGGGGTTTATGTTTTTTTAACAATCTTCGAGGGATTAAAATACTGTATGCACAATTTGTTGATCGGGCTGCACAGTTTCCAAAAACATTGTGCCTTATAGATGAATCTATTTTAGGGGGTTAATAAATTATTCTTTTAGGGTGAATGGTTTAAACAATCATTATATAGCCATGAAAAACCTCTCTTTCAAGGGGTGCATGGTTAGCTTGGACCTGGTGAAAAATTAGTGAAAATTGTTCTCCAAAAGAGTACTTCCCTATTTCATCAATTTTCTAAATATTTTCACCCAAACACACCCCAAGGAAAAATCCAAAAAATGGAATCAACAATAAGAAAAAAATAACTGTAATGAAGCCCAAGACAACTCTATAATTGGATGGGGTTTAACAATCTCCCTACCTTATAACAGCTCGTCTTCATGATGTACTCTCAATAATCACTCTGATTCAATGACCAAATATTCATTCCACGGATCCATCATATATAATTCTATTTTAAATGTTTCTTCCTTCACATGCCCATGTTTCCAAAAAAAACATTAACTATCAACTCTACCATTCCCCACAACACATTCTCATATTTATACAAAACATTTATCTGATGATCCTCAAAGAAAACATATATCCTAAGCTCAACATAATCCACATCGAAAAAAGGCATAGAGTCCAAATGCATGTATAAAGTTGTAACACACAGTAAACATCATCCATAGTTCTATATCTAAGTTGAAGATCCAAACCATATGCCACCAATATAATTCTCTCCATAGCCTCAAATGTTTAAATGAACCTGGTCACCATGTTTCAATGTCTTTGTGTCATATAGTGACCCAATCATGGAGAAAACTAAAGGAATACAAGATCACCCTCTATAAAATCTTGGAATCGTCAATGTAAATAGGCATATGAATTCTGTTTACACCAAACCATAGCCATACTATTCTAAATAAGGTGTACCTACTCTGATAGATCATGGACAAGACTCGGTCCCAACATGTTTGACTCACCTGTCTCCAACCATATTAGAGGTGATCCACATATCCTACCATAAATATCATCATATGGTGTGATATTCATATTTTCCTAGTAACTATTGTTATATGAAAACTTATGTAGTTCCATGTTTTCTCCCAAGACCCATCGAAGTCTAGAACACCAGATCACAGTATATGTTCAGGAACCTATATAGTATGCTTTGAAAACCCATCTATTAGTCAGTAGAAAGTTGTACTCAACAAAACCTGTGTTCCAAGCACCTTCTAAAATCCCAATCAGAAGCACCAAGTTAAACACAATTTTCAATATAAACCAATATTCTCGGGAATCCCATGAAGAAAATCTATTTAATGAACAAAAAAATCTCATAGCTTCTCCACTGATAATGTTTCCCCTATTGGAATGAAATTCAAAACATTTATTAGTCTGTTACTAATAACCCAAAGAGATTCATTATTCAAATCAATTCCTTAGAGATCCACCATTAATTCATACGTAAGGTCATCCCACTTCAATAAAGAAATGGGAAATAAATATTGTAATCCACCAAGTTGTTGATGATCATCATTCACCTATTTTCACGCCTTGCATCATGTCACAAATCCTAAAATCTCCATTTTCTTTCCCTCCCACCGACACTAACTATGTAGGCCATGATACATTTTTTCCCATGTAGGTGTATCGCCCACATTGAGGAATAGAACTCATGCATGATCTCCTCTCACATGCATGTAGAAATGAATCTAATTCTTGATATTGATGATTTCATCCTCATCTATGCTTTAATATAAAGGTGACTTTCCACCTTTAAGGATTTCCCTCAAGGGAAAATACTCAAAATCCTTATATGATCTTTCTATGATCCATCTAAAAAGTTTATAATCATTTGAAACTGATATGAAAGTCATCAATTACTAACTTTCCTAAATCATGATGTGATTCTCAACTAGTAAAGTCACCATCTTCAACTCATATCTAGACTAATGAACTTCATGTGTCTGATTTTTATTGCTGAAGATTCAGCCACACAATTTCCATTCTCGGTAATATATTCTATCTCAAAACAAAAATACTTCATATACTCAACCCATATCTTCGAATATTAATTCAAATATCATTGTGAAAAGATATAATTTAAGATATTTTGATCCTTATATAGTTAGCTTCTCACCATGAAGATCATTCAGCCAACACTTAATAGAAAAAGACACTAAATCCAACTCAAGGTCATGCATAGGTTAATTAAAACCATGAGGCCTTAACTTATGAGAACCATATTCACACAACTCAATCTACATATAATAACATTACTGGAGTTCTGATTCTATAATAATGAATACTCACCGTATAATCATCACGTAGCTAAGGTATGATCATGATCAGTGTTGGTGTCAACAGTTTCCTCTACACCTTGAATAAATTATTACATTATCAAGAAAATTAAAAAATTGTCCCCTTTTTGGTCAACATTAAAAATAGTCCAAAAAAATGGGAAAAGACATGAATGAACCTTTGATAACACCCACCAACTCCATGAATCTAAAGATGTCGAAATAGTTCTTAGGCGGCTGGTAAGAAACCACTTCATGAACATTATCTGGGTCAACTATGTCACCATCCTCCAAAATGGTGTTGTCATAAAGTATAAATAATCAATCCAAAACTGACACATAGATATCAATTTGTATAATAGATTATCTCTTATTGTACAAATGATGATGTCAAGATGTTTGGAATGATCATCAACAGTATTTTTTTACAATAATATGTCAATGAAAAAGACCCTCACATAGTGATTTTGATAAGGAATAATGATTTCTTTCATCAAATCTATAAAGACTAATAGTTCCTGTTTCATCCCAATCAACATTACAAAAAACTCATATAGTCCTCTCTTAATTCTAAAAGCATCCCTCAGAATGTAAAAAGTTCAAAATCTAATCTAATGATACCCCAAACTCAATTCTATCATTATAAAGACACAATACCATATCAAATAGTAAAAAATATCATTAATACATGGAAGAGGATATCAGATTTTCACTTCCATCCAATTCAGCATAAGGTAGTCAACACAAAAGAATAAACTCCTATTAGACTTACTGGAAACAAGAACTATTGAACCCCGACGTGATGAAATCAGAATGATAAAACCCTTAATCCTATAACTCATTAAGATGAGTATTGATTACAAAAATCAATAAAGGTCCATCTAACATAGTGGAATAAAAACTGGATTAGTTCCTGGAATGATATTAATAACAAGTTCTGCTTCTCTCTCATGTGGAATCCTTGATAAATGTTCTAGAAAAAAAATACTAAAATATGTCTTCTATAGGTAGAAATGTGTCATTCTTTAAATCTCTATAATCCATAAATATAAAAAAATAGGGGGTCTGAGATCTACTATATTTTACATAATTGGCCCTACTCTCCAGTCCTGGATATCTCACACTTCACATTGAATATAGTTTCAATCCTTATGATAGGTAAATTTCAATGTCATGTAGTATTAATTAGTGAGGGATCTGTATGCTACATACTGGTACATAATGATGATACAGTCAAAGCCTGACATATTTAAGATGTAATGGTCTCATATAAAACAATACTTCACACCCTTAAGAGAACATCCCTTTTATAAGAAAATTCCTTTGGACACTACTTCTAGAGGCCATTCTATTGTCAACACCACACACATGAACTCCACCACTATGGTCAATCAGTTCACAAGGTGTGTTGAAATAATGGAATTATAGGAACCAATATAAAATAATGTAGTACCTATAATAGAAAATTAAAAAATAGTACCTCCCAATATCGGTGTTCTAGCCATGGTATCCACATGTACATGATGAATGGCATGTAAATATAATACCCATCTTCCATATCATACAGTCTAAACTCACTAAGATTAACTAGTATTTTGACATGATCTCAATTTACTAGAAGCACTATGTCATCCAAATATACCACCTCATCCAGTAAAACTCCATCTGCTAAAGAATATCACCTTCCTTAACCCTGGTTATTTCTAGCTCATCTATCACTACCCATCAATCACAGGTTCTTGTAGAACATATGATGATGTAGCATCTTACCGAAAACATGGAACTAAACCAATGGTTTAGGGAACTATCTGAAGAAGTGTCCTGACCAACCAATAGAATTTTAATTAACATGGTTAATATACATTGAGACTTACCCTTACCCCTGTTCACTCTTCCTAATACTCCCATTGGTGTCACACTCTTAGTGACACTTACTAAACTAGGAATTCAATATTCCCAAGCATCGAGATTTGACCACTTATCCTACACTAGAAGACTCCTTCAGGATCCCTTATTATATAAAATCACGATCTACAACCACATAAAACATCATTAACCGTAACAGTATAACTTGGTACTTAATCTAACATTTTAGTCTATCATGGAAATGCCTCACGTAACTCTCTCATCGCCTTCCAATGCTGAAGCAATGTGATGGAATTCATGTCATGACCCATCCCCTGGGGCCTGTGTGGCAACTTCCCCAAGCCCGCCTTCCATAGGCCAGGGGCTGGCATCTAGTACTAAAGGCGAAAATACTGATAAACAGGGAAGGCATTGCCTTTATTAAAGTAAAAAAACACCAAATAGAGTAAAAGGGGAAGTAAACACTAAGTAAAACTAATAACAAAAGTAGTGCTGAAAGTAAAGGGGCCAGAAATACAAGCCCAACTGTAAAGTACAAGGTAAAAGACAAAACAGTCGGAAGGTGACTTGCAGCTCCTAGATCATCCAACATGGATCCTACCTGAAGGGTAGGTGTAGATAGTGCAGCTCCATGATTGTCCGCCTTGGATCCAACCTGAAGGGTAGCTACAGATAGCCTCTTTAGTGTCCTCATCCGTCAACCTCCTCTGGGTACCGTCTCGTCGTGAGGTCCACCTCTGGGTACTGACTCATCGTGAGTTCCACCACCAGGTGTCGTTCGGTTCTCGTACACTTGATCTCTGTCAGCGATGTCTATCGTCTTCATCCAACACAACGAGGTTCGGGAATAACCCATGTAGGGGTGAGTATAACGATACTCAGTAGGGACCCCGAGACCCTCAAGGTCTCACTAAATCCAACAAGGATTACCACAAAGCATAAACTCAACAGATAACCCTAACATAGGTATAATCCCGTAATTATACCTAAGTTATCTAGTAACCAAACTCATTCATGAGGAAACACAATGGTTATGAAATCAACTGATAACCACTACATAGATATATGCCCATACATATACCTAAGTTATCAAGTGACCCATCTCATTCATGAGGTAAACACATTGGTCATAAACTCAGCTCGAACCAGGATTTTCATTATCGAAACTGTAACTGCTGAAGAGACCTGTCTCTGGAGAATACAGTGATCCTATCAATTCTCCATGGTGCTGCTCACTAACCTATGATTGTTGAGGTACTCCTCTTGTCGAATAATGTGGGTCATCCACCCAAACACAGTAGTGCTTCCCGTCGGGGTCTGCAACCCAAACACAGTAGTGCATCCCCCCAAATAGCCTGCAGAGGTACTCTTCGAACGAGTACCATGGGTCTGCACCCAAACTCAATAGTTCTAAATCCCCCATGGTTCTACACCCAAACAATGTAGTTCTCCTTCCACTGGGCTAGTCGACTCACTCAAAGTCGAGTCGGTCAAGTAGTCGTCATGTCTCAGCCGGCTACACAGTCTTCGTACTTCGTATGCTCATCTCTGGGAGGGTTCGCTCCATGATCTACAGGTCCATAATCCATGTATCAAAAAGTGCCATGAAGAAGTATCTCAAAGGACCGCCTCGTCACAGGGGTCTCAACACAATAGACGACGCATCAATCGGGCGCTCGGTCTGTGAGTTATTAGCCTTTTTGTCCTAGGGGCCTGGTTGGTTTTGGGTAAAAACCAACCCGGCCGTATCTTAATTGTACCCCAAACTCTCATAGGGTATACTCATAAGATCTGTTTCCTAACATGATCACCAACGCCGATGACGGTTCGTCAAACGGACGTCCGGTCTGAAAGTTATCAGCTTTTCCGTTCCAGGGGCCCTATTGGATTTCGGGTACAATCCAACCTGGCCACTATCCAAATGAATCCAAATCTTAGGATATGTATGCCAAAAGTTCCGTCTCATCAAGAGGAATTAAAAAAAGTTGACGTCATGTGAATCGGACGTCCGGAACTCAAGTTATAAGCGTTTCCGCTCCGAGGGCCCGGTTGGATTCGTGTTCGAACCATCCCCGCCGTACCCAAAGTTCTCCGAAACCATGATTTTAATATACCAAAATGACCATCTAAATACAATAATCGCATCTCAACTGACGGTGCATCGATCGGAGATCCATATCCTCAGTTATGGGCATTTGAACGAAAACTACCCGAAAATAGGGGTTAAGGAGTTAAGGAATATGAGAGGTCACCCACTTAATGGGGGAGTTAGAGTATGTTTAAGGAATGTGAAGGGGTGGTGTTCATGTAGGCCCAAACTCACATTTAACCTCACTTATGTAGTTAGGTTCACCCAACCTCTGTCCTTAGGTTTTAACCACTTTAAATAAAGACAATTAGTTGCACAAAATTTATTTCTCGGAAGTCTTTATCCACAAAACTAATCAACTCCTCCCGAGAAAACGCAACTCTGGAAAATAACTTTTTAAGAAATTACAGGAGCTTCGGTTTCATCGGTGCCCTCAGATTTTGATTCTGTGCACCAGTTCAAAAGATAGAAAAACCGGCTCGTTCGCTCTCTGAACGTACCCGAGCTAAACATCGGAAAATGATTCCGGGCACACCGGGCCTCGGAATCAGGCGCCGTAAAAAACTGTGTTCTCGTAAAATTCCAAAGACATTAGGAAAAAAATTACTTGAAATTTCCGGGTTTTTACATTACTCCCACCTCAGGGCTTTACATCCCCGTAAATCATTAACACAAACTAGGGATACTAAAGTGGTACTGAGCACGCATCTGAGCCTTCCGCTCCCATGTTCCCACCTAAAGGTTCTCGTGCTTCCAACGAAGGCACACAAGAGGAATCGACTATCCTTGTAGGACCTGCTCCTATCGATCCTCAACCTCTACTGGAACCCCGCAAAAGTCACCCCATAGCCAATGTCGCCCCATTATCGACGTCCTACATCCTGAGGTCGATGATGTGAAAAGAGTCGTGCACATATCTCCTTATATGAGATACGTGTAATTCATCGTGCACCTTGTGCAATTGGGGTGGATGGGTCAAGCGGTAAACCACCTCGCCTACCCTACTGAGGACCTGAGAAGGTCCACTAAACCTCATAGATTACATGTCGCCTCGGCCACATCTCCATAGACCTCGTCGAGGTGAGACCAGTAAGAAAACGTGGTCGCCATCCTCAAATTCCAGTGGTTCTCTCTCCTATCAACATAAGACTTTTATTGGCTCTGAGCTGTCCTCATCTGCTCCTAGATGACATGGACCTTCTCTGTCGTGGCCTAGACCATCTCTGGTCCCACAACAGCTGCTAATATTTCTTCTTTGCCGATAAGATAAATCTTGTCTCATCCCCTCGATGAACCATGTTATTTGCCTAAAAGAGTCAATCCTCTCATGAATGGCACTAATCCATGCCATAGATGACATTATAAGGCCTCAACGCTACTACCAAGAGATCCAACTATTACTCTTACCTCCAAGGGTTGAGTCACACTGTCGGCATCAGTGTGTGGTCACTGCGTCTCCTCCAGTAAGAATCTCAAAAGTGAGGGTCATGTCAAAAGTTTTTAACCGGAACCTCTTAGTATCAATCAAACCAAAAAGGGTAGGTAAGTAAACGTAACCAAGATAAGTGTCTTTTATTACTGTAGATCGTAGTACAAGACACTCAACAATCACAAACAACAACAACAACAACATCAACAACAAATAATATGGTAGCACAAAGATCAAAGGCCTATATGCCTGGAACTAGTCTACTCTTGATTAGAACCGAAACTCAAAACTCTTACTGACATGTGGGTGAAGTTTTAAGATTCAAGAGTGATCGGCTACACCTTCCAATGCAAGAGTTAATTCTGTCCTGCATGGGGTTTCCTTTAGGCTGACCAAGGAAAACCCATCCTGACGTTTGACTAATACCATCAATTTGTGTATGAACTATGGATCCAATCCGTACTCAGACCAACATCGTAAGGCCTCAACGCTGTCACCAAGATATTCAAACTGAAACTCTCATCTCGTGGGTCAGATCACACTGTCGGTGTAAGTGTGATTATTGAGTCTCCTCCCAAGGTATCTCCAGATGTGAGGGTCAAGTCTATGGCTAACCGGAAACTCTAGGTCTGGGACAAGATTCGTGGAAGAAAGGAATGATTCATATCTACGTATGTTACTACGGTAGCTAGTAATGAACACAGACTATCCCTAGAATCATTCATAGAGCCATTGGGTCACACTCCATGACCTCATGCAACTACTCTCTTCCCCTGCCCTCCATCTCCCTGAGCCTAGTAGGGACTACAGAGGCGGGTGATTGTAACATGTTGAAAAGTACACCACCCCATGCTACTCTCCTAGCTCGAATTCCATGTCTGCTATTCTACAGATTCATCCTTCCTTGACACTTCATCTTCTTGAAACATTTTTACACGTCCAAGTCTCTGGGACTGATGCCAGTTCACATCTTACCACTGCTAACATTCACTGGATATAACAGATCAACCAAAGAACATTCAACCACAAAGGTTCTCTATGGCACCCTAACATAAGTAGGAATGCATAGACGAAAGAGTGCTTACTCGGACATCCTTTAAACACACCTCGCTCTGAGATCCGATCTCTAAAGCACTAATCATATTGTAGTCATCAAGTACCAAGAACGATTGGTATGCCCTGATGAATTCTCAACTACCTACATGTCGTCTTACCGAAGATGTATAAGCTCTAGAAAACTCTTAGCCACTTCCTCAATCCAATCCTTAGCTGCCTGTGAGTTGGGCTCTCCTCAGAACTGGAGGGTATCTAATGTTGGAATACGTGTAAGGCAGTATGTCTACATGTGTCACATACCGGTACTACCGGTTGTAACTACTGACCAACGGGCAGTGATGTATAGCTGGAACACTACCCAAAGGCACTATCTCAAGCATCGGTCCACATACCGAAGCCTCATAACTATGC
Source organism: Viscum album (assembly GCA_963277665.1). Taxonomy (NCBI): domain Eukaryota; kingdom Viridiplantae; phylum Streptophyta; class Magnoliopsida; order Santalales; family Viscaceae; genus Viscum; species Viscum album. The sequence goes on along the minus strand of OY728155.1, from coordinate 1,429,998,788 downwards.
GGACCATCCTCATGGTCACTCACTAGAAAACACAACTATCCAAGTCCACCATCAACTCTACTGATGTCTCAGCTAGGCGGAAAACTCTAACAATACCCTCTAGCCAGTCCTCTGCTGTCTGGGAATCTGCCTCACCTCGTAACCTCGGAGGCCTCTACTGCTGGAACTCGTGCATCGCGCTCTACCAGCGTGCACCATCTGCTAGTATGACTGGTGGAATATGCTGCCCAACAGGTGGTGGTGCTGCTGGTACACCACCCGAGGGTGCCAACATAGAAAGAGGGCCCTACACCGGAGCCTCGTCACTCGGTGGGTCGTCATCATGTACTATCTCAGAACTCCATCTGACTGTCTGCATGGAGACATCCTGAACAGATGTGACACGGTCAAATGATTTATACCTGGTGAGCTGACCTGGTTTGAGCTTACTTTTAAACTTTTTGGAAACACACACAGAATCAGTGTTTTCGTGCACAAAGTCGGAAATCAGTAGTCAGAGTCCTGCTGTATGGATACGTCGGCCGCTGCACCAACCCTGGACTACCTGAACTATAGAACACGCTCAGTACCCTTAACACTATTGCTTCACTAAAAATAAAGAACAGAGTCCTATGTTCTGTGGTAGAACCGACTCCTCTGATACCGATTTGTCACGACCCGTCACCTGGGGCCCGTGTCGTAACTACCCCAAGTCTGCCTTCCAAAGGCCAGAGGTTGGCGTCTTGCACCAAAGGCGTAATTCCCGATAAACAGGGAATTCATTGCCTTTATAAAAGTAAAAAAAACACCCAACAGAGTACAAGAAGAAGCAAACACTAAGTAAAACTGAAAACAAAAGTAGAGCTGAAAGTAAAGGGGCCAGAAATACAAGTCCAACTGTAAAGTACACGGTAAATGACAAAACAACAGGAAGGTGACTTGCAGGTCTTGGATCATCCACCATGGATCGTACCTGAAGGGTAGGTGCAGATAGTGCAGCTCCTAGATTGTCCACCTTGGATCCTACCTGAAGGGTAGGTACAGATAGCCTCCTCAGTTTCCTTGTCTGTCAACCTCCTTCGGGTACCGTCTCATCGTGAGGTCCATCTCTGAGTACTAACTCGTCATGAGGTCCACCACCATGTGTCATCCTATCCTCGTACACTTGATCTTCGTCAGCGTTGTCCATCGTCTGCATCCAACACAACGAGGTGCGGGAATAGACCGTGTAGGGGTGAGTATAACGATACTTAGTAGGGACCTCGAGACCCTCAAGGTCTCTCTAAATCCAACAAGGATAACCACAAAGCAGAAACTCAACAGATAACCCTTAAATAGGTATAAGCCCAAACATATACCTATGTTATCATGTAACCAAACGTATTCACGAGGAAACACAACGGTTATGAAATCAACGGATAACCACTACTTAGATATATGCCCATACATATACCTAAGTTATCAAGTGACCCATCTCAATCATGAGGTAAACACAGTGGTCATAGACTCAGCTCAAACCAAGATTTTCATTATCGAAACTGTAAATGCTGAAGAGCCCCGTCTCTAGAGAGTACAGTGATCATGTCACATCTCCGAGGTACTTCTCACTAACCTAATACTGCTGAGGTACTCCTCCTGTCGAGTACTGTGGGTCAGCCCCCCAAATACAGTAGTGCTTTCCGCGGGGGTCTGCCTCCCAAACACAGTAGTGCATCCCCCCTAATAGCATGAAGAGGTACTCTCCGTACGAGTACCGTGGGTTTGCACCCAAACTCAGAAGTGCTCCGTCCGCCATGGGTCGGCACCCAAACAACGTAGTGCTCCATCCACTAGGCTAGTCGACACACTCCATGTCGAGTCGGTCAAGCGTTCGTCAGGTCTCTACAATCTATACAGTCTTCGTACTCCGTAAGCTCATCTCTGGGAGGGTCTGCTCCATGAGCTACAGGTCGATACTCCAAGTATCACAATGTCCAATGAAGAAGTATATCAATGTACAGCCTCATCATAGGTTCTCAACACAATAGGCGGCGCGTCAATCGAGTGCCCGGTCTGTGAGTTATTAGCATTTTTGTCCCAGGGGCCCGGTTGGTTTCGTGTGTGAACCAACCTGGACGTATCTCAACTGTACCCCGAACTCTCCTAGGGTATACTCATAGGAACTGTTTCCCACCATGATCACCAACACTGCTGACAGTTCATCAAACGGACGTCCGGTCTGAAAGTTATCATCTTTTCCGTTCTAGGGGCCCAGTTGGATTTTAGGTAAAATCCAACCCAGAAACTATCCAACATCATCAAAATATCAGTTAAAGAATACCAAAAGTTCTGTCTCATCAAGAGGAATCCAACAAAGTTGACGGCATGTTAATCGGACGTCCGTAGCTCATGTTATAAGTGTTTCCGCTCCAAGGGCCCAGTTGGTTTTGTGTTCAAACCAACCCGAACATACCCAAAGATCACTGAAACCTTATGTGTAATATATCTAAACGATTGTCTCGATCTAAGGATCTCATTTCAACTGACAGTGCATCGATCGGAGGTCTATAGCCCAAGTTATAGTCATCTGAACAAAAACTGCCCGAAAATAGGGGGTTAAGAAGTTAAGGAATATGAGAGGTCACCCACATAATGGGGGAGTTGGAGTAGCTTTAAAGAATGTGAAGGGGTGGGGTTCGTGTGGGCCCCACCTCACATTTCACTTAGGTAGTTAGGTTCACCCAACCACCGTCCTTAGGTTTTAACCACTTTAATGAAATAAACTTAGTTGCACAAATTTTATTTCTCAGAAGTCTTTATCCATAAAACTAAACAACTCTTCCCAAGAAAACGCATCTCTGGAAAAGGTATTTTTAAGCATTTACTGGTTTTGTGGTTCTATCAGTGCCCTCTTATTTGATTCTATGCACCACTTCAAAAGATAGAAAAACCCGCTCGTTCGCTCACTAAACGTACCCGAGCTAAACTTCATAAAATGATTTTGGGCACACCGGGCCTCAGAATCAGGTGCCATCAGAAACTATGTTCTCGTAAAATTCCAAAAAAACTAAGAAAAAAAATTCCTGGAAATTTCCAGGACTTTACAAGTCATTAAAGCATCCTACATAGTCTATAAAAGATATTCGCCCATGATTCATCTACATAATGTTAGACACTCACTCTTACCTCAATGTATCGATTTATATGACCTCTATTAACTTCTCAATGACGTCCTTATATATCTTACTATCAACATGTCTATTCCACACATGAATGTTCCAATAAAGTTTCCCTGATACTCCTAGTATATAATCATCCAACATGTCTCTCTTCTCATCCAAAGTCTACAAATGGTCATGAATCATTTGGATAGACTCTTCCGAGAACTCATCTCCATCAGGTCCACCCTATATAATGATAGTTAGAGGGAAATGAAACTGGAATTCCATCATTAGATATGAATTTTATTCACAACCCGTATAGAATCTCTTTTTATTAATTACATGAAGCAATCAATATTTATTTGGAACTAATCATTGACATTATCATCTAGAAAAATTAGTGCCTCAGGTTCTACCACTAGAGGATCATCCGTATCAATGTCTTAATATGATCCTCTAAATAACATCATTTTTTAGGCATGTATTTAAAATTTAAAATACATATATCGTTAAACATAACAACACTTTTTAATGGTAATGTAAGAGGAAAAGAAAATAATAAAAACATGTTATTTCCCAAAACCCCACCACATGGTAAAATATGTGGTGCTATCACTACCCATAACCCTCCTACACCACTTTACTAGTTAAAAAGGGTGAACATAATAACATTATTCACATTTATCATTATGAAACCATTCATTCCCATCAGGAATCATTTAATAATTATAAATTTCATATTAGGTGCATTTTTATTTCAATTTGACAAGCAAGGAATAGTATATCATTATCAACAACATAACCATAACCAATTTTCCATTGCATTATTAAAATTATTCATGCTGAAAAATAATACTCATTTCCTAGAATGATGAAAAAAATAGAAATCTTTATCCAAACTAGACAATGATTAAAACCTCACCAAATATTTGAAACAACAATCACATCGCAAAAAAATTCCTCACCCTAGGTACAATAATATTCAACTATATCAAAAAATGAAATTAACAACAAATCCCATCTTTAGTGCATTGGTTCTCCCCAAACATAGGATTGATACTCACATCTATGAGCTCATAATAATGGCTTAAATCTTATTGTTATCATATCAACCATTAAGAAATAGTATTATAAAAGGGATATAAAAGATGGATTTAGTACAACTTTTTAACATCCCGACCTGGGTGCCATACACTGGTGCCAAAATCCATTTGATCACATTACCTGTTGGATTCCCCTTCCAATATTCCAGATGATTCCTACTAGAAGTGAGGGTCTAATTTAAATCATAAGGAAACTATATCCTCATTATTAGAGTAAAACACAATTGAAAAATAAATGGGAAATTTTCATATACACAACCATAACTCGAAGTATACCAATATCGCATGATGACCAGAATAAGAAATATAATATAAAACTGAAAAATAGATTTTCCATGCTATTGTTCCTGGAATGTGTCAAAATAAAATTTATAATTCATGAATATTAAAACTCATGTGAAGGTACCATACCACATCTGGTTCCCTCATCCATTCTCTATACCAACTCAGTAACCTATCATAGGGCCTTTTCCCTTATACAATCCTACAAATATGAAATCTATTCGGGTATCGATCAAGAAACCCACGTAGGGTGTTAGTACTACTTTTTAGGCCACCACCAAGAGCGTCAAAAATGATAAACAGTCAAATAAAATTGTGTGATGTTGTATAATTAATTATTAACAATTCAAAAATAAACAATTATCTCATTACCATTTATTCATTACTAAACTAGATAAACACATGAGGTCCCATGGACACCAGTATCTCAATACCAACATCAGACAATGTTGTAATCTTATCTATACCTAAGGGAAATGATATCACAAAATGAAAAAATTACCATTTGTTAATCCATAGTTTAATTCCAATGTACCATGAATACATTATAATAGAATCACCACGTTACAATTCATTATTTCATAATATAATGAACATTTTACTATTCATAATTTAACAATTGAGTGACCACGTTACAATTCAAAATTCCAAAATTGAATGAAAATGTCAACATTGATAATTCAACTATTTAATGACCATGATACCATTAATATTTTCTTAATTGGAAGACCATACCATTCAGGATTTCATAATACAATGGCAATGGTTCCGTTCTTAATTACACACCTGAATTACCATGTTAAACAACCTAATTTAATAATTGAATCACCATGTTAGCATTCATAATTTCATAATTGAATTATCATTTAAAATTAAAAATTAAATAATACATGACTTAATTCACCTATTTCTATTCATAATAATGTAAAAAATTAAACACACAAATATCCATATAAATATCATTAATTGTTCAGAAATTTTTTAATCCTATCAATCCCTTTAGCTAATTAAAACGTTAATTAATCATATAAATCTTTTTACCAATTAATCAATTTGTTCTTATCATAATTCCTCCAAATTAATCCCAAATTAATTATTAACATCAAATCCATTATTTAATTCACCAATTAATTAATCATTATCCACAAATTCAATATCCCATAATTAATTTGATATCTAATTATCTAAAATTTATAAAACCAATATCTAATAATTAATTCAACAATTTAGTGTCCAATTCGAAATTTAAAAATATGATAATTGATTCAATAATTATATTTCTCATTTAAAATATCAATAATTCATAATTATTTCAAAAATTAATTATCTCAATCCAATAATATAAAAATCTCAAAATTATTTCCTATATTAATTATCTAAAATCTGTAATCTCAAATATCCCTAATTTGGAATCTCCCTTAATTAAATAATTATCCAAATTAATTAATTCAATCAGGAACTGAATTTCTATAATTATAATAGGAATTATAAAATTCCATACACATAATATCAAGGATGAATTTTTTATTTTAATTATAGACCACATACATCTATTAATTGACGAATGATCACCAACAGAAATCTACAATTTTTAAGAATAAATGACGTCAAATGAGATCAATATCTTAATAACTAAAATTAGATCGAATAATAAAGAAAACAAAAAATATTTATCTAGATCCAAAATCGTAGATCTATATAAAAAATCATATAAAAATATAAAAAACGTTATAAATTCCATACAATGTGTGGGAGAATAACGATAAGAGAAAGGAAACCATATAGGATATGATCAACTTATTAGGAGGTGTGAAGATCTTCAATACAAGATTTGAATCAACAAGAATAGTGGTTAGATGGTTTTTAATCCCTCTATAAGTATTTGGGATTGAGATAAATTGATTATGGGTTTAGATAGAGTGTCTCTAGGATATAGGATGGGGGTTCAGGAATTTTTCATTAAAATTTCCTCAGATTAAAATATTGTATGCACAATATTTTGTGTGGTGCCAATGGTTTCCCATAACTGTTATCCATAATATTTCAACTATCTTATGGTGTTCATGGTTTCCCATTTTAGAGATGTTGTTTTGGAAAACTATGAACCACACATGAAAAATTCCTCAATCCATGGTTTCATGGTTTTCTATGCCCTGGAACATGAATTGGGAAAACACTGGACCACCTGTGTACTACCCTCTTTAATCCATTTTTCTCAATTTTCACCCAATCCCACCCCTATGTATAACCCAAACCAAAATTACACAACATAAGGAAAAATGGAACCTATAATTGAGCCCAAGAAATCCATAGAAAAGGAAATGGATTTAGACCATTATAGTTTAATGTGTTCACTACCCAAACCATCGTAGCAGTCAAGGTTCATTCCCATGAATATCATAGTAATGATTTTCCCTTACTAAACTCATTTAACTCCATATTATTTTACTATTTATCATATTAGATAACAATCTTTACACAATGTGTTTTTGGGTGATACGGGTGCCACTTATCACATAAAAAATCATACATACCTTTTCAACTAGATCATAAAATCGTCATATAAAGACACATGAAAAGAAATTTGTTTTACATAAAATTAATCATATCAGGATCACTAGAAATTAATTATAATTAATAATCATTCCATTATATTATTATAGCATAACCTGTGGAAAAGGAATCGGGTTTTATAAGAATTTATCATCGTATAAACTGTGGATGATAAATAGGTTTTATAAACACGATTTCATCAAAAACATAAAACATTTAGTTAAAAAATAAATTATGTATCATTGGATAATATCCACATAAAATCATAAGTAACATCAAATTATGTCATATTTTATGGAAAATGGTTTTTAAGGATTAATGTGGAACTTTATTGAGGAAACCAATTTTTTGAATATCAATTTTTAAAAATATAAATTAAATAAATAATTGAAAATTAAAATTATTTGAAAATAACTTTGTAAAGTATATGGTAATATTAATAAGATTATGTTTTCATGATAATGATAAATTTAGTTCATGATGTATACATTCAAACCAATATTATTTTTACATTTTTTGGTAAAATCCAAACATTCATTATTTGGAACACAACATGAATATTACATTTAATAAACACTTTAAAAATTAAAACATGGTTAAAATTTTCATTAATAAATATACTACTAAATTTAAAAACAATTTTGATAACATTTTTAGAAAAGTTGTATTTTGATAAAAATGAATTTTCGGCTAAAGATATATGTAGGTTAATTTTTATTTAAAAAATATATATTCCACTCTTGAGTATATAAAGAGATGAAAATTTAGTGAAAATATGTATTTTAAATAAATAATAATATGAGAAGAAAATAAATGGGTTTCAAGGGATTTATTTCTTTTTATCTCCTTAATTAGAAGTAGAATCATAAGACATTATCATAAACAATGATAGTGGATCATCAAACCCTTACAAAATTAGGAAATTCAGAATCATATGTCCCATTGAATAATAAATTCAACTGAAAAATTAAATATCAAGAGAATAAAAAAAATCATCATATAACATGTCAAAGGTAATGTATATATACCTAATATAAAATGGTAGGTACATAACACAACATATGAACCAATGATGACAACATGAGAAGAAATTACATTACCTTAAGTATAAGTTTCTTTCATACACATTTGAACCACATGTATCATAAATATTGGTTTATTATAAATCAATTCTAGAACCATTCTATAATATGTATCATATCATATATTATTTAGTTATGACCTTTTATTAATCATTTTTTATCAATTAACAATTAAAATCATGTTTTTGTTAATAAATGCATTTATTTTTTCCATCTATATCTTGATTTGGTATTTTTGATAATTCTAAATTGGTCATGGACCCATAATCTCTATAGTGTTAAATATTTTATAAATTTCATATTTATAATTAATAAATATGTATTTATATAAATCCAATAATTTTATGGATAGAAAATCAATTACACTATTTCTGGAGATGGTAAGCCCTATATAGGAATGATTGATGTTTCCATTTCCTAGTGGTTGAAACAAACAAAATATGAAATATATATTAACTTTATAGAATATTTTTTATTAAATATATATATTATATTTTCATTAACATTGTCATTAATACCATTCGTGTAATGTTTAAGTGAAAGACTTATCCCATCCCTTTGTGTGGAGGTAGTCCACCATACAAATCTGTGGCATTATCGTGTCCGCAAAGAATTGAATGTGAGAAGTCATATTTGATATCAAGATTCCTGAAATATAATTTAGTAACAAATTTAATAAAAAACTATTATATCCATCATTATATTAATCCAAGATAAGTTAGTATGGAAAATAAACTAGTTCGATTCACGATGAGGTAGTTCACAATAAACAAGATTGATAATTTTATTTCCCATTTGAGGTATTAGGATATGGATATTGGTTATTCCATTATCATAACAACATATTATTATATAAGAGATATGGGGGTGTTTATTTTCCCATATATAAGATTATTTTAATGAGGTGGAAGAATAAACAAAACCAAAAAACATGGTTAATACTTTTACCTATTCTTCGGAGAGCTCTATTAGTTTATAACTATAGACTTCATAGGATGGTGAAAAATAAATTTATAGAATCTAGGATATAAATATGTATTTAATGAATAATTATGGGTAATTATTTTCCAATGAAAGAAAAAGGATTATAGAGAGTATAAGAGAGGAGAGGACCTTTTATATTATGGGAATGGAACCCACATGGATTCCAAAAGGAAAATTTCAAAAAGAATCCAATGTAATAAATTAATTCAAAATAAAATTAATCTAAATCACCCTATATTTGGGAATATTATTGATAATATTTACATATTTATATATAATAATATTTATTAATCCTTGAATGTAAATATTACCTTTATCTTTTATGTCCAGCCGTAGGTAAACTCATTTTTACTTAAACCAAAGTAATTATTTTTACAGACATTACTGTTCATTTTGAAAAAAAATTATGGTTCCATTTTTATATAATATTAATTATAATGATTCTAAATATGGAATCTATTATGAAAAATACAATTTATTGTAGTGTAGAAATTTAATTTAAACATAAACCTAAATACAAAATGAAAAAATAGGTTACTAAATACAAAACATGGTAATGTTTAAAATATACTAATATTAATATTCAATAGGAAATTATTTTACCGGAGGTAAATTAAAATTTAAATATATAATTAAAATAAACTATTTTAAAATAAAATGGATCCCTATAAATTTCTTAGATAAAAAATTTAGTTTTTGAAAAAATCCATTTATTTTTAGTATTCATTGATAAAGTACACATTTTAGAAAAATCCAAAACATTAGATAGAATATAATTCATAAATTTTTAATAAAAATTTTAATGATTTTAAATAAATATAAAAAAAGTGTAAATAATTAAAATAATTTTTTTCACAAAAAAATAAAACAAAAACTTCATTTAAAAAAATATATTTTCAAAGTATATAAAGTATTTATAAATAATAAAGTTTTTATATAAAAATATATTTTATTTATCACATTTTATTATACATTTTCTTAAAAATTTATTCATATATAATCATACCACCTGGTTTAACCTTTGGGTTATAATTATCTTGTTAAAATAATAATATTAATAGTATATCATGGTTCATTAGAACTCGAGTTTTCATGTCAAACATGTTATCAATGAAATTAAATTAAATCTATAATATACTTCATAAAATATTGGGTTCTTATAGTTACCCAAGAGTTCCTAACCAAAAATATCATGTGGAATCTAGGGATATCATCTCAACATTCCCAATAATTTAATATCATGCTGGATCCATGAAATTTACATTTCACCAAAATAATTTATTAAAGGTGAATTTATAATTTTCATCTTTCTATACACACATTATTATCCATGTTTTAAACATAGAAAATTTTGGTCAAATCGTGACAATATTCATGTGTTTCCAATTCAATTTAAAAGTACAAATTTTAATCAATTAATTCAAATATCCTTTTGAAAACACAAAATTAAACTATAATTGTTTTGTAATATTTTAAAATGATATGTTCAAACAATTTACATAACCATTCAGTTTAAAAAATAATTTCATTTGATGGAAGAAAATATAGATTATTCTACTAAAACTAGGTATTCTAATCATAACTCTTAAATAAATTTATAATTAACTTGATTTATAATTTTATAATATTGTTATCAAATAATAATCTCACTTTTTATTAGGGATCCATAACATAACTAATCATTCACATTGAATCTCTCATAACATAGTTTCATTAACACATAAAAAATTACAAAATAGAAAACATATTATCAAATGGAGAATCAAAAAATACATGATTTCATTTAGAATATTTTTTTAATTTTTTATGAATTGAAAATGTAAAAAATTTAGGAAAAAACAACCACTTATACCATTTATGTCTCCCACCATTACAAAACCATTATGTTTTTTCAATTTCCCATGTGGGAAATTCCATTGGGTTCATTTTAAAGGCAAAATATTTGTATTATGTATACTTGAATTTGAAGAATAAAATGAAAAATTTATTACTTCAAATTTAGATTTAGGTTAAATTCCAGACAATTAGTTGTGACTATACAACTCATGCATAATTAATATTAATAAATTCTATGGTAAATTCATCAAGAAAATCTACCATAGTCATAGGTAAGTCCTGAAATCCAATAATTTACATTGGTTGTGCATAATATATAATAAAATTAATCTATAGACAAAATCCCCTCAAACATATGAAATATTAGAAAAAAGTGGATAGATATCTCTTTCTAGTGAGTTAGATTAAGAGGGGATGTGAGATGACATATATCCTTACATCTAGATCATAATAGTAATCCATGGTGGTGAGGAAATTCATGGAACATGTGATATACTTTAATACTAATTGCATTTAAGTGGGTACGTAAGGGGATACCATAAAAAACAAATATGGTAAAAAAATACAAATTTTGGGATTAAAGGGTTGTCCCATTAGATATTATTGGTATACCCCTATTCAATAATGGCTTTTGAAGGCCATTAAGAATTTCTTATCCTCCACTAGTTAGTTGGTGAACCATTTTCTGGTTATGGTTGGGCTCATTGGATGGAAAGAGGAAGATTAGCTATCAAAATCTAATAGTATACCATTAATTATACATTTGATATATGTTGGGAACAATTTGGATGGAGAAGAAAGCAAGAAGAGTTTCTGGTTACAGAGTGTTGTCTTTTGTTTTCAAATAAGTTAAATCAAATTACTTTGTAAAGAACATAACAAACCATAAGATACTTTGCTGATATGTATTTCAAAAATATCATATGTTAGGAGAAATTTCAATACAATACTTATGAAGGAAAAGTGAAGAAATGATGATTCCATTCATATACAGTTTTGATTAGTAGGAATGATGCTATTGGATGATTGGGATGTTTTTGTACTTCCCTTTGTAAATATGATGGTTCAAAAGCTGTTTGATCAAAGGATACATATCAAAATAGTGTATTTCGTGTTTAAAGATGAAGAATGGTTATGGGCTGCAATGAACAGATAAATGACAAAGGAATAAACAATCTGAAGGTGGTAAAAAGGAACAAATTAAGGTGTCGTCGTATCAAAATGTTTTCCAAATTTTAGGGCTTGAAAATCGGAAGATTAAGAAAGAGGTTTTTATCAATGGATTTTGCGCACATGTTTGAGGATGGATTGGTATGTTGCGTGTAATTGGAGTTCCATGATCCGAACATCCAAATTTGGAAATGGAGAGGGATGGACGAAATTTTGGGTTTTTTCACGCAAGATTGAAGGGTGTTTCGAATCTTGCATGCACGACATGATTTGAGGTCTAAACTTCGAAACATGGAAATGGAAGGAATCATGTGAAAGAATCCAGAAGTGTGTGAAATTTTAGGTTGGAAGAATAGAGACTTACGTGCCAAAGGTGACGTAAAATGGGGTTTTGCATGTGAGGTTTGATTTGAGGTCCAAACTTTGAAAATGGTAAAGGCATGAAGTGCGAAAAAATTTTGATGAAGTGCATGGAAGATGAGGTTGGAATGAAAGAGATATACACACGCAAGGAAATTTCAAATGTCATTTTGCACGATGCATGACTTACACAACAAAGGCGACATCAAATGGGGTTTTGCGGGACACGTCGGGATCTTGCACAACACATCGGTGTTTTTGTGCACAGGGGTCGATGTGGTCTATAAATAAAAGGTGACCCCCTCAAAATGGTAATGAGAAACACTTAGAATATATCAGAGCCTTGAAGCACATAATAAATATATGCAAAGGTAGTCGCACAAAAGAATTAGAGTTGTGTGCATGAAGAGATAGTTGCATCCATGAAGAGAGTTACGTTCAAGATAGAAGTTCAATGAAAGAGGTCTTCCACAACAAAAGTTGAATGTTGCGTCAAAGTCATTAATGTTGTGCACAAGTTTCCCAAAATGGTGTGTGTGAATGATTGGGGTCCTCCATGCCTTCAACAGGTGCATATCACCCTATAGAGTTCTAGGTATATCCCAAATAGGTGCGTGAATGTTGTGTGCATGTCATTAATGTTGAAAAAGTCCTCAACACTGTTTCACCCCCCACTTAGTGTTATGTATATCCCAAACTGGTCCTCTCAATATATACAATATTTATGAGGACACTACAATAGCCTTTCTGTGAACCTAAAATTCTTGTGGACCCCCTATTCACTTTTGTGGAACCTATGAATTCTTATTTGGTGTCAATATTAGAGGAAAATAAAACTAACCATGGGATATACCTTAGGTATGAATAAAAATATAAATTACCCTATATTTTTAAATAAGTCTTGGGATTTTATAATATCCATATTTTATAAATGTTATTTCTAAATGATTATTAGTAGGCTTCTCAAATTCCCATCATTATTCATCCTCATATCATCAAACCAACAAACATTTGGGTGAAGTTCCCGATCATCCATACACAATGGTGTCCAAGCACGGTGAAACACACGAGAAAACATATTCCTCATCCTCAAACTGAAGAGGGTGGTGCCATAAAAACAAATATTACATGTTTCTACAATGATAAGTCTTCATGAATTTTAAATATCAACAGAATATTCTGTAATGAATATTATATGTTGATATAAACCCAAAAAAGTGATTTTACTCACCTCCTGCTGGTAGTGCACATTCCCAAATATCTCTGAACCAGCTCCACTATTGTAAAATTTCCAAATCATGCATATTATAACTAATAATTTAAACCAATTCCTCTGTATTACACCCATTTTAGTGGAATTTGTGAATTTCAAAAACCATGAATGTCACACCTTATAAGAAGGTTTCATTGGTTTACAACACTACATTCTAACTTAGTTGTTTCATCAGCAATCAATACCTCACTAATGATACAGTTTACACAAAATGACTCCCCTTTCTTTCATAGTAATAGGTAACTCATGAGAACTAAAGAATAATCCTCATGGAATCAATACCATCTTGCTTCACTAGGATGAAACTGTCTCAAGTCTCCTAACATCTATCTTATATCTAAAAGTTACCAATAATCAGCCACACTGAATCAACCAAAAATCTCATCAACTTTTACACATAATTTGGTGCATTTTATATCAAATTCTTTTCTATCCATTGGTATTTGGGAATTATTACAATCCAAGACATCCTTTGGTTTGGGTCATCTATGTAATGGTTCATGACTTCCTAGCTCATTACATTGCTGATATTGGTGGTTATAGGTGTTTAGGGGTCGTTCTAGGATTTTATGCTATAGTATGGAGATGTATGCATGCTGTAATAGGATTTTCACACTATGAGGAGTTTACACAATATAAAAAAGTGTATCATGGGTTACGTAGCGGGCCAGTTTGATGACATGTATGTGTCCTAAGGGGAACCCGATAAAAATTTTACATCATGAAAATAATTCCTAACATGAAATTAGAGAATGGATGAAGATACCTAAAATATAGTGAAAGAGTGAAATTATTGGGAAAAAATGGATTTCACATCTTGAATGGAATACACAATGTGAATTCAATGGGATATAGGATATTTTATAACATTTTTAGATGATTATTTTAATTGGACCAAAAACCACTATCTCACTCATTTTAGAGGGACCTAATGTGCCTTCAGATTATCTTCCATCCCATATCATACTACTTAAATTCAATGGGATAAAGATGTTTTTCTTGTAGAGATCCATGGTGAGTTTACCAATTTATCCTATAAGGACCCGATACTTGACGTACATAGATATTACATTAATCTTTCTGAATAAATAATACATAACAAGAACAGACACACAAGGATCGTAATAGTTTAGTGTCTTTGGAAACTTGGAACGTAATCTTCTAATCATGGTGAAAGATCTTCAACATCTCCCATACAGATCTTACACCTTTTGTTTCCTTACCCAAAACCTTTCTTTTAATCCTGGGGGAATATAAAACATAAAAAGGGTGAGATCAAATGCTCTATAAAGGTAAGCATGGATAAAATAATACATACCATATATATTTGAACTTAAAAAAATGAACATAATGTTTAAACATCAAAATCTTTAGCAACAACTTAAAACATGGAAGTACATAAGGCATAGATCATAATGGAACATAAATCATGATAACATAGCATGGGAATAAAACCTATAATTTTGGAATCCATTAAGCATGTGTAATGATTTCCATAGTATCCAAGGCATTGCTTCCAAGACCATCTTAGTGGACAAAGTCCCTTTCTGAATCGAGTTCAATCCTCGTTCCAGTCCTGTAATACTGAACTGGATTAACTTACCGTTCCAACCATGTATATCTCATGAGATATAAATCTTTACCCAATGAATTGGAGGGAGATATAGGTCCCACCCATCTCTTAATTAAATCATAGTTACTTGTGCTACAAAATAAACATACATCATTCATAATAACCCAACGAATAAAATGGGTTTCCTAAACTCATCTAATCATCACAAAATCCATATAAAAGAAATGGACATCATTTCATAATAGGAAAGGTGAAACCATGTAAATCAAAGAGACATGATACTTGAAACATAAACATATGAAATAATGTCATCTTAGATGAAAAATGGTTTTGATAAAACACCTGAAATGAATTCTTGAGGGAAATATCCTCTTCTTCAAAATC
Organism: Viscum album; assembly: GCA_963277665.1. Taxonomy (NCBI): domain Eukaryota; kingdom Viridiplantae; phylum Streptophyta; class Magnoliopsida; order Santalales; family Viscaceae; genus Viscum; species Viscum album. The sequence continues at coordinate 1,429,983,069 of OY728155.1, read as the reverse complement.
AATTTCTTTTCACAAAACATCATGAAATTTTAAAAGAAAAAGATTTTTTTTAAAATAGTCATGAAATCTTTTGGAGGAATCATCATAAAAACAAGGCTTTATTAAACCGTAAAAATCCTTCCATGCCGTATACATTAAAAAAACATGTTACACGTACTTTTGTTAGAAAAGTCAAAAAGTACCTCATAACATAAACAAAAGAAATATTTCTTACATACCATGTAGTAAAATTAATAAATGGGTAAAAATTAATTTAAACATACATGAAAACAATTTTATAAAACATGGACATGGATGATAGAATTAACACCAGTAAATACTAATGAATAAGCAATCTCGGATAAAAATGAGATTTACAAAATTATCCCTTATCTTAGGTCCTATATGCTTCGTACGTATCTGAACCTACTTTATAATGATTTGAATAATTCCATTTAATTATTAAAGAATCATATTAATTGTTATTATATCATATATGGTTCTCTTATTACTTTATATTACCCGTTCTTTTGTAAATTCCATGTTAAAAAGCGTTTTTGGTAAAATTGTTTCATTTGTTGTCCGTGTTTTGACTTGTAATTATTCATATGATTACTTAGATCAGGATTACATAATTCCATAATATACAACACTATTTATATATAATATATATTCAGAATATACATATATATATAATAGATCGATAAGTGTAATGAAATACACCGTTCAGGGAGACGATAGGCCGTACGTACTCATGAATGTTGTTTTCGTTTCCACATTGAATTGAATGGAATTAATTGGATGAAATACATATATATATATAAATAAATACAGTATCATTATTATTTAATATATTTCATGATTAATTATTATATATACTTTATAATCATTTATGAATGGTTAATCATTGAGAATGAATTTCATTGCGTCGTGGAGACAGTATTCCGTACGTACGCATGAGCGATGATATCATTCCCATGATCGTGTAATTTCATTGGAGTGTATGTATACTATTATAGAATCAATATCACTTTAAAATAATCATATATAATTATTATTTACACCATTATACCCATCCATGTAAGGTGGTGGTGGAAAATAGATTACACCACGACGTGGAAACGGTATTCTCTACGTACGCACGCGGGGTGATTTCGATTTCCGTAGGATGGATAGATGGTTAAATATGGTTGTTTCATACATATAATAAAATATCAGTATTTGAGTTATTCTGATGTTATTACTTCATAATGAAACAACTAAATAATAAGATGTGGAAGAAGAAATAAGGTTGAAAGAATCGGTAACGGACATTATCTCTTCTTTGAAGCGCCTCTTTGAGACCTCCTATTAGGGTACTAAAATTGGACTTTGAAGAATTCCAGGACCTCTAGGATGTTTCTAGGGAAGTGTATAAGATAATTTTCCAGGGTGTCACCGAGATTTAAGGCTCAAAGTGGTGTGAGGAAGAGAGGGAGGAGGTGCCCTTTTATAAGGGAGGAGAGAGGCACCTTTGGAATAACTAAAACTATTATTTTATTATACAGTCAAATTCGGCTTTTAATAGCTAAAAATTAATATATTTAAAAGATAAGGTGGGGATGGGTAGAAATCCTCTCATGTAATATAATTTAGAAAAGTTTAGTACATTATAATAACCTTATCTTTTAGTTTTAACTCTTAGTTAATTATATTGACATTTACCATGTCACTTTGTATTTTTATATTATATAGTTAATAAACATTCCATATACATCCTAGAGACACCCAAGTGGGACATTAATGATACAACTATAATGATATAAGTATCTTGGGCTAATAGTAAATTTTTAGGAATATAATAACAATTAATAATATATTATTTGTTTTAAAAACTATTTTATGTCAATTTTGACACTATTTGGTAATTGATTTTTGTGAAAATCATAACAGAATGATTAGTGCGAAAAAAATTACTTAAATCAATACTAACATGTCATATTAACATAGAGAATTATTTAAATTCATAAAAAGTCTCAAATTACATTTATTTGGGTATTTATAACATCAATTATGTCAATATTTCATTAATAAGATAATTAATGCATCATCATTGTATCATAAATAAATTAAATTATTTTAAGTCTAAAAATTATGAATAAACTACCATTATGTAAGAAATCTTTGTATCTTTCTAATGAATATTTATAGTCGAATTTATCATATTTATAACCCTATATTAAAAATGCATTAGTTATTAAACATTGATTTTAACTATTTTAACCCTTATTTAAATAAATTAATAATAAATGTCCTAATCTAATCCAAGTGGGCCTAAATGGTCATATTTTATTCCAAAGGTTGTTTTGGGTTGAATTACACTTATCCAATAGAATTAGAACATGTGATAGGGTAATAATAATAACACTTTTACCCTTAATTTCCCAATTTACTTTTAACCGTGGTAAAAAAAGTAAAAAATTACTATTCACCAACAATTATTTTCATCTCATTGAACCAAATTTTAGTCCTTGATATTAACTGTGTCTCTCAGATTTTCGAAATTCCAATCACAGAAGAGGAAAAATTACGTTTTATGAAAAATTCAGTTTTTTAACTACCACTTACTGGTTTCACTATTCATCAAAAAATGAAAGTTTCCAGAAAAATACCAAAAATTAGGCCTAAGCTATATTTGATATTATGAATTCAAAAATGATTTCCATTTTTCCAAATTCAAAACATATCATCCCATATTCAAAACAAATAGCGTGTTTTTAAGAGATAATAACTTTCAAAAGATTGACACTTGTTTTTTTTTCTGGTTTAAATGTGAAATTACATTCAATGAACCACATTGTATTGAATTGAAAAAATATTTTCTAAATATACATTAAAACCACTCAAATTAATAATTTATCACTATTAATTATTTCTATTAAAAAAGTTGTTTTTAATTAAAATTTAGTAATTTTCAATATTCATCAGAATATGAAAGTTATCCAAAAAGTTCCTAAATTTCACCCTACACTAATTTAGATTTTTAGAATCCAAAAATAAAGTCCATTTTGAAAGATAAAATTTATAAAATTTTAAAAAGTGGGTATTAATATTCATAACGGCTAGTTCATAATAATATTATAATAATATCTCATTTACTGAAACTCGGTATTGCGTACTACACACGCTATTGAGGAAGGTCGCGATTGCGTGTAATGAAAGGCAATTCAGGGATGCGTGTTTCGCAAGCTCCTTTTGGTGTAGCGTACAACACAATACATTAGTGAAATTAAAAAGAATACTTTTCATAAAATATCGGGGTGTTACATTCTACCCCCTTTAAAATGAATTTCTCCCTCGAGATTCGTCGGGGTTATAAATGGATTACTACTCGAAAGATTCTTTAATAGAAACCCACATCGTAAAAAGGAATACCAAAACTTGGCTTTAAAAACTAAAGAATGAAACGTAACGGTTACCCAAATTAACTCATCACTGGGTATCCACGTAGGAGAACATGGGTGAAAATATGGATATGGAAGAAAAATCTAACCATAACGTTCTGATGGAGAGTTCTAGAGATCAAGGCTATAAAAAAGCCAACAATCACAAAGCCATAAATTTGTTATGACATAAGGTACCATCTAATTCATCAGATATAAGAGCAATAGGACAACATTTTTGGTTTTCAAGATCATTTCCCTAAAGTTGATGAAATTGTAATTAGAATAAATACTTTCGTGATTTTGGTATAGTCTCACCATTGGTTGTTCTTTGGACAATTTCCACTTCATATCTTAAAGAAATGAAGTTGAATTTTTCATTCGTGATGTGTTAACAGATCATGTGATAGAATGATGGGTCATTTCATCTGTCTCAAACAAAAGGATAGAAAAGTTATCAAAAAAAACATAAGTCCATCTATAGTGAGATTAATCATATATGGTTCTTAAAATGGATGTATACTTCATATATCATACTGTTTAATATAATAAAACTAGTTTCTACTAAACAGGGACTTCCTGTAGGCTAGTGGTAGGAAATAAAGGCCAGTCACACTTCAGTTGTGGGTTCGATTATCACTGCCTTGTCCGACGCGATGGGTTGTCGCCCATCCTACAGGTTGTTCTTTTTCTAGAACTACATTAATATAAAATCCCATCAATAATATCGAAAAAACTTCTATCCTTAAACAATACTAAGTTATGTCCATCATAATCCATTCCAATCTTTAGGCTTATCCATAATACTGCAGTCCACTCTCATATTATAGTGAAACCGATTACCATAGATTTCATATAACAAGCATGTTAATACCATCGTTGATGCCCATATATAATAAGATATGTCTTGTTGGTCACATTCCAAACATTCGAAGTCCTTAATCATGTATTCTCATGAAAAATGAATACCCATTAAATCTTAGTGAAAACACGAGTGCTGTCAAAATTTAACTCTTTTCACATACCAAAACCTCAAACCCTGATATAACTTTTTCCTTATATCAGTCATGAGCTCATTAATACTATAAAAAATTTCATTTTTTCCTTATCCCTTCATTATGTGAAAAACATATTTTTTCCAAAAATATCTCAATCACATTACATGGTTACTGGTACCATAAAATTATTGAAAACCACAATAGACCAATACATTAATATTCAAATATTCCATGATACTATATACAACCTTATTTTGGATTACCATTACATAAACAATTAATCATTCAACCACATCATTTTCATATTCAACATTGCCAATAGTGATCACATGTGACTTCCCTTTGTCATTTTCCTTAAGTGGTTGCTCTTTTCGATCATCACTAACCCTTGGATTATGGAATTTATTAGCATAATGCCCCATTTCCTTGGACTTGAAGCATTGAAGTGTTGGTGGGGCATTCTCTGCAGTATTTTCTTTATTCACATCATTAGAAACCCTTTTTCCATTACATATACACTCAGCTGCTCGATGACCTTCTTTTACACACTTAAAACATTTTCTAGTCCCTTTGTGATAGTATCCATCATGCTTCTTTCCACACTTTGAGCATAAGGAAACATTCATCTTCTTTTCACCATTATTCTGAGATTTCTCCTTGAACTCCATCTTTCATTTCTTGTCAAAACTATGAGATGGATAAGTAACACCAACTTCCATTTCTACCTTGATAGCACAAAACATAATTTCTTCATAGCTATTGATGTCTCTTATAGCTAATGACCTTCTAATATTTGCTTTTAAGCCACTTAATAATAGATCAACTATACTTTTAGGTTGGATGATAATGCCAGATGCATACCTTGTAAGCCTTGTACAATTCACTTTGTATACACCAATAGATTCATCATACATTTGCTCTAGTTCAAGAAACTCCTTCTCTATCTTTGTTCGAAGAATATGAGGGATGTACTTATTGAAAAATAAGTTCTTGAACTCGTCCCATTCCATGGACTCAATTTCATATCTTGGCCTCGTATTCTTAATAAGATTCCACCATTGATCAGCTTCACCTTCAAAATGATATACTGCTAAGATGACTTTATCATGTTCAGAACATTGAAGAACTGAAAATACCTTTTTAGTTGTACAGATCCATTGTTCAGCAACAAGTGTATCACAAGACCCACTGAAAGAAGGTGGATGTTTCCTCGTGAAGGACTCAATAGAATATTGTTCCCTTCTCTGCTCATTTGGAAGTCCAGAATGATTCATAGCTTGTGTAAGTATAGAAATAAGATTTTTTACTCCATCTCCCATTAAATTTGTTTGTTCAGGAGGACAATCATTGCATTGTCCATTGCATTGATCAACACGGTTCTTTTGGGTTCCAGACATCATCTAAAACCCAAAAAGAATAGTGTGAGAGGTAAAAATAATGCTAGGGAAAAAACATAGTAAAGGGGGAGTACCCTCAATATCTAACATCTTAGGTTAAATTCTAAAATCTTTAGTGAAATTCTAGGACTATAACCTATACGTATACTTAACCTTAGGTACATCCCTATATATACCTTAGAAATATCTCTAGGGATCTCACTAAAGTTTTCACATCCTAGTTTCCAAAGGTTAACTAAAAATTTCCTCTGATACCAATTGTAGAGACCGAAAACATGACATACATAGATATTATATTACTTTTTCGAAATAAATAATACATAACAAAAATATACACACGAGGACCATAATAGATTAGTGTCTTTGTAAACTTGGAATGTAATCTTCTAATCGTGGTGAAAGTTCTTCAACACTCAAATAAAGATCTTCCACTTTTAGTTTCCTTAACTAAAACCTTTCTTTTAATACTGGGATAAAATAAAACATAAAAAAGGTGATCACAAATGCACATTAAGCGTAAACAAGGATAAAATAATACATATTATATACATTTGAACTTAAAAACATGAACATAATGTTTAAACATCAAAATCTTGCGCAATAACTAAAAACATGGAAGTACATAAGGCATAGATCATAATGGAACATAAATCATGATAACATAGCATTGGAATAAAACATGTAATTGTGGAACCCATTAATCACATTTAATGATTTACATATTAGCCAAGGCATTGCTTCCAACACCATCTTAGTGGACAATGTCCCTTTCTGAATCGTGTTCACTCTTCGTTCCAGTCCTGTAATACAGAAACAGATTAACTTACCGTTCCATCCATGTCTATCTCATGAGATATAAATCATTACCCAATGCATTGGTGGGAGATATAGGTCCCACCCATCTCATAGTGAAGTCATTCTTACTTATTCCACAAAATGAACATAGATCATTCATAATAACCCAACGAATAAAATGGGTTTCATAAACATCATCCATTTATCACGTAATCCACATAAAAGAAATGTATATCATTTCATAATATGAAATGTGAAGCCATGTAAATCATAGAGACATGATTCTTGAAACATAAACATATGAAATAATGTCATCTTAGATGAAAAATGGTTTTGATAAAACACTTGAAATGAATTCTTGAGAAAAATATCCTTTCTTCCTCAAAATCAATTTCTTTTCACAAAACGCCCTGAAATTTTAAAAGAAAAAGATTTTGTTTAAAATATTAATGAAATATTTTGGAGGAAGATTCATGGAAATAAGTCGTTATTAAAGAGTAAATATCCTTTCATTCCATATATGTTAAATAAACATTATTCTCATACTTTTCTCGGAAAATTAAAAAAGTACCTCGTAACGTAAACACAAGACATATTCCTTACATACCATGTAGTAAATGTCAAAATGGGTAAAAATGACTTTAAACATAAATGAAAAAACTTTTATAAAACATGGAAATGGATGATAGAAATAATCCCAGTAAATACTAATGAATAAGAAATCTCAGATAAAAATGAGATTTGCAAAATTATCCCTTACTTTAGGTCTGATATGCTTCGTACATATCTGAAACTCCTGTATAATGATTTAAATAATTTCATTGACTTATTACAGAATCATATTCATTGTTATGATATCATATGTGGTTCACTTATGACTTTATATTACCTGTTCTATTGTAAATTCCATGTTAAAGAGCGTTTTGGAAAAAAATTGTTTCATTTATCATCTGTGTTATGACTTCTAATTATTCATATGATTTCTTAGATCATGATAACATAATTCCAGAATATAAAACAAGATTTATATATAATATATATTCATAATATACATATATATAATAGATCGATAAATGGAATGAAATACACCGTTCATGGAGACGGTATGTCGTACGTACGCATGAACGTTGTTTTTGTTTCCTCATTGAATTGAATGGAATTTATTGGATGACATACACATATATATAAATAAATCCAATATCATTATTATGTCATATATTTCATGATTACTTATTATATATACTTTATAATCATTTATGAATGTTTAATCATTGAGAATTAATCTCATCGCGTCGTGGAGACGGTATTCCATACGTACTCATGAGCGATGATATCATTCCCATGATCGTGGAATTTTATTAGAGTGTATGTATACTATTATAGAATCAATATAACTTTATAATAATCACATATAGTTATTATTTACACTATTATACCCATCCAAGTAAGGTGGTGGTGGAAAATAGATTACACCACGGCGTGGAGACGGTATACTGTACGTACGTACGTGCGGTGATTTCATTTTCTGTAGGATGGATAGATGGTGAAATAGGGTAGTTTCATACATATAATAACATATCCTTATATGATTTATACTAATTTTATTACTTCATACTGAAACAACTAATGAATAAGTAGTGGAAGAAGAAATAAAGTTGAAAGAATCGGTAACGGACATTACCTATTCTTTGAAACGCATCTTTGAGACCTCCACTTATGGCACTAAAATTGGTCTTTGAAGAAGAAAAATACCTCTAGTATGTTTCTAGGGAAGTTTATAAGAGAATTTGGTAGTTTTTGGCTGAGCTTGAAGGCTTAAATTGGTGTTAGGAAGAGAGGGAGGGGGTGCCCTTTTATAAGGGAGGAGAGGGGAACCTTTGTAATAACTAAACATATTATTTTATTATAAAGTCAAATTCATTATTTAATAGCTCCAAATAGATATATTTAGAATCTAAGTTGGGTATGGGTCGAAATAATCTCATCAAATAGAATCTAGACAAGTTTAGGTCATTATATTAACCTTATCTTTTAGTTTTAACTCTTAGTTAATTATATTGGCATTTACCATGTCACTTTGTATTTTTATATTATATAGTTAATAAACTTACCATATAAATCCAAAAGACCCCCAAGTGGTCCATTGATGATACACATATCATGATATAAGTATCTTTGATTAACCTTATATTTTTAGGAATATAATAAAATTAATAATATAATATTTGTTTTTAAAAACTATCTTATGTCAATTTTGACTCTATTTGGTAATTTATTTTTGTAAAAATCATAACAGAATGCTTAGTTCGAAAAAATATTAATTAAATCAATAATAAAATGTCATATTAACATAGAAAATTATTTTAATTCATAAAAAGTCTCAAATTACATTTATTTGTGTATTTATAACATCAATTATGTCAATATTCCATTAATAAGACAATTACTGCATCATCATTGTATCATAAATAAATTAAATTATTTTAAGTCTAAAAATTACAAATAAAATACCATTATGTACGAAATATATTTATCTTTCTAATGAATATTTATAGTCGAATTTATCTTTTGGATAACCCTATATTAAAAATGATTTAGTTATTAAACTTTGATTTTAACTATTTTTACCCTTCTTTAAATAAATTAATAATAAATGTCCTAATCTAATCCAAGTGGGCCTAAATGGTCATATTTTATTCCTAAGGTTGAATTGGTAGAATTAAACTTATCCAATATAATTATAACATGTGTTAGGGTAATAATAATAACACTTTTACCCTTAATTACCTTATTTACTTTTAACCATGGTTCAAAAAAGTAAAAAGTTACTATTCACAAAAAAATTATTTTCATCTCATTGAACCACATTTTAGTCCTGTATATTAATAGTGTCTGTCAGATTTTTTAAATTTCACTCACTGAAGCGGTAAAATTACGTTTTATGAAAAATTCAATTTTTTTAACTACCACTTAGGGGTTTCACTATTCATCAAAAAATGAAAGTTTCCAGAAAAATACTAAAAATTAAGCCTAAGCTATATTTGATATTATGAATTCAAAAATGATGTCTATTTAACCAAATTAAAAACATATCAGTTACATTAACTATTTTAAAAATCAATTCTTGTCATCAAAACAAATAGCGTGTCTTTAAGAGATAAAAACTATCAAAAGATTGACACTTGTTTATGTCTGGTCTAAATATGATATTACATCCAATGAACTACATTGTATTAAATTGTAAAAATATATTATAAATATACTTCAAAACCACTCAAATTAATAAATTATCACTATTAATTATTTCGATTAAAAAAGTTTTTTTAATTAAAATTTAGTATTTTTCACTATTCATCCGAATATGAACGTTATCCGAAAAGTACCAAAATTTCACCCTAAGCTAATTTCGATATTCTGAATCCAAAAATGAAGTCCATTTTGAAAGATAAAATTTATATAATTTCAAAAAGTGGGTATTACTATTCATAATGGCTCGTTCATAATAATATTATAATAATATCTCATTTAGTGAAACTCGGTATTGCATACTACACACGCTATCGAGGAAGGTCGTGATTGCTTGTAATGCAAGGCAAGTCAGGGATTCATGTTGTGCAAGATCCTTTTGGTGTAGCGAACAATACAGGACATTAATGAAATTAAAAAGAATACTTTTCATAAAATCTCAGGGTGTTACATAACCCTTCATTTCCCATCTGATATTATACCATTAATCATTGTGGTTGTTTTTTTTCATTTGTGATTGAGATAATTTTTAATGGATATTTTGATAAAGTGTGTGTTGATCAATGGTGTTTTTCATTATCTATTTTTTTATATCATTTCATATTCATCTTATAATATACAGGGTGCTGAAATATTTTTTTGTGAGGGAGAGAATCACTTATTTTCCAATATTTTTATCTTCAAGGATGGATTTATATTTTTTTATCTAGGTGTATAGTTGTTATAGCATAATAAAATATAAATTAAATTGTTTAATTGAAATTGAAGGAAAATTTTGAATGATATCAATGTTTTTTAATAATTTATAATGTTATTTTGATATTGGGATTTGATGGGCGTGTTACCTCGGTAAAAATAATGGTCGTTGGGATCTTTTTTTGCACTCAATCCATTATGATATGGTAACCTTGTTGAATTTTGTGTGATATCTCCCAAAATTAGAAATTGAAAAAAGTAATTACATCTGGGTAATAAAATGGTTTCAACATAGTTATTTATTATGTGATAGTTCTCCTAAAAATAAATTGAAATTTGTAAAATCCCTTTGAAAAATATGTTAAATTTCATTTGATGTGTTGTGAGGTGTGATCGTTCTTGTGGGAACATGATGGTGTATGTAGTACCCAATGTTTCATGTATATAACCATTAATTTGTTATTTTTTGGGTTTTAAGGATTAAGGGTGAAGGTTGAGTGAGTTGGGATAATATTGAATATGTTTTTGGGGAGAAAGGAGAGGTGCATGATTTTTGCACGATTTGTTAAAACCATCGATAAATCCATTCAGAAACTATGCCATCTATTTTATTTAGGAAATAAGTTTTAGCATGGTGTATTCATACTTAGGGAGACCCTGTGAGGATGATGTGAAATGATTTCCTTCAGTCAGTATAAAAAACAAATATAGTGCACGGTTTGTCTAATCATGCAGTCTAACCATGCCCAGAGTCAAATATAGATCCTTAAAAATAGAATCTCACTATTTCTCACATAACTATTTTTATTTTTATCCTATGAAACTGTAACACCCGAGATTTTTATGAGTAATGTTTTGTTTTTATATATCATCAAAATAATCATTCACTACACACTTGCTTGTATTACTTTACATGCAATCACGATCATCCTCGATAGCTTGCGTCGTACGCAATACCGAGTTTCACTAAACAACGATATGCTATTAAAATATTATTAAAAATAGCCATTATGAATAGTAATAACCACTTTTTGAAATTTTATAAATTTTATTTTTCAAAATGGACTTCATTTTTGGATTCGGAATACCGAAATTAGCCTAGGGTGAAATTTTGGTATTTTTCTGAAAACATTCAATTTTTGATGAATAGTGAAACCACTAAGTGGTAGGTTAAAAACTGAATTTTGCATAAAACTTTATTTTACCGCTTTTGTGAATGAAATTTCGAAAATCCGACAGACACGGTTGATATCAGTAAGTAAAATGTGGTTCAAAGAGATAAAAATAATTTTTTGGTGAATAGTAACTTTTTACTTTTTTTACCACGGTTAATAGTAAATAGGGGTAAATATGATATTACTATTACCCTAACACAAGTCCTAATTCTATTGGATAAGTTTAATTCGACCAAAAACAAACTTAGGAATAAAATATAACTATTTAGGCCCACTTGGGTTAGATTAGGACATTTATTATTAATTTATTTAAAGAAGGGTTAAAATAGTTAAAATCAATGTTTAATAAGTAAATCATTTTTAATATGGGGTTATACATAAGGTAAATTCGACTATAAATATTAATTAGAAATCTAAAAAGATTTCCTACATAATGGTATTTTATTTGTAATTTTTATACATTAAATAATTTAATTTATTTATGACACAATGATGATGCAGTAATTATCTTATTAATGAAATATTGACATAATTGATGTTATAAACACCAAAATAAATGTAATTTGAGACTTTTTATGAATTACACTAATTTTAAAGGTTACTATGATATACTAGTGTTGATTTAATCAACTTGGTTTGAACATATAATTCTGTTATGACTTTCAAAAAAATCATATATCAAATAGTGTCAACATTGACACAAAATAGTTTTTAAATCAAATATTATATTATTAATTGTTATTTTATTCCTAAAAATCTAAGGTTCGGCCAAATGACTTAGATAAGGATATATTTATCAATAATAAATAATTTGGGGTTCGTTTGGCATGTTATAGTAAGTGTATTAACCATATATTGAAAGAAAACAAAAATACACGGTAAAAGTTAAATTATTTAACTTAGAGTTAAATCTAATTTATAATGTTAAAATAATACCCTAAACTTGTCTAAATCCTATTGGTTGATATTATTTCGACCCATACCCACTTTAGCTTCGAAATAAGACCCTTTGGAACCATTATAAACCGATTTTTACTTTAATATAAAATAATATTTTGAGATATTCCTAAGGTGCCCCTCTCCTCCCTTATAAAAGGGCACCTCCTCCCCCTCCTCCTCACACCAATTTAAGCACTAAAGCTCGGCCAACCCCTGCCATTTTCTCCTCTACACTTCCCTAGAATAATCCTAGAGGTCCTGGTCTTCTTCAAAGACCAATCTTAGTTCCCTAAGTGGAGGATTCAAAGAGGCGTTCCAAAGAAGAGGTAAAATCCATTACCGATCTTTTCAATTTCTTTCTTCTTCAACTTCTTCTTCTTTAGTTGTTTCATGGTAAAGTAATAACATCAGTATTACTTACATACTGATATGGTATTATAAATATGAAACAACCCTAATTCAACTTCTATCCATCCTACAGAAAAATGAAATCACCGTGCGTGCGTACGTACGGAATACCGTCTCCACGCCGTGGTGTAATCTATTTTCCACCACCACCTTACAAGGATGGGTATAATGGTGTAATGAGTAACTATTTTTGATTATTATAAATTAATACAGATACTGAAATAATATATATATACTCCAATACAATTCCACGATCATAGGAACGATATCATCACTCGTGCGGACGTACGGAATACCGTCTCCACGATGTGATGCGACTCGTTCTACATGATCATAATTACATAGTAATTATATAAATGAATTGAATGAATAAATATGATATATGTTACACTAATACCATTCTGGATATAAGGTATCTATAACCTTAAAATAATAATAAGAATTTATTCGGAAAAACATGCATAAGAACAAAAGGCAATAAAGACCCGAGTAACAAGTAACAATGAAATATTACTAACAAGAAGCTAAGAATATGACCATATATGATATCATATCAATATTTATAATTCTGGAAAAGTCAATAACATTATTTAAACCATTATACAGGAGCGTCAGACACGTACAAAGAAAATCAGACCTAAGGTAAGGGAAATATCACAATCTCATTTTTATCCGAGATTTTTTATACTTTGGCATTTACTAGGGTGTATTTTATCATCCACATCCATGTTTCCTCAATATGTAATATTTATATCCTTATAAAATAGTTTATATTCAATTTTACCCTTCGGTAAATTTTTAGTAAAGGATATGAAAGGAATCTTTTGTCGTTTTTCGTACGAGGTACTTTTTTGACTTTTCGGAAAAAAGTACGAGAAGAATGTTTTTTTTAACTTATACGGCATGAATGGATTTTTAAACATTATTTCCAAGAATCTTCCTTTAAAAGTTTTCATGTTTATTTTTGATCAACTTCTTTTAGTTATAATTTTATGACATGTTAAGAAATGAAAAGTGTTTTTGAAGTAGAAAGGATATTTTCCTTAAGAATGGAGTTCAAGTGTTTTATCAAAATTATTTTCCATCTAAGATAATAAAGGGTTCTGTTTCTATCACTATTATTACATAGATTTGATTATGTTGTGATGGAAATATTTTTTATGAATTCCATTATCATATATGAATTGTTTTATGATGTCACAATGTTTAAGATTCCCATTTTTATTACATGGGTTATGCAATGATGTATGTTTTAAGATTTTGTGGCACACATAAGAATGGTATCATTATGAGATGGGTGGGACCTATATCTCCCTCCAATGAATTGGGTAAAGATTTTATATCTCATGAGATAGACATGGCTGGAACGGTAGGTTATACCAGTTCAGTGAAACAGGACTGGAACGAGGGTGACTCGGTTCAGAAAGGGACTCTGTCCACTAAGATAGTCTTGGCAATGAGTCATGACTAACAAGAAATGATGTTCCATGATTATGTGTGCATGCCACAAAGTTTCAAGTTTCATGTTATGATTATGGGGATCTCATTTTCACTTCTATGATTTATTCCATGATAAGATATTATGATCTCTTTTGCAGGTTATGATTTTCAGAAAGATATGATATGATTTTTATTTCTTTTATTTGCCCTTGCTGAGCATTTGAGCTCACCCTTTTATGTTTTCTTTTCCCGAGGTCAGGAAGATGGATATTAAGTAGAATATGCTAAAAGGGACCCTAGATATGATGAAATAAATGGGAGACACTATAGAAGATTTATGAACTAGTTGTTTATGTTTCCCAGTTTCTAAAGACGCTATACCTATACGGTCCTTTGTGGTTTTGTCATATGTTGTAATAAGGGTGCTTCAATTTTGAAGTATTAACAATGTATGTAAAGTATGGGTCGTTATAGTTGGTATCAGAGGAAAGGTATAGTCAACCTTTGGAAACTATGATATGAAAGCCTTAGTAAGAACCATAAGGATAAGTCTAATCATAGAACACAATCTTAGTGTTTTAGAAATGGCCATGAATACCCTAGGATAAGACCTTAAGTGTGAAATTTTATCCTTGATTATGTGGTTTTCCTATTATAATTAGAGTTGCTCACAATATTATTCTTGGTTTTAGTCAATGGCTGGAACCCGAAGGAACCGTGTTAATGAGCAATGCGATGGGCAATGCAATGATTGTCCCCCTGAGCAACCAAACGATATGGGAGCTGGAATGAAATATCTTGTAGCCATGCTCACACAACTTTCTCAAGCTATGAATCATGCAGGACTACCAAATGAGCAAAGGAAAGAGCAACATTCTGTTGAATCCTTCATGAGGCAGCGTCCACATTCTTCCAGCGGGTCTACTGATCCATTAGTTGCTGATCAATGGATTAGTACTACTGAAAAGATATTTTTAGTTCTTCAATGTTCTGAACATGATAAAGTCATCCTAGCAGTGTATCGTTTGGAAGAAGATGCTGATCAATGGTGGAATCTTATTAAGAATACGAGGCAAAGGGATGAAATTTAGTCTATGGAATGGGACGAGTTCAAGAACTTATTTTTGAATAAGTACTTCCCTCGTATTCTCCAAACAAAGATGGAGAAAGAGTTTCTTGAACTGAAGCAAAGGGATGATGAATCTGTTGGTACCTATGAAGCAAATTTTACAAGACTTGCAAGGTACGCTTCTGGTATTATTATCCAACCTGAGAGTAAGATCGATCGATTCTTTAGTGGCTTAAAACCAAGTCTTCGAAGGGCGTTAGCCATAAGGGACTTCAATAGCTACGAGGAAATCGTTCGATGTGCTGTCAAAGTCGAGATGGAGATTGGAGTAACCCATCAGTCACATGGGTTTGATAAGAAGAGGAAGATGGAATTCAAAGGAAAATCTAAAGAGCACACTGAAAAGAAGATGTGCTTTCCCTTATGCTCAAATTGTGGAAAGAAACATGGAGGGAGTTGTCTTAAAGGGACAAGTAAATGTTTTAAATGTGGAAAGGAAGGTCATCGGGCATTTTAATGCCGCGATAATGGGAAGAAGATGTATAATGATGCAAACAAAGGAAGGGATATACAGAATGAACCTACTACACTACAATGTTTCAAGTGCAAGGAGATGGGGCATTATGCCAATCAATGCCCAAATCCAAGGGTTGATGATGATGGTCGACGTTAACAAAATCTTAAGTCTAAAGACAAAGGAAAGTCACATGCAATTTCTATCAGCGATGTGGAGTACGATAACGAAGTGGTGAAAGGTACACTTACCATCCACTCTAAAGTAGCAAATGTTTTATTTGATTCTGGATCCACCCACTCTTTTATTTCTGAAAAACTTTCCAAGGGTATCACCGTATTACCTCAACAATTAGATGTTGAGTTAGCTGTGACAACACCTAATGGCACAACAGTCGCATCAAAAGTTTATAATTCTTCTCTGATCGAAGTTTGTGGGAAAGTGATTCCTGCAAATATTGTGATCCTTCCTTTAGTGGAATTTGATGAGATTCTTGGCATGGATTGGCTTTCTCTACATGGATCTCATATCAATTGCCAATGAAGGGAAGTCACATTTCATATTCCAGATCAATCTACGATTGTCTATCAATGCAAGGATGAACATAACCTTCCAGTGGAAATTTCTTCCATCTTATGGGTATTGATTCCACTAAATGAAGGTTATTTATCTCAAATGGTTGGTGAGAAGCTCACGATTAAGAATATGCCCATTGTACGGGAGTTTGATGATGTATTTCCGGAGGAATTACCGGGTCTTCCACCAAATCATGAGGTTGATTTTTCAATAAAACTCGTACCGGGTTCTTTGCCTATTTCAAAGACACCTTATAGAATGGCCCCAATTGAGTTGAAGGAATTGAATAAGCAACTCCAAGAGAATCTTGATAAGGGATTCATACGCCCTAGTGCATCACCTTGGGGAGCACCTGTTCTATTTGTTAAGAAGAAAGATGGATCAATGAGACTCTGCATTGATTATCGAGAACTTAACAAGATCACTATCAAGAACAAATATCCTCTCCCACGCATTGATGACTTATTTGACCAACTACGCGGAGCTCAATACTTTTCCAAGATTGATCTTCGTTCAGGGTATCATCAATTAAGGGTCAAAAGGGAGGATATAACAAAGACGGCTTTCCTCAAAAGGTATGGACACTATGAATTTATAGTGATGCCATTTGGTCTTACTAATGCCCATGCTATCTTCATGGATCTAATGAATAGAGTCTTTAGAGACTATCTTGATCAATTTGTCGTAGTCTTTATAGATGATATTCTTGTCTATTCAAAGAGCAAGGAAGAGCATGAATATCCCTTGAGAATTATATTGAAGACCCTGAGAAAGGAGAAGCTTTATGCCAAATTTACCAAGTGCGAATTTTGGCTTCAAAAAGATTCATTTTTAGGTCACATAATCTCAAAAGAAAGGATATCTGTGGATCCAGCAAAAACAGAGGTTATCGAAAGATGGTCAAGACCAACAACAGTAACTGAGATCCAAAGTTTTCTTGGTTTGGCTGGATATTATCGGCGTTTTGTAAAAGATTTTTCACGATTATCTAATCCACTCACCAAGTTGACTTGGAAAAGAGTTAAGTTTGTTTGGACAGAGGAATGTGAAGAGAATTTCAAGGAGTTGAAAAGAAGGTTATCCAGTGCACCTGTGCTCACACTGCCTTGTACTGGAGAAAGGTTTGTGATCTACAGTGATGCATCCAAGAAGGGATTGGGGTGTGTTCTTATGAAAAATGATATGGTGATAGCTTATGCCTCACGACAGTTGAAAATCCATGAGCAAAATTACCCAACTCATGATTTGGAGTTGGATACGGTAATCTTTGCATTAAATATTTGGAGGCATTACCTTTATGGTGAAAGGTGTGATATTTATACTGATCATAAATGTTTAAAGTATATTTTCACACAAAAAGAGTTGAATATGCGTCAAAAAAGATGGTTGGAGCTGATTAAGGATTACGACTGCTCAATCCATTACCACCCTGGGAAAGCAAACAAGGTGGAAGATGCATTAAGTCGACAAGACCATGCTAGTTTATCCATTATGAGGATCACAAAAGATCCAATATTTATGGATTTACAAAGGATGGATCTTGGAATTATAATGGAAGGGAAAAAATCTTATCTTTCTCAAATGAATGTTCAACCATCTATACATGTGAAGATTAAAGAGGCACATAAAGAAGATGTCGAGTTACAAAAGAAGGTGAGAAATGTTCCTGAATTCAACCTTGATTGTGATGGGATAATAAAGTTCAGGAATCGGGTTTGTGTTCCTCCCATCCCCGAATTAAAGAAGGGGCTGCTGGATGAGGCTCATAGTTCATCATTCTCTATTCATCCTGGAAGCAAGAAGATGTATAGGGACCTGAAGGAGTACTTCTAGTGGGATGGAATGAAAAGAGATGTTGCTGAATATGTCTCTCGATGCTTGGTTTGTCAACAAGTTAAAGCTGAGAGACAGAAGTCTAAGGGGATGTTACAACCATTACCCATACCCGAATGGAAATGGGAAAACATCACTATGGACTTTGTCACAGGAATTCCTAAAACATCCAAAGGCAATAATGCTATTTGGGTCATAGTTGATCGTCTTACAAAGTCTGTACACTTCATTACTATTAGAGAGGATTTCTCTCTAGATCAGCTTTCCATGATATATGTAAAGGAAGTGGTAAGATGGCATGGAGTACCACTTTCTATTATATCTGATCGGGATCCGAGATGTACCTCGAAGTTCTGGCGACGTCTTCAGCATACTCTGGATACAGAGTTGAGTTTCAGCACTACTTATCATCCCCAGACAGAAGGTCAGTCTGAAAGAACAATTCAAACCCTAGAAGATATGTTGAGAGCATGCTCTATGGATTTCAAAGGAGGTTGGGATCAACACCTACCTTTGGTGGAATTTTCTTATAATAATAGCTTTCACTCCAGTATTCATATGGCTCCTTATGAAGCTCTCTATGGAAAGAAATTCAGGACTCCAACTTGCTGTGATGAAGTTGGGGAAAGAAAGCTATTAGGACCTGATCTCGTTGATGAAATGGCAGAAAAGGTCAGATCTATTCAACAACACATAAGAGCAGCTCAGAGTCGACAGAAATGTTATGCCCACAACCGAAGAAAAGACCTAGAGTTTGAAGTGGGTGATAAAGTGTTCTTACGAATATCTCCCTGGAAGTGGGTTATGAGATTTGGAAAGAAGGGGAAGTTGAGCCCTAGATATATCGGTCCTTTCGAAATACTGGATCGTGTTGGGAAGGTAGCTTACCGATTGGCGCTTCCAATGAATCTCTCTAAAGTTCACGATGTGTTCCATGTATCTCTCCTGAGAAAGTACATACCAGATCCTTCACATGTACTCAGCTCAGAAGTTGTACCGCTGGAGCAAGATCTTTCTTATGAAGAACAGCCGATAGAGATTCTGGATCATAGCGAAAAAGTCCTATGAAACAAGACCACTCGCTTGGTGAAAGTTTTATGGAGGAACCACCAATTAGAAGAAGCTACTTTGGAGCTTGAGGATATGATGAGGGAGAGGTATCCTCATCTATTTGTTACAAAGTGACAAATTTCGAGGGCAAAATTCTTTTTAAGGGGGGTAGAATGTAACACCCGAGATTTTTATGATTAATATTTTGTTTTTATATATCATCAAAGGAATCTTTCACTACACACTTGCTTGGCTTACTTTACACGCAATCACGACCTTCCTCGATAGCTTGCGTCGTACGCAATACCAAGTTTCACTAAACAACGATATGCTATTAAAATATTATTAAAACTAGCCGTTATGAATAGTAATAACCACTTTTTGAAATTTTATAAATTTTATTTATCAAAATGGACTTCATTTTTGGATTCGGAATACCGAAATTAGCCTAGGGTAAAATTTTGGTATTTTTCTGAAAACTTTCAATTTTTGATGAATAGTGAAACCACTAAGTGGTAGGTTAAAAATTGAATTTTGCATAAAACTTAATTTTACCTCTTCTGTGAATGGAATTTCGAAAATCCGACAGACACGGTTGATATCAATAAGTAAATGTGGTTCAATGAGATAAAAATAATTTTTCTGTGAATAGTAACTTTTTACTTTTTTTACCGCGGTTAATAGTAAAAAGGGGTAAATATGATATTACTATTACCCTAACACATGTCCTAATTCTATTGGATAAGTTTAATTCGACCAAAAACAAACTTAAGAATAAAATATGACTATTTAGGCCCACTTTGGGATAGATTAGGACATTTATTATTAATTTATTTAAAGAAGGGTTAAAATAGTTAAAATCAAAGTTTAATAAGTAAATCATTTTTAATATGGGGTTATACATAAGATGAATTCGACCATAAATATTCATTAGAAAGATAAAAATATTTAATACATAATGGTATTTTATTTGTAATTTTTAGACATTAAATAATTTAATTTATTTATGACACAATGATGATGCAGTAATTATCTTATTAATGAAATATTGGCATAATTGATGTTATAAACACCAAAATAAATGTAATTTGAGACTTTTTATGAATTACACTAATTTTCTAGGTTAATATGATATATTATTGCTGATTTAATCAACTTGGTTCGAAAATATAATTCTTTTATGACTTTCAAAAAAATCATATATCAAATAGTGTCAAAATTGACACAAAATAGTTTTTAAATAAAATATTATATTATTAATTGTTATTTTATTCCTAAAAATCTAAGGTTTGGCCAAATGACTTAGATAAGGATATATATATTAATAATAAACAATTTGGGGTTCGTTTGGCATGTTATAGTAAGTGTATTAACCATATAGTGAAAGAATACAAAAAGACACGGTAAAAGTTAAATTATTTAACTTAGAGTTATATCTAATTGATATGGTTAAAATAATACCCTAAACTTGTCTAAATCATATTGGTTGAAATTATTTCGACCCATCCCCACTTTAGCTTCGAAATAATACCCTTTGGAACCATTATAAACCGATTTTGACTTTAATATAAAATAATATTTTTGAGATATTCCTAAGGTGCCCCTCTCCTCCCTTATAAAAGGGCACCTCCTCCCCCTCCTCCTCACACCAATTTGAGCACTCAAGCTCGGCCAAAACCTGCCATTTTCTCCTCTCCACTTCCCTAGAATAATCCTAAATGTCCTGGTCTTCTTCAAAGACCAATCTTAGTTCCCTAAGTGGAGGATTCAAAGTGGCGTTCCAAAGAAGAGGTAATATCCATTACCGATCTTTTCAATTTCTTTCTTCTTCAACTTCTTCTTCTTTAGTTGTTTCATGATAAAGTAATAAAATCATTAATACTTACATACTAATATGGTATTATAAATATGAAACAACCCTAATTCACCTTCTATCCATCCTACGGAAAAATGAAATCACCGCGCGTGCGTACGTACGGAATACCGTCTCCACACAGTGGTGTAATCTATTTTCCACCACCACCTTACAAGGATGGGTCTAATGGTGTAATGAGTAACTATTTATGATTATTATAAATTAATATTGATACTAAAATAATATATATATACTCAAATACAATTCCACGATCATTGGAACGATATTATCACTCGTGCGTACGTACTGAATACCGTCTCCACGATGTGATGCGACTCGTTCTACATGATCATCATTACATAGTAATTATATAAATGAATTGAATGAATAAATATGATATATGTTACACTAATACCATTCTGGATTTAATGTATCTATAACCTTAAAATAAGAATAAGAATTTATTCGGCAAAACATGCATAAGAACAAAAGGCAATAAAGTCCCGAGTAACAAGTAACAATGAAATATTACTAACAATAAGCTAAGAATATGACCATATATGATATCATATCAATATGTATGATTCTGGAATAAGTCAATAACATTATTTAAACCATTATACAGGAGCTTCGGACACGTACAAACCAAATCGGACCTAAAGTAAGGGAAATATCACAATCTCATTTTTATCCGAGATTGTTTATACTTTGGCATTTAATGGGGTGTATTTTATAATCCACATCCATGTTTCCTCAATATGTAATATTTATATCCTTACACAATAGTTTATATTCAATTTTCCCCTTCGGTAAAATTTTAGTAAAGGATATGAAAGGAATCTTTTGTCGTTTTTCGTACGGGGTACTTTTTTGACTTTTCCGACAAAAGTACGAGAAGAATATTTTTTTTAACTTATACGACATGAATGGATTTTTAAAACATTATTTCCAAGAAGCATCCTTTACAAGATTTCAAGTTTATTTTTGATCAACTTCTTTTAGTTATAATTTTATGACATGTTACGAAATGAAAAGTGTTTTTGAAGTAGAAAGGATATTTTCCTCAAGAATGGAGTTCAAGTGTTTTATCGAAATTATTTTCCATATAAGATAATAAAGGGTTCAGTTTATATCCCTATTATTACATGGATTTGATTATGTTGTGATGGAAATATTTTTTATGAATTCCATTATCATATATGAATTGTTTTATGATGTCACGATGTTTAAGATTCACATTTTTATTACATGGGTTATGCAATGATGTATGTTTTTATATTTTGTGGCACACATAAGAATGGTATCATTATGAGATTGGTGGGACCTATATCTCCCTCAAATGAATTGGGTAAAGATTTTATATCTCATGAGATAGACATGGCTGGAATGGTAGGTTATACCGGTTCAGTGAAACAGGACTGGAACGAGGGTGACTCGGTTCAGAAAGGGACTCTGTCCACTAAGATAATCTTGGAAATGAGTCATGACTAACAAGAAATGATGTTCCATGATTATGTGTGCATGCCACAAAGTTTCAAGTTTCATGTTATGATTATGGGGATCTCATTTTCACTTCTATGATTTATTCCATGTTAAGATATTATGATCTCTTTTGCAGGTTATGATTTTCAAAAAGATATGATATGATTTTTATTTCCTTTATTTGCCCTTGCTGAGCATTTGAGCTCACCCTTTTATGTTTTCTTTTCCCCTGGTCAGGAAGATGGATATTAAGTAGAATATGCTAAAAGGGACCCTAGATATGATGAAATAAATTGGAGACACTGTAGAAGATTTATGAACCAGTTTTTTATGTTTCCCAATTTCTAAAGACACCATACCTATACGGCCCTTTGTGGTTTTGTCATATGTTGTAATAAGGGTGCTTCAATTTTGAAGTATTAACAATGTATGTAAAGTATGGGTCGTTATAGAAACCATAATTTTATATTAATCACCAATGAATGTTGGTGAACCTCTCCCAAGTGTTTTGCAGTCAATCCAAATCCCTCCTTCACCATTTTCAATCCTAATTTTTCCGATAACATACTTCATTGTTCTGGTCACATTATCTTAGATCTATGTTGACATAATACACTTCTCTTATAGTTTTCTTTGATCAACACATTTAATGGGTAGATCTATGAGTTTGGATGCCATTAAAGTTTATATTTATTCACTATCTTTCATGGGGAAGGTATTTAAAGTGGTTCCGTGAGGAATCAACCCGTTTTTCTGGAGCATTCTTCATCCATTTTCGGTTTTCATCCCAAACGTCATAGTAGGTGGCATCAATATTGACTCCACATATCAGAATTGATAACAATGGTTTTGAATTTAATATATTGTGTTTAATTGATTGTGATTTTTCTATTGACCAATTTTTTCAACTGTCCATTGTGATGGTTTGGTAAATTGTGGAAATCATAAAAATTGGGTGTTCTGAATAATGTGTTGTTGAAACTTATATTAAAATGTGGATTTTAAAATGGGGATTATTTAAAATATTTGAACATGTATTTTAAAAATTTGTTCTTAATAAAAGTAATGTTTTATTGAAATTATTATTTTTTTAATTGGATTTATCAATGTGTTTAAATAAAATAATAGTTTTATTAAAAGGGTTATAATTGGTTGAACACACTTAGATTTGGAATTGGTTGATCATGGGTCATGGTGTGTGTTCATATGGATTTTAAAGGGGTGGATAAGGGTGTAGAGGACCACCAATAAAAGGATGGGGGGGATATGGGTGTGAATTACCCTTATCAATGTGGTCCAATAAGGGAAGGCTTAATGGATGGATAATTGACCACTTGTGAGAATAGAGAGTTTCATGTTGCATAGAGGGATTGATGTCTGGATAATGGGAATGAAATAGGTATGAAAAACATTAAAGATAAATAGTTTGACATATTTTTTTATTTTATTCATATAAATGTGACTCATTGTAAATTGGCTTAAAATAACACATTTTCACGTTTGGTTTAAATGGTTTTGTGACTTATTTATATTTACTTATAAATAGTTTGTGAAATGTTTTTATATAAGATGTTTTATATATTTTCTCAAATGGTTATATCCTTGTAGCATGAGTGTGGAAGTTGTTATGGAATTCCTAATAAGTTTTATTCTAACGCATGCTTTGTCACTTTGGTGCTTTTGCAGATACTATCTTTCGGACACAGTACAAGTTAGATTATCATACATATTGTGCACAAACTCATGATAAATTGGATATTTTGTAATTTTTGATCAGGGATCTTGATGAGCATGGAATCTTGTGGTTATCTTGAGTATGTAGTTGTCTTTACACTATATACATTGATAGATTCTATTTCTTCTACTGTAGTATAATTTGGTTTCATTTTTTTCATAAAATATGTTGTTGAATTTTCTTTCTATGTTCATGTGTCATGTGGTATTTGGTTGGTTATGGGTGTTGGTTAATGGTTTTATTTATTAAAGTATAAATCATCCTACACTTTTTTTTGAATCCCTTATTCATTTATTTCCATCCTTTGGCATCTTGGGTATGTTTCTTAAGGACTAGTAATGATTTATTGTGTTCTATAAACAATGAGAATAAGTGGTTCGATAAAAATGGTATCAAAATTTTCCCTTATCAATGGGACAAGTATAAAATAGTTTTTTTGGTCATGGAGTTTAAATTCATTCTTGACTATTCCATGGGCTATGATATTATAATGGAGTAGGATTGTCAGGTCTTCAAATGAAGAGAATAAAAAGACATATCGTACATTTTTTTGTTGAACATTATTTTACCAGGTATTTGAGTACATAATTTTTTTGGGGAAACTTATAGAATTATGGAAATATAATTATTATGGGTTTATCCAAAGAGATGATCCTGACATACATTAAAGGAACAAATTCTCTCTAGGATTGAATATTCCATTTTGAATGTAATAATTTATGTTTTAGGAAAAAGTGATGTTTTTTTAAAATGTAAGAGATCACTTTTCAAATTAATGACTTTGAAAAGAGTATGGTTGGTGTATTTTGATATTTTTTTTATTTTAAAAAATAATGTTTCATGTTTTAAAAAATGGATGAATTTTTTGAAAACCAAGGTTATGATAGTTGATGTCATATAGTAGGAAATTCTGTGACATCAATTTCATGAGAGTGACAATTATTTATTATGTAATTTTTTTAGCTATTTGAATCTATTAGGAAATCTAGAAACTAACCATTATAAGATGTTAAGAATGTGGTATCACCTAGACAACGAGTTAATTTAGAGCTAGTTTAATGCATCATCCAATCATATCAACTTATTGATACAGGCAACCTAATGGATGAGAAAAATAATGTGGGTTATTCAATCTATTTTATAAAGTAGAATCTACTATATTACCTGGTGAAAATGAACTATAAAAGGTAGAAGTGTTGCAGAACAAGTTTAATTGTTTCTTTGATTACATCGACACACCATCGGAGATTAATGTCAAGATGGTGAATTACATGCTTGCGGAACATGCACATCCATGGTGGGATCAAGCAGTACATGCTAAACTAGATCGTGAATTTACATTTGAGGATTTTGAGGATTTTTTAATAAATATTTTCACATGTCTAGCATCAATTGAATGATGAATTTTGTCATCTTGATGAAGGGAAATATCTCTCTCATTGAGTATGCACCTAAATTCATGCGATTAGTGTGTTTTCACAATAATTTGCAGAGAGTGTGACCTTAAAGGCACACATAATTGAATCATGGATTAGACAAGGGATTCAATGTATGATTATGGTGATATGTGTTATACAGTATACATAGATAGTGAACAGAGAGACAACAACTGAGCGTGGTATATCATGATTTTTTTGGGGAGGAAGTGTAGTGATACATATGAGAAATTATGGGACAAAATGATGGGAGAAGGAGGTAGAGGGGAACCTACTTCTACAAATGATTGGGACTCATAATTAGAAGGATATATTAGTTAACATTCTTCCATAACCAAAGATCAAACTTGTCTATTTCCAATGGGGCTATCTTGACCAATTGATATGAGAGTGTACAAGATGATATAGATAATTACATAACTGAAAATGAATGGCTCATCATTAGCTCTACTTTTGTAGTCCTCCAAGGACCCGTCCCCAAGATACTTCTCAAGTGTCTGAAGAATCATTTAATTTGACAGGGAAAGGATAACAGAATAAGTCTTACAGCGTGGAAGAGTGAGCGATGGTGATTATAGGAACACCATGACTTCTCATCATAGGAAATCATACAAAGTAAACGAGGATCCAAGTGTAATGTTGATGAAATTTTAGGGATCTGAGGAGATGATTTTAGATGATTAGGATGGACAATCCATATAGAGAGGTATGATACTTTTGAATTTTACCCTTTTCACATGTTTTTTGATACTAGGGAATTGAAATCCTTCGATTATTCTCATGATATTTATTTTATATGTTTAAAAATTGAGGTGATTTACTCTATTTTAGAACTTCATACTCCAATCGAGGAAAGAGATTATAGAGCCTTACAATGCATAGAATGTGCTATAAAAATTGATGGAGTTGAGATAATGTTGTAATTCTCGGTGTTGGAGATGAATGTCTATGATATTATCCTAGGTATGTATGGATT
Source organism: Viscum album (assembly GCA_963277665.1). Classification (NCBI taxonomy): domain Eukaryota; kingdom Viridiplantae; phylum Streptophyta; class Magnoliopsida; order Santalales; family Viscaceae; genus Viscum; species Viscum album. The sequence goes on along the minus strand of OY728155.1, from coordinate 1,429,956,048 downwards.
TACAGCATTAAATTCCAACATCAACCATTATAGCATAATAGTTAGTTTCACAACTGATGATGGTGTCGTGCATCTCTTCAGAGCAGAGAGGGTTGAAAAGAAAGGTTAAATTAGTTTGTTGGAACCCGTAGTGGGAACGATCTCATGTCAATAGGCATTGTTGACTATGGAATGGATAGAAGAGATCAATGTTAGCTATTTTCCATATGTTGTTGATCAGTTTACAATTTTCTTTCCCATGAAGATATCTCGGGTATAGCTTTTAAGGGAAGTGGTGTTTATGATTGATCTCCTATTATGGATAAGTTATATTTCATTTCCATCTTATAAGATTGAAAATATATAATTAAGGGAATTTAAGGTGTAGTTATAGTAGCTTTAGTGATGTGGTTTCATTTAGCCATGTACGTCTTGATGGGAAGCACAAGCCTTGTTCATAAAGATAACATATGGAACTCTATAGCTGTGAATTTATTATTGTAATCTTAACAAAGTTTTGATAAAGAATAGATATCCACATCCACACATTGATTATCTAATTGATCAATTGATGGGGATCTAAATGGTTCTCTAAAATTGACTTCAGATCAGGATATCACAAATTGAGTATTTGGAAAGATGATATTCTGAATATAGCATTCAGAAAACTATGTGGCCACTATGAATATATAGTTATGATTTTAGATCTAACAAATTCCCTATTAGTCTTTATGGTATTGATGTATTAAATATTTTAGAGATATCTAGATTCTATAGATGTAGTATGTGTGTATGGAATATTTGTGAATTCAAGGACAAGGTCTGATCATGAGGAACACATGAAAATAGTGTTGTATATCTTGAGAGATCAACTTTTTTATTCCAAATTATCAAAATGTTTTTAGAGAGAATATTTAACCTTTCTTGGACACATATTTTATGAAAATATGTTTAAGTTGTTCCAAAAATGACAGAATATGTTATATCATGGAATATTACTAATAATTTCATTGGGATATGAAGTTTTCTTGATCTAGATAGTTATTAATAACAAATTTTCGATGAGTTCTCATTACTAGACTCACTGATGATAGCTTTGGAAAATAAGAATGATTCATTTCATCTGACTTTGGAATGCTATAATTCTTTTCAGGAGATGAATGTTCAACTTAAATCATCACCTTTATTGATTTTCTGGAATCATGACAAGGGAATGTTGTGTAATGTGATTCTTTGTGATCTAGGTTGGGAAACATTCTCATGTGAGTAGATCATGTGGTTTCTTATGGTTCATGGTAGTTGAGTGTTCATGATAAGAACTACACAACCCATGACATGGATTTAGTTATAGTAATTCATGCATTGAATACATGGCACCATTATATCTTAATGGAGAAATTTACTATGTTTACAGATCATAAGATATAGAATAATATTTTCCCAAAACTTGATTTGAATGTGAGGATAAAGAACTGGATGGAGTATCTTCAGATGTTTGACATCACCTTAATGTATACACTAGGAAAATGAAATACGGTGGGTGATACATTATGTATAAATCGATATGCTCATTTAGAAATGGAATCTTTAGAAGAGTTGTAGTTTATGTTGCTCATAGATGATATGCATGTGGAATTTGAAGAACAAGGCATTGTTGTGGTTTTCATTTAAATTTTTATGGTTTCTAATTTGGTAAAGACGATAAAAGATGCACAAACATCAGATATAGAATGAATGGTTATGAGTTCAAAACTCAATAGTGGGGATACAATTGATGACTATAAATTTGATGTATTAGTTGTTTTGTGGTTCCAAAATTTTATTATTGTGCCTACGGGTTGTTACGAACAAATTCTTCATTCATACCACCATTAGATATGCAATATACATCTTGGAATAAAAAAATATGTATAAGGTGTTAAAGGCACAATTTTTGTGGATTGATATGGAACAGAATGTGGTTGAATTGGTGTAAATGTGCTTAACTTGTCAGCAAGTTAAGGTATAAAATCAAATAACAGTATTTATTTTGTAGTCCTTACCAATTAGAGAGTGGAAATTGGAGAAAATAGAGATGGATTTTGTTATAGGTAATCCATGAATGGTTTAGAAACATGATACCATATGGGTGATAGTGGATCGAATCACAAAGTCAGCACATTTCATCCCTATTTATCGAAATAATACAGTGGGGGAGATATACAAATCAATATATGTAAAGTGGTAAAGATGAAAGGAATAAAATTTTAATAGGTTAGATAGATATCTTAGGGTCATTTCTCATTTCTACAAATCCTTATACAAATCCATTTGTACATAGATGACTATGATTATGATGTATCATCCTTCGAAAGATTGTAAATCTGAAAGGATGATTCAAACATTGGAAGACATGTTGTGGGGTTGTGTAATAGATTTTGGAGGCTCATGGGAAGATCATGTTCTGTTAGTGGTGTTCTTATATATTTACCTCAATAAGGACTTAATAAATAAGGCTCATCTTGATGCATTGTATGAGTGTCCTCTTAATTCTCCATAGTGTTGTGTGGAAATAGGTGAGAATTAAATAGTTGTGATGAAACATGTCCAAGAAACAAAGGATAAAATTCAGTTGACCAGAAAAGGGATGGGGATGTCTCAAAGTGATTAGAAATTTTATGTAGATCATCATCGAAGACTCTTTTCATTCATGATGTGTGATAATGTGTTCTTAGATATCTCTCAAAGTCTTGGACATTGTCATTTTGGGAAGAAGGGATTGTTATCTTCTAGATATATTGTTCATTTAGAGATATTGTAATGGGTTAGAGAGGTGGAATATCAGTTGGATTTTCCACCATGGTTCAGTTCATTACATATTGTGTTCCATGTATCTCAGTTGAAGATGTATCAGCCAAATCCAAACCATGAGAGATAACGGGATCACGTTGACTTTGATCTGGATGCTTCAATGGTATGTATCATAGTTCTAATTGTGGATTGGAAATAGAATGCCTTTTGTGAAAAACTATTTTATATTGTGTGGGTTTAATGGAACCATTGATCAAATTTAGGAAAAGACTTAAGAGTGTGAGCATGAAATGAATGAGCAATAGCTGAAACTCTTTTTGGGTAATTATGGATTTCTACTTTCTAAGGATAGAAAGACCAATGTTGGGGAGAATGGTTTCTAGTATGTAACCTATAAATTGTTCTTCATTATGTTTTTAAGGAGTATGGGTGAAGGTTGGCAGAGTTGGGGTAATGTTGAATACGTGTTGGGGGCTAAGGGATATTTCCATGGTCTATGCATGGTTTGTCCAAATTGTGTGGAAATCCCATGATTAAAAATGCACACTATTATATTTTGGATAAAAGATTTGTCATGGAGTACCCATGGTTAGGGAGACATTGTGAGGAGGTTTTTTAGTGGTTTCCTCACGGATGTAGCAAACATAGGGCTATCACACTGTTAGTCTAACCGTATAGTCTAATGGCACAAAGTGTCAAATCTAGAACCTTAAACAAAGGATATTAGTCGTTTATGACATAAATCCTTCATTTTTGGTCATATTCACAAATAATTTTAGATTACTCTCTATTGAAGGTAGGATAACATCGCCCATGTTATTTGGAGTAAATATAGAGCACTCCATTGCTGTTTTCAGCCTAATATTTGAGGTAAGGGATGTTCTCCATCATTCTTGCAATGTAAACATAGATTTATATAGTTATACATCTCTTGTCTACATGGTTTCATAGATATAAACCTATTATGTCTTAATATATGAATATGTATTCAATATAAGTTGATATGGTTTCTTGATCTTTTAAGGTGTAGATATCAAAGTCAGTTCTGTGAATGATCGACTAGATTTTCTTGACAGTTCTTCCTCCATTTTTGGTTTTCATCAAAACCATCAAGGTATGTGGCTTCACTCTCAACACAATATAGTATAACAAATTGAAATGATTAAAAATTTAATATCATGTATTTAATTTATTGTGATTTGTCTATTCAACAATTTTTGGAAACCCACTTTTTTTATGGCTAGGTAAATGGTGAAAATTTTGAAAATTTTGTGGTTTAAATAATGTGAATTTTTATATTGTTTTTAAAATGTTGATTTTTTGCAATAGAGGAACATTTATTTGATGAATATTTTCTCAATAAAAGGAATATTTCATAGAAATTAATAGGTTTTTTAAAATTTTCTTGGTCAATGGGTTTCAATTAAATAATGGTTTTTTTAAAAGGGTTTGAATTGGTTTAACACACATGGATTTGACATGGGTTGTTCAAGGTCCATAGTGTGTGTTAATATGCATTGGAAAGGGATGTATAAGTGTGTGAAGGAACACCATCAAAAGGTTGGGATAGATATGGATGTGATATACCCCCTTCAAAGTGTTTCACTATGTGATACTTAGTGAAAGGATAACTCATTGCTCGTGAGGATAGGGAGTTTTAGTCTGTATTCATGGTTGGGTGTGTGATTAAGGGGATATAATGGGTATGAAAAAATATTAATGGGAAATGCTTTTAATGATCTTTCCGATTTTTTTCCATGAAATGTGTCTTGACAGAAGTTGATTTAAATTAACACTTATTTACATTTGGTTTTAATGGATTTTAGTTTTTATATATAGTTATATATAATTTTTGGGAACTTTTTTTATAATAACCTTTATATAGTGTAAGTAACATTTCTATCCTTGTTTCGTGAGTAGGGAAGTCATTGGGTAAAGCATATTGAGTTTTATACTCATCATTTCATTGGCACATTGGTGCTTTTGTAAATGGTATCTTACGGGACATGGGAAAAGGTAAAGTACCACCCATATTTTTCACCATTGCGTGATACATGGATTGTTCAGTGATTTTGGTGCATAGAGATTATTTAACATGGATTCATGTGGTTATAATGGTTTATTTCCCTGTGTTTCCACTATTAACTTTAATAGTTTCCTCATAATCCATTGTAGCATACTTCGGTATGATTTTTGTTATAAAAGAATATGTTTATTTGCCCGTCTTAGTTCATTCATAATATGGTGATTAGTTTTTTATGGTTATGGGTTAATGGTTTTATTTCATAAAGGTTAAATCTTATCCCACTTGTATATAAAACCCTTCAGCATTTATTTATAGACATTGGAATATCGGAGATGTCTCTGAAGGCGTAGTAATGTTTCATTATGTTCTCAAGAAAATAAGAATAAGTGGCTCATTACAGTGTAGATTTAATGCGATGTGAGGTTACTAAGTGGATGGGGACTATTGATATTATGAGTGATATGTGTTCATGATTTTTGGGAGTTGAGATTATGGTTTGATTGGATATTCTTTTGGGTTGGTTATGTGATAATTTTTTTGGTCGTTCTTTTGGGGAGGTAGGGTTGTGGTTTGAATTTCAATTCTTTAATTGGGTGAGGTTATTGTTGGTTTAAATTTTAATTCGTGGTATTAAGGAGATGGTTCAGTGAGTATCATGACCTACTTGTTATGTTTGGTTGTGAAGTACTAGTTACCTAGGAAGTGTTGAAATAATAGTCTAATAAACGAAATGGGTTGTATTGGTTAATTGGGGTGGAAATTAATTGTAAATAAATGATTGATGGGTAGTGTGATTAATTATGGTTTATGGGTAATAATGCAATGAATAATATGGATATTGGGATTTTTTTTGGAATGTGATATATGACTTGTGGGTTGTGTGGTTTTATGAATTTTTTGGTGTTAGTGAATGTGGGGATGTTTGTAGTTAATTCTTGTTTTATTATAAATCTATATTTTATTATTCTATGTGGAAATATGTATATATTTTTATGTTAAAATATGTGTTGATATAAGAAAACAAAATGCACTAAGCACTATGTATTGGAACCAATATATTTATTTAGGAGTGTTTTGTGGAAGATATTGATAAGTAGAATGTATGTATGGAAAATTAATCTTTTTAAATATGTATTACATGATAGTATATATACACATGATGTGATGGTAAATGTTTCTTTAAGCAATCTGTGATAAGGCAATATTTTGGGGTGGTGTCCCAGAGGTTTTTGTGTTAAATGTGGTGACCTATGTTTTTTTGGCTGAGTTGTTATATGATCTTGGAATGGGGTTGAAAATGATGTGTGTTGTTCATGTTATGAGGAGTGAATGAGGTTGTGGTATATTTTGTTAATTATACAGTTATAATATTTTAATATATGTGGTTGTGAAATAATGGAACATGTTTTTTAGTATAGATGTTATTTGACCATGTGAGTGGGGTGTTATCCAAGGATTCTAACTGAGTTATGTGATGTGACCATGGTTTTGGGAAGATGTATATGTTGCTAGGAATATATGGTATCTCCATGATGTATGATGTTGGTGTGTTATATTGTTCAATCAGTTGAAAAATTGTGTGTGGGTACCCTTTTTCAATATGCTTCTTATTATGGGATCATACATGCCTTTTATTTTTTTTACTGTTCCATTGTGATGTTTTTTTTGGATATTTCACCTAAATAGGTGCAGTTGGTTCTATTATTTTTTCATGGGTAAATTATTATACGTATTTGAAAGAAGAATGAGTTAGTTTTTTCCTATGGTATTCACTCATTTGGTCACCCTACATATAGAATATTCTTTTGAAGATTTCATAAGTACTATGTGGACAATAATGGACATTACTATCTTGTTCTTTTGGGTAGTTTTGGTGTCACTACTATTTATTTACATTTGGGTATTTAAATTAGTGACTTTTAAATATATCATGTTTTACATCTGCATTCATTGTTTGTTGGTCTTGGTTTCATTTTAATTTTTTTCAAACAGTTATTTGATTTTTCATCATCTTATCTCATGAAACTATATTAATATATAGGCTAATGCTTTCCATTTTATGAGACTTTTATACCCTCTATAATAGTTTACAACCTAAAACCATTAGTAGGTGGTAAATGGGACTAACTATATCTCTCCCTTAATTAGGTTGTAAATGGTGGGTGAGGGTCAAAATATAGATTTATTAAAGGATTATTGTTGAGAGATATGATGGAGTTCGGTGTTAGCAACAATTAGGATTTAATGGGTTCATAAAGAAATAGTTCCATTTTACCTTAAAGTATAACATTGGAAAAAGAGACTGTCTAAGAAACATGATACTATGGCTCCAATTATCTAGTGCAAATAATTTAAAATTAATGGCTGGAAATTATTGGGGAATCTATGTGTAGGGTATATATTTATGAGAAGAACCCACATCCTGATGAATCGAATGTCTATTTCAAATAGGTTTTTTTTGGAATGAATAAATTAATAAAATACACTAAATTTATATTATTAAAATTAATTTATATCAATATTGAGAAATATTTTTTCCCTTTCACATATGACTCATATACATTATCCATGTGTCATTCGAGAAGAAGAGATTCAGAAGGGTGATTTGGTTGATCACTGAACGATTGATCCTATTTTGGAGGATTGTTAGTGGAGTATGATGTCACACACATTCCTATAACATCCCTTAAATAACTAATATGGATGTGTTTTGGATGTGGAGATATATATCACCTTATGGGATCATGAGATATCATTCATTTTGACCTGATGGTGTACTAGTTACCTTTATTAGGTAGTCAGATAAGAGTATATGTGCATCGGTTCTTGACACTATATAGTGGTAAGCAGATGGAAGCAGATTTTTTGTGGGTGCATTTTATAAAGTGTTATGGGATGATATTCTTTCATTGACTATGAATTATGTAGGATATTATTATTTTAAAATAGGGGATTATTTCAGTATAAGAGGTTGGAATCAAGTGTATGGAAATTAGATTTTTTTCCCCATAGGTTTTTCCTATTGAAGAGCCTTGTGTGAGATGTGTTGGGAGAATTATTCATCCTTATATCTAGAATGAAGTTACACCTTTACATTGTTGAGATGTATAAGTGTTAAAAATATTGTTGAGGTGAATTAGATTATTGAATTAAATATATTTTTTCCACTAAAGAGGATCCAATAGGGTTCCACAAGGATAAGATTTATCAGTGGAAGGTCTCAATCTCAAGGAAAATTGAGGTTTTTACCTATGGGAAGTCGACCTCAGATGTTTCAAATACGAACTTCTAGGGAAATTGGTTTCCATTATTTTCATCGGGATATTAGTATAGTGTGTTTTTCAGTCGGAATGTTTTCCATATAAAGAACAAATTATTAGTGGTTCTTTGAGAAGCATTTATTGTATTTTGGAAAGATCATTGAAATCCTCAGTATCAGTTTCAAATCAGAATGTTTTAGAAATAGGGGGAGTATGATTATTATCTACTGATGTAGTATGGGGTAGGTATATGACATCATGATGATGTTACTCATGCTCAAGGACCCCAAACTAATCATGGTTGGGAATTTTGTGATCTTCATTGTGGTAGAAGAGATATTTGTGGTTAGTTGCATGAAGTGGATGTATATGTGACAGTGAAAAAATAGATCATTCAATGAATTCTATGTTTTTTCCATCCATTTTTGTGCATTATTTTATTAATGATAAAAAATAATTGCTTTTAGACACCATATACCATTCTCTGGGAATGGACATACTGAGTATTTCAATGACCATGTGGTTGAATATGTCAGACAATGTCCATAGAAACTTGTTTGATGTGTTCATGTTGTGTACACTAATGATGGAACCCATCAGTACTACAGATATCATATCATACAATAGATACATCCATACAGTGTAATTACAAGAAGAAATTATTTAGTTATCTATGTATTAATATCGACTACGATAGGAGGAGACTCTAGTTCTTAGATTTGGAAGGTCATCACATAGTTTTCATTGGTGGTAAGATTTGTTAGTTAGATAGTCGTATGATGAAACTGTTTTTTATTGATGGATGAGTTTTTTTGTAATTCAAATTTATTTGGATGGTAGAGGTTCCAATTTTTCAGTGGGAATTATTTATTTTTTAAAGATGTAATGATATTTCCCCCTCCACTTGATGTTGAGACAAATATAGGCCTATATCATTGTTCTTATCCAATTTTGGTGTTTCTATAGCAGATGGAACCCTTTAAGTTGTAATTGATGATGGTTTAGATTGACGATATAATAAATAATGGTTTTACGTGACCCATTGTGTCACTATGGGGTACTCCAATGTTGTTCTCTAAGAAAGTGTATGGTAGTACGAGGTTGTGTGTATCCCATCAAAGGATGAATCAAGAAACAATCCAGATCTGTTGCTGTATTACGAGGATAAGTGATATTTATTGATTTTTTAGAGTGATGGTTTTGTTAAATATGATCAATCTATCGTATAGATATCACTAGTTGAGGGTAAAGAAAGGTGATATCATGAAGAATGACTTCAGATGAAGTTATGAGAACCTATTTTTTGTATTCATTTCTTTTGGTCTCATGAACGAATCAACAATGTTCATGGGGATCATGAACATCATCATCCTTGAATTCTGAGACAATTTACAGGTTTTGTTCATCAATGAATTATTAATCAACTATATTTCATACAATGATCATTCTGATCATCATAGAACTTTTTCCATATAATTAGATTCCACTAATTAAATAAATTGATTTCCATGTGGGAGTAATGGAAATAATATGAATGTTTCCTTGGACATGTGGTGTATTGGTGGTTGTAGCAACTCGACCCTATAAAAGCCAGATCCGGTTTCATGCTACCATTAAATTTTCATAATATACATATTAATTATGTCATAAAAGACTGGAAAAAATTAATAGTCATGTTAACCTATATATACATACATGAGACTAGTATTATAGAATAATATACTATCTGCAACATATTTTTGTCCATTTTTAGGATAATAATTTTATTCCATCTAGTGCATCCTAGAATTTCATTATTCGTACAATTAAATGAATTATGGGGAATTAAAACAAAGTACAGGTGAGCTTGAAGGCTCAGTAATGGTAATATATAATATAACTAATAATGGGTCAATAGGAATAATCAATATGTTACTAAGAGTGACTTTGAACATATTCCATGTAAAAAATAAACTAAAAAGAAGCACATAAGAAATATATAGAGGAAAACAACCAAAAACACATGAAATTTAATCAATAATATAATAATGAAATGCTTCCATAGATATGTAGATGCAATAATGACATGTAAATTGGTGTGAATAATTATTAGATGCCATTTGTATTTCACATGAACCACCACCACAGAGAATGTTCAAAAGATGTTTTATATATGTGGTTATTAACCCATCTAATCATCATGGAAACAATATCGAAGGGTTTCTCGCTGACAAAATTTGTCTCATGACAATACTGATGCATCAAGTGCCATAATTTAAATGGTCACTAACCCATAGGGATTTCAATAACCAGTACCCATCTTGTATGGGACATGTCAAAATCATTCCACATATATCTAATAAGAATGTACAATGACAAATATTTGTATTGATTATAGGATACAAATACATTAATATTTACATTGTAAACTAAATAAATGAAAAATTAATAACATCATGTAAAAATGATATATATATTATGAAATGAACTTATACCAAATAAATTTTAGGGATAATTAGGGGAATTCAATGTTCAATGATAATTAGAAATAGAATAATCCCAAGGGAGTAAAAGGAATCAAGGAAGTGAATATCAATACTATACATAGAAAAAACTATAAAAAACCATCTACATTAATAATAAGGTTGAAACAAATAAAACATATCCCATGTGGATTACAAATAAAAAGTTGTTGTCATTAAACAATTGAAATACTATAAAAATATCTTTTAAAACAACTACTGAGTAAAATTTCATTTTATTTTGAAAAAACGATTCAAAATAAATTGGAAATAACATTTAAAATAAATTCTTTAAAATTTTAAACATTAAGTGGAAGCATTAATGAAATAATGTGGGATATATCCATTCATTTCTTACAAGGTAAAAAAATCAGTTTACATTTTAAATGTATATAAAAAAGACATGTTAAGAAATAGGCAAGACTATATCTTTGAATAAATTAATAAAAGAAAAAAATGGAGATTTTTATTGAATAAATTAATTTGGAATGGTTAGAAATATTTGTGAAATCCGTTTTAGAGAACATTTTTTTTATAAGAAAAAATGTTCTCTAACCAAAGAGTCAAATGAAGTTGGTTTTTTTAAATAATTTCATAGAAAACATTTTATGTTACAAAGGTTTGGAAAATGGTACTATTACCTCAAAAATTAATAAATCAATATATGAGAATAAAATTAAATGGTTTATCAGTCAATGATAAAATAATTTTATCTGATGTAAATTCATGTTTAAATAATCCTGAAGAAAATGATATTGTGATATAAACCATATTAAATACCATAATATTGATGTGAGAATAAATAAAATCATTGATTAAATGTTTGAACTGTAAATCCACAAAAAAAGACTAAATTCATCAATATATAGTTAAATACATTAAATACCTAATAATACAAAATTAACACTAATTTGTATGTAGTATAACCCATTGAAAATGAGTTAGGTTTTGAAATTTCGTCTCCACATTGAAATGCTTAAAAAAACTACATTGAATACATAATAACAAATAAAAATAAAAATATCAACAATAATAAAATAATCATAATATTATATTTCTAAATGGTCATTATATACACAATACAAAAGAATTAGGTGGGGAATGTGATATTGATCTCACATATGTAAAATGTCAAATAAAAATCCCTTATACTTCAGTTCCTTTCAAGTTAATATCTTTTAAAATCATATATAATAATTTTAGAGATGAAAATAACTTATAAATAACTATAATCATATATATAATATCATATATTTAATTAATATAATACCTTATTACTCATTTTTTAAAAATCTTTTATTATTTCCACTATTCCGGGTGTTAGTTTTCTAGTTTGTTGAGTATAGTTTTTATTTTTGTTTTATATTATTAAATATATCATGGATTCATAATGTACATATTTTAAACCACGGTTTATATATAATTTATATTCATTATATATGTATTTTTAGTATTTTTTAATATTCGAAAATAGTAAATAAAGTGCACTATTCAAAGAGAGGGTATGTCGTATGTATGCATAAATGCGACTTTTATTTAGTTAATATATTTAAAATAATGAAAATTAAATGATAGATATTTATTTTATAATTCATGTATCATATATATTTCATATAAGTTACAAAGTTTTCTAAATGATCATTTGTACGTTCAATATTTTTTGTGAACGAATCATATCGCTTTGAGGAGGCGGTAGTCCACACATCCACAAATGATGTGATCGTATATACAAAAACATGGAAGAATAAGGGAATGTGTTATATAAAATTTAATTAAACATAAATGGAATATAAATACTATATATCATATATAATTAGTTCTTCCAATTTAATTTCCATCCATGATATGTGGTATGGAAAAAAAGAAAGACCTTGTTTGATGAAGAACACGCTCATTACCCATTTGATTGAAGTGTGTGTATGTTCTCATTTAAAAAATGGAATAAAAACATATTATTATATTTATTATATATTTTTATTACATAATAATGGAATAATAATATATTAGGTGGTGTACAAATAAAACAAAACTAGAGTGCTTAAGGTATGATGTTAACTCTTCTTTAGGTAACTCCTTTTAGTTTCAACCAAAGCGATTCCATGGGTGGATTTAATCCAAAAGAGAATATTATCAGATTAGGGGATGTATATTCAAGATAGATTTCGGAAAATATAGGATGATCAAAATTATATTAAGAGGTGTGAGGAAGTGGTTGGTGTGTGTTTCATTTTATATAAGAGGGAAAGGGCACACTTGGTATTTTTGAAAAGAACTAGGTGTTTCCAAAGTAATACTTTTTAAGTAGTTTAAACATATACCATTATGAAATCATTGATATTTATAGGCCAATATAAGTAAATAAATAGTGTTTTTACAATTTTATAGGTGACATTTCTCTTTAAGATTAAGGTTTACTACCTTATTAAGATTAATTTTTACCTCATCAATGTATTCAATTTCAACTAAGTTCACTAATATTTTTGGTAAAAAACAACATTATCCTTATTTGGAATTATTAATTATTAAGATTCATTATAGAGAATCTATTTTTCTAAATTACAATAACATAATTGGATGAAATTAATTTCAATTTAATCCCGTAGTCAGGACAACAATGCATGGGTTTAATGTAAAAATGTTCACAAGTTTTCTATTTTTCTATAATAAATTAAAAAGGAAAATAGATTCCAATAATATAAAAATAATTAAAATTTTATAATTATATTTAAAAAAAATTATAAAAAAGAATTTAACAATATAAATAAATTTCCCCAAAAAATTTAATTTAAACTAAAATTTAGTATCTTTCAATATTCATCCAAAAATGAAAATTCACCAAAAAATACAAAAAACTTCACTATAGAATAAATTTTTGTTTATATTTCATATATGAAGTCTATTTGGACATAAAAAATTTATAAAAGTTACAAAATAGGATTTTACATATATTTCCCATGAAAAGGAAGAAAAAATGCCTTTATAAATACATTGTTTTCAAAGCGAAATATTGGTTTTTTTCTTATCTTATGACTATCTAATATATTGGGTTACTTTGAAAAAAAATAATTTATTGAATATATTGCATATATATTACATTGATATCACTTTATAATTTTTATAGATTTAATTCATTAGGATAAAATAGCCTTTGGGGCATAAAATCGTTTAATATAATATCATTCCAATACAACTAAAATGGTTCTTATTTTATTTTAAAATTAATTGAAACAAGTTAATTCATTTTAATATTTTGTAAAAAATATTTTTCTATTAGTATTTTAATAGTATTCATAACTTCATATTTAACAGCCTGGACATATCCTATTATATTAAATAATAAGCTTTTAATAATATAATGTGGCTTCAAAAAACTATGTCTTGTATTTAACACATGTCATCTAAGAAACTTATTGTTTTATACGACAAACACTAAATCATTATCACGTGAATTTCAAGCTATATCATATATTTAATTTATATAATAAAGTATATATATTATAATGACTTGGGATATTATATTCCCTTACAAGATTGTTTTTTCATTTCATATACTCTACCAAATACAATGTTATTAATTTATAATTTCAGGGCATTACATTATCCCCTCTATAAATAAATTACATCATCACAATTTTAAATCATCCTTGGTAATAATTGTTTTTGATATTTCTTATTTTTAAACCTCACATAAAAATATGGGTTAGTAAAACATCCTCTATAAAATAGAGAATGTTAAGTAAAAAAGTTCAAATGTTTTAACATACAACAAGGTCTCTATGTAAAAGTAAATTATTGGAATTTGAAAATATATCCTTCAAGGAAAATAGTAAATATTTAACGGGAGAGATTGTAGTCATCCATAAATAAACAAGTGAATGATAAATGATAGGCTTAGGGTCTTAGTGAAATAAATATTTTATGATTTATAAAACCATCAGTTCATTAGAAATTAAGGTATTAGTAAAAACCATTTTTATTATATTCATAATTTTGAGTAATTCATTTATTGAAAAAGAATACCATGAGATATACTTAATAAACATATTTGGAAATTTCATCCTTTTTTTTCTTTGATAAATTTTTAATTTATACATTACATCAAGAAATGTATCTCAAGTTAATCACTTTGATATCTAAAGTAATAAAATAAACTTTTACCAGATCATATTTCCCATAAAAGAGTGAAATTTTTTACCAGATTTCCCTAACTACTCTCTGAAATTAAATATGGTTAAGACATTGATCTATAAACCAAAGAAGTAACACTATAGTTTTATCATTAATATTTATTCATCAAAATTATTAACTAAAAAATGTTACATAGTATTTAAGTCAGTGTGTAGGTAAGTATTTGGAATTAAATACTTATTGTCCATCAACCATGGTTCAAGACCCACAACCTTTCTAGAAATTATGGGTAGTCACCTGGGATACAAATTATCATTTTCGAAAACTATATTAATATATTTAAAAAATAAATTAGATGGAAATAATTGAAATATTGTTCAAAACTAAAACAACTTTTATCTAAGGTTCCAAAAAATACAACATTACAAAAATACTTCATTCTCTTATTTCTACATAGGTCATTACTTGCTCTAAAGTTTATCCACTATAAGAGATAATTTTCTATAACCAAAAACTATAGTATGAGAATCAATTATCATATTGGAAAAATAATAAAATCATTTATAGGTTACCTAAATCATGAAACCTTATATTCTATCTAAACAACACATGTTAAACCATTGTTATACATTGTAAAAATCTTTTGTATTTTTTTTAATTTGAATTGTCATAAGTGTATCCCCTCGGTGTGTCGAACTAGGTGAACAACACACCCTGTTGTCATGTACCATGTTATACAGAGGCAAGTCTGACACAACTTTTCAGAGATGTTACTCCAAGGTAAATTTGTTATAGAACCACATATATTTATTGTATCCATATAGATATTTATTATAACTAATGTCCAAATAATATCTATGTTACCAAAATTCTTGGATGTTCTTATACACTTATTCTAAAATTCTATCACAGTGTTATGTTACCTAATCTATGTTATCCTAAATATAGTTACCAAGGTTACAACTACACATCCTCTGATTCCAACTATATATACCTCAAGTAAGATATCCTAGTGCCTGTGTAATTATACCATTACATTGGTTTAAGATACATGTAAATTGTTGTAGAATAGACTAGACCGCTTTGTATTCCGATTATACTAGAAACATACATGAGTCCTTAATTAGAAAATAATAAAATAATTACAATAAATTTTTTTATCTTTAGGGTACAATAACAGTATTCAATTTAGATTATCCTTACATATCATTTTTATTACACTTCAATGAAACCTATGTAAAGGAACCAAAATAACGGTGAACTGAAATGCATAGTAACAAAAATGTATAGAGGAATCCATAATGAATCAATGATATTAATCAATATAAAAAGATAGATAATTTAGAACTAATTACATGTAATTAATAATCATATATGGAAGTGCATAAATAATATTCCATTGTAAATAACTAAAAAA
This sequence comes from Viscum album, assembly GCA_963277665.1. NCBI lineage: Eukaryota > Viridiplantae > Streptophyta > Magnoliopsida > Santalales > Viscaceae > Viscum > Viscum album. The sequence goes on along the minus strand of OY728155.1, from coordinate 1,429,939,947 downwards.
CATTACATTTAATGAATAAATTGATAATGAAATTCATCCCTTGATAATTCAATGAAACAATATCATGGATAAAAATTATAAATGATTTTTGAATAAAATAAATTCTTAATTATTTTATATCATGTATCTGGTATATAAACCACTACCATAATGAACATTCATAATATGGTTTCTATTTTGGGTAGAAACTTATTTATTTTTCTTGGAAACAAACTCGAAGGGATTTTCAAAAATGAATTATATCTCATGAGACTACCATTACACCGCAGGGATAATATAGATTGTCCCAAAACCATAGGACTTAAATTAAGTACTCCCTTATATATATAATTCATGTCCAAATCATTCCACATATAACTAATAATCAAAATTCCATGTCAAATAAATGTATTGAGTAAGGGATATGGATTCATTAATATTTACCCAGTCAACAAAATGACATTATGAGTAAAAACTATTTGTAAAAATGATATATGATTTAGGCAATAAACATATCCATGATAACTGATATGGAAAATTATGTTAAATTTGATGACCAATGATTATAGTATGTTTATTATTAAAAGGGGTAAATGGAGTTAAAGAAGTGAATATCATTACTATACTTGAAAAAATCAATTAAAAATAATATTTAGGAAGAATTAATATTTCACTAATAAAATATATCCTAATTGGAGTAAAACATAGAGGGTTTTTTTCCTCGATGAATGCAAATACTATAAAAATAACATTTAAACATATTCATGGGGAAAATAACCTTTTCAAGAAAACTACAAACATGTGTTGTTATTTTTTTAAATATATTTCAATCATTTATTAGTACCACACCAGCTCTCAGAATAACACTTTGTATTTGTTCCTAGTATAGAAATCATTCAATATTATATTTAAATATAATATATAGAGAAATAGAGACCTTATATTCTCCCCACCTTATGGATTTACATTACTCAAACCCTTATACAATGGTAATTAAAAATTATGAGGGTACTGACCAGGAATTTGATAATCATTATCCATTGGGCTCTCTTATATATTCGAATACATCCACTGGACACGCACCAAAGGAATTAGTTTCCCATGAAAGATATTTTCTAACTGATCCTCGATCTCTACTTAGTACAGAACAAAATTCACTCCATCCTTGATTTCCTTCTCAACCCAGCTGATGATGTGTAATTGTTTATGTACTTACCTCATCAGATGCGACACGTGGATGAAATCATGTAATGGGTCTAACTTTGGGTGTAGAGCTAATCTGTACTCCACCTATCAGACTCTATGATGTATCTAAAATGTTCTAATGAAACATGAAGATAGATTCTCCCCTAGCCAAGTCTCTATAATCCACATCGAGGTTAAACCCTTAAGAACACATGGTTTCCTTAATCGAACTCCAAAGGCCTTTATCAACTGTCTACATAAGAATTATGAAAACATTGTACATTCTTTATCTACTCTTTGATAAATTCACATTCTATGTTGTATATCACCCCAACATTGTGCCCATGAATGTTGAATCTCTTATGTATGTCCAGCAAAGTGGTGACATAAAGGTTCACTCGTACAATTCTTTGAATGGTTCCATACCAATGGTTGAATAGTAGATGTCATTGTACAAAAATTCCCACAACGGTAGGTGATCCTCCAAAATATGGCCAAATATTAACATGGATTCTCTTTAAATGTCTTATAGATCCTCAATGGTTTTCTCTATTTTGGCCATAATATTGGGTTCATAATGTTGCTTCCATGTGTAACTTGGTCTCGAAATCATCAAGTAATCCCTCCCAAAACCAAGATGCAAGTAAAAAATTATTATTTGAAAAAATACTCCAAGGAACTTTAGGGAGGTGAACTATATCCTGCTTATAGAGGCATCCTACAACATCTAATGAACTCTTCTCTTGTATATTTTGGATGTGGGCCAATATGGTGAGTTAGTCATAGATTTCCTAGATAGATTATTTTCCCCATGAATTATATGGTAAACCCCACTAGAAGGCCATAGATATCCCATCCCACGTCCATTATGACACCTTTATGGATTATTTTAAACCCACTAGAGCTTGTTGATAAGATTTGACTTTCTAAAAATTAAGGCATCATGAAAAAACAATATAACTTTATTATTCGTCCTAACCAAAAAAATGTCAGAGGTCCTGGTACATTTTCACCACAAAAGGATGTATCACCAAAAAAGATATATGAAACTGTCACAGAACCTCCACATGCAACACCACTGGTACTACTGTACATCATCATTAAATAAATACATGTTCCCACCTTTTGAATATTCATCAGGAGAATGAGTTTTATGCATCTAAGAACAAAGGTTCTCATAGTAGGTATCCCCAAGCTCAACCACCCTAACAGACTATGATTGTAGAGGGGTGACAACAACCGACTAGAGGTAAGCTGCTACTTATATATCCATAATGTATATCCACAATGAGGATAACTAATCAAAAGAAATTTTCAAAAAAATAAAAATAGATATCTTACTGAGATCATCTTTTACCACATTCCCATTCTTAGGAGTATAGAAAATATCAAGGTCATAGTAATAGAGGAATTGTATTAATCACCTCTGTCTCAATTTGATGTCCTTCTGATAGATGATATACTTTTTAATTTTTAGATCAAATTAGATGATAAACCAATTTCCCGTATGGTAGTGTTTCCACATCCTCAACGTGAATAATACAGCTACTAAGGAAAGATCATGGGTCACATAGTTCTTCTTTGGTGATCTCAACTTGTGTGAACCATTTGCAATCATCGTTTTCCTCTGCATCATGACACAACCAACCCGGGTCCTTGATATATCACAGAACACTATGTACTCAACACCCTTCTCTGAAAATCTCATAATGTGAGGGTCCTTCAAACTCTACCTCTGCTACTGAATAGCCTATTACATCTCCTCCTTCCACATGAAAGGATACCCTTTTGTGTCAAATATTTCATTATTTCTAACATTCTCTACAAATAATGTATGAATCATTGATAACAACATGCAAGCCCGAGGAACCTTCACACATTCATCATGATCTTTGGTATCTCCCAAGATAACACTACGTCATCCTTGGATGGGTCCACTACTACTCCATCCATTAAGATAATGTGTCCCAGAAAGTGGAAATCATGAAACCAAAACTGGAACTTTGAGAGATTTCTATAAATCCAGTGCACTCAGATTATTCCAAGACCTATTAATAAGTGTATCACATGTTCCTCCTTAGATGCAGAGTACATAAGGTTTTTGTTCGATAAATACCACTACGAACCTGACTATGTAAGGCTAAAATATTTGGTTCACAAGTCCCATGAACATTTCTCAAGTGTTCGTCACGCCAAAAGGAATCACCAAGTACTCATAATGACTGTACCAACATCTGAAGGCCATATTTATTATAATATCATATTGTACTCATAGTTGGTGATATCATGATCTGATATAATGATTCTAGAACCATCTTACCCCTATCAACTAATAATATGGGTCATCAATCCTTGGTAATGGATACTTCATCTTCATATTCATGTGGTTCAAGGACCGGTAATCTACACACAACCTCAATATCCCTTTTGGATTATTATAAAATAAATGTGGGGATAGCTTGAGTGAACCACTGGGTCTCACAAAGACATTTATCTATATGTCCTACCGCATCAGCCTCATCCCGTGAAGCACTATGGGGGACATCCAATATGTTGGTGTGGATATCAGTTTCATCTCAAGTTGTAGATCAAGGAACAAGTATATATCTTACTGTAGAGGTAATCATGAAACATATTTAGGATATATGCCCTCACACACCACCACCATTGTAGGAAATTAGACACTCGTAACATCAACTGCACCAAGGGTCAGGATAACCAACAAATGAGTAATCAGTTTCACCCTCTTACACATGAACTCATCCTATGGTTCCTAGTTTTACTTTTCACCAATAAAGGAAAACAATGTTCCATCACTGCGGACACACCACAATAGTTTCCTAAAATAGTCATTCATGGAATTAAATATAGATAACCAATCTATAATAAGAATGTCATTATAAGGCCTCAATGTTTCCACCATGAGGTTTGAACCAAATTACTTTCCTCCCAGAGTTAGTTCAAACTATAAATAAAAGTGTGTGATCACTGAGTCTTTTCTAGTTGGAGTCCCCAAGTGTAAGGGTCCAGTCCACAATTCAACCAGAATCTCTACGTCTCAAGCAAAATATTTGGCAAGAAAGGAATGACAAGAACCTATTTCTATCAGTTTGGTATCTAATGTATAAATGACATAGGTCGTACCATGAATCATTCCTGGATCCCCAAGGTAATTTGACGAGACAACATGTAGATATCCCTACCTATAACTACCAGCTCCCTGATCTTGGCGTGGACCACTAGGTGGTGGTTGTTGTTACAAGTCAAAATTTTAACCACCTACAAATTCTCTCCCAACTCTTTTAATATATCCACCACCCTGTGAATTTTCCTGCTCCTATTGATATCTCCTCATCAGTGGTCCATCAATAGTCTTTATTTTAGTAGTACAATGGGTTGAAAAATATTAAGGGAGATACCCCCTACTATCACATGTATAGAATTATCTATCAATAGTATTAATGTTCCCACCCTGTAAGACCTAATCTATAGATCCTTTGTCCTGGGAACTCCTACTAGAATGTCTCCCATGTCCCATTACAAGAGAATGATGTCAACTCCCAAACTCTGAGTTCTCTACTCCTTGTACACTACAAACATTCCTCTATGGTATATACTCATCCATGAAACATTCAACCACCAAATCCAACAAAAGAACCCAAGAATAAGTAATAATTCACATAGATATAACTATTGATCATATTTCAATATTAATACCTTTATTATAGTTGTAATAAATGATGGAGTAATCTAGAACCATATCCACTATGTACCTGGAATGGTTGGTTAATCCTCAATTAAAAATCATATACTCTCATGGTTCCCTACTGAAGCTATGGAAGCTTCATAGTACATATAAATCCTTGCATAACTGGTGGGAACACATCCATGAAGAGTCTCTCAATCTCTATCCATGAAATAATGACCACATCATGTGTTTGGATATCCAATCTCCCCCATTTTCCTACTAAGTGGTATGGAAGGATTTCCTCTAGGACCACCATCAAATCTGCTTGTGTCCTAATGATATAGAAACCTCGTGTCACCTCCTCAATCCAGTCCACATCCCCATATGGTTTAGGATAGAATCAAAACCTGAGGTGTCTTTATTGTTGAAAATCATGAAGAACAATGAATCCATGCACCTCATCCTCTAGTATTTTGGGTACCACATGCTGCTCTATAAGTGGCATTATGGATGGTGCTCCTCCTAGAGGTAAAATCGTAAGAACTTGTCTAGTAACGAAGACTTTTCACTGTGGGGGTCATTCTTATAATCATAATTCTTTATCCTCGCTGGTATATGACATATAGGTATCTTGTAAGTAAACAAGTTGTACCATGGTCAATCTGTATATATATAGAGCTGACTCAAGAAGGAAATAGAAACCACAACCCATTTCTAAATGATTCATGTACCATTATTTTCCATGCAATCAGTTTTATCATGTACCATGTCAAAATTCATGTTTTCAAAGTATTGGTGTATAGATACGCCAGCCTTCACTCTAATACTAGTGTCCATAACCTTAATACCATACTCAAAACACATAAAAAGTTTTCTCCAAACTAATATCATAGTCTCTTGGTACTAAAGTTGAATAGACCACCTTTGATACCAATCTGTCATGACATGTCCCAGTGGGGACCATTTTGTGACTCCCTAGGCTTTCCTCCAATAGGAGAGGGTCTGCTGACTAGCACTGCATAGGCATATTACTGACATGGGAGGAATTTCATGTATACCAAAACACATGAAAACATCTTCAAGATCACAAAATTAAGAAATGTAAAAACCACTAAATAATCAAAAAATGTGTAGCACTATATCCCACAGCTAGAGAATGACAGAAGTTAAACTAAAGTAAATAGGTCTTGAATACAATAACACCCCAAACATTATATAACCACAAGTCCAACATGTATAAAAGAGGTAATTAGACTACTATCTACAGTCTAGTCTCACAAAGCACCAAATGGTCCTGGTCATACTAGAACTCCATCAAAAGGTAGATTCTCTAGACAATATAATACATGAGTAGTAAAAGTCCTTTTAGGGGTTATTACAACAATTCTTAGTAGAACACCCTAATACCACAATGAAATTTAACAATGGAATGTAAAATCATCTCAACATAGGTATATGTCTACAACACATATAACAAGGATACCCATATATACATGAAACAAGACACAAAATCGTGATGTAATCCAAAACCACTATATGCCATAAACTCAAAATTTAGTTTGAAGATTCCATGAAGCAATAATATGGGATAACACACTTTTATGTTTGATAGCACTGGTGATGTCTGTCTGAGATGTACTTCATGTCTAGTCCCTCCATGAAAATGATGCATTGATAGATCTAAAGATAATACCATACAATAGATAGGGATCAAATCCAGTGACATGGGGTGATACCAATAAATAAATAGGGTTTCACCTTCTAATTAGAGGATCATATTACATGTTATATTGTTCATGTCAATACTAAGAACTCTATTTAGGGATCAAAGAGTGAATAGAGGATTCTACTTGGGGCCTCTTGGGGGATCCCATGAACTATATTCAGGATGCACCGCTATAGAGATTTTAGTCCTAGGATTATTAATAAATATAAACCAATTGTCAAGTAATGATAAAGGGACAAACCAAAATTAAACTTGTCAATGACATGGATGAAAAGAACACTAGCCATGTACGAAGGGGTACACAATGTTTAGTAGGGTCACACATCGTGTCCCCTGACCTCGGGTACAGCCTGTGTACAATGACTAGTAGAATTCAAAAACGTGTCATGTAGAAAAGGGGTACACAAAATGTATATGAGGATACACACCATGTCCTTGAATCCAGGGTCCACTCATTTCCTTTATCCATGAGTTAGTAAATGGTGTCAACCCATGCATCCTGCCCTATGTACCAGTACATGTGGTAGTCAATGTAACCAGATCATTCCATGTTGTGAGGAGGAGTAAACACCATGTAGTTAACTAATGTTCTCAAACCCATATCCATGTACTTACCATGTATAAGATTTCTCTTACAATTAGGAACACATGTCATGTCTCTAGGACTACGTGTTGTGTGTATCAGTTTTTCATGAAATCTGTGTTCTACCTATGCCTTCACCGATCGATCTCCCAAATATCTCTCTGGTACTCTTTTTTTCATGAAACTCTTTATTGAAGGTTATATGGTAACTCTATCCCTGAATAGTTGGTATTAAAGCCATCAAACAACTCAAAAAATGTGATCCTATGGATTCTTCATCATTATAGATGAATTCCAATTCAGCACACAACATTGTTCAAACTTCCACCGTGCCCACTGTCGCAACTCCGTTGATTATTCCCATTGTAATATCTCTATTTTTATATCATTGTGATAAGAATAGAAGATTAAATTACAAAATTCGTCAATTCCATGGGTGGAATTAAGAACTCAAATGAAGAACTCCAGAAATCGGAGGAGAAAATAAAAAAATTAGAGAGGATTACTTTGATTTATGTTCGTGTTAATCTTGTTTCTTCACTAATATAATTGTAAATGAATCCAAACAATATATATAAATCATAAAGAATGAATATCCATGATAAACCAGTAAAAATCATCCCATCATGTTGATATGATCATTTATTAGGATAATCTATTTGTGGATTAGTCTAAAATCTATGTAATAATTAAGAAAAAGGAAATATAATTGAATTTAAACATCCTACCTCAATTGGTATCAGTCACTTGTGATTAAATGTTGTCATGTAATCATCATTGGAGATATCCTTCATGATCGGTATTCAATGATTGTTGATCTAAGGTTTGATCATTGGTCATCAGAAGGATCATACAAGGGTTCTCTCTCTAACATATCAACATATTTCTAGGGTTATGAGGCTAACTCTCAATATGCAAGAATGTTTTATTAAAGGATAAACCACATCTCTACATCCAAAACTGAATGAAAATAATTTTATAAAATAATTTTTATTCGTTTCGTGCCTGCGATAATATTTTCACAAATGAGACGTGCCAACCAATGTTAGGTCATCACTAGGATAAATTCACTGTTCTGAATGCCACAATGTCCTCATATTTCTAATATAGGCACATGTTTAGATGTTATTTGATTTATCTAGGAAAACCATATGTTCATGCTATTTAATATTTTAATATATTTAAAACATTTATTCTAGATACCACGAGTCTCAGAATTGAACAATTTTTCAGGACCTAGTCTCAAAATGAATCCATATTATATTTATAAATAGTACATGGAATATCTGAGTCATTAAAGTCTCTTTGATTAAGAGTTATTAGGATGATGTGGTGTCATTTTAGGAATTTCAATGTCAACTATCTTGTATATGGATGCACATTATATCTCGCATGTCTTTAGGGGATTGAAAAATTCTTCCAAATATCTGATATCCCAAAAAATTATTTAAAACCATAGAAGGATCACCAAATGAATCAGGTCATCCAAAAGCTAGAGGTTATGTTCCAAGAATACATATTAGACATCTATGGATATTTGGAATGAATCATTCATTTTATCAATGTTTTTTCAATTAATAGTTATCACTCATCTTATATCATGTATCCATTTGTGGTATTTTATGTGAGTTAATTTAATTATACATTTTTCTGAAGGAGGATGTGGAGGTACTAGAAGTTGGTCTATATGTGGTGTAGAGCATGAAAAAAATGCATCAGCATGTTTCTGAGAAGATTAAAGAATTATATGACCAAAATAAGTCTTATGGTGATTGAAGGAGAACACCCTTTTAGTTTGAAGTTAGATTCAACATGTTCTTAATATATTCACCTCAATGTGGAGGGAAAATTATTTATAGGTGATGTAAGATTTTTGCATGGTTTCTTAGGTTCTTTGTGGTGTTAGGGAATTTTGGAGAGGTACTATATCTGTTGGTGTTGCTGCAACATATAGAGACTATCCAAAATATCTTTCACATGTCTCAAATTTATTAGTATATTTATAATGACACTCACATTATTCTATGGGGATTTTTAGGTATCACAGATATTTAAACATTCATTGAGAAGTCAAAATAGATCTAGTATCATCATGATATGGTTATGTGTGGATGAACCATTACTTTGGATTGCATGTTTTGGAGGCATGATGGCCTAGAAGAGAGTGCATTGGAGTGAGGGATACATATATGCAAACAGTATCCCAAGTTGTTTTTATATTTTATTCTCTGTTTTTTTTATGTGATTTTTGGAAATTACTGTTATATAATGAGTTTTTCAATTATTTCTATGTGTGTGATGTGTAATAAAATCATGAAATATGAAAAGGGAAGGATAAAAATAAATATTGAGTCTTATTTTAACATAATAAGATTAATACCTTGTGGGAGAGTTACTATTTCCCATAGTGGATAATATCATGACAAGGAGGATTAAAATATAAAATTTTTATGTTCATGATATAGATTTTTTTATGATAGTTTTTGATTGGGATGTGGATGGTTGGATAGATCTATAGGTGGTTCTATAGAATGTTCTAGGTTGTGGCATGATTAATTTGTTTTAGGAACATGGTTGTCTATTTATGACATTGGGAGAGATGATTTTGGACTTTTATGGTTTGTAATGTTTGGCTGGTTATAGCATTTGAGGCAAGACATGATCCTTGAGAGGTATCTCTCAAGGTGGTTTTTGGGTTTGGTTTTTAAATCTTGAGGATAATATCATTTGATATCTATCTTATGTAAGGACCAATACCATCGTATCCCATTACATTAACAGTTTTTGTGGTCGGAGGTGTTTGGGAGAGGTTCTAGAAGTTTCCAGTGGTTAAAATATATGATTGAATAATACAATGATAAGCCCATTTCCTTGAAAGTTTTATACGTAGTGAACTGGTGTCATATAACTTGTGTATTAATTTGGATTTATTTCATGTATTTAGATTAAGGGGGGCCTAAGAAAACTATTTTTAATCACATTATTTCATGATGTGTAATTAAATAAAGGCTGAGGTGAATTAAATTTATTGAGAGTTAGTTTTTTGGGAAACCATGGATTTTTCACCATTAATGGAATAAACTACATATAAATGGTGGGATATGGGTTATTTTATAAACCGTTCTTCTGATTATGTACATTCATCCACACCTAACTCTCTCATCTTCTGAAGGAACCCCAAGACCCTTCCAAGAAACATCCATCCATTTTCCTCCTACATCAATTCTATGGGTTCAGGTGGTTGTTCGATGGTGATAAAAAGTTAGTTATCTTCTTTATCCCCTTGTTTCCCTTCTAATTTTCTATTAGTCTGTACTGTGGTGGGGCAGTTTTGGGTTGGGATGTTTGTTGGCTATTTTTTGATGGATGCTTTCATGTGGTGTAGGTTTAACTATGGTTATTTCATTAATTTCTGATTTGTGGATTTTTCTTCATTCCCTGTGGTTCCCAATAAGTATTCAATGTTCATTTTAGGGAGGAAATCAATCATTTATCAGTTTATTATACCAAAAGAGAGGGTTTTCTCTTATTTATCTATATGTGATACTTTGGATACCGAAATAATTGATAAATTAACTTGGTTAATGGTAATTTAAGTTAAAGGGGATCAATTTCCATGTTTTAATAGCTTTGAAACTATTATCATAATATTTAAATTTCATTGTTTTGATTCCCCACCGAATATCATTTCTCTTGGTATCCTTTTAGTTTATTATATATTTCTCAACATTAGAACATTGTTTCATGTTTTTTTGATATCCATTTAATAATGAAATGAATAATCACTTATATTTTAGTAATAAAATTGTTTTTTTGAGATTTAACAAATGTGTGATAACTCCCCTAATAATACATAATTGAAAAAATGTCTTTGATAAATTTTTATAATTTTCATTTCTTTGTGATGATGTGTGGTGATACTTTTAGCGTGGTGATCTGTGTACGTGATTCAATGTTCATCTGTTGTGTGGATGGGGTGTGTAGGGATAATGGGTGAGATGATACCATGCTTTGGGGTGGTTATGTGATGGTTTATTTGTTCTAATATTTGGGGCATTAAGGTGATTTTCAATTTGGTCATTATCTTGGGGATGTAGGGTGATATCATAATTTTACATGCTTTTTGGAAGTGAGTTGATGTTATGTTTGGCCATTCATAGGGGGTGGTGTGTTGGAAATTTAATGAGTATGATGAGATACAAGTGACATGTGGTTTCATTGTGCTTGATGCTTAGATAATGTTGAAATAATGGGTTCATAAATGAAATGGGTTGCTTTGGTTAATTTAAGGAGAATGATTAATAAATAAATTATTCATATTCTATGAAAATAAATGTATTTTATGTTTATAAATTTTATTAATAGTCTGGATATTGGGATTGGATGGAATGAGAAATTTGAGATTAGGCTTGTTTTGTGACATGCATTTAAAGGTGGTAAAAAATATGGGGATGTGGCACACTCATTAGTGTTTTTTGTGAACCAATTGATTTTTATTGTGTGGGGATATTTTTTTATGTTCCCTGTTATTTTCTATATGAACCCATTCAACATCAATTACTATGTGCTTAAGTCTGTATGTTCTTATAGGGTGTGTTTTCCCAATATGTCTGTGATGAAGATGGATGGATGATTACCTTCTCTTTCCCACTCTCTCTTTGTGGAGTAGATATAACTATGTATTGATAGATAGATGTCTATTAGTGAACTAGGTGATGGATTATGTGTCTGCAGACATGATGTGGCATGCCTTTACTATGGGGTGGTGGCATAGTGTTTCTCATGTGAAATGTAATTGAACCTATCTTATAAGAGAGATGATAAATTGATGAACAACAATGTGGATTATTTGAGGGTTTAACATGGTACGAGGAGTGAATGAGGTTAATGTCCAAAATTTCCATGATACCCTACCACATTGGTATTGGTCATTGTTGTGATGTTATCTCCAAGGTGTTTTCATGAGATATGTGAAGTGACCATGACGATGGGGTGATGTCCCAATTGTTTGCCCGAGTGATTTGATGTTACCATGTATGTGTGGTGGTCATATATATCATTCAGATGATATGGGGGAGCAAGGATATATGAAGTGGGGGTGTGAGATACGTAAAATGGGGGTATCATGGTATGGGGTACTCTTTGTAGATATTATTCTTATTAAATAATCAAAAAAATTATATGTTATCTTGTGGGTCATCCATGGTTACGTTTTGATGGATAATTGATTGACTTAGGTTCTATTGATTCTGCTATTTTCTCTTATGTGAAGTATTATTCTTCTTTCACATGTTCACAATAGTCATTGGTATTACTAATGTGTTGAAATGTATTTAGATAATATTTACATACATTTATTTGATGTTACATAGAGGAATATGTAGACAATATTAGACATTACTAGCTCAGATCATTTGATAGTTTCTATGTCAATTCCTTAGTTTTACATTTGGGTATTCACATTGGATACCATAATCTATATTGTATTTTATACATACGTGCATTGTGGGATGGTTTTGGTTTATTATTATTTTTATTCATTGAGTTTTTTGTGGTTGATTCATCTTATCTAATCGACATATGTTATTATGTATGGTAATACTTCTTATTCATGAGATTTTTATATTAATGGTGCAAGTCTCCAGCCCAGGGCCTACTGGTGGTAGGACTTGGGAGTCATTATCTCTCTCCATGTATTGTTGTATTATTATTGGGAGGGTACATGATAATCTATACTATATTAATAATATTCCTAGAAGCATAGAAAAATACGTGACACACACTGTAACTATCCTTGGTTATCTCCTAATAATAGTACTTTAAAAATTATCAATCAATGAAAAAATAATTCATAATATATAAAATGTATCAAATAATATCATTTCCACGACCTAATCATGATACCTTAAAATTTACTCAACTCAAGTCCTTCTTGAATCATTAGTAATTTCCCAGGGGCCTCATGCGATTGTTTCCCAATACAGTTGCTAAATTATCACCACACCCCTAGTCCTATGTAGTATAATAAAAAGAACCACAACCTTACTCCCCACCACATAAAAATCATGTGTATCCCACTATTTAACTTTTCCAAACCCACATGAAACTCACAATGCTCTATTTCCCAGACCTCTATAACATAGTCACTATCCATCTTATATAGTCACCATGACATATGAGTCGATGATCAAAAAGTCTGGTGGTTACCACACCATAACTCACAATTTGAAAAAGAGTTCTATAGTCAACATGCCTATGATTTTAATATATCTACATTATGAATGAATTAATAGTCCCATATCCCAACCATTAACAATTATAGAGACCTAATCTCACAAACCATTCATACATAATTACATTAATTCCAATGAAATATGTAAGTGGTTATACACTAGATCCACTCTTTCATTGACTTTCCTAAATCACTACATCGAGGGTCGACTCCCACATCCAATTTATTTATAAAAAAATACATCACCCATTTACAATATCTTACAAAGAATAAACATTAATAAAACCGATCAAAACATGAAAAAAAGTTCATATAGTTCATGAAAGATAATTATTCGAAGACCCCTTTTAAAGTATACACGCACCGAAAAATTTCTAAACCCTAGTTTGTCAATTGTAGAAATACACCTATTCCCAAAAATAATTATTCTTATATCATTATAATCAATGGAAATAACAGACACATCCATCCAACATCATGACCACACATCAAGGGTATATAATTCCTTGATCCACTACAAAACCATGGGTATTTCTCAAAAACAAACAGTCATCATGTCTCACATTGCATCTAAAACCACAAAAAATATTTTAATCATATATCTTATCACCATGAGGTTAAGAAAATATTTCACAAATACAGAAACCATGTAAGATATAGGAAACCTACTCACATTGAAAATGGTAGTGAAATTACCTCTCTTTTTCTTTCACAGTGTAATTTGACATGGAAATCTTATAACATAGAAACTCAACATGCATACATCCTAGAATGGGCGTTCTCCACTATATAAATTGAACAACGCAAACCAAAAACCATTATTCATATACTCAAAAACATAATAAACCATAGTAAAAAATATTCATACTCATCTAGACAATGTTATCTCACCTGATGCCATATGTATTACAAGAATCCTAGAGAACATCACTCATGCTATGGGAACTACACAATCACCATCCAACTCAGGAACTATCAAAAATAATGGATTTTTTTATAGAAAACCTAAATTTATTATATCCTTCCATCTAGGTTTCTGTTTAGAATAGTTTCATATATTTGGATACTCTTTCCTCACTAAAAACATAAATAACATACGACATATAAGCTAGGATTATAGATCCATTACTCATATGGAATAAATATAAAAGTTCTAAGAATTATTCTACATTTTCCATTTTCAAACATGGAATAAAGAAAATATCATGAATTAGAAATTGTAGGTGATAAAATATTAGGATATCTCTTCTCATATGTCATCCTCATATATAATTTACATTTCCACTAAATGTAGGAAAACATCGTGATACTTCAACAGAGTTCTCATCTCACAAATATCTCGAGTCACCACTGAACATCACTAGGAAAATCCCAAACTAGCACATCATCTAAAATATTCACATTTAATCAGACAAATAAGAAACCTTATCAACTATCAGTTTAGGAATAAACACACAATGGATATGTTATTCAATAACTATTAGAATTCCTCCTTATATATCATATTTCAAATGTCTCAAAACCCAATATCACTCAATGGAATATTATATCCATTCATAGGTTTATGTCACCAACATTCTAGACCCACATTATTTTACTTTTCCATTTAAAACCACTTACACCATAAATTTAGGGATAAAATAACTATTATGACATCATGAAACTATTTATATGTTATGTCATAGGATGAAAATTTGGTATTTTATCTAGATATCCCTAAATACAAACATTGTGTAAGTATTACATGAACATATAGTCCATATAACATATGTACGATTAATTTTTTTACCATAACAATTTTTCATTAAATATATGATTCATAAAAACAGCCTCTGATAAATGAAACAGTTATTACATATTATATAAAAATAAGATTTATGAGTTGTACAATGAATTTTGTTTTTCTATCAAAACATAATATTCAAATAGAATAGAAAAAATAGAAATTATTTATAGATTTAGTGGATAAGTTCATTATATTCCATGATACAAATATACAGGAAAACCTTATAAAATGGATATAAAAAATTAAATAGATGAACCATGAAATTTTAATGGAAAAATCCCATTAGAAATCACACATATCAAATTTTAATCATATTTTCTTATGTTTATTATTGAAAATATTATCCCTTTATATACCACACAAAATAAATACCCCATAAATAAACTTATAAACATGAGTATCAATGGAGGATAAATCATATAATTATTAAAAAATTATTTCACCAACATCAAATCACAATATAAACATGTAAATAAGTTGTATACTGGTCAGCCATTCCGAGGAACTATTTCCATACAAATTTTAGATAACACAATAATCCCTATAATCATTACAGATATTGTAAGACTACATAATTATTTGACACTAATTTTTAACAACTACACCCCTAGTACACTATAAATTGTACCTCAACTATGTTATTGCGATTCCACATGCATGCCACCCCATACACTAGTAGATGAAGAAAACCTCACATGTATAAGGTTGTGTTATGGGGAGAACATACATGGATTTTGGGGTAAAACAATAATGCAAAAAACATAAATAATAAAAAACTAAGATAAATTTTTTGTATATATCCAATAATGTTCCATAAGATAATCAAAATAACTCAGGTTATAAAAAAATTAATCAAGAAAAATTTCAAGAAATCAAACAACACCACAACATATAAAATATCCTGAAAGATGAAAACTGGTGTTGAAAAACTATGAAAAAGTAAAAGCATCACACCCTATTCTAAACAGAAAATCCTATATCCTATCTTCCCAAATAATGGATAAACATCAGACTTCATCCTTGGACAATTCCTCTAACTATGTGTTATTTTTGTAGGTGCTAGATTTCTATCGGGAACAAATAAGGGTGTGATTATAACTCAATAGAAAACCAAAAAGAACATCCCTAAATATTCTGACCAAATTGTAAGTATATTTAATGGTTTTATAATTAAAGTAGGTGATACAAATTATAATAATTACACATATTCCATATCCCAGTGATGAAACCTAGGGTTTTTTCATGCCTTCCTTGGAAAGTGCTATATGTATATGAATGTATCCTTATTGTTCCAACCCTCGTAACATCCCAAAAAATTCCCAAACTTGGGACAAATAAAAGGAATCATACCTTCTTTATCCTGTGTTGGGGTGTCCCTATGTACATAATTACGACTTTTCCCATCATAGTAAACATAAAAAATCTGAATTCATATAATAGAACATCTATTTTCATAATGAATAAAATAGAAAATAAGAACCCATCCCAATATTACTAGAGAATCCAATAATTTATTATACTATTCTCCTATCAGTAGGTATCACCTATAATATAGGTTCCCATCATGTAATTGCAATTTAATATGATCTCTCATCTTCTTAATGCAGACTATATATCGTGAAATGAATATCTAGGTGCACATATAATTATTTATAATAGTTTTGCATCATATGGAATCTCAGAACTCATCTAATCCTTAATAATATCAATTGTAAGGTGGAATATCTAGATATCATATTTATGTTCCAAAATATTCATTATCTTATGAGCTCTAGAGTATTTAAATTTTACATTAAGACAATTTCATAATTGGGAATTCTAATTTTTCTATTCCTATACCCTTTTCACAATCCATCTTTTTTCAATTAACATTAACAATAAATACATAACACCCACTATATATTGCAAATTTAATTTACAAGGATATTTTTACAATGTTCCATTTGATCATGCTTTAAAAATTTAAACACCAGAGTATAACTCCAATTGTTTCTTTTGAAATTCTTAGTTCAAAAAACATATATAACTATGAAAAATTATGAAACTAATTCATTTCCAGAAAGCCGAACTAGAACCTTCCTCTTAAACATTATATTTCACCCATTACTCTCATATACATTTATAATTATTAAAATTTTCTATTTTCCCATTCCAAAATCAAATCACAAAATCTCCATTCATTTTATGAATGTAATTTTCTCTTTACTCATTACCATATAGATAGTAGATGATATATTACTAAACTAAGGAATTCCATTAGAATAACTAGTCATGTAGGTTCATTAAAGCATAATAAAATTATATATAAAGGATGTTTCTTATATTATTTAATCTATAAGGTATGATTCAATTTCGAAAAACTATTCATTATTTATTAATTCAGAATACATATATAAGGGGAAATGTATAACTCTAACAACATGATATTTTCCAGAAATATTTTCATTAAATATTTTTCCTTCTTTATTATCATGATTTACAAACAACAGTGAGTTTGAAAGAACCACAAGATGCCCTTTTATAAAATCACCATTATATACTAGTTGTTAGGTTAGTGGGAAACATTATAACTAACATATGAAAATATATAGTTAATTCATTGACAATCAATTATTTATGAAAAATATAAATGAAGTAGATACTTTTATTTATGAGTGAATTGCTTTTTGCAAGGAAATAAATAAGATATATTTGTGTTCTATAGTTAAAAAAATATTTTTCATATCTATACAATGGATATTTTTGCTCTAGGGTATGATTAATACCCTATTTGATGTATACAATAAATTTTTAAAAGTTTCATTTTACACCATTGAATGGAGAACCTCTTTTAAATTTCTATTTTGGAACCATTATAAATTTTATATGAGAATTAAAAAACATAAAAATTTTAAGCAGGATATAGAAATATAAATTGGATGAATTTATGATATTTTTATCATAACTTTCTTGTTTTGATGAATAGTACTAATATAATGAATTTTAATTGAAAATAAATTATTTTAATTGAAATAATTTATATGGTAAAATTATATCCTATAATGGTATAAATTTATAAATATAATATGTTTTTACAATTTAATATGATATTGGTTATTGGAAATAATTTGAAATTAAATTCATATGTAAAAAAATTTCATACTCTTACAATTTTTTATCATTTAAAACACATTTTCTCATTTCAACAATGAGATTAATTTTCATGTAATTAATGAAACAACTATGTTTTGAATTTTCGAAAATGGACTCCATATTTTTAATTAGTAGGTCAAAATTATATAAATTTTGTTATATTATTTTTGGGAAATATGAATAGTAACTTTGGTAATTTTTTTATTACTATTGGTGAATGTAAATTGAGTAATTAAAAAAATATATAATTACCTTAAAACCTATAAAAATCCTATTAGATCACTAAATTAGACCCTTATCATCTATTTTTTTCGAAATGGAATCACTGAATAGCCATTTATCTATGAATATGATATTAATATAATAAAAACAATTGAATGTGACAAAATGTCACAATCTAATTTTATATAAGAATATTAATTTTAATATATGGTTACCTAGGAGATAATATGGAATATAGATAATTTATGGAATGATAAAAGAATTACCTACATGGTATAAATTTATTAATAGTGTTTCTATATTGTTTAATTACCATTAATGATGACACAATAGTGATGTAGAAATTATTTTATTAATAGAAATATCAAAAAATGGTTTTAAAAATATTAAAATAGATATCATAAGAACTAATTAATGTTCTCCACGAATTATCTAGGTGAATATGACATGTTATGAGTGTGGTAAATATTTTTATTCAAATTTTAATTTGTTGTGGATTTTAGTTAATGTCAACTGAATTAATAGTTTAGAAATTTAAAGTATTGATATTTTATAAAACTTAAATTTTATTAGTTTATTTAAAAATCATAACAATATTTAAAAATTACAAGTTAATGATTATATGGTCAAAATGTCATTAAATATCTATTTATTGTCATTTAATGTAATATATTTAAATATTTATAACCATTAAATATTTATAATGTTATTACTACAATTACAATTAATTAGAATAACTAAGAGACAATTAAAATTATATTGTATAGATTGAAAAAATAACTTTTCCAAAATTTATTGGTTAATTTGATTATATCCCTATCACATCTCAAATTCAAAATTGATACATTTTAGAGGTTTCTGAGTGGGGTATTATTTTATTATAAATTATTATTTATGATGTTTCCAGAAGTTCCCCTCACCTCAATTATAACAGGGAACCTCCTCCATGACATCTTAATATCATTTTGAGCCTTCCAGATTGGAAAAACCCTACCACTTTTCCATATCAACTTCCCTATATTCATTCTATAGGTTCTTTCCATCTTAAAATGTGATCTATAGTGGTCTATGAAGAGATTTATAGGAAGCACATCGATGAAGAGGTAATATCTTCTACCCATTATTTAAAACTTATTTCTTCCTATACCTTATCTTCATTTGTTATGTAATTATAAAATAATAATATATTTATCACTCATATAATTATATGTTATTATTATTATTAAACAACCATATTTCATCTTTTATCCATCCTATGAAAAATGAAATCATCGCGCGTGTGTACGAATGACTTCTTGTCTCCACGTCATGGTGTAATCCATCTTTCGCCACCACCATACATGGATGGGTATAATTATGGAATTAATATATATATATATAAAAATATATAATTAATTAATATAAAATTATATTGATTATAAGATACTATAAAACATTCACATCTATTTTATTCAACAATTATTGGTATGATATCGTCGCTCAAGTGTACGTATGACTTACTGTCTTCGTGGTGCGATGTGATTCCTTCTATATAATATTAAATAAAATATGACTATATAAATTAATTAGATTAATAAATATGGTATATATTTATAAAATTAAAAATATTATATAAATATAACATAAAATGGAAATAAGAGCTTATCTGACAAAACATGCACAAGAACATAAAATAATTAATACCTGAATAATGAGTAATAATAGAATGTTACAAACAAATGGATAGAAACATGATCATAATTGATATTTTAAAAATGACTATGACTATGGAAAAAATTATTTAAATTTTTTAAATCATTATACATGATGTTTGGACACATATTAAGCATATTAAATCTATGGTAAGAGATAAATTTTAAAATCATGTTTTTATCTAAGATTGTTTACTTGTAAGTATTTACAGGGTTATATTTAACATCCATGTCCAGGGATCATAAATATGTATTGAAAAATAGTATTTATATCCATATGAAATTTTTTAATGTTTATTTTACCCATTGGTGTATTTTTAATAAATGGTATGAACGGAATAAGTTTTTAGTTTCGGTACGAGGTACTCTTTGACTATTCTAACAAAAGTACAAGATGAATTATTATTTACATGTATGACATGAATTGATTATTACACACTCATAATTACTTATTTCCTTGTATATTATCCTATAATATTACAAGGTTATTGTGACATTATATAATTTCATCTAAAATTGTGTGTCATTTTGTGGAAGTGATCTTTTTTTTGAAGAAGAATGGATATTTTCCACTGGAATTAATTTCATGTGTTTTCTAAAAATTCATTTCCATATAAGATTACGCTATTTAAATAGGGTCATATTTCTAAACCAATCATTACTATTATTTTATTTCATTTATTATGGAATATTATTTTTGAAATCAATTTGTTTTATATCAATTATGACATAATGATGTTTAAGAAACCCATTTCAATTATTTGGTTAAGAAATGTTGAATGTTTTTATTTTTTTGTGGAACACATAAGATTTGTTTCATTATGAGATGGGTGGGAACTATATCTCCCTTTATTTAATTGGGTAAACACTTATATCTCATTATATAAACATTAATGAAACAATAAGTGAATGTAGTCATGTAATATAGGAATTAATGAGGAGTGAACTCGGTTCAGTAATGTACTATGTCTAATATGATGATCTAAAAAATTATCCTTTAATAATATGAAATGATTTTATATGATTATGTGTGTATTATAAAAAATTTCATGTCTTCTTTTATGACTATTGGGATTACATTTCACTTTTTTGATTTATCCCATGACATGATATTAAGATCTTTTATATACTTGATAATATTTTAAAATGTTATCATCTTATTACTATGATATAAATGATATTTCCTCTGTTTACCCATACTGATAATTTGAGATCATTATTTTATATTATTATTATTTTAAGGTGATGTAGAAGAGTATTAAATAATGTATTTAAAAAAAGTGTCTAGTTTTGAGAAATAAGAGGCATACAATGTAGATGTTTTATGAACCAGTTGATTATGTTTCCCTGTTTTTAAAGACACTAAATCTATATAGTCCTAGCATGCTTTTTGTTATGTTATGTAATTAATAATCATTGATGATAAATTAAAATCTACATGTAATTTTTGGGCTTTTATACTTGGTATTATTACAAAGGTCTAGTTAACCATTGGAAACTAATATGAGGGAATCTTTGTAAGAGCTCTAAGGATATGTCTAAATATAGGTTAAAATCCTATCTTAGTGTTTTAGATATTATCAGGAATAACCTAGGATAAAACCTACAATTTCCAAAATTTAAATTTAATTCTTTAATTATGTGGTTTTCCAATTATGATTAGTATTTACCACACCACACTTCTTGGGTTTAGTCAATGGATGGACCCTGAAAGTATCATGTTAATGATGAATGCAACATACAATGCAATGATTATCCCCATGAGGAAATAAATTTTATGGGATCTAGAATTATAAATCTAGTATCCATTCTCACACAACATCATAAAGCTATGAACCATGTCATACATCTAAATATAAAAAGGCGGTAGAATCATTCTATTGAATCCTTCATGAGGCAGCATCCACCATCATTCAACAGGTCTTCTGATCCATTATTGGATGAACAATGGATCCATACAAATTAAAATATATTTTTAGTTCTATAATTTTATGTACATGATATTTTTATATTAGCATAATATAATTTGGTTGTGTAATCTGATCAATGAGGGATTATTTTCACGAATATAAGGAAAAAATTTGAAATTGAGTCCATGGAATGGGAAGAGTTCAAGGACTTATATATTAATAAATAATTAACTCATATTCTTTAAACAAATATTCACAAATAGTTCCTTTAAAATAATCAAAAAGAAGATGAATATGTTGGTACTTAACAAGAAAATTTTACAAGACATGCATGGTAGACATCTGGCATTATTATCCAACCTGAGAGTAAAATAAATCGATTCTATAGATACTGAAACAATGTATTCGAAGGGAATAATACATAAGGTAATTAAATAGAAATGATAAAATTATTCAATATTCTCTCAAGGTTGATATGGAGATTAGATTACCCAATCAGTCATATGGGTTTTATAAGAGGTGAAAATTGAATTTAAAGGAAAATCTAATGACCACAACAAAGAGAAGGTGATTTTTCTCTTATGGTCAATTTGTAGAAAGAAACATGGAGGGAATTGTTTAAAAGGTAATATTTAAGGTTTTATATGATGAAAATAAGTTCATATGATAGTTGACGACCAATTTTATGGGAATAAGTGGTCTAATTATGTGAACTAAAAAACTACATAGAATTCACCTCATACACATCCACGCTACAAGTGCATGGAAATAGAGAATTATGCTAATCAATGATATAATACAATTGTTATTAATGATAATCGATGTTAATAAGTCTTAATTACATAGACAAAATAAAGTCGAATGAATCACTATCAGTGATGTGGATTACAATAATGAAGTGTTGAATGGTACACTTATCATACACTATAAAGTAGGAAATGTTTTATTTGATTATGGATCCACCCACTCTTTTCATTTCTGAATAATTTTATAAGGGTTTCGCCGTATTACCTGAAACATAATATGTTGAGTTACTTGTGACAACTCCTAATAGATCAATGGTCGCATAAACAGCTTATAATTCTTTTCTAGTTAATGTTTGTGGAAAATTACTTCCTGTAAATATTTTCATCATTCATATAGTGGAATTTTATGTGGTTCTTGGAATGGATTTACTTTCTACCTATGGATCTCATGTGAATTTTCATGGAAGGAAACTCACATTTAATATTCCAAATTAATCTACGATCATCTATCGATGAAAATATGAATACAACCTTCCAATAGATATTTTTTCCATCTTATAGTTCATGATTCCTATAAATGAAGATTATTTTGCGCAAATGTTTGGCGAGAAACTCATTATTAAGGATAGACCCATTGTATGAGAGTTTGATGATTTCATTCCAGGGTAATTTATTTGTCTTCCACAAAATCATGACGTTTAGTTTTCAATGTAACTCATACCGGGTTCTATGCCTATTTTAGAGAAACCATATAGAATGGCCATAATTGAGTGTCATGAATTGAATAAGAAAATCCAAGAGAATATCAATAAGGGATTCATATGCCCTAGTGCATCATCATGGGGAGCACATATTTGATTTGTTTTGAAGAAATATGGAACAATTAGACTCTACATTGATTATCAAGAACATAACAAGATCACTATCAAGAAAAAATATCCTCTTCGAAGAATTGATGAATTATTTGACCATATTTATAGAGATAAATTATATTACAAGATTTATCTTTATTCAGTATGTCATAAATTACAGACTAAAAGGGAGTACATGAAAAAGATGTTATTCCATACAAGGTATGGACACTGTGAATTTATAGTTGTGCCTTTTGGTCATAGTAATTCCCCTACTATCTTCATGGATTTATTGAATAAAG
Organism: Viscum album; assembly: GCA_963277665.1. Classification (NCBI taxonomy): domain Eukaryota; kingdom Viridiplantae; phylum Streptophyta; class Magnoliopsida; order Santalales; family Viscaceae; genus Viscum; species Viscum album. The sequence goes on along the minus strand of OY728155.1, from coordinate 1,429,915,914 downwards.
TCTTTAGAGACTCTCTTGATTAGTTTGTAGTTTTTTTATATATGATATTCTTTTATATTCAATGATCACATAAGAACATAATGATCGATTTATAATTGTACTAAAGACCCTAAGAAATGAGAATATTTATGCCAAATTTACCAATTGGGAATTTTGGCTTTTCAATGTATTATATTTGGGCCAGGTAATCTCATGAAAGGGGATATCAATGGATTGAGGAAAAATTGATGTTATTGAAAGATGGTCGAGACCAGAAATGGTAAATGAGATCTGATGTTTTATTGGTTTGGATAGATATTATGGACCTTTTTTGAAATATTTTTCATAATTATCTGCTCTACAAATCATGTTGACTAGGAAGGAGTTAAGTTCATTTAGATGGAGGAATGTGAATAGAATTTCAAATATTATAAAATAAGGTGATCCAATGAACATGTTCTCTCACTAACTAATAGTGGAGAATGGATTGGGATCTTAATTGATGCATTGTAGAAGGGTATGGGATGTGTTAACTTGAAAAATTATATGGCGATATCTTATGCCCCACGATAGTTGAAAATCCTTGAGCAAAATTTCCCATCTCATGATTTGGAGTTAGTTGTGGTAATCATTGAATTACTAGTATGATGGTATTATCTTTATGGTAAAATGTGAGATATTTATAAAGAGACTAAAATTTTAATGTCTTTTTTCACACAAAAAGATCGTAATATTCTACAAAGAATATGGTTGGAGTTGATTATAGATTACGGCTGCTCAATATATTACCAACCTGAGAAATCCAACATGGTGGAAGATGAATTATGTCGACAAGACCATGACAGCCTATATATAATTATGATCACAAAAGATCCAATATTATTGGATTTTAAAATGAAGGATATTCAAATTTTAAAGTAAAGTGTGGTTGGGAATATTATATTCCTCTAATGAATGTTCAACCATCAATACATGTAATTTTTAATGGGGAGCTTAAGAAATATATACTGCCACAAAAGTAGGTGTGAAATGTTCCCAAATTCAACCTTGATTATGATGAACTAATAAGGTTGAGGAACATAGTTTGTATTACTCCATACTATAAATAAATAAGGACCTATTGGATGTGGCACATAGTTCATCATTCAATATTCACCCTAGAAGTAAAATTAGGTATAGGGACCTGGATGAGTACTTCTGGTGGGATGTCATGAAAAGTGATGTCATAGAATGTGTCTCTCGATGATTGGTTTTTCAGCATGGTAAAGTTAAGATACAGAAGTCTAAGGAGATGTTACCACCATTACACATACCAAAATTGAAATTGTAAAACATCACTATGCAAATTGTCATCATAATTCCCAATAAATCTAAAGGAAATAATGTTATATGGGTTATAGTTGAACACCATATGATGTCAGCACAATTCATTTATATTAGATAGGATTACCCTCTTTATCATACTTCCAGGATATATGTATATTATTTTCTATGATTTCATATATTACCACATTCCATTATATATTATCACGATCTTAGGTTTACCTCAATGTTCTGGAAAAGTAATTAGCACGATCTAGAAACAGAGTTATGTTTTAGCACTGCTTATCATAATCAAAAAAATTGTTTCCTTAAGAGGAAACTTTAAACCCTAAAAGACATGTTGACATCTTTCTCTTTTTATTTCAAAGGAGGTTGGTATCAAAACCTACTTTTGGTGGAATTTTCATACAAAAATATAATTCAATATATTATTCAGAGGGAACCTTATGAAGTCCTCTATGGGAAGATGTTAGAAATTCAAAATTAATGGGATGATGTTGGGGAAACAAAGATATTAAGACCATATGTTATTGTTCAAATTTTAAAAAAGGTCAGTTATATTCAACAAAACATAATAGTATACTAGAGATGACAAAAAAGTTAAGCTAAAAACTGATGAAAAGGCACAGAGTATGATATGGGTGATAAGGCATTTTTAAAAATATCTCCCTATTAGATAGTAATGAGTTTTGGAAGGAGGGGAATGCTGAGCCCTAGGTATATCAGTCCTTTTGAAATTCTAAAGTTTGTGGAAAATGTACCTTACTTCGTGTAACATCCACTGAATATCTCTCAATTTCATGATGTGATTCATGTATCTCAACTGATAAAGTGCATACCTAATCATTCACATGTACTGATCTCATAATTCACACCACTGGAGAATTATATTTCTTATAAATAACTACCTAAATATAGTTTAGATTGTAAAGAAAAAGTTTAACCAAGAAAGACCCCTAAAATGGTTAATGTATTATGGAGGAACCAAAAATTTGAATATGCTACATTGGAACTTAAGGATATGATGAGCGAGAGTTAACCTTATCAGTTTGTTTCCATGTGATGACTTTTAAGGGGGGAAATTTAGTTTAGGGGGATGGGGGTTAAAATGAATTATTTTATTTAATTAATTTTTTTTCATCAGTAGAGTGATTTACATGTACTGATGTATTTAAAATAAATCCATGATGCCCTTATTACAAAATTAATGTTATAGTTTAGTCGTTAGGTTAACAGGAATAATAATAACTCACTTATGGAAATGCATTTTGAATTCACAGCCTATCAATTATTTATGAAAAATATAAATCAATTAGATATTTTAATTTTGTTATGGATTACTTTTGGTAATGAAATTAATAAGATATATATGTTTTATATACTTAATACAATATTATTTATAATCATCAAATTGATATTTGACTCATAGGGTATAAATAAAACCATATGTTTTGTATGGAAACCTATTTTTAAAAAAATTATAATTTATCCCTTAATATGGAGAACCCCTATTAAATTAAGATTTTGACACATTAATACTTTCTATATTAGAACATAAACATGTTATTTTAAAGAGGGATATAAAAATTTACATTGGGTAAATTTTTAATATTTTTCTCATAACATTCATGTTTTGATAAATAGAAAAAACGAGCTAAATTTTAATTAAAAATAACTTTCCCATTGAAATAATTTATATGGTTAAATTATATTATTGAATTGTTTTAAAGTATAAATAGAATTGATTTTTTCCATTTAATATGATGTAGGTCATTGGAATTAATGTTACATAAAATTCAGAAGTTAAAACATTTCAATGTTTTTCTATATTTTATCTTTTAAACCCCATTTTATCATTTCATCAAAGGGATTAAATTTAAATTAATTACAACTATATTTTTATTTTTAATTTGAAAAATAGATTCCATAAATTGAATTTTGAGGTATAAACTATATAAATGTATTTATTTTATTTTTGGGTAATTTGAATATTAACATGGTATTTATTATTTTTACCATGGTTAAAGTTATATTGGGTGATTAATGGTAAATATAATATTATAAAACTAAAATAATACCTATAAAAACCTATTTTATGGAAATAATCAACCATAATAATCTTTTGTTCTTAATAGAATCACATAATGGCCTTTTACCTATGAATATGAAATGAATATATTAAAAACTAATGAATGTGACAACATGTCACAATGTCATTTTATATAAGTGTATTAATTTAAATATATGGATATCTAGGAGATAATGTCGACTATAGATAGTATATTTAGTGATAAAATAATTACATACGTCAAAGAAATTTATTTATGAATTTTATAAATTAAATAATTACCATTAATGATGACATAATAGATATGTATAAATCATTTTATTAGTAGATATATCAAAAAGAATATCTATAAAAATATTAAACTAATTATTACATGACATAATTATTTTTCTCCATTAATTATGCAGGGTACTATTAAAATACAATACTTTATTATAAATTTTTTTAGAATTTATCTTATATTTGGATTTTATTTAATGTCAAATAATTGAGTAGTTTCAAAATTGACAATGTTGATATTTTTTAAAAATAATATTTTATTAAATTTTTTGAAAGTCATAGAAATATAGAAAATTTAAAAAATTGATGATTATAATGTCTAAAATATCATAAAATAACCTTTTATTGTCTATTAACACAATATAGTTAAATAGATATAACTATTAAATATTTAGAATGTTATTAGCACAATTGAAATTAAATAGAATAACTAAGTGCCAATTAAAATTATATGGTTCAAATTGAAAAAATAACTTGTTCAAAATTTATTGCTTGATGATATTACAACCATATATCATATCATATTCTAAATTGGAAATGTTTGGTGGTTTTTTGGTTTGTTTTTGTTTTATTATAAATTATTATTTTATGGATTTTTTCAAAGTGCCACACTCCTCAATTATAAAAGGGCACCTCCTACATCACCTCTTTAGTGCATTTTGAACCTTCATGCTCATAAATCCCCTTACACATTTCCTTATAATCATACCTATTTTCATTCAATAGTTTCTTTTCATCTTCAATGTCTATATCTAGTGCTCTATGATGATATTTAAAGAAACTACATCATGGAAGAGGTAATCTATTCTACTGATTCAATCAAGTTTCGTTCTTCTTCTAAAAACTCTTAAATAGTTGTTTTATTATAAAGTGGAAAAATTATTAGCAATAATATAATTATATGTTATTGTAAATATGAAATAGCCATATTTTACCATGTATATATCTTATGAAAAATGAAATCACACCCCATGCGTACGTACAACATACCGTCTCCACGTCATGGTGTAATCCATTTTTCAACACCACCTTACATGGATGGGTATAAAGATGGAATTAACAAATATATTTATTATTAATATATAATTATAATTATTATATGATAACATACCCAATCTACATCAATAACATTCAACAACAATAGGAATGACATCGTCGCTCGTGCATATGTACGACATACCATCTCTATGGTACGATGTGGTTCACTCCACATATTCTACATTATAGAATGATTATATAAATTATATGGATTAATAAATATGATATATATTAATAACATGATGTAAATGAAATAAATATATTCTAAAAAGAGTAATAATAACTTATGTGATAGAACATGCATAACATCATAAAGTAGTTAATACTAGTAGAACGAGTAACAAATAAATGTTACTAATAAAGGAATGAATATATGATCATAAATATTATTATAAAATGATTATTATTCTAGAATATATCATTAGAATCATTTATGTAATTATATACGAGGTTTTGTACTTTCAAAGCATATCAGACCTATGGTATGTAATGACTTTGATAATCTCTTTTTTATCTAAGATAGTTTATTTTCGTGTATTTATTGTGATATGCTTATTATCCAAGTCCAATATTCCTTAATATTTATATAAAAATATAATTTATATCATTATATAATTTTTGAAATTTATTTTTACCCATTGGTGAGTTTTTACAAAACCGTATGAATTTAATATTTTGTTCTTTATGGTATGAGGTACTACTTGACTTTTCCGTCAAAAGTATGAGAATAATGTTTTTTTAAATTGAATGACATGAATGGTTTTTAAACTCTTATAATTCCTTACTTCCTTAAAGCTTCCCATACTCTAATATAATTATATTTTTTCAAAAAATGATATCTTCTAAAATTGTTTCGAATTTTGAGGAAGGAAAATGATTTTGAAGAATAAATGATATTCTCTTTAGGAATTAATTTCTTGTGTTTTCTCAAAATTCTATTCCATCTAATATATCACTAATTAAATAGTTTTATATTTCAAACGAAGTAATTACTATGATTTAATTTCATTTATGATGGAATTCTATTTCAGAAATCCATTTTTATATGAATTATGATGGAATGATGTTTAAGAAACCTATTTAAATTCAGGGGTTATGCTATGGTGAATTATTTTATGTTTTGGGGCACATATAAAAATTGTTTCACTATGATAGGGGTGGGACCTAAATAAACCTCCAATTAATTAGGTAATGATTTATATCTCATGATATATACATTACTAGAATGAAAAATAAATCTAGTTCAGTAATACAGTTTGAAAACTAGGAGTGACCTCGATTCAGTAATGGACATTTCTTGCTATGATGGTCTCAACAATTATCTATGACTTATATGAATTGATTTGGTAGGATTATGTGTGTATTATATGAAATTTCATGTATTATTTTATGATTATTTGGATTACATTTCACTTCTATTATTTATCTCATGACATGATATTGTGATCCATTATATAAAAGATAATATTTTCAAATGTTTTGTTCTCATGATTATGATATGAATGATACTTCCATTATTTACCCTTAATGATATTTTGATATCACTATTTCATGTTTTTCCCTTGTTAGTGAAAAAGGGTATTATGTAAGATATTTCAAATAGGATTCTAGTTTTTAATAAATAATTGGGAGACAATATAGATGTTTTATAAAACAACTATTTATATTTCTCATATTTGGATAACACCAAACCTATATAGTCTTGCAAGGTTTTTTATGTAATATAATAAATAATCATTCATGTAGATGAAATATCTAAATGTAATGAATGGGTCATTATAAAAACCCATTATTCTACATGTAAATATTTTTATTTTAAAAAAACCATTTTTATGTATCGATTTCATCAGGTCTGTATATCAAGGGAGGCATCTCTTTTGGGTCATTTACCATATAACAAATTTATATAATATTTAATGAAATATAAATAAGGTAATTTCATATTTATGTATTCTATTTATGATTTAGGATCAACACAAGATACTTTAGAGTTATCACATTACTTAAGCATGTTGAAAATTGAAATTGATTTTCAGATATGTTTTGGGAACTCATTCTATAACATTAAATGATTCCTCATATTCGATACCAAGATTTCATTTGGCATAAAATGTGAAAAACATTTACACATAAAAATAATATAAAACATTGGGTGTATTACATAAAATTTTATAGAGATTTAATTATATTGAAATAAATGAAATGAGAGAGGGAGATGACCCATATCCTTACATGTATCTATAAATTGCAAGAAAAATCAGTCAAAACAAATGAAGGTCATGGGATATATTTCATAAATTAATGAGTGTAATAGGGTCATGTTTTGGGAACACCAATAAAAATAATGGGGAAAATCCCCACCTGGGGGGTGGGGGTGGGCGGTTATGTGTTATTCCAATCAAAAATAATGGTGGTTACCCTTATTTAAATGACATAAAGAGGTCATAAAAATTCAAAAAGACTACACCATCCAGACGATAGAGAAGTAGAATGTGACATTTGTGATCACTATCACTCCATTGATCCCAGGACCTATGCAGTGCCACTTGTATTCCACTACCTTGTTGGTAGCTCTATACTGAGTTTTCTATGTCATTAATGATTCTTTATTGAATACATGAACTTATCATGAACCCCCATTCACTTATAAGATATATTTTAACCCTTGTTCCTCATATATTTATGATGAAAACATTCCCAACCAAGATACATACACGAGGATAACAAAAAATTTAAAGGTAGTCATGTATTTTTGAAGAATCATTTTTTACAAGATAAATATTCACTGTGTATGAAATATCATCTATTTATTCATTTTATTTTATCGTAATCATTCACCTATTATTCCTTCTAATTTATATACCTAATTTAATATAAATAATTTATTTATAATTTTATAATGACAATATTATAATAAACTTAAATTATATTTATAATTAACCACTGACTAAAACATGTACCTGAAAATACATCTATTAGAACATTGCAATAAATATTTATCAAGGGTAACTATAGATTCTTTTTATTGTTCTATTTTAATTTAATATAGTAAATAATTTATTATTTTTAGTTATCGATGGATAATATTATGATTATGTAATTTTATAATATTTTTCATAAATTGATCCATTTTCTCATGTTCGGTTTTCAATTGTTTATAATAACTTCCACCTCCAATAAAAGGTTTTTCTCATAAACGTTTTACTTGATTATATTGTTTCAATACTTTAATCCTATATACATCATTCATAAATATGAGTCATTTTTTTAGTCACTTACATTCCTTATTAACAATTAAATATAAATCATTGTTTCATTTACCAAATAATTCAATTTTAAATTTATTTACAAATATTTGAAGGGAATTATTTATTAAAATAAACTGAAAGAACACATATTCCCACTATTATATCAATGATTGAGTATAATGATTTAATTATTTGATGAAATGTATTTTTAATGTAAATTATTTTCCCATTTCCTTATTTTTTTCCTTTGAAATAAATTTTAACAAGTGATATAAATATTTAATCTTATTTTAACGTAATTTTACACATTTTTTTATAATTTTGTTTTCCACAGTTGTCAATATCCATTAATTTTCATGATTGGTCTATTTGGGAACATTTTTATTATATCTTCTAACATTATTTCATGGATAGATTATGATAGTGTTATGTGACTGTATTTAGGAAACCAGTTTCTTTTCCACATGTTAACTAATATATGTATAATTTATTATTGGTTCCATATTATTTTGGGACACATGTTTTTTTATTATTACACTATGAGTGGGTTTGGTATACCGCTCCAATCCATTGTGCAATTATTTGTATGATAAAAGATAATGATATTATTCATCTACTTATTTGTGGTAAGATATGTTCACATCATTATATCTTGGTATAATTGTAGTTATCTATTATCACAACTTCATTCAGTGAAATAATTATAGTTAGAAATGGTTAAAATGTAATTTTTTTCTACAATTATTCCTGAGATATGTTTTTATGATATACCACATGTAAAACCCTAGAATGATAAAGGGTTATTTGACTAAATGAAATGACTCATGTCAATAAGGTGTACATTCCTTTTCATGATCCATCCTGATTAGAACTCCGAAGTTAATTGTCATTGGCCTTGAGTAGTGATCGAGATGGGTGACCTTCTGGGGTGTTTCCTAGGGTGTGTGTGAGTGAGATAAAATCACACTATAAAAGACATATGTTGTCATGTAGGGACAATCATTAGTTAGATTACATGTTCGGGCAAGTGGGTGGTCCCCAGGGTGGGGACCATGTGTTTGTTGGGCAACTAGTGGTACGTGGCGGCCAAGACCTAATGACCATGTTATAGAAGGGGTGTTTGTGCTGTAACTGATACCAAATTGTTACATTTTGTATCGGAGGAGGTACCCAACCATAAGTGTGGTTCACTGCCTAGGATGATATGTAGGGCCCATAATGAGAATGTTGTTCTATAAAGGGGTTGAATATAACACCCCAAAATGATAAAGGGATAAATGACTAAATGATATAACTCATATAAAAAAGGTGACCCATCTTTTTTGGGATCCTACCTGATTAGATTTCTACAGTTAAGAGTTCTTGACCTAAAGAAGAGATCTAGATGGGTGATCTTATGGAATGTTTTCCAAGGTGTTTGTTAGTGAGGAAAAAGCAAATAGGAAATGACATTTGTTGGAATATGAGGAATATCATTAGTACAACGACCTTTTTGGTCACATAGGTTGGCCTCAGGGTGGGGACCACCTGTCTGTAGGGAAATTGGTGGTACCTCGTGGGCTAGGACCAAACGAAAATGTTAAGGCATGGGTGATTGGGTAATCATCAGGACCCAGTTCTTACACCACATTCATACATTATTCTCCATGTGTCATGACTACTATCTAATTTTTCTGAAGAAAAATTCTATGGTATCTATTTCATTATCATAGGATATATGAAAATTTTTCATTTATTGATTACAACTCATATAGTTTCATGTTCTTTAAATCAGATATTTAGCTATAGATCAAGTTTTATCAATTATGATCTATCCATTTTACTAAACACTGATAGGTTTTCACTTACTGATAATATAAAATTAAAATTCTTTTGATACTCATTTCCTAGTAAATAAAATTCCAATGTTTGCATATAAGAAGGTCCTACATAGATTTTTAAGATATGTTGAAATATAATATTCATTATGAACATTATGTGGCAGATCTTTAAAGGCTCTAAAACTTTTGTTCCATGTATTATGAACTTTTATGTGATATATAGTTTTCATATTATCAAACTTTTGTAAAATATATTAATTTATAGTTGGGGTTAACTGATTTCATCTTCTAGAGGATCTACTAGAACCCCAGCATAGTTAGGGTTGATGGAGACCATTTCAAAATTCTTTTCTTCTTCCCAATTTTTAGCTTCATTGTTTAAAAATTCATCCTTGTAGGATATATGATAATAATTATGAATGAATAGGTGGAAATCCACATTGGTGTGGAGAAAACCAAATTTCTCTTATTTTATATCCTTTCTAGTTCTCTAATATTGCATTTGTATATGTGGAACAAGATATTACATGGTGGTTTAAATAACATGTTCATATGAAAAATGTTATATTCCTTTATAGTAGACATTATTTAAGTGGATATTTCTACAACTATATATTTTTAATATTTTACCATCACACGGAACATGGAATGATTAGAAACTGTTACCTTTTTATCTTAGTGGTTGAAATGATAATATCACACTAATTCATTAGAATATCCTATAATGATAAGTTTTCTAACTTGGTTGAAGTGATTTTTTTCGGAACTAGAGTAAATAACATCACACCCCCACATAGTATATTATAAAATAAGGATATAAACCCACACTATAAACCATATGGGATTTAGTTTTACAACTTAGTTTATCATGTATATCTTATTCAATAATTCATAACCCAAAATGGGAAATGGAAGAATCACATGACTCATCATCACTCTTACAATGTCCAAAGAGGTGGTGTTACTCGATTAATGAAATAATTGCATAGTATTGTATAATGTTAAATGAGGTGGGATATTATTTTAAACTCCATTATAAGATGAATGAAATATTGGTTATGATATTATAAATATTAGTACAAGTAGTGTTTATTTAGGTTTCATATATTATAATTTTCTTTTCCATAATTAAATTAAATAAAATTCATTACTAATAAAGAAATATACCCAAGTATGTAGATAAATACAATGATTATAATGTTATCAGTAATTGTTATGGAGTAATAATATGTACCCCTATCTTCTTCTAGAAAATTTAATTACACATTTTTATTATAATGGAACATTTTTCACATGAATTTTATTTTTTAAAACATTTTTTTATAATTCTAAACAATATATGATTCAATTTGATTAAAGGAAGTAATATTTTTTTGAAATAAATCATGCATGATATGAATTAAACATATGATTCTTTATTCATTTATATATGTAAAGTTATAATAAAATACCATACCATAGATTATTAATCTGTATAGATAAATCATACCAGTTAAAAGTGAATAAATCAACGTCAGGTAACATAGTGAAAATAATAGAATAATCATGGATATAAAATCAAAGTGATCATCATTGATCATGAGGATCAACAACAAAATTATAAAATGTATAATGAGTATGATCATCGTGAAAGGATAAGTAATTATTAATATATATATCAATAAATAAAAAATGTGCCTTATTATGTTCGAGTGGAATGAATGATTGACTTTGTAGGTACATATATATATATAGAAACAAAATCTATTTTTATTATATATGTGGATTAAAAATATTGCATTCTCAAATTTGGTGATTGAAAATATGGGCATTTCAAACATGTTTATTGGTCAAATATGAAATAGTTATACATAGGAAATTTATTTTAATTTTGTTTTTTAAAAAAAATTATCACAAAATATGATATAAAAATATTATATATGTATCATCATATTTATTAATTACATAAAAATATTAATTTAATTTTTAAAAAATTATAAAAGGAATATGTTTAACTTAAAAAATGATTTTACTATAAATGGAGTAGTGAGGATTTTTAATAAAAATGATTAATTGTAATATTATTTATTAAATTGTATTTAGTATAAATGAATTATGTCATTATTTCAAAGAACTATCTTTTTATGTAATATATTTTCACATCAAGATTGAATAAATTGAAAAAATTTACATTATTAAAATATACAAAAAAATATGTAAAATTTCTTTATTCCGAAATTTATTGAAATAATTTTATGAACACATAATGTTTCGAAAAATTATTTTCTAATAAGAAAAATATTTAAATATTTTTTATTTTAAATTATAATTATTATTTTTAAATTTAAGAATTTGAGTTAGAAAAAAGAGTACATTTTTAATATTAATAACATCAAATTGTGATAGTTATAATTTTTTAGGGTTTTTTCTAAAAAGTACTATTTTTAAGTCAATAGAGTAGTTTTTTGTGAAAATTATTAAATTTATAATTTTTATCATTATATAAGAATTTACTAGAAGATTTGAATACCTTTTATATTATAAAATATGTATTCATAGAATAACATTATAAATTTTCATATATTATGTGATCATATAAATCACATGTCTAACATTTTTATAACTGACTAAAAAATTAGTTTAATAGAAAAATATTTTCGTCAATTCATTCTATAATGTGTTTTAAATGTAAATTTTATTTTTTGGATTCATTTAATAACAATATTTTTTTAATTATAGAATAAACCAAATTAACTGTAAAAATTATTATATATCATAATAACATAGTCTATTTTAATTTTATAACATAGTAAAACTATTTTTAAAAAACCATTTTTTATGTGTGAATTTTGATTATTTTTAAAATAAAATTATAAACCATTAAAAATAATATTTTTAAATGACTTTAGTATTTTAATTTTTAGCGGAAAATTAGATAAAAGCTATAAAAAATATCTTTATCATTCATTTTAGATAATATGGTGAAAATTTAATTATGAATATATATGTAAATTATAGTACAAGGTAAAAAGGTATAAAAAACATCTAAACACCCTCTAGGATGTCTAAACAATTAGTGGATGAGGAGAATTTGGACCCTTAGACATATAACCTCCACTTTGTCCAATTTTTTGTCAATTATATTTTAATAAAAACATTAAATTGTTGAAATTGTAATGATTAAATTCAATACTACCCTTCACTTTACATATAAAAGGGAAACTCTTCAACCACATCAAATATTAGATCTCCTTCAAATGAATTCATAAAAATCCACCACAATAATAATCATAGAACCCTATCACACATTAAAAATAATCGTTTATCCATTATCAACACTAAATACTTTATTTCTAATAATAATTACAAGTAAAAAATCAAATCTATTAATAATTCAATGTGAATCCAACTAATAAAGAATTTTGGTAATTGTTTTCATCTAAAATTACTCTTATTGAGGCATGTTTTTTATTATGATCCTAATAATATTTCTGTAGTGTATATATTTCTTATTTGAGATATTATTTCACGAATTAAATTAATTTATTGGTAATTCTAGTTTAATATTATGTTTTCCATATATTCATGTTTTCGTTTAATGGCTCCTAATATTGTAAGGTGGTTCATGGTCTCAAATACAAATCCATTGTGGAATTTGATTAATATATACCATGTCATGTTTTCAATTTTTTAAATAATACCACATTTTTTTTTATAATTATTTACTTTTATTTCATTATATTAAACGATCTATATATTTTTATACCTCTCATGGGGCTTCAATGCTGATGTTATTATAACTATATGGTGGTTTTGAGATTAAAATATTTATTGGGGTAATATAAATACCTATTTGACCAATATCTCTTTGGAATGGTCAATCATAACCTTTGATTATTTTTACACTAAATTCAACATTCTAATCTAATGAAATCATATATCACACTGACATCTTCTTCAATGATGAATCTATAGTTTATAAAAAATATTTTCTGAATAATACCCATATAATTTAATGTATTTTTATTCCACAAACATTTTTTTGCATACAAATAATTTCTGTCATTACCTTATGGGAACACAGGTTTGTTCACCTACAATGATACTGCTATTCCGTATTATTTTATTAATTTCCTAAATTTTACTAATGTGGGTTTAGAACATAGTTATTTTAGAATGTTCCTATAACTTTTAAATCCTTTCAAAATTACTGGGTTTTATTAAACATCAAAATAAATTTTGATGACATTTATGTTTATTCAAATATTTTTTATTTGATATTATTTTAAATTTAAATGGTTAAAAAATGTCACTATTCATTTAAAATATGTATACTCAATGTTACTATAGATTCTTGTTTTATAGTAAAATTATAAACATTTTCTAAAAACAGTTTTTTTATTTAACCACTATTTTCCAATTTTTCATTTATGGATTTTTTACATTAGTTTTTTTATTCACCTTATAAATTTTTTAATAATGTTTCAATTATGGTGAATTAATTTTAGGTATTAACAGTTTACTTTGCTATTGTCAATTTCATTGATGCAGTCTCGAAGTATAGTGAATCCCATTTTTCATTCCATGGAATTATTTTTATTTACTAAATGAAACTAACATTTCCAATGGGATTTATGATGAATTGAATGATTTATATATTATAGAACACCTATATTAACAGGATTATGGGTGGGTTATAGTAGATCCCTTCAATAAATTTGTCAATGATTTATATCTCAGGAGACAAGCGTATAGAGAATAGATATTGTTTTTTTGACAATATAAAGAAATACTAATTTCTTTTTTCACAATATAATGACTAAATATATTATTATTTCACACAAAAAATCATGTTCCTTTTCTATGTTGAAAACATAATGTGTTGTTTTTATCTTATTTACCAATATGAGTATTGATGTTTTTGTTTGTTCACAAAATGATTTTTTAGTAAGTATTTAGTGTGCGACATGAATCATGGAATTTTTTCACATCATGATGCATGGAATTTATTTTCACAATGTTCTTGTTCATTAATGATTATTAAAATTTAAAAATTATTTTTAATGAAAAGTTTTAAAGGAATGTAAAATTTTGAAGACATATAACAATAGTAATCCTCCATGTATCTTGTTTTGCAACTACAAATTTCATAAACTATTTTCATGCAACATATTACTCTATTGAGATTACAGTCCATTTCATCTCGTATTATAAGAATCTATTAATTTCTATGTTAATTTTAGTATGAAATTTCTTTCATTTTAATGTTTTCTATCATGAATATGATATAATACTTGATTTCATATTGATATATTTTCCCTTACTAAATTTTCTTTTGATTTTACCCCTTTATTATGATATTGTTACACATGTTATAATGATATGTATATATTATGACATATATATACGGGAATCTATAATAGCATTATTGTAGAGTAATATTAAAAAACATTATAATATATTTTTCCAATGTAATTAGAGATCAGTGAGACTAATAAAAAAGGTTTAGAAATCTAAGTGACATTATTTTGATATTTAACATTTTAATTATATAAATTAAATGAAATAAATATATTTATGGATTGGGGAATCAAAGTTGTAATCAATTGAGTGTTTAGTTATTTTTTGATATTAGTATAGTTTCATAGGGTATGGTGGTTTGTTAAACATTGAAAACCCCTTATATCATTCTATGTATATGATTAAACCCTAAATAAATAGATAATGTCTTGAGTAATTTAGTTTCCTAGAAATGAATCTATTTTTGGATATGTGAATGTTTATGAGTTTATTGAATATATATTCTATGGTGAAATTAGCATGAAAAGGGTTGGATAAGAATTGACTTGATAATCATTATAATGCCTGATGAGTGAGACAAAGAATGAACACATGGATAAAAAATACAGATGAATATGATTTGGATTATTCTATATACTTTATGAATGACTATGATAGAATGAATACATAGTTACATTAACAGAATAGGTTGAAGATTTTGAGATAATGAAGCTCTTTAGTTTGGGTGGATCATGATTGGTAAAACCTATAATCCTTCATTTAAAAGATATAGGTTTAATTCCTATAAATCCCATTGTGGTACTTATGATGCATGTTCTGATGCAAGTATTGAAATTTGAAGTATTAAAAAAGGAATGATGTGAGTAGGTATTGATGCGATCATGATTCAAGAAACATTTACAAGGTTCTATGTGCTAAAATTGTTTCTCCCTACACCCAAAATAGAAGTAGGTAATTAACTTAATAATGAAAATCATCTTCATCTGGAACATAAAAATTGAATTACCAAACAAAAATTCACCTAGCTTAATCTAGTATTGATAATGTTTTTAAAAAAGAAAAAATATGAATATATTATAATGTAAAATCATAATAAGTTTTATGGTACAATTTCATTTATTATTTTTAAAATACCCAAAATTATTAATTATTAATCACTCAATTAAACATTTCTTTTTTTTATTGGATGAATTTAGAAAGAAACATTGTTATGAGATATAATGTAGATATTACCATAATGAAAAACCCATCAAAATATATTTTTTTGAGAAACCATATGGTTATGCTAAACCAGATTTCATGAAATATGATTAAAGATTTGAAAATTTTCGAATTCCCAAACACACCAATGAAGAAATCAATTGTATCTAATGAAATATCAAATGTAAAGAATTACTAATGAATAATGTTAAATTTTATATTCTTAAAAAATGTATAATGAATCGGCAATGTAATTGTCTCAATGAGGATGGTTGAGACATAAATTATAGATGAGGTGGTTTTTGAGATTCCAATTGTAAATGAAAAATGAGTTGTTTTTTAAAATGATTGAAATGAATATATTTCATACTAAGGAAACATAAATATATCAAATTCATTTGTGTATAGAACATTTAATATATTTGTGTCAATGACCAAATATATGTACTAACCTATGAGATTAGAATTGTAACGCCGTTACCCCAGTTACCCAGAGTCAGTGCATTATTGCCTAACATTGGCATGATCACAAAAGATCAAGTCTTAAAAGACCAATTAGTTTAGTAGCCTTGGAAACACTAGATACATTCATAAATGTTACAGTACATCATAAAGTGAAAAATCACAATAACACAGTCTCCATATTCGACACTTCTATCCCCTTCAAACTATCCCTGTAGGTCAGTCATAAAATATTTCTTCACATCCTAGGAAAAATAAAACATTGAAAGGGGTGAGCTTAGATGCTCAGTAGGGATAACAATATAGCAGAAGCTTTCATAAATAAACATAAAAATTTAAGGAAATGTATGACTAAAACAAAATCCTTTTAAACATGAACCTCAACAAAATATGGAAAAAGTAAAATGAGATAATTCCATTTACTTATTCACATGGATATTATAATGGTAGAATAATCACATGTAATATCAATAACCACTTTCATAATGATGGAATGCATAATGCTAGACTATCATAACCACGTAGCCAAGGCCTCATGCCAAGACTACAAATAAGATTTTGTCAAGGCCTTGTGCCAAGACGCTAGTTTGTCTCATGAGACCTACTGATGCATCGAGGAGCTATAGCGGGCTCCACTCGTCACTTATTAGGTCCAATGCATTCCTCATATGAACAGGTTTAAACATATCATAAACTGTAACATAATTGTATCACATAGGACATGCATAAAAGAAACATAACATTTCCTCATTTCAATCACAAGATATCAATATGACACATTGTTATAAAAAAACACTTTCAAATCCATATTCAATACCAAAATAAAAGAAAATTAATACATTGTATTTATTATTATTTTAAAAAAGTTATAGCTTGTAGAGGAATCTGGAACTCAAATAATGGTCATGGCGGCGAAGAAGTCGTTGTCGCCTCATACGTACGACAAGAAAAAAATTACATTTTGTTGTTTAGTAAAACACTTCATACAAAAATATTTCTATTGAATAAACATAAAATTCAAAGGAGTTTATACACCATATAATAGAAATTTGTGTGTAAAACAAAATATGCCTCAATGAATGGAGATTGAGGGGATGTACCTTAAAAAGATCATTTTTTAAAATAAAATAGATATATTATTTCTATTAACTATAAGTACACATAAATAAAGTACAAATACTAGATAGGACATAATAATATTATGACATAATTTGAAAATAGGAGATTAACCCAAAGAACAGAAATTGGGTTAAGAAGTTCCCTTACCTCGTGTCCGACTTGACTCGATCATTCTTTAACCTCCTAAATAATAAACTAGAGTTAATTCCTACTTACTTAAGAACCTTTTTCATGTTCATTATTCCTTTTATATCACTTATTACCATGTTATTAACATTATGTAATTCTTTAAGTTAATAACGGTCATTTTGTCAATCTTTGGTACTTGAGTCAAAAATAAACATCTTATAATTACAAGTTGTTCATGTGGTGAAATATAAATTATATACAGAATTATATTCCTGATGTAGATATTATATATATAATATATATCCAGTATATACATTCATTTATAATATTACATAACATTTAGAGGTAAGAAATGAAATGCACCGTTCATGGAGACGGTAAGTCGTACGTATGCATGAACACTACTTTCAATTCTCATTCATATTTAATGGAATTAAATTATAATTAAATAAAGTTATACTATAATTCCAGTATAATATAATTTATTACACCATTTACTCCATCCTTTATACATCCCACATATGGCCTTAACGATTCAAATCACTTTGAGGGGGCAGTAGTTCGCACGTCATAAAACGAAATTATCTCCTTTACCCATAATGGAAATCATAAAGGTATGCCATAAATGAAAAATACAGAATCATAATGAAAACAAAAACATAATATATATCATAAATAAAAATATTGTCATCATAATGGCCACCATGAGAGGTGTTAAAATAATATTGAATAATCATCGTTTCGTGAGACAGTAATTTTCCACCCACAGAAACAGTATGTTCTTTAACCATTAGATGAAGGTGTATGTA
Source organism: Viscum album (assembly GCA_963277665.1). Taxonomy (NCBI): domain Eukaryota; kingdom Viridiplantae; phylum Streptophyta; class Magnoliopsida; order Santalales; family Viscaceae; genus Viscum; species Viscum album. The sequence goes on along the minus strand of OY728155.1, from coordinate 1,429,897,160 downwards.
AGTGTAAAAAAAAATACTTCTCATAAAAACATAAAATTATATTAAGGATACTGGTTTTGTTACAAAATAATGTAATAAAAAGATTTTAGGTGGTTGGAGAAGCAAAATAAAACAAAAGAACACAAGAGAAAACATTACCTTGAAATCAGGTAACTCTTTTTGATTTGATCCAAAGGCTTACTTGGGAAGACTTCTGCCCAAAGTTAGGCTTCTAGGAGTAAGAGAGGGATGTTGGGAGAGTATTTGGGCCGATGATGGCCGAGCCAAATGGCTTGATGGTGTGAATAAGGTGGTAGAGGTGGGGGACTTTTATAAGAGGAGACGAGGGGCACTCTTGGAAAGTCATGAAATGTTACATTATTATGAAATTCTTTTCAGATTATAAAGGTCCCACAATGATATATTTCGATGATATGGTGATATGGGTTTGAAATATACTCATAAAATAGGTTTTTGACAAGTTTAAGTCTTAGAATTTACATTATCTTTTCATTTCATTTAAATCGTTAATTAATGAGGTAATCGCTGCATCATCATTGTGTCATAGAAAATTTAATTTATTTAATGTCCAAGAATTATAAAAAAATTATCATGATGTAAGAAATAGTTTTAGCATTCAAATTAACATTTATAGTAAAAAATTTAACTTATATAACCACACGTCATAATTGTTTTAGTAAAACAACACATGTTTGTGACAATTTTATTTTTACTTTAAATAAAAAGTTATAAATGTCATTTTCTTACCCAAGTTGATCCATGGGGTCCCCAAGGAGACAAATGGATTGTCTTGGTCGGCCATGACTCATCCAATGAGGGTAGAACAAGTGTGAAGATATTTTTATATTTTTATAATATCATTTTTACCTTAAATTTCACTAATAACCTTTAATTGCAATTAATTAAACATAAAAGTTATTATTCTCCAAAAAATTATTTTTATCCCATTGAACCAAATTTTAATTCCTAATGACAACCATTTATGTTTTATTTTTTAAAATAAAATCACAGAAGTGGTAATGTTTCATTTAAACTAAAAATCAGTTTTTTTAACTACCACTTAGTGGTTTCACTATTCATCCGAAATTGAAGTTTTACAGAACAATGCCAATATTTTACCCTAAGCTATAATTGATATTATGAATTCAAAAATTATGTCTATTTTACAAAATTCCAAACATATAAGTTGCATTAATTAATTCTATAATTAATTCTCGTTGTCAAAACAAATAGTGTGTTTTTAAGAAACAATATAAATCAAAAGATTGACAATTGTTTATCTCCAATTTCAAAGTGAAATTATTTCTAATGACCACCATTGGATAAAATTGTAATAATATATTCTAATTATACTTTAAAACCAATCAATGGTATAATTTATTACTATATATTATTTTTATTAAAAAAGTTGTTTTTAAGTATTTTTCACTATTCATAAAAAATTTGAAGTTCTCTGAAAATTACAAAAAATTCAACATAGGAAAATTTTGATATTCCGAATACAAAAAATGAAGTCCATTTTGAAATATAAAAATTATATAATTTCAAAAATTGGGTATTACTATTCATAATGGCTACTTTGATTGGTCTCGGTGTGTTAGAATCTTGAACTTGCGTACAATGCAAGCAATTGCATTATTGAAAGAGAAGATTATCATGGAAGATTGTGGTGTTACATTCTCCCCTCCTTCAATAAATTGTGTTCTCGCAATTTGAAATCTTCCTTTGAATATAAAAGGTTGAAAATAGAAAATTATTTTGTGGAAAACCCACATCGGAACTAGGGTTAATAAAATTTAGTCTTAATAATGAGGAAAGGGAAATGAAAAAGTCATCACCAAATTATGATCTTGATTAGGAGAACATTGGTGGAAATTAGAGACACATAATTGGAGTGAAAACATAAATACTTATAGGGATTTATTGAGTTCATCAATCACAATCAATTGTAAAATTGAAGGCCTCAAAGCCATTAATCAATGGTGATTTAAAATATCATCAATTCAACAAAACATAAGGTATTATGATAACACATTTTTTTAATATCCATTCCCTAATGTTTATGAATAAATTAAGATATATATATATATATATATAATTGAAAAGTAGAAATTCATCCTTAAAATAATTTATACTACAAACTCATCTTTCACTCAAAAAGATAATAGAACTCAAAAATATTATATTTATCCTAATCGTGTAAGGATCCAAATATTAACACATACCATGAAGAAAAATAGTTTTTAATAACCAGGGGCTTCCTATAGGCTAGTGGTATTTAATAAAGGCATGTTGCACTATAGTTGTGGGTTCGATTCCTGCAGCTTTTTCCAATGCGACGGGTTATCCCTCGACCTACAGGTTGACCATTTCCTAAAACTGTAGTATTATAATATTCCAAAAAGAATCTTCAGAAATTTTTTAACCTTAAACAATACTATCCAAAGTTCAACTTAATCCATTCCAACCCGTATAGTTATCCAAAATAACTCTTCCCAGAATTTCTCTAAAAGGTCTCTAAATTCCAAAATAAATTCATCCGATTTCATCAACAAAGTAAAGTTTCCCTTATTGTCACATACTAAAAATATGATTACCTTTATCATATTAAAACCTTAATTAAAACAACAAGTAATTCAGTAAAATCCTTATATATTTCACATTATTCTTATAACCAGATTATAATCCTTGAGTCAAAAAGCACCAATACATTAATTATTCCACTTCAACTGTTGTAACAGCATAAGATTGTCCTTGATCCCTTTCCCTTTTCTGAGGTAAGTTTCCCTGACGCTTAGGAAATTCATTTCCATAATGCCCCATTCCCCTACAATTGTAGCATTCAACATTGATAGCCTCTTTCTTTCCCTTGCAATCACGAGCCTGGTGACCTTTTTCTCTATATTTATAACAAACTCCCATTCCTTTTAGGCAACTACCGGGGTGATTATTCCCACAATTATTGCATAATGGAAAATCCTTCTTTCCCTTTTTCCCTTTATCTGTCTCTTGTTACACCGTTCTCTTGTTTTCTTACTTTACTTTATTGTCATAAGATTTAGAGAATTCCTTTTCTGTCTTGATAGCACATGAAACAATAACTTAATACAACAGGAAGGTATGTGAGACTAATGCACGATGGAGAAATGGTTTTAAAACATAAAATAAATGATCAATATTACTTCTTGGGTTATGTATATAATCTGGATCATGCCTCGCTATCCTTGTAAAGTTAGCCTCATACTTTGCGACGTTATCATCCTCCTTCTGTCTCAAACTCAGAAATTGCCTTTCCATATCTACTTGATGGTCATGTGGAGAGTATTTTTCTATTAAAAGATCTTTGAACTCCATCCATTCCATATTTGATTCTTCATCATCTTCCTTTTTGTGTTGAATCAATGACCGCCATTGATCAGCATCTCCAGTGAGGCGGTAAACTGCCATGATAACATTTTCCCTTTCACTACTCCCCAATGCATGAAATATTTTCTCTAAGGAGTTTATCCATTTCAAAACTACTAATGGATTTGTACCCCCATTAAATGTTGGTGGTTGTTGGCTCATGAAGCAGTCTAACATTGATCCTCCATGTTGCGGATCAGGGTACTCCATACGAGTAAGGTTATTATTCATAACCTGAGTGAGTTGTCCCAATATGGTGATAAGTTGATCAGCACCTATTGTATCACCAGCTCCACTATAATTATTTTGATTAGGAGAGAAATCTCTACATGGACTGCGTGCATTGATAAGGTTTCCATTCCCCCCACTAGGTGCCATTTCTAAACAATGGCATAAACTAGATTGGTTTTTGAATCAAAATACATAATAACAAACTTTCCAAACACTTACCATAAATTGAACTATTTATGGATACAATCCATAATCATAAAAATGTTTTCTTTGAGGAAGTATATACTCATAAACCCTTCATAATGATTTGTAATGAAAATTAGATTTATCCTAAGAATATCCCGCGAGAGTGTCGTAACCAAGAGTGCAGCAAGGCCCGTTGTTGTGCACCTTTTCCCATTTGAGTCTAGCTCAAAGTGGTGTTTTCAGGATTTACCCCTAGGTAAATCTGTGCCGAAGCCGCCTCTACCTGCTCATATCCAGACAGGGATGTATTGCTCGGAAAACTCACAAAATCTCTGTAATACCAAAATTCTTGGAAGTTCTTCTATACTAATCCTCAAAGTATATCATAGGGCTATGTGCTCTAATTGTAGTTTATCTAAATATATCATCCAAGGATAGTAATAAAATACCTATGATACCAACTGTAACACTCTGACTCCAGTTACCCAGAGTCGGTGCACTATTGCGTAACATTGGCATGATCACAAAAGATCATGTCTCGAAAGACCGATTAGTTTAGTAGCCTTGGAAACACTAGATACATTCATCAATGTTTCATTACATCATAAAGTGAAAAATCACAATAACATAGTCTCTATAGTCCACACTTCTATCCCCTTCAAACAATCCCTGTAGGTCATTCATAAAATATTTCTTCGCATCCTGGAAAAATAAAACATAGAATGGGGTGATCTCAGATGCTCAGTAAGGATAACAGTATAGCTGAATCTTTCATAAATAAACATAAACATTTAAGGTGATGTATGACTAAAAAAATCCTCTTAAACATGAACTTCAACATAATATGGAAAAAGTAAAATGAGATAATGCCATTTACTTATTCACATAGATATTCTACTAGTCAAATAATCACATGAAATATCAATAACCACTTTCATAATGATGGAATGCATAATTCCAGACTGTCATAACCACGTAGCCAAGGCCTCGTACCAAGACTAAAAATAAGATTTTGTCAAGGCCTCTTGCCAAGACACTAGTTTGTCTCATTAGACCTGTCTATGCATCGAGGAGCTATAGTGGGCTCCACCCGTCACTTATTAAGTCCAATGCATTCATCATATGAACAGGTTTAAACATATCATAAACCATAACATAATCATATCACATAAAACATGAATAAAGGAAACATAACATTTCCTCATTTCAATCACAAGATATTAATACAACACATTGTTATAAAAAAACACTTTCAAAACCATTTTCAATACCAAAATAAAAGAAAATTAAAACATTGTATTTATTTTCATTTTTAAAAAAAGTTATAGCTTTTAGAGGAAGCCGAAACTCAAATAATGGTCATCGCGGCGGAGAAGTCATTGTCACTTCATGCGTACGACAAGAAAAACATTCCTTGTTTTCGTTTAGTAAAACACTTCGTATAAAAAAATTCCATTTGAATAAACGTTAAAGTCAAAGGGGTTTATACACCATATAAAAGAAATTTGTGTATAAAACAAAATATGCCTCAATGAATGGAGATTGAGAAGAAGTCCCTAACAAAGATCATTTTTTAAAATAAAATAGATATATTATGTGTATTCACTATATGTACACATAGATAAAGTACAAATACAAGATAGGATATAATAATATCATGACATAATTTGAAATTAGGAGATTAACCCAAAGAATGGAAATTGGGTTAAGATATTCCCTTACCTCGTGTCCAACTTGACTCGATTGTTCTTTAACCTCCTGAATAATAAACTAGAGTTAATTTCTACTTTCTTAAGAACCTTCTTCATTTTCATTATTCCTTTTATATCACTTATTACCATGTTATGAACATTATGTAATTATTTAAGTTTATAACGGTCATTTTTTCAATCTTTGGTACTTAAGCCAAAAATAAACTTCTTATAATTACAAGTTGTTCATTTGGTAAAATATCCATTATATCCAAAATTATATTAAGGATTTTGATATCATATATATAATATATATTCAATATATACATGCATTTATAATATTACATAACATTTAGAGGTAACAAATGAAATGCACCATTCATGGAGACGGTAAGCTGTACGTACGCATGAACGGTACTTTCAATTATAATTCATATTTAATGGAATGAAATTATAATTATATAAAGGTAGACTATAATTACACTATACTGTAATTTATAATACCATTTACTCTATCCTTTATACCTCCCACATATGACATTAACGATTTAAATCACTTTGAGGGGGCGGTAGTCCGCACTTCCTAAAATGAAATTATCGTGTTTACCCATAATGGAAATCGTAAAGGTATTCCATGAATAAAAAATAAAGATTAATAATGAAAAAAATATATATATCATATATAAAAATAGTGTCATCATAATGGCCACCATGAGAGGTGTTAAAAGAAGATTGAACAATCATCGATTCGTGAGGCAGTAATTCACCACCCACAGAAACAGTATGTTCTTCAACCATTAGAGGAAGGTGTGTGTATGTGTAAATAAAATCCTTCATATAAAAACATCCAAGTGTATTTAGGATACTGGTTTTGTTACAAAATAAATTAATAAAAATATTTTAGGGTGTTTGAGAAGCAAAATAAAACAAAAGAACACAATAGAAGACATTACCTTGAAATTGGGTAACTGTTTTTGATTTGAGCCAAAGGCTTCATTGGGAAGACTTATTCCCAAAGTGAGGCTTCTAGGATTAATAGAGGGAAGTTGGGAGATTATTTGGGTAGAGTTTGGCCTAGCCAAATGGCTTGATGGTGTGAATAAGGTGGTAGAGGTGGGGGCCTTTTATAAGAGGAGAGGAGGGGCACTCTTGGAAAGTCATGAAATGTTACATTATTATGTAAATATTTTAGGATTTTAAAGGTCCCAAAATGATATATTTCGAGGATAACGTGATAAGGGTTCGAAATATACAGATCCAATAGGTTTTTGAAAAGTGTATGTTTTAGAATTTACATTATCTTTTCATTTTATTTAAATCGTTAATTAATGAGGTAATCACTTCATCATCATTGTGTCATAAAATATTTAATTTATATAATGTCAAAAAATTATAAAAAAATTACCTTGATGTAGGAAATCCTTTTATATTTCCAATGAATATTTATAGTAAGAAGTTTAACTTATATAGCCCCATGTAATAATTTTTTTAGTAAAACAACACATGTTTGTGACAATTTTATTTTTACTTTAAATAAAAAGTTACTAATGTCATTTTCTTACCCAAGTGGCTCCATGGGGTCCCCAAGTTGACCCATGGATTGTATTGGTTGGACATGACTCATCCAATAAGGGTAGGACAAGTTTCATGATATTTTCATATTTTTATAATATCAATTTTTCCTTAAATTTCACTAATAACCTTTAATCGCGATTAATTAAACTTAAAAATTTCTATTCACCAAAAAATTATTTTAATCCCATTGAACCACATTTTACTTCCTAATTACAACCATGAATTTCGGATTTTTGAAAATCAAATCATAGAAGTGGTAATGTTTCATTTAAAATAAAAATAATTTTTTTAACTAACACTTAGTGGTTTCACTATTCATCAAAAATTGAAGTTTTTCAAAACAATGCCAAAATTTCACCCTAAGCTATAATTGATATTCAGAATTAAAAAATGATGTCTATTTTAAAAAATTCAAAACATATAAGTTGGATTGATTAATTTTATAATTAATTCCCGCTGTCACAACAAATAGCATGTTATTAAGAAACAATATATATCAAAAGATTGACAATTGTTTATGTCCAATTTCAAAGGGAAATTAATTCTAATGGCCACAATTGGATAAAATTGTAAAAATATACTCTAATTATACTTTAAAACCACTCAATAGTATAACTTATCAAAATAATTTATTTTGATTAAAAAGTTGTTATTAAGTATTTTTCACTATTCATAAAAAATTGGAAGTTCTCAGAAAATTACAAAAAATTCAACTTAGGATAATTTCGATATTCTGAATACAAAAATGATGTCCATTCTGAAAAATAAAATTTATATAATTTCAAAAAGTGGGTATTACTATTCATAACGGCTACTTTGATTGGTCACGGTGTGTTAGAATCTCGAACTTGCGTACAATGCAAGCTATTTCATTATTGAAAGAGAAGCATATCGTGGAAGCATGGGGTGTTACCAGAATAATCGACCTTGGACACCTAGAGGAAAATTGAATACCTATTGAGGAACTACTTCTGAAGTGGATCCTGTTATATAAGGCACATGTACCATCCAATATGGAATTGTAGGTTTGTTTCTAGAATTTCATTCATGGAATCCTTTTATATCAAAGAGTTATTCTAATATACATAAATCACTACCTTGATGATAAAATTCTCAATGAAATATATATTTTTTTTACTCCAATTAAATTTCTATGGGAGTGTATATTTTTTCGTATCATTATGCATCATTTATATTAATTTAACATGATTTTAATGATTGGTATGTTCCCACCAAATAGATGATAAATTATCTTTGGTAATGAAAAAAATTAATATTAACAAATTTTATTCCATCAATTAATGTGTGATATTAAACACCCATTGGAAATAAATAATATAATGCTGATCATGATACTGAATAATGGTAGACTACTGGATTATATTGATAGAGGTGAACTAAATATTAGGCATTAGAACATTTTAACGAAAGATATATGTTTCCCTTGTTTGAATGGTTCATATGTATAAATAAATTAAATATTTATAAATCTATATAATTTATATTCCTCTAGGGATTTACATTTTTATTAAATAATTTATATTTATGATGAATAATTTATTTAAACTGGTAGAAGGTATCACCATTAGTGATTAAATAGAATATTATATTTATAATAAATATTTTTATAATTATAAAATATAATTTTTTTAATTAAATTAACTAAAATTGATTATAAAATAATTAATTCAAGATATGAATTAAAAATAATAAAAAACTATTCATTCATAAGTTTAATTTTATAAAAATTATATAAAAATTAATATTTCCTGCGGTTGATTATTACTCATGGGGAATAAAATACATAAGTTAAAATTATATAAACCAATAACAGAATACATATAAAAGAATAAAATCATTATAACTATGATATCCCCTTAATAACTTTTAACAATTAGGTTCACCAATAGTGGAAAATTCCTATAATTACGAAGAACACCTTGAAAAAAGAAATCAATTTTCAAATTTTTAATAATTAATTATCAATTATACATTGTGATGTGGGATTGGAATGAACAAAATATTTAGTTTTCTATATATATATGAATGAATTCTTTCCATTTAAAACATGGGAAATGGAAATATGGTTATAAAAAATATAGTTTTTACATATATAGTTATGGGTCATATATCTAATAGGTATAATAAATCCTTGTATTTCTATGTTGTGAATTTTAAATGGTATCATTCAATGTATGATTTTAAGAGCCATTTATAAATGAATTAAAGATAACTATTTATAATATAATTAAAATATGGAATGACATGTATATATAGTTAAAATATTTATCATAATATAAATAAATTAGAAAAAAATTTAAAATATGAGATATTAATTATTATTGTATCTGTTTTTTAAAATAGATATCTTGTTAAGTATTATATATTGTATCGTAATATATTAAATTAATAATATTTTAAAAATTATAATATGTTAACTAATATTTTATCATCTTTTGAATTAGAAATTTATATATAATAATATTATGAAGACATGATTTTTAGTAATGGTTTTTTTTCAATAACAATAATCATTGACTAAATATTTTATTTTAATTGAAAATTAATTTTATAAATTTGATAATTTAAATTAGGAAAAAATATGATATATTTTTATTTTAATTATCAAAGTATGATTATAAGTAATTTTTTAGCTTCTATGAAAATGTTTATTTTGAGTTAAAATATATAAATTACTTGAAAAATGAAATTTTTAGGGTTTAACCCAAATGTCATTATATCATAGATGATTAAAAAGTCAATTTTTAAAATAATTAATTGAATAATATCATTATGAAATTTAAATAATTTTCATTCATTTATATCATATATCAGACATTGTTTGAACTAATTAATATTTAACTTCCAAAAAAATTGATTTCAATGTTTTTTATGTAATTAAGTGAACATTGAAAAGTTGGGAGAATTGGGTATTTGTTTTGGATGGTATAATTTTTTATCCTAACATTACCCCTCTAAGGTAGATCTAAATTATTCTACTTTTTAACAATTTTTGATGTTCTAAATGTTCATCTCACTCTTTGGAAAGGGATGTCCATTTTTTTATTTGGATAATATCTTTTGAAAAAATGGTTCAATTATTCATAGTGGGTCTACTTATTTATGGCCTAATAATGGTATTTATTTATAATCATTAATTCAAATAAATTAAAAAATAAATTTATATCTGGAGGAAATAGATTTTAGTGTAAAATAAGCTTTTCCAAATCGCAATCCTGTTTTAAACATTTGAAATTAGGGGGATATGTGTCATAAAAAATACACTCTATTAGGTTTCACATATAGATATCATTGATTAGTAAACAATTAATAATAATTCAAAATAATTGGATTCATAAAATAATGGGGCATCAAGAATATTTCTTTTAGGAAATATCATGACATATTTTCCGTAATCATACATTATATCCATAAAACCTATATAATGGGGGGATAAAACACTGTAATTGGTTAGAATCCATTATATTTTTTCTTTATGATATATAAGAATGACTATCATAGAGGTGAGGTTTTAAATAAACACCCCCACTGAATTAGAATATATAAGTGAACCTTTAATAAAATATTGTAAAGCATTTAGATCAAGAGCCTTTACATATAAGGGGAGAAATTTATTTTTTCCATTTCATTCTAAATATATTAAATATAATATTTGTCTGTGACTATATCTAGGATATCCCATGAAATATGATTTATATTTTCTAAATAGAATGACATGATGACGTTGAATGCATTATTATTTACATTAAAACCCTAGTATTGTTAACTCTTAAATCACCTTTATGTGATGAGATTCTTTCCAAAAAATAGAAATAGATATTTCATTCATAAAATATATGATTAAATTGTTATATATGATCAATGTTCTAAAATATATAGAAGAAGATATTTATAAAAATTTCCATAAAAACTATAATTCTAGGGCTCTTTAGAGAATTATTGTAATTGCCATTAATTATATCAATGACACTTGTATTCATATAATTACTTCATATACTATAAATCAAATAAAATATCTTAAGAAATATAAAAAACATTGACAATTAATAATTAATGAAATGATAGTATTTTTCGGAAATTATGGAACCTAAACCAATGGAATAGTAAGTTGACCTTTGTAATAGTAATTAGAACCTTATGAAAAGTAACCTATCCAAAATAATACTAACCACTCCTATGAAAGTATAAATAAAATTTATTCATCATATAAATAAATATACGATATATCTGTATCTTTGAATATGTAATTAAATGTGTTAGAAATGATAAATTAATTATTGGTATTTTTGTAACTTATATATATTTAATTAAATTTTTACAAATTATATAATTTTTTAAAATATAAAATTTTTCATAAAATATAAACATAAATTTATATTTTTATTATTATTATTTTTTGATAAATTTATGAGACCCAAAATAATTTTTTCAAAATGTTATAAATTCTGTTATAATATTATATTGGTATTTTCAATGAAAATGATGATTTTACATAAAAACTTTTTTTTCACAAATTTGTAAAATTATTTTAATAATATTGAGTTCAATTTTTATCATACATGTCAAAAAATTATTTGGGTGAAATTTTGGGAGTTTTATAAAATATTTGATTTTTTTGTCAATTAGTAAAATATCTAATATACATTATATATACATGATAAGTTAAATGCACTATTACATGAGTAATTTATGATTTAAGAAAAATAATATGTAAATACACTTAATTATTTATTATAGTTATTTAAAAATATAAAACTATTCGTAGTCTAGAGCTCAAATAATTAACTAATGACGAAAATAATAAAAAACAACCCTATCATCCACTATAAATTCCACCCTCACCACTTATTCTCCTCACATGTCTCAATATTTTATCCCTATCCAAAATACTCTCAAATAACATCAAAATACCATACCACACATAATAAATCTATTTTTTCATAAAAATAAAAAATCCCTTTTCCCAATTAAGGGTTTCCAAGAGGAGGAATTGAAGAGTTAAAATCCATTTTATTTTCTTTTAATTTTCTTTTCTGGTTATTTTCTTTTGTTATTCTCTCCTCAACTCTCATAATCCAAGTGGAATAATAAATAAAATGCCATATATATAATTTCATTATTATGTTAATGGAATAATCCATAATCACAGCTTGTATTCTCTCCCTTTTATTCTAAACATGAATACATGGGTCGTGAGGTTATTATTTATCACCTTCAAGGACAAAAAAATTTTATTTTCATTTACCGCCTTGATGGTTGGTCATAAAAAAATTAATTGATAAAAAATATGATTAAATTTATTTTGTTACATTTTTTATGTTCTGTTACAAACATGTATGCATAATATTCAACAATAATAAAAAAAATCTTTGTTAGTGAAAACCGCTTAAAAAATTCCTAACAATTATCACTAATAAATTATAAAATGATTCGTACTCAGCCCAAATGAACAACTGATTTATATAAAAAACTAATATTATGTATATTCATTATTAACATATAATTATTATTCTGGAATACTGTTATCATTGTATATGATTTTCCATGCAAGTAAGTTAGTACATTGATCTTGGAAACCAAGGAAACAAACACGACCATATAATAAAATCCTATCTTGTAACTCATAAAAATAGAAATAAAAAGAAGATAATAAATTTTTAATAAAAAAAATATATTAATTAAATGATCTAAATTAACTAATTAATGGATTCAATTAGTTAATACATGACATTAAGTACATGTGCATTACCGTTTCAAACATAATGTATAAGATCCTTTGAAACATCCATTTCTTCCATTAGGTTACATATAGTAACTCTTTACACCAATTTTATTCCTATTTATTTTTTTTGAATTTATTAATATGTTTATATGTCTCAAAATCATGTATCTAGAATAGATCATCCTTATTTTATGGGAAAATACCAAATATAATTTTTTTCCCTCTCAATTTCCCCATTGAGCAATCTCAATAAAATGGAACTTCCAAAATTCTTATAAATTTTCAAGTGCACTACATCATCAGTTTAAAGAGACCATTGTATTTATTAACATTCTAATTTTATCATGAAAAAATAATGGTTTATTCCTAGTTTTATATTAGGTATTGTTCCTTTTTAATCCTTAAATTCTCTTTAATATTTTTCCTTAAACCACACTAAAATGTTAAACTTTTAAAGATTTGTAAGTACTATTTTTACATGTTTTCACTTTATTGTGAAATCATATATCATGAGGTATGAATAATTTCCCTTATTATTTTTTAAATTTTTGATTCAAATAAATTCAATAATGGACATCACTCTGATTTTCCAATTTTCGATGCTTTTTAACATAATTATGATACCTAATTTTTTACATCGATGACCCTTATGTCTATGATTGAATCCTTTTGTATGGCTCATCATGTGGAAAACATATTCACAAACATGTTATATGTTTTTCTATTAGATAGAACTGTAATGAATTTGGGTAATTTTTAGTTTCATGAGAAGCCATGTTAGGATAGGTGTGACCTTTATTCCCTTAGGGGACATTGCCTTCCATGGGATATAATATTGTTAGTAAGACTTGATTGAATTTTACGAAATATTTAATTTTGTTTCCATATTATAATTATTATATGATTATATATTCCCATATTATTCATTTTACACTCCCTTATTATTATTCATGTTACCTTCCTTTTATGTTATCATGTTATGTCTTCTAACCCACATGCTATTTTGATTCCTATGCTTATTCCCATATTAGGATTCTTCACTAATAATATTTTAAAAGTATTTACCATGTTATAAAATGTTGATATTAGGTCTAAAATGGAGTTATGTTTTCAATATATATATTGAATAAATTATTTTAATATCATAATGATTAATTATGTACATAATCAACCAAGGAAACTGGACATTATGATTTGTGGTGGTATTTAATGGTTAATTATGATCTAAATTATATAAAAATATGTCTAAAATGTCAGAGACATTGTTATTGGTATCATATAAATTTCTAGATAGTTTTGAAGATGTGGAATATATAAATTTATTAACAAACCAAATAATAATTCTATCACCATGAATAACAAAGATTGAAACATAGTTGATCACATATTAAAATATAATCATCAGTTTAATTTTTATCCTCTAATGTTTAATAATTATTTTTTTATGATTACTAGAAAATTATTCAAGTCCCAGTAACCATACATTATTTTTCTTAGTTAATGGCTGGAAATAGAAGAACATATTCCTAAAATCAATGTGATGGTAAATGTGATGATTTCAATAATTATATTCCAAATATGATAAAAATGGGTGCTCAAAACATAATGATTATACATTCCAAACATGATAGAGTTATAAATAATAACATTAATTGTGTATAATTAGATCCTTCTAAAAATATAGTGAAAGTAGTTGTTGAATATTTCATGGTTGAAAATATTTCTATTTTTAGTGGATCTTCATATAACCTCCCTATTGAACAATGGATTAACTCCCTTGAGATGATATTTTATGTCCTCTAGTGTGAAGAAGAAGATAATTTTCTTCTGGTAGTTTACTTTTTGGATGGGGAAGATGATTAGTGGTGGAAACTAATCAAGAAAATGAATTAAAAAGATGAAATTTATCACATTAATTGGTCAAAATTAAAATAATAATTAAATATTTCCCGTGAAACCATTGACTCTAGATGGAAAAGCACTTACTCGGACTAAAGGGAAAGAAATATTAGTCTATAATTTAAAGTAATAAAAACATTACATGTTTTTTAAAATATTCATTTTTTACTCTCATGAACACTAAATTAAAGGTGTATCACTTCTTTTTCAATCTAATTCTTAGTCCACGAAAAGGGTTGGATATTTGGGACTTTGAAATATTCATGGAGTTTTTATGTTGTTCCCTTATGGTCAAAATGTAGACAATAGACTATGAGTGGTCTCATGTGCCTAGTGAAAAAAGTTGAAAATAGTGTTTTAAATGGGTGGATCAGAATATAAACCCAAAATGGAATAAAGAACCAACATCACACATATACAAATTATTGGATGAAACATTGTGGAAACTACACAAAGGTAACCAATAGATTATTAAAATTTTGAACTGAGGGGAATATGGATAAAACATGATGAAGGGATATGAAAAATACCACTAATGAGGAATAAGAAAGAAATATTTTGAACAACACTTTTCCCTTAGTGTAGTGTATCAACAATAATAAACACGTGCTTTATGTGAACCCCTTCTCTAATCCAATTTATGTTTCAGGCAATCCTGAATCACAACCTCCAAGTCAATAAAGGAATATACTATCAACACTTTTATGGTAGAGCCTAAATATGATGTTGTGAATGGTATAATAGTTACTCATTCAAGAATATTGAATGTAATATTTTATTTTGGTTCCACAAAATCTATCATGTCTTTAATGGTCAGTAGATGTATTCAAACACCACCTAATGATATGGTGTTTATGTTATCTGTGAGAAAAAAAGAGGAAATTGTTTTATCAAAAGTCTACAACTCCTCATTTGTTAATTATACTGGGTTAAGCCTTTGAGAAAAAATTTTCATAATTCTATTGTTATAGTTTTATGATATATTGGGAATCTATTTGTTATATTTATACAAATCCATTATAAAATGTCAGTATTGGGATATCAGTCTCTATATCCTGATGAATCCTCCAATTTTGTATTAGCATAATGGGGAGGATGAATCTCTATAAGTACCACTACAAAAAATGTTGATATTTTTACCTCATGTTCATGAATATCTAGCTCAATTAATTAAGAGAAATTATAGAATCATGATCAAGGACATTTCCATTACGAGGGATTACACTAATTTTTTCCCATTATAGTTTTTTAGTCATCTTCCCAATTAAGATTTAGAGTTCATAATTTAAATTATTCATGTATATCTACCAATATGAAAAAAACCATATATAATTTAAAAAACTGAGTTAGATTAACTAAGGAAGATGTTTTTGTAGAATCTGGAAAATGGTTTTATATTTCTGAGTGAATCACTATATAGTGCACCAATCCTTTTCAACTGAACGAATAAATAATCAATGTGTCGTTTTATTTATTATCAAAAGACTAACAGGATCATAATAAAGAACAAGTTTCTCATTCCACTGATAGATGACTTTTTTGATCATATATGTAAGGGGAAATATTTCTCTAAGGTGGACCTTTGGTTGGGATATCACTAATTAAAGATATGAATGATATTCCTAAATATTCCTTTCAAGTGAAGCATGGAGACTATGGTTTCATAGTGATCCCCATAAGACTCACTAATCATCTATTAATCATAATGGACATAATGGATATATATTTTAAAGAATACCTAAAAAATTTGTTAGTCCTTAATGATTATATTATCATATACTCCAGGAGGAAGGAAGAAAATAAAAAGAATTTGAATACAATGTTGAGGACATTGTGAAGGTATAACCATTATGGAATGTATAGTAAATGATGGTTCTAAATGAAGAAAGTATCATTCATTGGGGATTTTAACATAAGAAAAGTGATATCTGTTGACCATTCTGAGATGATGGAAATTGAAGAGTGGACAAAACCAACATGCGTAATGGAGATCCATAGTTTCCATGGTTTAACTTGGTACAACTGATGATTTTTGAGAAACATCTAGTGATTCTCAAACCCACTGAACTAGATGGCTTGGAAAGGAGAGATTCTTTTTTGGGCCAAAAATGTGAAGAATACTTTAATTAGTTAATAAAAAGGCTTATCACTTCACATGTTCTCACATTTATGATATGAGGGGAACTCATTGTACAGTACAATGATACTTCAAGAAGGTATTATGGTGTGTACTAATGCGAAATTAAAAACTTTTATCATATTTATAATGTTCTTTAAAAATTCATTAGATAAAATATCCCACATAAGATCTAGAGTTTTCAGTTATGATCAAAGCATTAAAAATTTGGTGGCATTATCTCTATGGGGAGAAGTGTGAGATAGATAATGATCACAAGAGTCTCAAATATATATTCAAATTTAAGGATACTAATTTGATACAGCATATAAGGTTTGAGAATATAAAATATTTTAATTCTCAATCAACTATCATCATTGTATGGAAAATAAAGTGGTGGATTCTCTAAGTATAAATGATTCTATAACTACATCATCTATGAGAATTGATAATGATATAATCTTCTTAGATATGAAATTTTTGGACTAGGAATTTATAAAGGAATGATAATAAACTATCATTTATTAAATAATTTCTCAAAAACCGTCGTGGAGAAAATAAATTATTCTTAATGAAATGACGTGGAATCCAACCAAAGTGGGAAATCATCAGAGTTCCAGATGGACGAGGAAGGATTATTGAGATTTTGGCCATGACTATGCATACCATCAAATCTAGAGAAAAAACTATTCTTTTTTATGAGGCTCATAGCTCAACATTATTTATTCACATAGGGAGAAATAAAATGTATCCAGATCTTTGAGAACACTATTAGTTGTACAATACAAAGAATAATATCACCTAATATACATCAAAGTGACTCATATCTCAGTAAGTAAAGGATGAAATGAAAAAGTATAATGAGATGAGGTAACCAATAACCATTACAACATCAAAATGGGAAAACATAACCATGTAATTTTTCATTATAATTATGAATACATCTTAAGAGAATAATTATATATGGTTCATTTTGGATCTTCTTTCAAAAATAGTTCACTTTATCAAAATTTGAGGGGAATTATCATTGGGTAAACATTCATATATATACATCAAAGAAGTGTTAAGGATACATGGTGTTACACTATCGATTGTATTAGATTGGGATCTGATATTCACCTCAAATTTATAGAAAATACACTAAAACGATCTGAACATTGAGTTGAAATTCAGTATGGCCTATCATTCTCAAACTGATGTTCAGTAAAAGAAAACTATTCTCACACCTAAAGACATGTTGATAGTGTGTTCTGTGGAATTCAAATGAGAATGGGACCAAAATATTACATTGGTGGAATTATCCTACAACAACAATTTCCACCAAAGAATCTAAACTGATCAGTATAAATCCCTTAATGTGAAAAGATATATAAAACTGGTGTGATTGGATGAAGTTGGTGATTGTAAGGTTATAGGACTTGAAATTATTAAATAAATGGTGTAGAATGTGAAAACCATTTAGCATCACATAAATGTAGGCCAAATATAACAATAGATCATTTCAAACAATCAATGACCTGACCATGATATCGAGGTTGGTGATGTGGTATTCCATTATATATCTCGTTTCTATAGGATCATGATGTTTCTGAATAAATGAAATCCATGTCTTAGGTACATAGGACCCTTATATATTCTTGATCAAGTTAGATATGTGTCATATTGACTAGCACTTCCATCTACCATATCATATGTACATGATGGATTCCATGTACCCCTCTTGAGTATGTAATTACCATATCCCTCAAATGTAATAAATTTTGAGGTGGTTCAATTAGATAATTACCTTTAATATGAAGTGAATTTGTTAAAGAACAAGGACCATAGAGATAAATTTCTACGAAACAAGACTACTCACATGGTTAATGACATTGGTGGAATTTTGAGTATGAAGAGGAAACATGGGACCCTTTGGAAGTGATGAAGGATATTTACCCACCCTTGTTTATTCATAAAATTTAAAACAATATTTCAAGGGACAAATTTTAAAAGGGGGAAGAATATAATGACAACATATTATATCAATGAACATTAACTTATTATAATTATTTAATATAGTAAAAATCCCATTATATCACAGTATAAAAAATCTATTTAATTTATGAATAAATGGAATTAGATACTTCTAAAAAATTAAGGAACCTAGAGAAATGAAAAAGTAACATGTCATTTGTAATAGTAATATGTGTTTGTAGTTTTTTAAATTATAAATTTTTAATTAAAATTTTATAATTAATAGAATTATATAAAATAAAATCTATTTGTATAATATTTATTGATAAATTATTTTTTTTCTTATAATTTTTGGATAATTTTATGAGACTGTAATTAATTTTTCAATGTGTTGTTAAATTAGTTATAATTTTAATATTGGTAATTTACAACTAAATGATGATTTTAATTAAAAATTATATTTCCTATAAAAAATTATTTTAATAAAATGAAGTAAATTTTTTAAATCGATACATGAAATAATGGTATGGGTTGAACTTTGTGAATTTTCTGAGATACTTGATTTTTTTGTGAATAATGAAATACAGTAATTTACAATATATAGATATTTAAGGAAATAAAATCTTACAAGAGTCATGGAAATTGTAGGATCGATAATCCCAAACAAACCATCATTATATATTATTTTTTGTGATAAATATAAAACTAATAATAGACTTTATCCAAAATAATGAACTAATGAGTAACATATTCAAATAAACCCTTATCCTCCTCAATAAATACATCACCTCAAAACCTATTCTCCTCACACCTCTCATTCCTCGAGATGTGCCCAAATTATACATAAATAATTTCCAAATAACCTTTCCCAAGTTAAAAATAACTTTGTCTCATAAAAAGACCAAAATATTTTCCATTAGGAGGTTCTCAAGGAGGAGGAATTCATGTGGTAAAAACATATTTATTTTCTTTCAATTTTTATTTCATGTTATTTTTTTGTTCTTTAATAATAAACACCCCACATACAATTGAAATGATATATGTAGTAAAACATATAGACTAGGATGATATTATTATAATATAGCCATCCATAATCAAATCCCTTCTACACACCTATTTTCATTAAAAATGAAAACAACTTCTGTGTGGTGTTAATTTATAGTCTTCAAGGATGAAAATTTATAATTTTCCATTATCGCCATCAAAATGTGTCTTAAATCCATTTTACAGGATTTAAAATATTATCATATTAATTTTGTAAGTTTTTTTTTCTTTTGAGGTAACATATACAAATAATATTATATAATTAAACTAAACAAGTTTGATGGGAGTGGATAAAAAAAATCCAAATGATTATCACTAACAGCTTATCTAATCATTAACCCATACCACAAATAAGAAAATGAAGTGTATAACCATTTAATATTTTTGAAATTTATTAATAACATACAATTTCAATTCTGAACAACTATTCTCATTTTAAATGACTTCCCATACAAGTAAACAAGTAAATCAATCATGAAAACTGAGGAAATGAATGCTCTAATATGATAAAGCCATATCTTATTACTCATCAAAAATGAAATAAAATAAAATAAAATAAATATAATAAATTATATACATATATAAAATTATTCTAATTTTTTAATTAATGTATTTTATATTTTTATTCGGGACATTATGTATATGTACATAATCGTTTCAGACACAAGATAAGGGATCCTTTCTGAACGTCCATTTTTTCTTTTACGTAACACTTACTCTCTATTTACAAAAAATTAATTCCCATTTTATTTATGTAATTATATTGTATTATATGTATTTGTACCAAAATCATGTATCCAAATCAAATAATCGTTCTTTTATAGGGACATACACATTTTAAATAGGTCACTTTATAAACTTTTCCCAATATATGAGCCCGATTAAAGAGAACATCCTTATTTCTTAACCATTATCAAGGGTTCTAGATAAACATTTAAATGTAACTATTATTTTTAGGAATTTGTTCATTTTAACATAAAAAATTATGGTAAATTAATTTTCATATAAAATATTATTCCCATTTCCCCAATAAATTCCCTTTTAACATTTCTCTTTAACGTCCCTAAAATATTTTATTTAGAAATATTAAAAATCACTATTTTGATATTTTTTCCCGAAATTTTTACAACAATTATAATTAACAGTGACTATTTTCCATTATGAAGATCTATGATTGATTTTAATCCATTATTTCATGGAATCCACTATGATATTCAATTTTACAATACCTTTTGATATGTCTTTGAGAACCAAATTTTTTCCAAGTGTAACCATTAAGATTAAGATTGAATACATATGTATGATACATCATGTGGAAAATAGATTCAAAAAAATGATATGATTGGTGAACCCAAATAGTGATTCAATTCATTGGGTAATGTATTGTCTCGTGAGACCTAATTTGGGACATGGAGTGAACCTGATTCCCTTATTGGAGATTGTACACCATGTGATATAATCTTGGATGCTAGCATTAAATCATGATAATGTCATGTTATATGTTTTTTCCACATTCCTATGATTCCATGATCATATGTTCCTTTTTAATACATGATATAATTTCTTATAATGATTCATGTTCCATTGATTTTATGTTAATATGTTATGTATTCTAACCCATCTTCTATATTTTTTCCTATTATTTTTTCCTTACTAAAATTTTTAGCTCATATTTTTTTCTTGTATTCAAGACTTTATACTATGTAAATATAGGGTCTCAAAAGGACATAAAATCTTATTCGGAGGAGTAAATAAAATATTTTTTTATTTCATGATGTTTAATTATGTACCTAATGTTTGAGAGACACAAGACACTATGATCCATTGTGGAATTTGATGATTAATATAGATTAAAAATGTATTAATATCTGTAAATGAAAAAGGATGTTATAATTATTTATGATATAACGGAATTTTATACTTTAGTTGAAGGTAATAATGATTAAAATCTTTCTCACTATTGAAAAATGAAGGTTTCTCTAATTTTTAGAATCAGTTTTGGGTCACATTTAGTAATTTGTTCTATATTATTTTGTGGAACAAGAACACAATTAGAGATGATGGGTATACCATCAAGATACATATTATCATGTGAATAATTATACATATTATTAGATTTTTAGACTTCATGAACATTTTACTATTCAGTAATTTCATTGGAGAACATTCCATCATCGATAAGATTTGATTGGGATGTAATTTAATAATTAATAAAGATCGTATGTGCATGTTTTGGATGCATATAAGTACAATATGGATCAATATAAAAATGGATAGTGGATGTATTTTTAATATAATCCTCTCATTTTTTGGGATTATATTCAACAATTTAAATTGTTTTCCATTTAATTTTTCTATAATGAATAATGATCCACTCCTAAATATGATGAAGATATTGAAGATATTATTCATGAAATAAAAATTTATCTTTTAAAAGAAGTAGTGATATTATTTTATAGATAGGGAATAATAATTGTTATTAATGTGATAAATCATAACTTATACATCCTATATGGGTGACTCATTATGGCCTGGATAGATTTTACAGTGTAATTTAGGAAAATCAACATAGTTGTTACACACATTTTAATGGATGGAAATATTATTATTTTTTTAATTTATGAATTTTGTGATGAATCTAGAAACTGAAAATGGTTCTATATAATGAATATTTCTTTAGATTATACTATTCTTGTACACTTTAAAACTCTTTTTATCATTTTTTTAATTTATTTCCCCATGTGTTTCACTTTGGAGAAGTCACTTTCGTTTCTAACTATGTGTTTTTTTATAAAACTAAATTATAGAATGATTAGAAATATAACTATAATATTCAATTTTATGATATACCACTTTCTTCTATAAAATCAATTTATATTATAATACTATATTTTACATATATTTTTAAAATAATTAACACACTAATTCTTAAAAACTATGTGTATGAATTATGTGTCTTTATAATAAAAATAAAATTTTAAAGCCTTATAAATTTTAAATTTTAAAATATTATTATCTTTTAAATTATGTGTTATGTTTTTTATATGATCCATTAATAATTTTAGTGATTAATAAAAAATTACATGGTTAACATATGAATTTATATTGTAATATTAAATTAGGGTAAAAGATGACAATATAACATTAAAATGTAATTACCAGACTTTCTTGTCTCAAATATTATTGGATGAGAAGAATATAGACCCCAAAACATTCCCCAAATAGTTTTTTACTTTTTGGATACATTAAATAATGAATTGTAATAAAAATAATTGAAAATTTAATTTTCACATCCAAAACATCTCTTCCTTTAACCTATTAATAGTTAACACTTCAACAACTACAAGACTCGACAATTCTTTGAATATACTCTTGATTACCTAAAAATGTAAACAATCTAGAACCATATCCCACATTTAGAAAAATCACGTCACCCCTCTTTTTTATAAGGCCTTCATATACAAGGATAATTGGACAGAAAATTAATATCCCAAGTGAGGATAGAGCTAATTTTACTAAGAAAGACAAAATTTAATTTGATTCATCCCAAATTCCATTATTTGAGATAAGTTTTATATTATATGCCTGATTCTATTTTTTGTATTATATACTACCTATTTGGGATATAATATCATTAAATGAAATTTAAACATGGTAATTGATGTTTAATTTTATAATATCACATTCATAAGGATTTGATTTATATTCTCCAATAGATATAAAGGAATTCGTTATCTAAAATAAGATTCACATTAGGCATGTTCTTTTATGTAACATTTCTTCATATAAATAGTGTAAACACTTTTTCATTTATTATTATCATGAATATATTATATTTCCTGAAATTTAATGTTCTATTTAAATTTACATCTATTATTGCGGTTTTTTCAAAATTTATAATTTTTTAATGGGAATTTAGAACATTGATATTTATATTGGGTCATAAACACGCCACTTTTACTATTATCTATATGTTTTGAGCTATTATATGATATTAAATTACTCTATTTTTTTAAATAATTTCATCCTGAAAAGATATTACATACCGAAGCCTTTTACCATGTGGAATAATTAATTTCATAAATAATGTAATTATGTCAAAAATAATTTCAATTTTTTTAAGGGTTATTTTCTCAATGTTAATTATTTTTCTCCAGGCCTTTGGTAACGATTACCTAAAAGGAAACAACCATTTTTCTTTCTATTAATGATTATATTAAAATTTATTCATTTGAAGTAAATTTTTTATCCTTTTATTAATGTGAGGTTTCAATTTGGTTATATAGAAACGATTAAATGGGATATCTTTCCTTAAAAATATAAAGTTTTATCTTCTAATACAGGTTATTTTTAATAACCATTGTTTCAATTAAATTATATATTATTAAATTTTCTTTAAAAATAAAATTTTTTTAAAAGTTTTCACATAAAATTAAAAGACAATACATTTTCAATTTTAATGCAAAACCTTCTTTTATTTTGATTAAATATGTTATTTAGGAAATGAGTTTTATGATTTTAAAAACACTATCCTATAAATATTAAAATTTATTATTACTTTTTGGAAATATTTATTATTAATTATCATTATAACTGTCTTAAAAATAACATGTTGGAGTGATATTTTTTTTGGTATAAATCATTTACATGTTTGAGGTTAATTTCGATGATACAACATTAAAATGTTAGTAAAATCATTTTATTTACATGGAATTTTTATGATTTGATAAATTAAACTAAATTTCATCCCTATGAAATTTCAAGATGTGCTAGATGATTTTTATCTACGGGATAAAATATTTATATACAATAATGGGTTGTTTGTTATATCTACCACCAATGTATTAGTTTAGGATTTATATCACCTAAAACATGTATGTTATGAATGGACATTTTATTTGTTAATAACAAGAATAATGAATATTTTTTTAGTTTACAATTACAATTGTTAAAATTTTTTGTTTATAAAATGAATCATGGAAATTTTTTATTAACAACAATATTTGTGGGTTTTTTTAAAAGATGCATATGAATTTTTTCTAATCTCAACTGATGTGTATAAATTTTTTAATATACAACTTAATGAATGATCTTTTTTATAATCAAGAAATAATGAGGGACATTTGTTTTGACTGTATTATAATATCCCAATGGTAAATCTTGTTCAAATTTTTATTGTTCTTCTAGGATCCACAGTAATGTAACATTTCCATTCTATAATCCCATGATTATTATAATGACACCAAACCCATTATCCCAGATCCAGTTTCATACATTTTTATGATGGAAAAATAGGAAATGAATCTCAGAACACATGGATGAATATTTAAATAATTTTTCCAAATAGGATACATAAATGACATCCATATTACATTCAAATAAATAAATGCAAATATAATTTCTTTTTTCAGATTATCATTTTCCGTGTAGAATATCCTGGTATATAATTCTAATTATACATCATGGATTCCTAGTAATGGAAAAAATAAGGGTGAGCTCAGATGCTCAGTATTTTTAAAGTAAAAAGGGATGAAATAATTAGTCGATAATGAATAACAAATATAACTTGGTAAATAATAAAAAACTGATTATATTTAATCATTAAAATAAGAATGAAATGTATCCAAAAATAATGTTGTATTGAATATAACATGGATAATAATAACATAATTTTTTATCTAAGAAATAAATAATCATTGGATGTTATTTTTCCCAAGATCAAGATACCATTACCTTTAAGATACATCCTCAAGACATTTTAAATATTCTCTATAAAAACAATCCTTTTAAAAAATCTCATTTGTATCCGTACCATTCAGAAGATACAAAATTTAATGATATATCCTCTATATAATTTAATATTACAAGTTACCTAACCAATAAAGGTTTAGCTAATTTATATTTATCATTAGACTACTAATGAATCAATTGGAATTATATACATGGTTCCCACACAGGTATTTCATAATAAATCATCCCTGATATATCAAATAGTCATTTTAATTCATGACCATTATTTTTTAACATCATGTATCCATATTGAGTAAAGGATAAAAATTTATCAATATTTCAATGGTAAATCCAATAACATTAAAAGTAAAACCCATATATAAAAATGATATATCATTTAATAAATAAACATATCCATTATGATAATATGGATAATTAGGGGAAATTCAATTTTCAATGATCACAAGAATGTAAATAATTTTTGGGGAAGACAGTGACTAAAAAAACTAATAGAGAAAGTAAATGTCAACACATTCCTTGTTAAAAATGATCATAAATAATAAATATAAAAATAAATATAGTATAAATAAAAAATATTCCCAATAGAGTAAATATAATTATTTTATTTCATTTATGAATATAAATACCATGTAATGTTCATTTAATTAAATTTTTGTGGAAAATAGCATTTTTTTAAATAAACTTTTTGAAGGGAAAAAAATTAAAAATGAATTTATTAGAAAATGAATTTTAAAAACATAGAGTTTATAGAAGATAATTAAAATATTTTTAATTAAAAATGTCCCTTAGAACATTGAAAAAATTATACAAACTAGTGATGTTCATGATAGTTGGTATTTTCTTATTTTCCGTACAAAGAGAACAATCCTTTTATAGTGTAAAAATGTTAAAAAAGTGCGTTGTTTTAAAAATCAAAATAATATTGCTTTAAAAACATTTTTTAAAGTTAAAATGAATAAAAATAACATAAATAAATAATTTTAGAATATCAAATATAATTAATTTTTTTATAAAACAACATTTTTTATGGAAGAATATTTTCAATCAAACTCTTAAATGAATTCATATATTATTAAAAATATTTTATCAACTATACTAATTAAAAAAAATGGAAAAATAATAATATTATAATAAAATATCATAAATTAATAGAGGATATTAAAATTAAATTAGATAATTATAAAATTATTTAATAATTTACTTCAATTTAAATTCATGAATAAACAACCACAATGGTAATGGGATTATTAAAAAATGAATAATTATCATAGAATTGATATGTGATTAACTCATTGATTCTATTAGGTGTATAAAATTAAAATCAAAATAAAATATTTTCAAATACAAGATATGAAAATTTAATGTCATTATATAAGTAATCAATGATAATTAGTTATAATTAATAAGTAATATAACTCAGTAAAAAGAAATCGCATTAAGAAATTCCTTTCCACATTGTAACCATTCAGTAAAATCCTCTTAGATGAAATAATTCATATTGAAATTTAATATAAAATTAATAATTAGATATTCAAGATATTACATTTAAAGTGGTAATATATAAACCATTTATATAAAATAATGTGCATAACATTACGATATGCGTCAATGAAATGAAATGGTGATTAATTCCCTTACAATATGCTTCCTTGTGGTTCAATGTTATTTAACCTCATGTATAGTTGTTTAAAGAATTTGTTAACTTATAAATGTACCATGTTAACATTTATAATAACATATTTGATTCTTTTATAACCTTTTATCCCCCTTACCTTAATAGTCATTCATTATTTTCATTGTTTCATATGATAATTTCTCTATTTTGTCATGAGTGTTTCATCATGAAAAATATGACTCTATAAAATATTTTAAATTAATTCATCAAATGAATATTAATAATAAATTGAATATAATATTTAAAAATTAATCATAATTTTTTAAAAATAATTAATATTTTATATGAGAAATTATATACATTATTAACATTGAGAGAGTAGAAAACACATATGAATGAGAAACATTTCCATTTATCAACGATAATTATGGTAATTATAGAAGTAATATTTTACCCTACATGAATTATAACTGTATAATAAATACAATAATTTTTACATATATATAAATATATTTATACATCATTAATTTTTTTGGTGATTAAACGAGACTCAACTCATTTGGTGAAGGTGGTAATCCACATGTACATGAATGACGTTATCATCATCAATTTAGTTAAACGAAAATGAATAATATTTTATATATTATTAGTCAAAAATAAGAAATATATCATTAATTTATATATTATCTATTCTATATTAAATATAAAAAATAATATTACCCTTATATCTTTCTATATAATGTGTTTGTAAATACGAATCACATCGCTTCACATGGCAGAAGTCCGTCATTCACAATAGCGATGTTATTGTGACTCTTGTAGAATTAAATTAAAAATGAATATATAATATGATAAATAAAGATGTTAATTATCTTATAAATATAAGAAATTTTTTTTATCTCTATCAAAATACACATCCTTGATATTTC
The DNA here is from genome assembly GCA_963277665.1 of Viscum album. NCBI lineage: Eukaryota > Viridiplantae > Streptophyta > Magnoliopsida > Santalales > Viscaceae > Viscum > Viscum album. The sequence goes on along the minus strand of OY728155.1, from coordinate 1,429,869,022 downwards.
GTGATGAAAAAATGAATGACACCAGTTCACAAGATAGTAGTCCACCATTAACACGAACAAATATTTTTCAAGACATTTAGATGAAGGGGACATGGTCATATGTCATTCCATTTTTATAGTTATGTTTAATTATTTAGATGATACTCTATTTATTATATCATAATATTTTAATTATAATTATTGGAGGTGGTGGGATAAATAACATTAAAACACCTATTGAAAAATGACACATCTTTTCAGGTATCCTCAACTAGATTGCAATCATGCCTGACAAAAATGTAATTCTACCAAATATAAGGAATCTAGGATGATATAAGAGAATTTTTGAAGTTAATTTTTTCGGAAATGGATACAAAAGTTTTTTTAGGTGTGAAGAGGATAGTTTATGGACTGAACATTTTTTACCAGGTGAGTGGAACACTTGTAGAATTTTGAATATATTCAATTGTATATACATTTATCTCGTGTAAAAGTCTACAAAAATGGGAGATTAAAAATCTGAGAATATAGAAGGTGGAAATATGGATAACTAATGGCTATTTAATATGTTGGACGGTAATTTTTAACACCAAACATAATAGTTCAACACCTGGTAAATCCAATTTTACCTTAACTACAATAATTAATTCGTACGGTTTTCACAATTCGTATGGGTGTAACATTAATTGATCCTCTTGGAAATTATTACATATTATTTTTAAAAATATGGAATATATTGTTACATGTTAAATTAATATAATAGGATAAATTTATTTTAAAATTAATCCAATATATGTGATTGGAATGTAGGGTTTCTGAAGAAAAAATGTCTAAAAGATTACAATGTCTTTATATCAAATTTCGATATGAAATTGGTTATAACGAATTCATCTGGATTAATATATATATGTATATATATAATTTTTTTAACATTACATTAAAAAAAATTTAAAATATAATTTTATATTTTAAATAATTTGAATGAAAATGTACACTTCTACTAAAATTCAGTATTTTTCAACATTCATCAAAAAATGAAACATTTCAGAAAAATCATAACAATTTACCATAAGAAAAATAAGAAAAAATATCCAAAAAGTAATTTATACTTTTAATATAAAAGTATTAATAAATAATTTAAAATTATTTATTCAAAGCTTGACAAACATTCAAGAGGAAAAAATATAGTTTTTTTTGAAAAACATTTCATTATATTTTAAATGATTATAATTCAATAAAAATAAATACATGACTAATAATCATGTGAAAATGATATATTTTCATTAATTATATAATACTATTTATACCATCCATTCTAATGACTTGGTAATAAATATAATTTCAACTAATAATTTTAGTAGTATATAATTGTACTTTAAAAATTTAAATTTTGTGTAATGAAAGATAAACTCTATGTCATATTTAATCTAAAATATTTAATTCAATGTTCTTATTTTATAAGTTTTGGGTTTAATATTATCCCACCATGAATAAATTTTTTCCATTAAATTTTATCATGATCTCTTTAATCAATGATATTATATTAAAAAATTCGTTTTCTAAACAAAATTATATCCTAAAACAGAAAATAAAGAATCCACTTAATAATAGAAAAAAGGAAGCATTATTGTCATTTGAACGAAAACATATCTTCTATTTCTATTAGGAGAAAATTGGGGAAAATATATGATATTAAAAAAGGGGAAATGAACATATAATTAAGTGATTTAGTTTTGCCATTGATCACAAGAAATTAAGTGAACAATGGGAAGTTAATGGCCTCTTAAATATTAATAGGGGACAGCATAAAAGAATATTGGTTCAACATAAATTATGGAATTATGATATTTTTTATTCAATAAAATTTTACTATAGTTATGTAATTATTTTATTTACTATGAATATAAGTAAATATACATACTGAGTATGTTTAAATTAACACATTTTCATCCTTTGATTTTTATTTTATCAATTTGTAGTTCCTCTATTACTCTACTAAGTGAATATCCCAAATTCATTTTTTATGCGTAATTTAAAACAAATCAATTTTAAAGGATCATAAACACATAAAATAGGTAAAAGTTTACACATATCTCTTAAACATTTTTTTCAAAACCAATATGGTTAGAACATGTTATCCAGTATAATACAACAATTTCAAAACCTTAATAGTAAACAAATATGTTCATCATTAAGATGTATACATCAAATCTTTTAACTAAAAAATGGTATACTAACTAGAACATCATGTAGGTTGTGAAAGGTGTTAATCCATTTTAATCATTTGGTCCGGGTAATATGACCTATGGAATTTCTGGATTCATTAAGTTTTCAAATGAAATTCAAGATTTCATTTTTATAAAAAATGTTAATAGAATTCCTAAAAGGCTGTTTATCATTTTTTTAATTCTTGACATAAAATTTATTTTTTAAAAACATTTTTACAATTCTTTTCAACACAATAGTTTCTCCGATGTATAATAATCTTATATGAGTTTTATTAAAATTCAATCAAAGATCATATAAACCAAATTGATTACCAATAACATTAAAATTATGTATATAAAATAAAAAAGAATTATTCATTGAATAAATTTTATAGTAAAATATATATTAATTCACTGGGTTGTATTTGTATATTTTTTTTCCAAAAAGTATCTGTAATCATGTTATATTTTAACCATGCATATTTTTAAATGTGTTTTTTAGAATTTAGACATTTGATCAAACATAAACTAATAAAGTAAAGATTGTATTCATGACTATTATGTTAATGAATATATATATTTTTATAATATTTCATAAAATCCTTATATTATTCATTGCTCTTTTATGAAAAAAAAATTAGTAAAGGCACTTCAAAAATTTACTTACTATATCCCAATATACAAAATACTTCATTTGTTTTACTTAAACATATGCCCTTCCGGGGTATAGGGTTTAATCTACTACTATTATTTTCATAATCTAATCATTTATTTCATAATGGATGTTAAATGAAATTAGAGTTGTCTTATGTATATTGTATAAGAGTGTAAATGTAATACCCCATGTGTTTATGAATTAGTTTTGTAGAATAAATGAAATTGATTTAATAGATTTAATTACATGAAAAAACATGTTATTATTTCCTTATACCCAATATAATTTTTTGCTATCACTACAATAAACACTTATATTTGATTCTGGTATACACAAGACTAATTTTGACATGTGTTACACACAATGTTAGCTTCCTTTGATTGCACGTTTTACACACAAGACCGAGTTTAACCGAATAAAAATATACTCTTTATCATGATAGTTATAACCTAGAAATTTTAAATATTGGAATGAATATTAATAACTATTCCATTAATGTAATTATTATTTATTCAATTAAAACGAAATTAACATAAAAAAATTGAAAATAAAGGATTTTTTATGAAGAACTATTTTCATACCAAAAAATTAATTTTTTTTTATAAATTATATTACTAAATATTTTTGAATGATATTAATGGAATTTATATGTTATATATTCAATGAAATTTTTTTAAATTAATAATTTTTATAGGCATAAAATAAGAACAATTCTCTATTTTCTCATAAAAAGATGTATTTTTAGAAAAGGATGTTTTGCTTATTTTTAATGGTAGAATTCATTAAAAAATAAATATATTCACATATAAATTTTAATTTGTTTAAAAAAATTATATTTGAATGTATAATATCGTAATTTACATTTTCTGATTTTTTTGGTTTTTTGATATGTTTCATTTTTTTATGAATTGTGAAAAATACTACATTTAAAATGTATACTGAATTTTAATTAAAACAATTTATACTTTTATATGATATAATAGAATAAATAATTTTTTGTTAGATCTATAAATAACTATTACTATAATTATTAGTGTTTTAAACTTTTTCATATTTAATTTAGAAAAATAATCATTTCAATCATTAATTTTTTTTACATTTAAAACTTGCTTTCTCTCCCCCAAAAAACAAAAAATTCAATTTAATTTTTGATTTTTTTGTGTCTTGAATTTATAATAATGGATTCCATATTTTGAATTATAATTTCACAATTTATTTTATATATCTATTTTATTTTTTCTACAAATTGAATAGTAAATATAATAATTTTATTACCATGGGTAAAGGTAAATAAGGTAATTGATCTAAAAATATTATAACTTTTATAAAATTACCATAACACCTTCTTAATTTTACTTTATGAGTATTATTTGAACAAATTCATCCATGTTTAAACTTTATGACATCTTGGATCCACATGGATGAAATTAGGCTCTTTATAGTATTTTATTTTATGAAAATTAATAATATTTCATACTATAATTTTAAATATTTATAACATTTTTAATATGTGGGTATTAAAAAGATATGTTTGAAAAAAAATATTGTTAATGATAGAATATAGATACTAATAATTTTATTTTTAAAAAGTATTAGTGAAGAAATAATTAAATTAAAAAATTATATAATGATGATATAATAATTATTCAATAAATTGAAAAAAAAAATTAAATGATATTAATGTTTTTTAAATAAATAAAAATTGACATAATTAGTTCCTTAAAATAATTTAATATAATATATAAAAAAAATATGGGACTTTTTAAATGGGTTTGTTCAAATACAAATTTTCTCATTGATTTTTTTAAAAGTAAATTTAATGAATAGTATTAAAATTGACATTAAATATATTTTAAAATAAATAATATTTCAATAAATGATATAAAATAATTAAATTTAAATATAAACCAATGTATTCATATAAGGTTTATATTTTCATCAATTATTCATTTATTGGTTTTTTGGAGTTTTATATTTATTCTATTGAAATTCTCATTATAAAAAAGAAATGTCATCACGGTAAGAGTTACAGATGATAAATTAGGGTTAAAAGATGATAATGCTTTAAAAATAGTCAAAACCTTTATAATTTTCTTTGAATGAATTTATATTAATCTATACTCATCCTATATTAAATTTGAATAAGACTATATCGATTTGGAATATAAATTTAATTTATATTAATTTCATATTTTTAGAAATTTCAAGAGTGCTCCTCCCATATCATTACCACTACATCACTTTTATTCACACTGAAAAACCTATTTTGTTCATTAAAAACCATTAAATGTGTCATCCCAAAATCTATCCCTTAATCGTAAAATCATTTTTCAAGATGAAATCCAACCAAGTTATCACTTTGGTGGAAACCAAAATTAGATACGTGAAAAATATGTAACGTTCATCTAAAGAATATTTTTATTTCTTCCTTGAAACCCTTAAATTACATTTATATAATGTTTATATAATAATATAAATATAATAAAAATTATCATATGTCATTAGGTAATTTTATTGACTTATGGCCTCAAAAACATCCATCAAATGTGATACACAATCATCGTTTGTGTGTACGAAAAATTACAACCTCGCGAACTGATTTGGTTGTTTCTTTCATTACCTCATTTATAGGTTGTTAATAGTGATGGATTTATATATTATATCTCATATATAATATTTTTATTATTATATTATCATTCAATGATTTTTATATCACACATTACACTATTCTTTCAATTTTTTGGGAATATGATAATGGCGTTTGTGTTAACATTGATGTATCCCCTCACGATGTGATCTGATTCGTTCATAACATACATGGGTTGTATTGAGGATGGTGTTATTAAATTTTTTGTTTTATATTACATATAAATTATTCAATAATGATCATATATCATATTATATTCACTCATTAATCTAAAAATGAAAATAAAAAAAGTGGTTAAGCGTACATACGGCCTATCGTCTCCATAAATATTATTCTTTTTTATGAACCTATAAAATATAAAATCAACTATAAGTACATATATAAATAATAAATAATATATTTATATTATTTTCATAATTTTGGAGTTGATTAAATCATGATCTAATTGATAATTAATTCATTAAATGAAAAAAAAATTTACAAAAAATATTTGGGTGTTTACCCAAAAAAACATTAACATGAAATTGTTAATAAATTAATAATATAAATTCATAATTAAATAATATATTATATTATATATACATATATAAGGTTATATGATTGATTTATAATAGACATATATTTATTATACTTGAGGATTGAAAATTTATAAAGGAATATAGTACTTATAGTAAGGGGTGTTCTAGTCTATCTTTTTATTCCATGAGACGTCTACCATATTCACCAAGTGATAATTTTGTGTAGTGTGTATACTTCACTTTCATTTAATCTATGGTCATTAACCATAAAAATTATTTTTTTTACATAATAATTTCATAGTATAATTTTTTGGGGGTTTTCATTTCCAATGTTACCAAATCATATGGTATCATTGTCTCAATTTTGGTTTCATTGAGAAAAATGCTATGTTATTCACATATATTAATTTATGTCGTATATATACTAGCGTTTGATATGATGTGTTGATAATTTCATACCTTTCATGATATAATATGTTTCATATAATGTTATTCACTCTTCATTCAAATATTTTTTTAACCAAAAAACATGATTTCTAAAAACAATTTTGATGAAAAGAATTTAATAATTTTCATGGAAAATGATTTCAATGAAATTAATTATTTCTAATATTATTTTATAATTTTTCATTGTTATTTTCAATGAAAATATTTTTTCACATATGTTTTTTGATATAAAAAATCATACTCTATGGGAGAAAGGATATTTTATTTAATAATGTTTTAAAATACCTTTCGAAAATTGTTTTCTATCTTTGATTTGATTTGTTGGTGTTACATGTGCATTAATAGTGATATGATCCATGGAAAGAATTCATATTTTTTATCTGAATTTTTTATTTTTTGATGTCATGTTTTTATTATTACTTATTATCTTTTTATGATACATTAAATAAATAAATGATTACGAAAACCATATATTTTAATGATTTCTTATATGATGAATTATTTGGGATCATATGGCCTATAGAAGTATTATTTACAAAAGGTACATGAGGGAACTATATATTCCTCCAATTATTTTGGTAAACATTTATAACTCATTAGTATATATGTAATACATGAACCAAATTAAATATTCAAGATGTTATACGTGAACCTGATTATATGTTCATAATGTAATGTATAAACCTGATTAGATGATTATAATGTTATTCATGGATATGCTTTCATGTACACAAGTTTTTGTGAGGGATAATTTTATTTCCCTAACCTAATGAGTGAACCTATAACAATTTACACAACCTAATAATGTTATAATTTAATTTTTCCTCTTGAATATTATGTTGAATTCCAATGTTATATTCTTAGGAATCATGTACTATGACTTCCTTATGATTCATGAATTATTAATTACTTATCATTATTATATGACTAATGATTATGATCTTTGAAAGGTAGAGTAAGATCTTCAAATGTTAATCTCATATTATATACCCTTATTTCAATGTTATGTACCTCCATTGTTTAACATTACTGAGAATCTAGGATCACTATATCTTATTCTTCTTTTCCCTAGGTCAAGAATAAATGTTTCAAGTATGAATACTAAATGAGAATATCTTAAGGAGAGTTAGGGATTATCTTTCACAAAATTAAATGAATATAGTCTATGATTCAAATGACACTAAACAACTACAATCCTTGGGAATGCAATTCGGTAATATAATGACTATTCATATAAAATTATTGAATATTTATTAATTAAATTCTTGTTTCATTATATTTTGGTATTAAATGAAAGGATTATTTATCCTTTAGAAACAAAGATGATAAATAATTATTAATAACCCTAAGTCTAGGTGTAGTTAAAAATTAAATACTTCTGGCATCGATCATGAGTAATGTTGGATTAAAACTAATGTTTCACATATTGAAATTTTATAAGAAATTTCCCATGATTTTGTGGTTTTTCCTATATGATAATAGTTTACCACGCTATAATTTTTTCTTTAGTGAATGGTGGGATCCAGAAAGAATTATATTAACATGGAATATGTTGGAAATTTTAAAGATGAGAAGCCAAATGGGATGGTGACTAGAGTTAAATATTTCATGATTATACCATATTAGTTTTCGTAAAACATAATAAATAATGTATACCTTAATATAATCTCTATCACAAAAATGAAGAGAAGGAAATAATCTTCTTTGAGATTAGGTAGTTGATACAATGGAGGAAAGATAATTTAGTTTCCTATGTTTTTTATATTTTGGGAAGAAAAAAATTGTGTTAATATCCTAGAGGAACATTAAAATTTTTGGACTATATAAAATAAGGAAAAAATAATTTAACATCTATGGGAAAATTAAATGCCCATGTTACACAATGGATTGGAATATTGGTCTCTCTAAGATAACATTTAAATTCAAATTCATTAATGGAGTAATGTATGTGAATTATAAAAATACATTTTCTTAGGGGAAATCTAATGAAAAAACATCAACAATGTTTTGTGGGTAATTGTAATATTCATGATGATAAAGAAAATACAAAATAAATTTTAAGGGAAATAAAAATTATAGAATAATACAACAAAACATAGTTAACTGTTTTAAAAGGAAATGGGGGAATGAATTATTTTTTAATTAACATCCATTTATCATGTTATAATAATTATGAAAAATATATGTATTATTCAGCATATGTATTTCAATAAGAATTTTAAAGGATGTGTTGAATGATGATAATGTACTAGAAATGTGATTTTAGGACAAAATGATATTTTTTTGGAGAAAATATGAATAAGGGAAAGATAAAAATTGACATTTCAAAAATCTATGTATACTAATGAGATAATGATATAGTTTTCAGCAGATATTATTTATGAGCATAGAAAATATTATCAATACTATTACAACAAGAATTATGGATTGAGTTTATTGAATTTTTTATTTTTTTGTTATTAGGACAGATTTAATTTTTGAAATAATTCATGTTCAGAAAATGTTTTATTTTAATTATGGTTATTAAAACGTTTTAAGATTATATCATAATAATAGTCATCACAAGTTTAATGTGTGAATATTATGAGTTACACCATGTTTTTTGGGGGATTAGAGAGATGTTGATTTTCAAAATTTAGTGAACTTATTTCGAATGTTTTAAATTTTAAATTTATTTTATATTGTTCATAACTAGTACCTTTTGTGAAATATTTAAAATTTAACTATTGACCAGACATTAAAGAATAATATTTTACAAAACCATATTATTATTTATGAGTATTAGATAACATGTGCTAAACATTTATTTATGATTATACCTAGAAATAGAAGGAATGAATTGAAATCCTGTTATAAATCATATTATACAATAGTTATATAGGTATTAGAATCGAAATTTATTTCTTGGATCATGAAATGAAGTTTTTATTTACTAAGTAATAACCAAAGAGTGAGATTGTACTTATGAGATGAAGTCAGGTAAGTATTTATTCTGTAATGATTTTGAAATAAACTTTTATCTTATTATCATCATATATGATGATATTAGTGACCTTTTTCGGACCTATTTTGTCATTGGTTTTATATTCATTGATAATCTAACGAAAAAAATACTATATTATACCCAATTATAACTTGATAGATGGAATTATCTTCAATTTCCATGTTTTCAATTTTTGATAATCTACTCAAAATAAGAATAATAGTTTTGTGGTTATCATCACATTTTAAAATACCCATTTTTAAAAGGGAGTATTATTGCTGATCTTTATGATGTTTGATTCCTATAATGGAGTTTTTAAATATCCATAATATTTTTTTGAAGAGTAATTTCAAATTTCAAGAATGTAATTTCTTAAATTTGTTGACCATATCAAGAAGGTATCTTATCGACTAATGGTTCTACTATTTCACCCTCAAAATAATTATATATTTCACTTATCTCTATTTATGATTTATATAAGTTTCCCATAACTTTTACTAATATTATAGTTCATACTAGTGGATGAAGATATTTCTATTGAGGAAATACTAGTAGAAATTATCGATTGGAGAGAGAAATTATTATGAAACAAGAAAACTCACTTGGTAAACAATTCATGGTGAAACCCTTAGATCGTGATATTTCATATGAAATTTATGACGGGATGTGGATTATTAATCATAATCTACATTTATCTAAATAACTAATTTTATGGGATAATTTCATTTTAAGACCAATAAAATGCAACACCATGAGTTATTATGGATTAATTATTTTTTAATATAGTTAAATGATTGATGGATTGCATTTCATGATACACCACATTATACACAATTTATATGAAACAAATTTAGTCATTTACTACACACAATAATTATATTATATTAATGTATACACATGATTAAAAATTTTTTAGTGTAAAATATTTTTCGTTCCTTAGATAAACATTGTTACATGGAAAACTATGTTTTACTGAATGAAAATAAAATATTTATCCTAATTTTTATTTAATATACATTCTAATAGTGGTAATTAATAGGATAATCTAAATTATGGAAATAAATAATGGGTTATCATTTAATTAAAAATGACGATAAAAACCAATTTAAAATAAAGGATGTGTTTTTATAAATAACAATTTTTATTCCCACAAAGGTATTTTATCATAGTAAATAAAACTAATCACTATTATTGAATTTAATTAATGTAAATTATATATTTTTTATTCAAGGTAATTTTTTTAATTTCATCCCATATGTTTTACATTGATAAAATAAGAACAAATATATAATTCTGTATAAAAGTTGTATTTTTCGTTAAATGTAGTTCTACTTCATCTTAATAAACATGTTTTGTTTATTTTTTTAAAATTTCAAATTTTATATTTTATAAAAAAAATCAAATTTTTAATAAAAATATGATAATACTGTTATTTTATTTTTATATTTTTCCAATAAGTTTTTTTTAATGAATTATAAAAAATATTTTATTTTAACTTGAATCATAATTTTCATCCAAATAGATTTTAATGATAAAATTAATTTTAAAATGTGTTTTTGGTAAAACTAAATTTAAAATACAACTATTAATATAATTATTTTAATTGGAATATTTTTAATATTGAATTTAGATTTAAATAAATTTAAAAATATTGAATATGATTACTTTTAAATCATACTACGTCGCCCTATATATGGGATTATTTATCAAATAAACTGTAGAAACAAATTTATTTTGAATTTAGTAAAATATATTCCATATTTGGGATCATAAGGGGAAAATTTATTTTATATATATACCTTCTGTTTTCGAACTATAATAATTATAAACACAGTAATTTTACCACCATAGCTAAGGACAAATCTGGTGATTGAGGGTAAAAATAATATTCCAAAAAGTAAAAAATAAACATAAAACAAGAAAAAAATTTAGTGGATAAGTATATTTAGACCCAAATAATCCATGGGTTAAATTTAGGACCTCTTGGTTCCATATGTATTAATTTATGCCCCTTATAGTATTTTTTTATGAAAACCCAAATACGTTATAATCATGTTTTCAAAAAGTATAATTTTTTTAATATCTTTTTATTAAGAAGTTATTTTTAAAAAAAATATATTCAAATATAAAATAATTATATTTATCATTGATATTTTTTAAAATTTATTGATGAAATAATTATGTTAAGTAATTATACAATGATGATGCAATAATTATTCAAATTATTTTAAAAAAATCAATTAAATGATATTAAAATAAATAATATTAATATAACATGGTATAATTAATTTCATTTAATAATATGATAGACTACCTTAAAATATTGGGTATGTGTTGAAATAGCTGGGTTGATGATATATTGTTGATTTGATATATTTAAAAGTAAAATTAATGAATAGCATCAATGTTGAATTTAATGATAATTTAAAATAAATATTATTTTATTAAATGATATCTGTTGAATAAAAATATAAAAATATTAAAAATATTATTAAAAATTTGAAAATATAATAAATTACTCATTTGTCAGATTTTTGTAATATTTTAATAAATATATTAACCTTCAATGAGTAAAAACACATATTGTCACTATAAGAGTAAAATATGACACCATACTATTATAAAGAAAAAGATAAGGATTTAAAAAATGTCAAAACATATATAATTATCAGTTGGAGAATGAATTTAATCCTATAATCTTAATATATTATAAATAAATTAGATTTGATCCATTTTAAATAGATGATTAATTTATAATAGATTAACATTTTATGAATTTTCAACAATATATCTACCATGTCCTATTAAATGGAATCCATTCATATCATTAATTCAAAAATATTAAACTACTTTTTTTAGAAAAAAATTTATCATTTTATTCTCCTAAATTTCCTACCTTAATCTTATAATCCTTTTATTGTGTAGAAATAATTCTAAATAAGATCTTTGGTGAAAATTAAAAGGAGAAACCAGAAGAAGATGAAATTTTATTCATTGAATGCTTTTTCTAATATTTCTTCAGTAAACCCCATAAATTATATTTATATCATGTTAATAAAATATCCAATGTATCATTATGATGCTATGTTTTTTATGGGTACAACCTATAACATCGCAAACATCCGTCAAATGGGATACACAAATGTCGTTCATGTGTACGGAAGACACCCATATCAAAAACCAATGACATTCATTCATCAATTACCACAAATCATGGTTGTGAATAATAAATGATTTATATTTAATTATGATATATATTAATTTTATTATATTATTAGGATTCTGGAATGTTTATTTCACTCATAACTTCATGCTTTCTATTTTTTGGGAATATGATAACATCATTATAGTGTACGATAGACTACTGTCATACAAAGTAAAGTGTTTTGATAAATATTGAAATGGGATTTATTAAGGAATATTTTAATAAATGTATTATATGTATATGAAAAAAAATATTCTATAATTATAGTATATCTTATAATTTTTTTAATCCAAAAAGAAAATGAAAACAATATTAATATGTATGAACGACCTATATTATCTAGGAACTATGTCCTTTATTTTATATCAATAAGTGTTTTAGATCACCATAAGTACATATATAATGAATAAATATCATATTTATATCATGATTATTATTTTTGGTATGATGAAATGATGTTCTATGTAATATTATGATTGATAACATGTCAAAACCTGTATAAAAAATGGTTATTAACAAAAACATAACAATATCATAAAATTGTTAATATATGGGTAATTTAATGTCCCAAGAAATATTATATATTATTATATATATAAGTATGGTTCTGTTTAGATGTATAATAAACTTATATTTGTTATACAAGAGGGTCGAAGAATTATGATAAAAGTCATCAATTATGGTAAATAGATTTTCAAAATTACTTTTATTTATACGTGACATGTTCCATATTCACCTGTAATTCCTTTTGTGTGGTGCATATACTACCCATTAATTTAATATATGACTAGTAGACATAAAATTTGTATATATTTACATATCAATTTTATTTTATCTATTTCTTGGGGTATATGATTTGAAATTTACAAAATGGGTATGGTATGTTATTCTCAAATTTTCATCTTTGAGACACATCATATATTATGAACAAATATTATTTATGAGGTTTGTATAATTACAATGGGTATTTTGTTTCCTGAATATAATTTTTTTATATTATCATACTCAGTTATCATTTTAACTATTAGATTTGATATATTCATTTTTAAATAACAATTTTTTCTAAAAATTATGTTTTAAAATTTTTTTATGATAAGGCTTTAAAAAATATTTAATGTTGGTTTCAAAGGTTATAATGTACTTTTTGAATTTTATATTAAAATAAAAAGGTTTTAAATATGTCTTATGATTTAAAATTCATTATTCAAAGAATAAAGGATAATTTCATCATGATCTGTTTTAAAAAATATAATTCAAAATGATTCTCTATATAAGGTGACATCCATTATTGTTACTCATTACCTACTGGAGATATTATAAAAGAGAACTATTCATATTATTTCTATAATTGGTTTATTTTTTATTGAATTATTTTTATGAATCTCATTACATTTCAATGAGATATAAAATAATGAAATGTATACATAAACCATTTTTCCATGATTTCTTATGTGATAAATGATTTATGATCCTATGGTACATGTTTATATGATTTCAATATAAGAATGGGGGAACTATATATCCCTCTAATTGGATTGGGTAATGATGGAGAACTTGTTATTATATATGTAATGTGTGAACATTTATACATGTTTAAATGTTATGGGTGAACTATATTACATGATCAAAATTTAATGTTGGATTCTAATTACAAATTCACAATGTTATGTACATACCATGTTTCATTTATATATGTTTATGAACGTTACTGATTTCATTTCCATATCATAATGAGTGATCCTATCTCTATTTATAGTTGTTTAAAATATTATAATCTGATATGTATGCCAGAAGTCATTGTATGGTTCCATCATTATGTTATCACGAATCATGTTCATTGATTTCCTTATGATTAATGTCTTTTGTCATTATAATATTTTTGAAGTGAATCATGATTATGATATTGATATATTGGATATGATCTTAAAATTTTATGCTAATAATCTCATACCCTTATGTTAATGTTATGAATATCATTTATTTTTTCTTACTATTCATCTGAGCTCACCCTTTCTTATGTTTCCTTTTCCCAAGGTCACGATCAATGGTTTTAATTATGAATAAAAATAAGATGATATATATAGGTTATGTTGAATATAATTCAACAAATTAGATGAATGTTTGCAAATAATCCAACGGAATTAAACTCTTATAGTCCTTGGGCCTGTCGTTTTGTAATATCATGTATATTCATCAAGAAAGTTTTAATATACTTGTTAGAAAATTTTGGGACCTTATAGTTAAATTAGGTGTGTAGTAAGACACATTGGTATGCACTAGGTTATTATCATGTTAATCCCAATGGTCTGATTTAATATTTATTAACCTTGACTACTTCTGTTATAAAACCACATTCAGTTGTAGTATCTATACAAGGGTTTATTCACAAAAAACCTCATAATATATACTTTAATAAACATTTTAGAATGCTATTATCCACAAATCATATAATTATATCATATGTTTTTATTACCTAAAATATTATTTCATAAATATAGTTCTCATGGTTTCTAAAAAACTTTATATGTTACAAAATATAACGACCCCAACCCCATTAACCCATATATGATACCTTGCATTATTATATTAGAATAAGATACCATGAATATTGTCCCACATGACCATATACATTATGGATATTTTTAAAATAGATACATGCATGGTTTATTTATTATATTTTAATTAAAAAAATTATAACATAAATTTGTATGAGAATATATTTTTTCCCTCTAGCATGTCATTATGGGTCATCCTTAGGAAACAAAGGGGATTCCTGAGAATGGAACCAAAATAAGTTAGATAATAAATTCTTTGAAAGTATTAAGTAAATAAGATGATATCATGAATCAATAAATAATAATAAATAACTGAGAAGTAAATATATTCATAGATAATATCATAATGAAGATCTCATGGGTAATAATTAATGAATTATTAATGATGGTAATTCATAATTATTGGAAATCATGTTTTCCATAGATGTGATAGGTTTAACATCAAGATATATATTAAAGAATGTATAGAAATGTTTGGTAAAAATGGATCCACTTCGTTTAATTATTTTCTGTCAAGATGTTTCCCAATAAACATACACTCAAGTTCTATCTTCTAGAAAAATTGTTTTCAAACCCAATAGGGAATTAGAAAACACATTTTTCTCATGAGTGTACTAATTCATTAAGTGGTTTTTATTATTTATCCACAATCACGTTATTCATGTCCAAATAATTCCACATATATCATATGATAAATTTAATTCATTAAATATTTTACATATAATTATGTAAATGTTTTTTGTGAAAGATACTTATTTTTCAATACTTCTTTATTATATCAAATAAAATATAAATTAGAAAACATATATAAAAATAATATATTATTCAAAAATAAAAATATACATTATAATTGATATGGATAATAAATGAAATTGAATATTAATTGATCACATGAATAATAATAATTTAAGAAGAGTTAATGTCTACAAAAAATGAGGAAACAATGTAAATTTAAATAGATTCCCTGATAAAAAAATCATAAAAAATAAAATATAATGACTAAGGATAGAATAAATAAAAAATATTCACAACAGATTATAATAACTGTATATTTTGTTTTTATGAATAGAAATATAATAAAATTTTACATTAAATAAGTTATAAGAAAAATAATATTTTTATACTTAAAATCACATTTAAAAACATAAAATATTTTTGATATTATATTCCTTGAAAATAAAATTTAAAAACTAATAATTTCTCAAATATAAAAGAAAAAATTATTTTAAATATATCCTTGAATATTTTCAATGGAATCTTCAAATAAATGATTATCATGATGGCGAGTAATTCCATACATTCAATTCCAAAAGAACAATACATTAGCATTGTAAAAACTATATAAAAGTGATTTTTATAGAAAATAACCATAAAATGCCTATAAAAATTATTTAAAAGTTAAAAAATGGTAATGGGAAATTTAATAAATAATTTTATAATATGAAATAAATTTTTAAAAAAATTTAGAATATATGTTTTCAAAAGAAGCTGTATTTTCCACCAATGATATAAATGATGTCACATAATACTAAAAAATCCCCAATTATATTATGTATAAAATTGTGAAGAAATCCAATATAATATCAAAATTTAATTAATATATAGAATATTAGAAAATTAAATGGTTTTATATGAAAATTTTTATATAATATTATTCAACATTAATTCATGAAATATGAATCTAGATGATAATAATATTTGGAAATAAACAATTACAATGATAATAAAATTTAACTGATAATTATTCAATGAATTGATTATTTGTATCATTTGTAAATACTCATAAAAAAGTGGAAAAATATAGATAATAAAATTTCATCAAACACAAAACTATATAATATAAAAGGAAATAAAAAATCAAAACAATATATATAAAATAAATAGTGTTATGAAATTTTCTACCACTTGGTAAAGCTTATGCAAAATCCCTATATATGTAATAATTAAAATATAAACATAACATACATTAAATAATGCATGAAAATGATATTTAAGGAATCCTTTTTTATTATTATATAAAAATTTCAATACATGGTATAAAATATAGGATCTTTCAAATAATATTTTTTTGAAAAAAAAGAACATAATACATAAAAATTAAAATATTATTCTAAAAACATTAAATTGTTATTTAAAAGTTTGTCCTTTGTATATTTAATACATATCATATCCTGGATACATACATCAATTGAAAGGGTGAGAATAAGTCCTATTAAGGGAATGTAAGGGTAACCAATTTATAAGTGGTCTGCAGGAATATCAATAAATCCTAAGAATTATCAATATGGAATGAAAAATAGAACATGAGGAATATCATAAATAAAAGAACAAGTATCATAACATGGAAAAATGGCTATGATATTTAATTTATACATTCAGAATAATATAACCATGGTTTTTCTTTTAGGTGTCATAAAAATTACCAAGGTTATTCAATAAAGTATAATCAAACAAGTCATCTCTAGAGATTAAATTTTCTATTTAATGTATAAGTTCACTATCAAGTAAAACCTATCATATTACTTAATTTTCATGTTATCCACATTTATTATAATAAATAAATTCCAATATAACCCATGTAGAATAATGTAAATGGGTATCATATAAAACATATAACATTTTAAAAAGTGATTAAAGACAAGATCATTATGTCATTTATATCCCACATAAATGTAATGAAAGATTTATGTATATCAATAATATATTAAAATTAATAATTTTTACAACTTTGTGAATACCCCTATAAAATAATGTGGTTTTGGTATTCATAGAATGAAAATAATGTGGAATTTATTGTGGATAATTGAAATATATTGCAAAGTAAAATTAGAAACATAAAGGGTATAAAACATTATTTTATAAAATTGTTAAAATAGAGGGGGAATGAGACTCCAATTAATAAAAAAACTCTAATTGAGAAATAGTGATTAAAAATTGGACAGTAGAATATAGTTTGGAATGTTAAAAAAAAAAAATATTAAGAGTAGACTGTAATGAAATACATAAGTGGATATTTCCCTTACATTGAAGTTTAGTTCCTAAAATATGAGGATCAAACCTTGGGGGATTTATAAAACCATGGGAGGACTAATTGGGAGTTAAAGACGTCATAAATTCATGGAGGACAAAATGGTAATGAAGGTTATTAGATAAATGGGTAGGTGTTTATAGAAAATATGGGGGATTCGATTATTAATTTCTAAACAAAGGTAGTTGACACCTAGCTAGTGGTAAATGAAAAATAATAGGCTTGAAAATTAGTATATGACAATAGTATTAGACAATTTCAACACCTTTTATGTTGTTTTAATATAAAATAATTTTCCATCAGTATATATTACTTATTTTTCAATGGAAATTATTGTTTTCATAAAATAATTTTTCAGTTAAATTTTATATTTTAGAAATTGGAATGTAAATTAAATATTTGGAAATTGATTAAAAATTATTAATATAATCGATACTTATAATATAAAAAAATTAATTCATGTATTTTGGGTAATTACTTATGAAATCCTCATGAAATAATTATTAAGTGATTAAATAATCTGAAAAATGAAATCTTTATTTTTACTATTCAGGAAAAAATTATGTATCATAGAAAATACTCATAAATTCACCCTAAGAAATTATCTACATGCTAAATATAAAAATGATGTTTACTTTGTCATAATTATTCTCTATATATGACAATTAAATAATTTAAATATATAAATAATTATTTATTACGAATAATAGAGGATTGCAAATGCATATTAAAATTAATGACAATTGAATATAAAATTAAATAATAATTCATTTATTTTAAAATAAGTGTGTTTTAATCATACTATTTCATTAAATTCAACATTATTTCTAATACCTAAGTTTATTATAATAATTATACCTTATACAAAAAATAAAATATATCTCTATAAAATCAATTTATCAAATTCAATATCAATTTTATTAAGAAAAAATTTTCATAATGAAAAAAATTGTTGAATAATAATTATATTTTTATAAATAAATTACACTATATTGTTAGAACACATAACCCATTATTACCCAATAATATTTCCTAAGAGTAAGGTAAGTTATGGTGGTTGTTTCTTGGTCTTCCATAACTAGATATGTCTAAGTTATAATCTCTAATAACTTGATCTTCTCTCATAGGAAATTTTATTCAAGCTTCACATGATGAAGATCGACTTGGGCTTGGTCATGGGAGAACCCCAGGGATGATACCTCCCTCCCTGGTTTTTATGTGTGGCCTTGAAAATGAAAGTCTCAACCGGTTGATTCCATCAATACTTATATCAATATCAATTGTCATTTTTCATTTTTTACATATAAACATTAATTATAAATATAAAATTATTATCAAATGTATT
This sequence comes from Viscum album, assembly GCA_963277665.1. Lineage (NCBI taxonomy): Eukaryota > Viridiplantae > Streptophyta > Magnoliopsida > Santalales > Viscaceae > Viscum > Viscum album. Next base: position 1,429,849,453 of record OY728155.1, on the reverse strand, counting down.
TATAAAAATGGTTAGTTTGACCAAAATTCATAATAACGGTTAAAATCAGATACACAAATTTCCATTTTTATATAACTTATTTTTAAATTAGTAAAATTTTATTATGTATAAAATATTACAAAACACATTTTTAGGAAAAAAATTATCATTCAAAATCTAGGTATTTACTATATTACATGTCATGGGGAACTATATACATCATAAAATTGAAACTTGGGGCATGATATTATGGTTTACCTTAATGATTTGTAACAATGATGAAATCTCTTACGCCATGCTTGTAACACCCCAGGTAAATAAAGAATATGACATTTTCATATTTATCCATATTTGTAAATAAAATATTAATATTACTTTAAAGGGGACGCTATGCTCGATGGCGTACCCAATACGCAACAACGAGTTTCTTGGGAATCTTGTGTTGCACTCTAATAATAATATAATATTATTTTAAATGGTAATTAATGTCTAGCCTTTGTAATGGCGGGAATGAACGGAACTAACTAAAAAATTATTATATATGTTTGTCAAATATTTTTACTTTTATCCAATAAATTTTAGAGGCATAAAATGTGAATAAATCTAGTTTTAAGCGTAAATATTCTAATATTCTTTAAAAGGTCTATTAACCTCCTTTTAATGGAAAACGCTTTTTAAATCCACTTTTTTACATTTTCATTTGTTATATTGGACCAAATAAAGTTCTTCTTTAGAATCGGGACATCAAAATTTACATTGTGTAAATTTTTGGTATTTTTCCGATAAAGTTCATTTTTTAATGAATAGTGAAAAATGTTGTATTTTAATTCAAAACCACTTTAGAATATAATTTATTTATATGATTATATTGTCTTTTTAGATGGTTTTAAAGTCCAATTATAATATATTTTTACCATTTAATCCAATAGTGGTCATTGGAATTAATTTCACTTTGAAATTCCACTTAAACTAGTGTCAATCTTTTAATAGATGTTGTTTCCTAAAAACACGCTATTTGTTTTGACAGCGGGAATTAATTATTAAATTAATTAATTAAACATATATTTTTTTAATTTTTTAAAATATACATCATTTTTAAATTTGGAATATCAAATATAGCATAGGGTGAATTTTTGGTATTTTTCTGAAAAACATCAATTTTTTATGAATAGTAAAACCATTAAGTGGTAGTTAAAGAAACTGATTTTTCGATTAAATGATACTTTGCCACTTATGTTATTTGATTTTAATAAATCAGACATACAGGGTTGTCATTAAGAATTAAAATGTGGTTCAATGAGATTAAAATAATTTTTTGTGAATAGTAATTTTTATGTTTTATTAATCGGGATTAAAGGTAATTAGTGTAATTTAAGATAAAAATAATGTTTTAAAAATATTAAATGACCTAGACACATGTCCTAAACTCATTGGATGTGTCATGGCCGACCAAGACAATCTCTGGGTCAACTTGGGGACCCCATGGAGCCACTTTAGAAGGAAACTGACATAAATAACTTTTTATTTAAAGTTAAAATTAAAATATCACAAACATGTGTTGTTTTTCTAAAACAATTTTTACATGGGGTTATACAAGTCATATTTTTTACTATAAATATTCATTAGAAAGATAAATATATTTCCTACATCATGATAGTTTTTTTATAATTTTTAGACACTAAATAAATTAAATTATTTATGACACCATGATGCTGCAACGATTACCTCATTATTTAACGATTTAAATAAAATGAATCGATAATGTAAAATATAAGACCTAAACTTGTCACAAACCAATTGTATGGGTGGATTTCGAAACCTTATCACCTTATCCTCTAAAGATATCCTTTTGGGACCTTTAAAATCAGAAAATAATTATATAATGAAGTAATATTTTATAACATTCCAAGAGTGCCCCTCCTCTCCTCTTATAAAAGGCCCCCAACTCTACCACCTTACTCACACATCTCAAGCATTTTGCTCGGCCAACCCCTGCCCATTTCATCTCTCCACATCCCTATATTCATCATTGAAGCCTCACTTTGGGCAGAATCCTTTCCAAGGAATCTTTTGAGCTCAAAACAAAGAGAGTTACCCGATTTAAAGGTAGTGTCTTCTCTGGTGTTCTTATGTTTTATTTTTCTTCTCCAACCCTCTAAACTCTTTTTATTAATTTATTTTTTAACTAAAACGGTATCATCAATATACTAGTATGTTTTTATGTTATGTATTCGACCTACACTTACACACACCTTCATCTAATGCTTAAATAATATGTTGTTTCTGTGGATGGTGAATTACTGCCTCACGAAACGATGATTGTTCAATATTCTTTTAACACCTTCAAAGGTGGAAATTAAGATATCAATATATTTATATATGATATATAATATGTTTATGATATCCTTAAACTTCTGTATTTTTCATTTATGGAATACCTTTATGGTTTCCATTATGGGTAAATGTGATATCTTAATTTAAGGAAGTGCGGACTACCGCCCCCTCAAAATGATTTGATTCGTTAATGCCGTATGTGGGACGTATAAAGGATTGAAGTAATGGTATTACATATGATATACTATGGGAATTATAATATCACTTTATATCATTATTATTTCATTCCATTGAATACAAAAAAAAATAAATGAAAGTAGCGTTCATGCGTACGTACAGATTACCGTCTCCATGAACGGTACATTTCATTTCTTATCTCCAAATGTAATGTACTACTATAAGTACAAATATATAAGGGATATATATGTAATATATTACATCTAAATTAAGTATATCATTCTGGAATTATAATATATATATCTCTTATTTTGTTTTAATTCCATTAATGTGGCAAAAAATGAAAGTAGCGTTCATGCGTACGTACGGCCTACCGTCTCCATGAACGGTGCTTTTAATTTTTTATCACCAAATTCTATGGAATAGTATAAAATTAATATATACTGGATATATATGATATTTAAAACATCAATACTATTCTAGATATGATGTACCTATAACTACATAGAAAATTCTTTTCCAACAAGTTCGATTTTTACTCATGTACCGAACATCGACAAAAATGTCGGATATGAACTCACTTTATTAACCAATTATTATAACATTATAATATGGGATATTAACTGAATAATAATATTTAAAGGGTTTCCTTAAGAAATTATAAATTGAACAAATTTTATTATTCAGGAGATTAAAGAACGATCGAGTCATGTTGGACACAAGGTAAGGGATCCTACCTCTCTATTTATTTTTAAGTACTCTCCTTTATGTCACTTCTTTTAAGACCCTCTTTGTTATGATGGGGGGATGTTCTTTTATATTCCTATTACTGAAAATTTTATTGTAACATTATGAGAGACCCTATTTGTTCACATCAATCAATTTTTGGATGTTTTAAGTGGCGTCATTAGGCTGCTGAGTTTTCGTAAGGGATTTTTCATCTCACTTTTATTCCCGTGAGATTTATGCTACATTTGCCACCATTTCCATTGAGTGGTGTATGTACTTCCAATTATTATACTCCTTTTGTAATATAATTCCATTTATGGGTATTTAAATATTCATTTTATGACACTTCTTCAATGGGGTGTATGTTTCGAATGTTACCCAAGTCGGTAAGGGAACGTTTCACCCTCCTATTTTTGAAATACTTATTTTGTTATATATTTTAATTCACATACTATTATGTTTAGATATGTTATTATATATCCTTATTGATGTAAATTTTATGTCCAAGTGATGAGATACTCTTTTTATCTCTCATCAACTCATTTTTTGAATTTTGAAGTGATGTCGTTAGGTTGTCGAATTTTACCAAGGGAACTTTTTAACCCAATTTTGATTTCATTGGGATCAACATGTAGTTTTTGAATATGTCATCCTTTTAAAATGTGTGAACGAGCTTTTATTTTTTTACACAAAATATCCACTTATATTGGGTGTATTTATATTTGTCACACATAATATTGAGAATGATTTATCCTTAATTTAAGGATACCTTCTTTATAAGGGATTTCTTCACATTTTACATTTCTATTGAGACTTCATTGATGTTATGCACCAATTCACTCTTATATGGTTTACATAATGTCCTTTGGATTATTATATCATGAATCCATTTATTCTCATGATATTTTAAATTTCTGATTAAATTTTATTCCTCAATTATTGTACTCAAGTGTCTCTAATTTTGGTAAAAACCCTTTAAAAAATATCTCTTTAAATGTTTTAATGATTTTTTATTATTAATATCCATGTTTTCAAAATGTTTTTCAGGATTTATTTATATGGATATTAATGGTTTAAAATTTTAAAAGCTTCAAGGTGGTATGGGACACTTTGATTCAAATATCTCTTTATTAAATGTTTTAAATGGTTTTGAAAATGGGTTTTTTAATGGATTCATTATTTCAATATCCAAAAATGTTATATTATGATTGAAATGTGGAAATTTTATGTTTCCTTTATGCATGTTTTATGTGATACATTTATGTTATGGTTCTTGGGCATTGTTATGAAAACGGGTGGTTCCGTGATAAACTAAGGGCGGGTGAGCCCGATATAGCTCTCCAATGCATTGGGTAATGTGAAGGGGTTAAACATTAAGGATTCTCCGAAGAGATTTAGGGAATATACTCTGATGGGTATTACAAACATAACCAAGAGGGTTACTCCCTATGTAAGAATGTTATGAATGCCACAAGTTACCTTTATCCCTTATGATTTCTATGTTTTATTCATGATTTGATGAGGGGTGTTAAAGTGGTTATGTTTTATGAGTAAAGTATGATTTCATTGATTCTTATGTATACATGTACTCATGTTTCCTTTCCATATTTTTATATCCCTTACTGAGATTTTTATGCTCATCCCAAGTTTTTGAAAATTTTTACACAGGACATAAAGATGAATAGGGTCAAGGATGGGATCACGGAAAGACATGCTATATAAAACATGGAACTAGGCATGTTTCTTTTAAGAGTTTTTTATGGAAACTTAGTAAAGGTGTATACTTTTAATCTTTTGAGATGTAATAGTTATGTCCTAATTCTCTAAAAATCTAAACCTGAAAATATCCTCAATGTGAATTATTCATTTAATTCATTTTTAAGTAAGGTTTACGGTCGGGGCCTTATAGTTGGTATCAAAGGTCGGTTTAGAAAAATTTAGAGGTTAGGGTATTCTCTAAGCATATGTGGCATTACCATAATGGTTAGCATTTCAGAAAGTGTCCTAGTTTTAGATAAAGTGAATGAGTAAGTATATCTTAGTGTTTATCTTCCACATTAGTACATGATGGTTTTTTTGATATACTTACACTGAATTTTCTGTTTTTAGTAAATGGATGGATCTAGCAGGAACCAAAGTGACAATAGGTTTGAAGGAAACTCTGGTGGTTCTCTTATTTAGAGACTGGATGAAATGGGGGATTCAATGAGGAAACTCATGGTTGTTATAAACCAACTATCAAGGAGTCATGATCAACCACTTGTACCTTGGTATGTTCTATAATGCATCATGTACGAGATGACCAATCGATGTGGAAGTTCAGGTAATAATTATAAAGGTAACCATTAGGGTTTATATGATCCTTACATTTGAGGTAATTATGGGTTATTATATATTATGATGGAAAATGAATGGCATGAGATAAACTTGATGTTAAAATATGTTATGATTATTTTTGAAGATTTTACCTCGTTTTGGGGAATGTTATAAGAAGTATATAGTTTTGGAAAAAGGACAACACACAGACCGTGTGACAAGACGTTGTGTCAGACAAAGCTGTAGGAATTGACCCCACAACCAATTTTTGACTGGTATTTATCAGCTACCACTGGACTACGTGAAGTCCCTGGTTAGTTTGACTAATTCTTTTTTAGTTAGATGATTTTAGGAATCAAGAGTAAGTTTATTTTTGGTTATCTATGGAAATGATTAACCTATAATCAAGGATATGTGATTAGGTTAATTAATTTTAAATATGAGAATTTAAGAGGAACTGATGTTATTTGGAGATAAATGTTAATTTGTACCTTGGAAGACTATGTGATTAAATAATTCAAATATTTGGGTTTCAATCTTAGTTTGGTTTACATTGAAGAATTTTATGGAAAATTTTTTATCAAATGGTCTTCGTTGAACTTTGGATTTTTTTGGACAAATTTTGGAGATTAAGAATGGATTTTCTTTTTATAAAGGATTATACTTTTGTGGATTATCTGATCTCATACTAACAATTTTGGTTTTGGATTTTGTCTAAATACATGGAAAATATATAGTTCTATTTTGTGGATTAGGTGATTCTCATGAAGTTGATTATAGTACTCTTAATGTGAACAAGTCTTCATAAATACTCGTCTTTTGGAGAAAATATGGGTTTGATTAAGGAATCTAGTAAAAGTTGAAAGACTACCTGACAAGTAAGTATGTTTCATTATGATTTAGTTAAGCTCAAAAATAAATTCCTCAATAAAGAATAACTTAAAACAAAAATGATGTCTGTTAACTTTTCCTAGTGGGGAATCAAATACCGTTTGACCCATCACAAGTTTCAAATTTTCTTATGGTTAACTTTCTCCTAGGCATGTTTACTATCACTCTCCCTCAGAACATGACCAATTGGTATATCCTCCATATCTATGTTTTCCTACATTGAATCCTACTATGGGTTAAATAGAGTGACCTTTTTACTTATCTTTCTTTATTTTATAGTGATTGTTTTACTGACTCTTTTTCTGATTTGGGATTTTCAATGAAGATTCCAAGCCCAATTTTAAAAATGGGGAGGATGAAATTTCCAAAAAGGGGGAAAGATGTAACACCCCAGGTAAATAAAGAATATGAAATTTTCATATTTATCCATATTTGTGAATAAAATATTAATATTACTTTAAAGGGGATGCTATGCTAGATGGGGTACCCAATACGCAACAACGAGTTTCTTGGGAATCTTGCTTTTCACTCTAATAATAATATAATATTATTTTAAATGGTAGTTAACGCAAAGCCATTGTAATGGTGGTAATGAAAGGAACTAACTACAAAATGATTATATCTGTTTGCCAAATATTTTTACTTTTATCCAATAAATGTTAGAGTCATAAAATGTGATTGAATCCAATTTTAAGCGTAAATATTCTAATATTCTTTAAAAGGACGATTAACCACCTTTTAGTGGCGAACATTTTTTAAATCCACTTTTTGAAATTTTCATATGTTATATTGGACCAAATAAAATTCTTCTTTAGAATCGGGACATCAAAATTTACATTGTATAAATTTTTGTTATTTGTTCGATAATGTTCATTTTTTAACGAATAATGAAAAATGTTGTATTTTAATTCAAAATCTCTTTTTAATATAATTTATTTATATGAAAATATTATCTTTTGAATTTGTTTTAATGTACAATTATAATATATTTTTACCTTTTAATCCAATAGTGGTCATTGTAATTAATTTCACTTTGAAATTGGACTTAAACCAGTGTCAATATTTTAATAGATATTGTTTCTTAAAAACACGCTCTTTGTTTTGACAGCGGGAATTAATTATTAAATTAATTAAGGAAACATATATGTTTTGAATTTTTTAAAATAGACATCATTTTTGAATTCAGAATATAAAATATAGCTTAGGGTGAATTTTTGGTATTTTTCTGAAAATCTTCAATTTTTGATGAATAGTGAAACCACTAAGTGGTAGTTTAAGATACTGATTTTTCGTTTAAATGAAAATTTTCCACTTCTGTGATTTTATTTTAAAAAATCTTACATACATGGTTTTCATTAAGAAGTAAAATTTGGTTCAATGAGATCAAAATAATTTTTGGTGAATAGTAATTTTTAAGTTTTATTAATCGCGATTAAAGGTAATATATGTAATTTAAGGTAAAAATAATTTTTTAATAATAATAAATGACCTAGAAACATGTCCTACCCTCATTATATGTGTCATGGCCGACCATGAAAATCCATGGGTCAACTTGGGGACCCTATGGAGCCACTTTGGTAGGAAAATGACATAAATAACTTTTTATTTAAAGTTAAAATTAAAATGTCACAAACATGTGTTGTTTTTCTTAAACAATTTTTACATGGGGTAATACAAGTCATGTTTTTTACTATAAGTATTCATTATAAAGATAAAAATATTTCCTACATCATGATAGTTTTTTTATAATTTTTAGACACTAAATAAATTAAATTATTTATGACACCATGATGATGCAGCGATTACCTAATTATTTTACGATTTAAATAAAATGAAAAGATAATGTAAAATCTAAGACCTAGAGTTGTCCCAAACCTATTGGATGGGTGGATTTAGAATACTTATCACCTTATCCTCTAAATATATCCTTTTGGGACCTTTAAATATGAAAAACATTATATAATATAGTAATAGTTTATAACATTCCAAGAGTTCCCCTCCTCTCCTCTTATAATAGGCCCCCACCTCTACCAACATACCCACACATCTCAAGCCTTTGGCTCAGACAACCCCTGCCCATTTCATCTATCCACATCCCTCTCTTCATCATTGAATCCTCACTGTGGGAAAAATCCTTTCCAAGGAATCCTTTGAGCTCAAATCATAGAGAGTTACCCGATTTAAAGGTAGTGTCCTCTACTGTGTTCTTATGTTTTATTTTTCTTCTCCAACCCTATAAACTCTTTTTATTCCTTTATTTTGTAACAAAAATAGTATCTTCAATATACTAGGATGTATTTATGTTATGTATTAGAGCTACACTTACACAAACCTTCATCTAATGGTTAAATAACATACTGTTTGTGTGGATGGCGAACTACTACCTCAGCAAACGATGATTGTTCAATATTCTTTTAAAACCTTCAAAGGTGGCCATTAAGATATCACTATATTTATATATGATATGTAATATGTTTATGTTTTCCTCAATCTTATTTATTTTTCATTTATGGCATACATTTATGGTTTCCATTATGGGTAAATGCGATATCTTCATTTTAGGAAGTGCGGACTACCACCCCCTCAAAGTGATTTGATTCGTTAATGTCGTATGTGGGATGTATAAAGGATGTAATTAATGGTATTACATATGATATCCTACTGTAATTAAAATATACCTTTATATCATTATTATTTCATTCCATTGAATACAAAAAAAGAAATGAAAGTAGTGTTCTTGCGTACGTACGGCTTACCATCTCATGAACGGTACATTTCATTTCTTATCTCCAAATGTTATATACTATTATAAGTACATATATATAATGGATATATATGTAAAATATTACATCTAAATTAAGGATATAATTCTATAATTATAATATATATATCTCTCACTTTGTTTTAATTCCACTAATATGACAAAAAAATGAAAGTTGTGTTTATGCGTACGTACGGCCTACCGTCTCCATGAACGGTGATTTTAATTTTTTATCTCCAAATGCTATGGAACAGTATAAAATGAATATATACTGGATATATATGATATTTAAAACATAAATACTATTCTGGATATGATGTACCTATAACTACATGGAAAATTCATTTCCAACATGTTCGATTTTTACTCATGTACCGAACATCGACAAAAACGTCTGATATGAACTCAATTTATTAACCAATTATTATAACATTATAATATGTGATATTAAATGAATAATAATATTTAAATTAGGTCCTTAAGAAATTATAAATTAAAAAAAGTTATTATTCAGGAGATTAAAAAATGATCGAGTCATGTCGGACAGGAGTTAAGGGATCCTACCTATCTCTTTCTTTTTAAGTACTCTCCTTTATGTAACTTCTTTTAAGATCATCTATGTTATGATGGGGGTGTTATTTTATATTCCTAATTCTATAAATATTATTTTAAAATGATGAGAGACCCTATTTGATCTCACCAATCCATTTTTGGATGTTTTAAGTGGCGTCGTTAGGCTGCCGAGTTTCGTAAGGTATTTTTCATCTCTCTTTCATTCCTGTGAGATTTATGCTACATTTTCCACCATTTCCTTTAAGTGGTGTACGTACATACAATTATTATACTCCTTTTGTAATATAATTCCATTTATGGGTATTTACATATTCATTGTATGACACTTCTTCAATGGGGTGTACGTTTCGAAAGTTACCCAAGTCGGTAAGGGAACCTTTCACCCTTCTCTTTTTGAAAGACTACTTTTGTTATGCCTTTTAATTCACATACTATTATGTGGGGATATGTTCTTATATATCCTTATTGATGTAAATTCTATGTCCAAGTGATGAGATACCATTTTTATCTCTCATCAACTCATTTTCTGAATTTTGAAGTGACGCCGTTAGGCTTTCGAGTTTTACCAAGGGGACTTGTTAACCCAATTTCGATTTCTTTGGGGTCACCATGTAGTTATTGAATATGTCATCCTTTGAATATGTATTAATGGACTTTTATTGTTTCACACTTAGTATACACTTATATTGGGTGTATTTATATTTTTCACACATAATTTTGAGATTTATTTATCCTTAATTTAAGGATACCTTCTTCATAAGGGATTTCATCACATTTTACATTTCTATTGAGACTACATTGTTGTTATGAACCAATTCACTCTTATATGGTTTATATACTATACTTTGGAATATTTTATCATGAGTCAATTTATTCTCATGATATTATAAAGTTCTGATTAAATGTTATTCTTCAAGTATTGTATTCAAGTGTCTCTAATTTTGGTAAAAACCCTTTAACCAAAATATCTCTTTAAATGTTTTAATGATTTGTTCTTATTATTATACATGTTTTCAAAAAGGTTTTAAGGATTCATTTATATGGATATTAATGGTTTAAAATGTTAAAATCTTCAAGGTGGTATGGGACACTTTGATTCAAAAATCTCTTTATTAAATGTTTTAAATGGTTTTGAAAATGGTTTTTTAATGGATTAATTATTTCAATATCCTAAAATGTTATATTGTGATTAAAATGTGGATATGTTATGTTTAATTTATTCATGTTTTATGTGACACGTTTATGTTATGTTTTTTGGGCATCATTATGAAAATGGGAGGTTCCGTGATAAACTAAGGGCGGGTGAGCGCGATATAGCTCTCCAATTCATTGGGCAACACAAAGGGGTTGAACGTTAAGGTTTCTCTGAAGAGAGTTAGGGAATATAAATTTATGGGTATTCCAAACATAACCAAGAGAGTTACTCCCTATGTAATAATGTTATGAATTCCTCATGTTACCTTTATGCCTTATGATTTCTATGTTTTATTAATGATTTGATGAGGTGTGTTAAAGTGATTGTGTTTTATGAGTAAAGTATGATTACATTTATTCTTATGTATACATGTACTCATGTTTCCTTTCCATATTTTTATATCCCCTACTGATCATTTTATGGTCATCCCAAGTTTTTGGAATGCTTTACACAGGACTTTAAGATGAATGGGGTCAAGGATGGGATCAAGGAAAGACATGCTATCTAAAACATGGAACTAGAAATGTTTCTTTTAAGAGTTGTTTTATGGAAACTTTGTAGAAGTGTCTACTTTGTAATATTTTGAGATGTAATAGTTATGTCCTAATTCTCTAAAACTCTAAATCTGAAAAGATCCTCAATGTAAATTATTCATTTAATTCAATATTAAGTAAGGTTTAAGGTCTGGTCCTTATAGTTGGTATCAAAGGTCGGTTTATATAACTTTAGATGTTTGGGTATTCTCTAAGCATAAGTGACATTACCATAATGGTGAGGATTTCGGAAAGAGTGCTTGTTTTAGTTAAAGTGAATGAGTAAGTATATCTTAGTGTTTATCTTCCTCATTAGTACATGATGGTTTTGTTGATATACTTACACTGACTATTATATTTTTATTAAATGGATGGATCTAGCAGGCACCAAACTGACAATAGGTTTGAAGGAAACTATGGTGGTTCTCTGATTTAGAGACTGGATGAAATGGGGGATTCAATGAGTAAACTCGTGTTTGTTCTAAACCAACTATCAAGGATTCATGATCAACCACTTGTACCTTGGTATGTTCTGTAATGCATCATGTACGAGATGACCAATCGATGTGGATGTTCAGGTAATAATTATAAAGGTAACCATTAGGGTTTATATGATCCTTACTTTTGAGGTAATTTTGGGTTATTATATATTATGGTGGAAAATTAATTTCATGAGATAAACATGATGTTAAAATATGTTATGACTATTTTTAAATATTTTATCTCGTTTTGGGGAATGTTTTAAGAATTATATAGCTTTGGAAAAAGGAAAACACACAGACCATGTGACATCCCGTCGCGTCGGACTAAGCTACAGGAATCGACCCCACAACCAATGTGTGACTGTTATTTATCGCCTACCACTGGACTACGTGAAGTCCCTAGTTAGTTTGACTAATTCTTTTTTAGTTAGATGATTTTAGGATTCAACAGTAAGTTAATTTTGGGTTATCTATGGAAATTATTAACCTATCATCGAGTATATGTGATTAGGTTAATTACGTTTCAATATGAGAATTTAAGAGCAGCTGATGTTATTTGGAGATAAATTTTAATTTGTACCTTGGAAGACTATGTGATTAAATCCTTCAAATATTTGGGTTTCAATATTAGTTTGGTTTACTTTGAAGAATTTTTTTGACAATTCTTTATCGAATGGTCTTCGTGGAACATTGGGTTTTTTTTGGACAAATTTTGGAGATTATGAATAGATTTTCTTTTTATAAAGGATTATAATTTTGTGGATTATCTGATCTCATACTAAGAATTTTGGTTTTGGATTTTGTCTAAAGACATGGAAAATATATAGTTCTCTTTTATGGATTAGGTGATTCTCAATAAGTTGATTATAGTACTCTTAATGCGAACAAGTCTTCCTAAATACTCGTCTTTTGGAGAAAATATGTGTTTGATTAAGGAATCTAGTAAAAGTTGAAAGTCTATGTGACAGGTAAGTATGTTTCATTCTGATTTAGTTAAGCTCAAAAATAAATTACTCAATGAAGAATAACTTAAAACAAAAATGTTGTCTGTTAACTTTTCCTATTGGAGAATCGAATATTTTTTAACCCATCACAAGTTTGTGATTTTATTATGGTTAACTTTCTCCTAGACATGTTTACTATCACTCTCCCTCAGAACATGACCCTTTGTTATTTCCTCCATATCCATGTTTTCCTACATTGAATCCTAGTATGGGTTAACTCGGGTGACCTTTGTACTTCTCATTCTTTATTTTAATGTGATTGTTTTACTAACTCTTGTTCCAATGTAGGATTTTCAATGAAGATTCCAGGCCAAATTTTAAAAATTGCAAGGAGGAAATTCCCAAAAGGGGGGAAGGATATAACACCCTAGGTAAATAAAGAATATGAAATTTTCATATTTATCCATATTTGTGAATAAAATATTAATATTACTTTAAAGGGAATGCTATTCTAGATGGCGTACCCAATACGCAACATCGAGTTTCTTGGGAATCTTGTGTTGCATTCTAATAATAATATAATATTATTTTAAATGGTAGTTAACGCCTAGTCGTTGTAATGGGGGGAATGAATGTAACTAAATACAAAATTATAATATATGTTTGTCAAATATTTTTAATTTTATCCAATAAATGTTAGAGGCATAAAATGTGAATGAATCCAATTTTAAGCGTAAATATTCTAATATTCATTAAAAGGTCGATAAACCACCTTTTAATGGAGAACGCTTTTTAAATCCACTTTTTGACTTTTTTATATATTATATTGGACCAAATAAAATTCTTCTTTATAATCGGGACATCAAAATTTACATTGTGTAAATTTATGGTATTTTTCTGATAAAGTTCATTTTTAATGAATAGTGAAAAATGTTGTATTTTAATTCAAAACCTATTTTTAATCTAATTTATATATATGATTAGATTATCATTTTAATAGGTTTTAAAGTCCAATTATAATATATGTTTTCCATTTAATCCAATAGTGGTCATTGGAATTATTTTCACTTTGAAATTGGACTTAAACCAGTGTCAATCTTTTAATAGATATTGTTTCTTAAAAACACGTTATTTGTTTTGACAGTGGGAATTAATTATTAAATTAATTAGTGCAACTTATATGTTTTTAATTTTTTAAAATAGACATCATTTTTGAATTCGGAATATAAAATATACCTTAGGGTGAATTTTTGGTATTTTTCGGAAAAACTTCATTTTTTGATGAATAGTGAAACCACTAAGTGGTAGTTAAAGAAACATATTTTTCGTTTAAATGATACTTTGGCACTTCTGTGATTTGATTTTCAAAAATCCTACATACATGGTTGTCATTAAGAAGTAAAATTTGGTTCAATGTGATTAAAATAATTTTTGTGAATAGTAATTTTTAAGTTTAATTAATCGCGATTAAAGGTAATTAGTGTAATTTAAGGTAAAAGTAATGTTTTAATAATATGAAATGACCTATACACATGTCCTACCCTCATTGGATCTGTCATGGACGACCAAGAAAATCCATGGTTCAACTTGGGGACCCCATGGAGCCACATTGGTAGGAAAATGACATAAATAACTTTTTATTTAAAGTTAAAATTAAATTGTCACAAACATGTGTTGTTTTTATAAATAAAAATTTACATGGGGTTATACAAGTCATATATTTGACTATAAATATTCATTATAAATATAAAAATATTTCCTACATCATTATATTTTTTTAATAATTTTTAGACACGAAATAAATTAAATTATTTATGACACCAGGATGATGCAGCGATTACCTCATTATTTAACCATTTAAATAAAATGAAAAGATAATGTAAAATCTAAGACCTATACTTGTCACAAACCTATTGTATGGGTGTATTTAAAAACCTTATCACCTTATCCTCGAAATATATCCTTTTGGGACCTTTAAAATCCGAAAAGAATTATCTAATAAAGTAATATTTTATAACTTTCCAAGAGTCCCCCTCCTCTCCTCTTATAAAAGGCCCCCACCTCTACCACCTTACCCACACCTCTCAAGCCTTTGTCTCGGACAACCCCTGATCATTTCATCTCTCCACATCCCTATATTCATCATTGAAGCCTCACTTTGGTCATAATCCTTTCCAAGGAAGCCTTTGAGCTCAAATCAAAGAGAGTTACCCGATTTAATGGTACTGTCCTCTCCTATGTTCTTCTGTATTATTTTGCTTCTACAACCTTCTAAACTCTTTTAATTCCTTTCTTTTGTAACAAAAACATTATCTTCAATATACTAGGATTTTTCCATGTGAATTATTTGAGCTACACTTACACACACCTTCGTCTAATGGTTAAAGAACATATTGTTTCTGTGGATGGCGACTTACTGCCTCACGAAACGATGATTGTTCAATATTCTTTTAACGCCTTCAAAGGTGGCCATTAAGATGTCACTATATTTATATATGATATATGATATGTTTATTTTTTTCTTAAGCTTCTGTATTTTTCATTTATGGAATACCTTTATGGTTTCCATTATGGGTAAATGCGATATCTTCATTTTAGAAAGTATGGACTACCGCCCCCTCAAAGTGATTTGATTCATTAATATCGTATGTGGGACGTATAAAGGATGGAATTAATGTTATTAAATATTATATCAAAGTGGAATTATAATATACCTTTATATCAATATTATTTCATTCCATTGAATACAAAAAAAAATAAATGAAAGTAGCGTTCATGCGTACGTACGGCTTACCGTCTCCATGAACTGTACATTTCATTTCTTATCTCCAAATGTTATATAATATTATAAGTAAATATATATAATGTATATATATGTAATATATTACATCTAGATTAAGGATATAATTCTGGATTTATAATATATATATCTCTCATTTTTTTAAATTCCATTAATATGACAAAAAAATGAAATTAGCATTCATGCGTACGTACGGCCTACCATCTCCATGAACGGTGCTTTTAATTTTTTATCTCCAAATGCTATGGAATAGTATAAAATTAATATATACTGGATATATATGATATTTAAAACATCAATACTATTCTGTATATGATGTACTTATAACTACCTAGAAAATGCTTTTCCAACAAGTTCGATTTTTACTCATGTACCGAACATCGACAAAAACGTCTGATATGAACTCACTTTATTAACCAATTATTATAACATTATAATATGTGATATTAACTGAATAATAATCTTCAATTTAGTTCCTTATGAAATTATAAATTGACCAAATTTTAATATTTAGGAGATTAATGAACGATCGAGTCATGTCGGACACGAGGTAAGGGATCCTACCTCTCTCTTTATTTTTAAGTTCTCTCCTTTATGTCATTTCATTTAAGATCCTATTTTTTATGATGGGGGATGTTATTTTATATTAATCTTTCTGTAATGTTTATTTTAATATGATTAGAGACCCTATTTCATCTCATCAATCCATTTTTGGATGTTTTAAGTGGCGCTCTTAGGCTGCTGAGTTTTCGTAAGGGATTTTTCATCTCACTTTTATTCCCATGAGATTTATGCTACATTTTCCACCATTTCCATTGAGTGGTTTATGTACTTCACATTATTATACTCCTTTTTAATTTAATTCCATTTATGGGTATTTACATATTCATTGAATGACACTTCTTCAATGGGGTGTACGTTTCGAAAGTTACCCAAGTCGGTAAGGGAACCTTTCACCCTCTTCTTTTTGAAAGACTTCTTTTGTTATGTCTTTTAATTCACATACTATTATGTTGGGATATGTTATTCTATATACTTATTGATGTAAATTTTATGTCCAGGTCATGATATACCCTTTTTATCTCTCATCAACTCATTTTCTGAATTTTGAAGTGATGTCGTTAGGCTGTCAAATTTTACCAAGGGAACTTTTTAACCCAATTTTGATTTCTTTGGGTTCAACATGTAGTTGTTGAATATGTCATAATTTGAATATTTATGAATGAACTTTTACTTTTTTACACTTATTATTCACTTATATTGGGTTTATTTATATTCATCACACATAATTTTGGGATTGATTTATCCATAATTTAAGGATAACTTCTTTATAAGGGATTTCATCACATTTTACATTTCTATTGAGACTACATTGTTTTTATGCACCAATTCACTCTTATATGTTGTATATACTATCATTTGGAATATTATATCATGAATCCATTTATTCTAATGATATTATAAAGTTTTTATTAAATTTTATTCCTCAATTATTGTATTCAAGTGTCTCTAATTTTGGTAAAAACCCCTTAACAAAAATATCACTTTAAATGTTTTAATGATTTGTTATTATTAATATCCATGTTTTCAAAATGGTTTTAGGTATTTATTTATATGGATATTAATGGTTTAAAATGTTAAAAGCTTCAAGGTGGTATGGGACACTTTGATTCAAAAATCTCTTTATTAAATGTTTTAAATAGTTTTGAAAATGGTTTTTTTAATGGATTCATTATTTCAATATAATAAAATGTTAAATTGTGATTGAAATGAGGAAGTCTTATGTTTCCTTTATGAATTTTTTATGTGATATGTTTCTGTTATGGTTCTTGGTAATTGTTATGAAAATGGGTGGTTTCGTGATAAACTAAGGGCGGGTGAGCCCGACATAGCTCTCCAATGCATTGGGTACCGCGAAGGGGTTAAACGTTAATGTTTATCCGAAGAGATTTAGGGAATATACTGTGATGGGTATTCCAAACGTAACCAAGAGGGTTACTACCTATGTGAGAATGTTATGAATGCCTCAAGTTACCTTTATTCCTTATCATTTCTATGTTTTATTCATGATTTTATAAGGTATGTTAAAGTGATTATGTTTTATGAGTAAAGTATGATTTCATTGATTCTTATGTATACATGTAATTATGTTTCCTTTACATATTTTTATATCCCTTACTGAGCTTTTTATGCCCATCCCAAGTATTTGATTTGTTTTACATAGGACTTAATGATGAATAGGGTCAAGGATGGGATCAAGGAAAGACATGCTATCTAAAACATGGAACTAGACATGTTTCTTTTAAGAGTTTTGTTTTATGGAAACTTAATAGAAGTGTCTACTTTGTAATCTTTTGAGATGTAATAGTTAGGTCCTAATTCTCTAAAACTCTAAACCTGAAAAGATCCTCAATGTGAATTTTTCATTTTATTCAATATTAAGTAAGGATTAAGTCTGGGGCCTTATTGTTGGTATCAAAGGTAGGTTTAGATAACTTTAGAGGTTAGGGTATTCTTTAAGTATATGTGACATTACCATAATGGTTAGGATTTCAAAAAGAGTCCTAATTTTAGATAAACTGAATGAGTAAGTATATATTAGTGTTTATATTCCTCATTAGTACATGATGGTTTTGTTGACATACTTACACTGACTTTTCTATTTTTAGTAAATGGATGGATCTAGCAGGCACCAAAGTTACAATAGGTTTGAAGGAAACTGTGGTGGTTCTCTGATTTAGAGACTAGATGAAATGGGGGATTCAATGAGGAAACTCATGGTTGTTCTAAACCAAATATCAAGGATTCATGATCAACCACTTGTACCTTGTTATGTTCTGTAATGCATCATGTACGAGATGACCAATCAATGTGGAAGTTCATGTAATAATTATAAAGGTAACCATTATGGTTTATATGATCCTTACTTTTGAGGTAATTATGGGTTATTATATATTATGAAGGAAAATGAATTGCATGAGATAAAATTAATGTTAAAATATGTTATGATTATTTTTGAAAATTGTATCTCATTTTGGGGAATGTTTTAAGAATTATATAGTTTAAGAAAAAGGACAACACACAGACCGTGTGACAACCCGCCGCGTCGGACAAAGCTGCGGGAATCGACCCCAAAACCAATGTGTGACTGGTATTCATCACCTACCAATGGACTACGTGAAGTCCCTAGTTAGTTTGACTAATTCCTTTTTAGTTATATTATTTTAGGAATCAAGAGTATGTTTATTTTGGGTTATCTATGGAAATGATTAACCTATCATCGAGGATATGTGATTAGGTTAATTAATTTTCAATATGAGAATTTAAGAGAAACTGATGTTATTTGGAGATAAATGTTAATTTGTACCGTGGATGACTATGTTATTAAATCCTTAAAATATTTGGGTTTCAATCTTAGTTTGGTTTACTTTGAAGAATTTTATGGATAATTGTTTATCGAATGGTCTTCGTTGAACTTTGGGTTCTTTTTGGACAAGTTTTGGAGATTAAGAATAGATTTTCTTTTTATAAAGGATTATACTTTTGTGGATTATATGATCTCATACTAACAATTTTGGTTTTCGATTTTGTCTAAAGACATGGAAAATATATTGTTCTCTTTTTTGGATTTGGTGATTCTCAAGAAGTTGATTATTGTACTCTTAATGCGAACAAGTCTTCCTAAATACTCATCTTTTGGAGAAAATATGAGTTTGATTAAGGAATATAGTAAAAGTTGAAAGTCTACATGACAAGTAAGTATGTTTCATTATGATTTAGTTAATCTCAAAAATAAATTCCTCAATAAAGAATAACTTAAAACAAAATTGTTGTCTGTTAACTTTTCCTAGTGGGGAATCGAATACCGTTTAACCCATCACAAGTTTATGATTTTCTTATGGTTAACATTCTCCTAGATATGTTTACTATAACTCCTCCTCAGAACATGACCCTTTTTTAATTCCTCCATATCCATGTTTTCCTACATGGAATCCTAGAATGTGTTAACTCGGGTGACCTTTGTACTTATCTTTCTTTATTATAAAGTAATTGTTTTACTGACTCTTGTTCCGATTAAGATTTTCAATGATGTTTCCAAGCCCAATTTTAAAAACTATGGTGACGCAATTCCCAAAAGGAGGGGAAGGATGTAACACCCCAGGTTAATAAAAAATATTACATTTTCATATTTATCCATATTTGTGAATAAAATATTAATATTACATTAATGTGGACATTATGCTCGATGGCGTACCCAATACGCAACAACGAGTTTCTTGGAAATCATGTGTTGCACTCTAATAATAATATAATATTATTTTAAATGGTAGTTAATGTCTAGATGTTGTAGTGGAGGTAATGAATGGAACTAGCTTCAAAATGATTATATTTGTTTGTCAAATATTTTTACTTTTATCCAATAAATGTTAGAGGCATAAAATGTGAATGAATCCAATTTTAAGCGTAAATATTCTAAAATTCTTTAAAAGGTCAATTAACCACCTTTGAATGGAGAATTATTTTTAAATACACTTTTTGACATTTTCATATGTTATGTTGGACCAAATAAAATTCTTCTTTAGAATGGAGACATCAAAATTTACATTGTGTAAATTTTTGTTTTTTTTCGATAAAGTTCATTTTTTAATCAATAGTGAACAATGTTGTATTTTAATTCAAAACCTATTTTTAATCTCATTTATTTATAAGATTATATTTTCTTTTTAATTGGATTTAAAGTCCAATTATAATATATTTTTGGCATTTAATCCAATAGTGGTCATTTTAATTCATTTCACATTGAAATTGGAATTAAACTAGTGTCAATCTTTTAATAGATATTGTTTCTTAAAAACACGCTATTTGTTTTGACTGCGGGAATTAATTACTAAATTAATTAATGAAACTTATATGTTTTGTATTTTTTAAAATAGACATCATTTTTAAATTCGTAATATAAAATATTTCTTAGGGTGAATTTTTGGTATTTTTCTGAAAATCATCAATTTTTTATGAATAGTGAAACCACTAAGTGGTAGTTAAAGAAACTGATTTTTCGTTTAAATGAAACTTTTCCACTTCTGTGATTTGATTTTCAAAAATCCGACATATATGGTTTTCATTAAGAATTTAAATATGGTTCAATGAGATTAAAATAATTTTTGGTCAATAGTAATTTTTAAGTTTTATTAATCGCGATTAAATGTAATGAGTGTAATTTAAGGTAAAAATAATGTTTTAATAATATGAAATGACCTAGAAACATGTCCAAACCTCATTGGATGTATCATGGACAACAAAGAAAATCCATGGGTCAACTAGTGGACCCCATGGAGCCACTTTGGTAGGAAAATTACATAAATAACTTTTTATTTAAAGTTAAAATTAAAATGTCACAAACATAGGTTGTTTTTCTAAAACAATTTTTACATGGGGTTATACAAGACATATTTATGACTATAAATATTTATAAGAAAGATAAAAAGATTTCCTACATCATGAAGCTTTTTCAATAATTTTTAAACACTAAAAAAATTAAATTATTTATAACACCATGATGATGTAGCGATTACCTCATTATTTAACGATTTAAATAAAATGAAAAGATAATGTAAAATCTAAGACCTACAGTTGTCACAAACCTATTGGATGGGTGGAAATCGAAACCTAATCACCTTATCCTCTAAATATATCCTTTTGGGACCTTTAAAATCCGAAAATTATTATATAATAAAATAATATTTTATAACTTTCCAAGAGTGCTCCTCCTCTCCTCTTATAAAAGTCCCCCACCTCTACCACCTTACCCACACCTCCCAAGCCATTGGCTCGGCCAACACCTTCCCATTTCATCCATCCACATATATCTATTCATCATTGAAGCCTCACTTTGGGATTAATCCTTTCCAAAGAATCCTTTGATCTCAAATCAAAGAGAGTTTCCTGATATAAATGTAGTGTCCCCTCTTGTGTTCTTATGTTTTATTTTTCTTCTCCAACCCTCTAAACTCTTTTTATTACTTTATTTTGTAACGACACCAGTATCGTAAATATACTAGGATGTTGTTATGTTATGTATTCGAGATACACTTACACACACCTTTGTCTAATGGTTAAAGAACATACTGTTTCTGTGGATGGTGAATTTCTGCCTCACGAAACTATGATTGTTCAATATTCTTTTAACACCTTCAAAGGTGGCCATTAAGATGTCACTATATTTAAATATGATATATAATATATTTATGTTTTCCTTAAGCTTATGTATTTTTCATTTATGGCATACCTTTATGGTTTCAATTATGGGTAAATGCGATATCTTCATTTTAGGAAGTGCGGACTACCACCCCCTCAAAGTGATTTGATTCGTTAATGCCGTATGTGGGACGTATAAAGGATGTAATTAATGGTATTACATATGATATCCTAATGTAATTATAAAATACATTTATATCATTATTATTTCATTCCATTTAATACAAAAAAAATAAATGAAAGTAGCATTAATGCGTACGTACGGCTTACCGTCTCCTTGAACGGTACATTTCATTTCTTATCTCCAAATGTTATGTACTATTATAAGTACATATATATAATGGATATATATGTAATATATTACATTTAAATTAATTATATCATTATATAATTATAATATATATATATCTCATTTTGTTTTAATTCCATTAATATGACAAAAAAATGAAAGTAGCATTCATGCGTTCGTACGGCCTACCGTCTCCATGAACGGTGCTTTCAATTTTTTATCTAAAAATGCTATGGAATTATATAAAATGAATATATACTGGATATATATGATATTTAAAAGATCAATAATATTCTGGATATGATGTACCTATAACTACATGGAAAATTCTTTTCCAACAAGTTCGATTTTTACTCATGTACCGAACATCGACAAAAACGTTTAATATGAACTGTCTTTATTAACCAATTATTATAACATTATAATATGTGATATTAACTGAATAATAATCTTAAAATTATGTCCTTAAGAAATTATAAATTGAAAAAAATTTATTATTCAGGAAATTAAAGAACAATCGAGTCATGTCGGACACGAGGTAAGGGGCCCTACCTCTCTCTTTATTTTTAAGTACTCTCATTTATGTCACTTCATTTAGGATCCTCTTTATTATGATGGGGGATGTTATTTTATATTCTTATTGCTGTAAATTTTATTTTAATATGATTATAGACCCTATTTGATCTCATCAATCCATTTTTGGATGTTTCAATTGGCGCTGTTAGGCTGCCGAGTTCTCGTAAGGGATTTTTCATCTCACTTTTATTCTTGTGAGATTTATGCTACATTTTCCACCATTTACTTTAAGTGATGTATGTACTGACCATTATTATACTCCTTTTGTAATATAATTCCATTTATGGGTATTTATATATTCATTGTATGATACTTCTTCAATGGGGTGTACGTTTCGAAAGTTACCCAAGTCGGAAAGGGAACCTTTCACCCTCCTCTTTTTGAAAGACTTCTTTTGTTATGTCTTTTAATTCACATAATATTATGTTGGGATATGTTCCTCTATATACTTATTGATGTAAATTTTATTTCAAAGTGATGAGATACCCTTTTTATCTCTCATCAACTCATTTTCTGAATTTTGAAGTGACGCCGTTAGGCCTTCGAATTTTACCAAGGGAACTTTTTAACCCAATTTTGATTTCTTTGGGTTCAACATGTAGTTATTGAATACGTCATCCTTTGAATATGTGGGAATTACCTTTTATTGTTTCACACATAATATCAACTTATATTGGGTTTATTTATATTTTTCACACATAATTTTGAGATTGATTTATCTTTAATTTAAGGATACCTTCTTTATAAGGGATTTCATCACATTTTACATTTCTATTGAGACTACATTGTTGTTATGCACCAATTCACTCTTATATGGTGTATATACTGTCCTTTGGAATATTATATCATGAATCCATTTATTCTCATGATATTATAAAGTTCTGATTAAATGTAATTCCTCAATTATTGTATTCAAGTGTCTCTAATTTTTGTAAAAACCCTTTAACCAAAATATTGATTTAAATGTTTTAATGATTTTTTCTTATTAAAATCCATGTTTCCAAAATGGTTTTAAGGATTTATTTATATGGATATTAATGTTTTAACATTTTAAAAGCTTCAAGGTGGTATGGGACATTTTGATTCAAAAATATCTTTATTAAATGTTTTAAATGGTTTTGAAAATGGTTTTTTAATGGATTCATTATTTCAATATCCTAAAATGTTATATTGTGATTGAAATATGGAAATGTTATGTTTCCTTTATACATGTTTTATGTGATACGTTTATGTTATGGTTCTTGGGCATTGTTATGAAAATAGGTGGTTCCGTGATAAACTAAGGGCGGGTGAGCCCGATATAGCTCCCCAATTCATTGGGTAACATGAAGGGGTTAAAGGTTAAGGTTTCTCCGAAGAGATTTAGGGAATATAAATTGATGGGTATTCCAAACATAACCAATATGGTTACTCCCTATGTAAGAATGTTATGAATGCCTCAAGTTAACATAATGCCTTATGATTTCTATGTTTTATTCATGATTTGATTAGGTATGTTAAAGTGATTATGTTTTATGAGTAAAGTATGATTTCATTTATTCTTATGTATACATGTACTCATGTTTCCTTTCCATATTTTTATATCCCCTATTGATCTTTTTATACTCCTCCCATGTTTTTGAAATGTTTTACATAGGACTTAAAGATGAATAGGGTCAAGGATGGGATCAAGGAAAGACATGCTATCTAAAACATGGAACTATACATGTTTCTTTTAAGAGTTTTTTTATGGAAACTTAGTAGAAGTTTCTACTTTGTAATCTTTTGAGATGTAATAGTTATTTCCTAATTCTATAAAAAAACATGAAAAGATCCTCAATATGAATTATTCATTTAATTCAATATTAAGTAAGGTTTAAGGTCGGGGACCTATAGTTGATATCAAAGGTCGGTTTAGATAACTTTAGATGTTAGGATATTCTCTAAGCATAAGTGACATTACCATAATGGTTAGGATTTCAGAAAGAGTCCTAGTTTTAGATAAATTGAAAGAGTAAGTATATCTTAGTGTTTATCTTCCTCATTAGTACATGATGGTTTTGTTGATATACTTAAACTAACATTTCTGTTTTTAGTAATTGGATGGATCTAGCAGGCACCTATGTGACAATAGGTTTGAAGGAAACTATGGCGGTTCTCTGATTTAGAGACTGGATTCAATGGGGGATTCAATGGGGAAACTCGTGGTTGTTCTAAACCAACTATCAAGGAGTCATGATCATCCACTTGTACCTTGGTATGTTCTGTAATGCATAATGTACAAGATGACCAATCGATGTGGAAGTTTAGGTAATAATTATAAAGGTAACCATTATGGTTTATATGATCCTTACTTTTGAGGAAATTATGGTTTATTATATATTATGATGAAAAATGAAAGGCATGAGATAAAATTGATGTTAAAATATGTTATGATTATTTTTTAAGATTTTATCTCGTTTTTTGGAATGTTTTAAGAATTATATAGTTTTTGGAAAAAGGACAACACACAGACCGTGTGACAACCTGTCGCGTCGGACAAAGCTACGGGAATCGACCCCACAACCAAAGTGCGACTGGTATTTATCACATATCACAGGACTACGTGAAGTCCCTAGTTAGTTTGACTAATTCTTTTTTAGTTAGATGATTTTAGGAATCAAGAGTAAGTTTATTTTGGGTTATCTATGGAAATTGTTAACCTATCCTCGAGGATATGTGATTAGGTTAATTACATTTCAATATGAGAATTTAAAGAAACTGATGTTATTTGGAGATAAATGTTAATTTGTACCTTGGAAGACTATGTGATTAAATCCATAAAATATTTGGGTTTCAATCTTAGTTTGGTTTACTTTGCAGAATTTTATGGACAATTGTTTATCGAATGGTCTTGGTTGAACTTTGGGTTTTTTTGGACAAATTTTGGAGATTAAGAATATATTTTCTTTTTATAAAGGATTATACTTTTGTGGATTATCTGATCTCATACAAACAATTTTGGTTTTGGATTTTGTCAAAAGACATAGAAAATATATAGTTCTCTTTTATGGATTAGGTGATTCTCAGGAAGTTGATTATAGTACTCTTAATGCGAACAAGTCTTCCTAAATACTCGTCTTTTGGAAAAATATGAGTTTGATTAAGGAATCTAGTAAATTTTGAAAGTCTACGTGACAATTAAGTATGTTTCATTCAGATTTAGTTAAGCTAAAAAATAAATTCCTCAATTAACAATAACTTAAAACAAAAGTGTTGTGTATTAACTTTTCCTACTGGGGAATCGAATACCATTTAACCCATCACATGTTTGAGATTTTCTTATGGTTAACTTTCTCCTAGACATGTTTACTATCACTCTCCCTCAGAACATGACCCTCTGTTATTTCCTCCATATCCATGTTTTCCTACATGGAATCCTAGTATAGGTTAACTCGGGTGTCCTTTGTACTTCTATTTCTTTATTTTAATGTGATTGTTTTGCTGACTCTTGTTCGGATGTGGGATTTTCAATGAACTTTCCAAGCCTAATTTTAAAAATTACGAGGACGCAATTCCCAAAAGGGGGGAAGGATGTAACACCCCAGGTAAATAAAGAATATGACATTTTCATATTTATCCATATTTGTGAATAAAATATTAATATTATTTTAAAGGGGACGCTATGCTCGATGACGTACCCAATACGCAACAACGAGTTTCTTGGGAATCTTGTGTTGCACTCTAATAATAATATAATCTTATTTTAAATGGTAGTTAACGCCTAGCCATTGTAATGGAGGGAATGAACGGAACTAACTGCAAAATGATTATATATGTTTGTCAAATATTTTTACTTTTATCCAATAAATTTTAGAGGCATAAAATGTGAATGAATCAAATTTTAATCGTAAATATTCTCACATTCTTTAAATGGCCGATTAACCACCTTTTAATGGAAAATGATTTTTAAATCCACTTTTTATATTTTCATATATTATATTGGACTAAATAAAATTCTTATTTTGAATTCGAACATCAAAATTTACATTGTGTAAATTTTTGGTATTTTTCCGATAAAGTTCATTTTTAATGAATAGTGAAAAATGTTGTATTTTAATTCAAAACCACTTTTTAATCTAATTTATTTATATGATTAGATTATCATTTGAATTGGTTTTAAAGTCCAATTATAATATATTTTTACCATTTAATACAATAGTGGTCATTGGAATTAATTTCACTTTGAAATTGGACTTAAACCGGTGTCAATCTTTTAATAGATATTGTTTCTTAAAAACACGCTATTTGTTTTGACAACGGGAATTAATTATTAAATTAATTAATGCAACTTATATGTTTTGAATTTTTTAAAATATACATCATTTTTGAATTCAGAATATAAAATATATCTTAGGGTGAATTTTTGGTATTTTTCGGAAAAACTTCATTTTTTGATGAATAGTGAAACCACTAAGTGGTAGTTAAAGAAAATGATTTTTCGTTTAAATGAAACCTTTCCACTTCTGTGATTTGATTTTCAAAATTCTGACATACATGGTTGTCATTAAGAAGTAAAATGTGGTTCAACGAGATTAAAATAATTTTCGGTGAATAGTAATTTTTAAGTTTTATTAATCGTGATTAAAGGTAATTAGTGTATTTTAAGGTAAAAATAATGTTTTAATAATATGAAATGACCTAGACACATGTCCTGACCTCATTTTATATGTCATGGACGACCAATACAATACATGGGTCGTCTTGGGGACCCCATGGATCCACTTTGGTAGGAAAAGGACATAAATAACTTTTTATTTAAAGTTAAAATTAAAATTTCACAAACATGTGTAATTTTTCTAAAACAATTTTTACATGGGGTAATACAAGTCATATATTTGACTATAAATATTCATTAGAAATATAAAAATATTTCCTACATCATGATATTTTTTTTATAATTTTTAGACACTAAATAAATTAAATTATTTTATGACACCATGATGATGCAGCGATTACCTCATTATTTTACGATTTAAATAAAATGAAACGATAACGTAAAATCTAAGACCTACATTTGTCACAAACCGATTTTATGGGTGTATTTGGAAACCTAATCACCTTAGCCTCGATATATATCCTTTTTGGACCTTTAAAATCCGAGAAGCACTATATAATAAATTAATATTTTATAACATTCCAAGATTGCCCCTCCTCTCCTCATATAAAAGGCCTCCACCTCTACCACCTTACCCACACCTCTCAAGACTTTGGATCGGCCAACCCCTACCCATTTCATCTCTCCAAATCCCTCTATTCATCATTAAAGCCTCACTTTGGGAAGAATCCTTTCCAAGGAAGTCGTTCAGCTCAAATCAAAGAGAGTTCCTCGATTTAATGGTAGTGTCCTCTCTTGTGTTCTTATGTTTTATTTTCCTTCTCAAACCCTCTAAACTCTTTTTATTACTTTCTTTTGTAACAACACCAGTATCTTCAGTATAATATGATGTTTTTATGTGAATTATTCGAGCTACTCCTGCAGACACCTTCGTCTAATGCTTAAAGAACATACTGTTTCTGTGGATGTCGAATTACTGCCTCACGAAACGATGATTGTTCAATATTATTTTAACACATTAAAAGGTGGACATTAATATGTCACTATATTTATATATGATATATAATATGTATATGTTTTCCTTAAGTTTCGGTATTTTTCATTTATGGCATAACTTTATGGTTTTCATTATGGGTAAATGCGATATCTTCATTTTAGGAAGTGCGGACTACCGCCCCCTCAAAGTGATTTGATTCATTAATGCCATATGTGGGACATATAAAGGATGTAATTAATGGTATTACATATTATATCCAACTTTAATTATAATATACCTTTATATGAATATTATTTCATTCCATTGAATACAAAAAAAAAAGAAATGAAAGTAGCGTTCATGCGTACGTACGGCTTACTGTCTCCATGAACGGTACATTTCATTTCTTATCTCTAAATGTTATGTACTATTATAAGTACATATATATAATGGATATATATGTAATATATTACATCTAAATGAAGGATATAATTCTGGAATTATAATATATATATCTTTCATTTTGTTTTAATTCCATTAATATGACAAAAAAATGAAAGTAGCATTCATGCGTACGTACGGCCTACCGTCTCCATGAACGGTGCTTTTAATTTTTTATCTCCAAATGATATGGAATAGTATAAAATGAATATATACTGAATATATATGATATTTAAAACATCAATACTATTCTGGATATGATGTACCTATAACTACATGGAAAATTCTTTTCCAACAAGTTCGATTTTTACTCATGTACCGAACATCGACAAAAACGTCTGATATGAACTCACTTTATTAACCAATTATTATAAAATTATAATATGTGATATTAACTGAATAATAATCTTTAAAGTAGGTCCTTAAGAAATTATAAATTGACCAAATTTTATTATTCAGGAGATTAAAGAACGATCGAGTCAAGTCGGACACGAGATAAGGGATCCAACCTCTCTCTTTATTTTTAAGAACTCTCCTTTATGTCATTTCTTTTAAGCTCCTATTTGTTATGATGGGGGATGTTATTTTATATTACTCTTGCTGTAAATTTTATTGTAATATGATGAGAGACCCTATTTCATCTCATCAATCCATTTTTTTATGTTTTAAGTGGCGTCGTTAGGCTACCGAGTTTTCGTAAGGGGTTTTTCATCTCACTTTTATTCCCATGAGATTTATGCTACATTTTCAACGATTTCCATTTAGTGGTGTATGTACTGCCCATTATTATAATACTTTTGTAATATAATTCCATTTATTTGTATTTACATATTCATTGTATGACACTTCTTCAATGGGGTGTACGTTTCGAAAGTTACCCAAGTCGGTAAGGGAACCTTTCACCCTCCTCTTTTTGAAAGACTTCTTTTGTTATGTCTTTTAATTCACATAATATTATGTTGGGATATGTTGTTCCATATCCTTATTGATTTAAATTTTATGTCCAAGTGATGAGATACCCTTTTTATCTCTCATCATCTGATTTTCTAAATTTTGAAGTGATGTTGTTAGGCTGTCGAATTTTACCAAGGGAACTTTTTACCCCAATTTTGATTTCTTTGGGTTCAACATGTAGTTATTGAATATTCCATACTTTTAATATGTGTGAATGACCTTTTAATATTTTACACTTAACATCCACTTATATTGTGTGAAATTATATTCAACACACATAATTTTTGGATTGATTTATCCTTAATTTAAGGATACCTTCTTTAAAAGGGATTTCATCACATTTTACATTTATATTGAGACTACATTGTTGTTATGCACCAATTCACTCTTATATAGCGTATATACTATCCTTTGGAATATTTTATCATGAATCCATTTATTCTCATGATATTATAATGTTCTGATTAAATGTTATTCCTCAATTATTGTATTCAAGTGTCTCTAATTTTGGTAAAAACCCTTTAACCAAAATATCGATTTAAATGTTTTAATGATTTGTTATTATTAATATCCATGTTTTCAAAATAGTTTTCAGGATTTATTTATATTGATATTAATGGTTTAAAATGTTAAAATCTTCAAGGTGGTATAGGAAACTTTGATTCAAAAATCTATTTATTAAATGTTTTAAATGGTTTTGAAAATGGTTTTTTTAATGGATTCATTATTTCAATATCCTAAAATGTTATATTGTGATTGAAATGTGGAAATGTTATGTTTCCTTTATGCGTGTTTTATGTGATGCGTTTATGTTATGGTTCTTGGCCATTGTTATGAAAATGGGTGGTTCCGTGATAAACTAAGGGCGGGTGATCCCAATATAGATCTCAATGCATTGGGTAACGCGAAGGGGTTAAGCGTTAAGGTTTCTCTGAAAGGATTTAGGGAATATACGGTGATGGGTATTCCAAACATAACCAAGAGGGTTACTCCCTGTGTAAGAATATTATGAATGCCTCAAGTTACCTTAATGACTTATTATTTATACGTTTTATTCATGATTTTATGAGGTATGTTAAAGTGATTATGTTTTATGAGTAAAGTATGATTTCATTGATTCTTATGTATACATGTAATTATGTTTCCTTTACATATTTTTATATCCCTTACTGAAATTTTTATGCCCATCCCATGTTTTTGAAATGTTTTACAGAGGACATAAAGATGAATACGGTCAAGGATGGGATCAAGGAAAGACATGCTATCTAAAACATGGAACTAGACATGTTTCTTTTAAGAGTTTTTTTATGGAAACGTAGTAGAAGTGTCTACTTTGTAATCTTTTGAGATGTAATAGTTATGTCCGAATT
Organism: Viscum album; assembly: GCA_963277665.1. Taxonomy (NCBI): domain Eukaryota; kingdom Viridiplantae; phylum Streptophyta; class Magnoliopsida; order Santalales; family Viscaceae; genus Viscum; species Viscum album. The sequence goes on along the minus strand of OY728155.1, from coordinate 1,429,818,302 downwards.
CTCTAAAACTCTAAACCTGAAAAGATCCTCAATGTGAATTATTCATTTAATTCAATATTAAGTAAGGTTTATGTCTGGGGAATTATAGTTGGTATCAATGGTCGGTTTAGATAACTTTAGAGGTTAGGGTATTCTCTAAGCACAAGTTACATTACCATAATTGTTAGGATTTTAGAAAGAGTCATAGTTTTAGATAAAGTGAATGAGTATGTATATATTATTGTTTATCTTCCTCATTAGTACATGATGGTTTTGTTGATATACTTACACTGACTTTTCTATTTTTAGTAAATGGATGGATCTAGCCAGCACCAAAGTGACAATAGGTTTGAAGGAAACTGTTGTAGTTCTCTGATTTAGAGACTGGATGAAATGGGGGATTCAATGAGGAAACTCATGGTTGTTCTAAACCAACTACCAAGGATTCATGATCAACCACTTGTACCTTGGTATGTTCTGTAATGCATCATGTACGAGATGACCAATCGATGTGGAAGTTCAGGTAATAATTATAAAGGTAACCATTAGGGTTTATATGATCCTTACTTTTGAGGTAATTATGGGTTATTATATATTATGATGGAAAATGAATGGCATGGGATAAACTTGATGTTAAAATATGTTATGATTATTTTTGAAGATTTTATCTCATTTTGGGGAATGTTTTAAGAATTATATAGTTTTGGAAAAAGGACAACACACAGACCATGTGACAACCCGTCGCGTCGGACAAAGCTGTGGGAATCGACCCCACAACCAAAGTGCGACTGGTATTTATCACCTACCACTGGACTACGTGAATTCCCTGGTTAGTATGACTAATTCTTTTTTAGTTAGATGATTTTAGGAATCATGAGTAAGTTTATTTTGGGTTATCTATGGAAATGATAAACTATCATCAAGGATATGTGATTAGGTTAATTAATTTTCAATATGAGAATTTAAGAGCAACTGATGTTATTTGGAGATAAATGTTAATGTGTACCTTGGATGACTATGTGATTAAATCCTTCAAATATTTGGGTTTCAATATTAGTTTTGTTTACTTTGAATAATTTTATGGACAATTGTTTATCGAATGGTCTTTGTTGAACTTTGTGTTTTTTTGGACAGGTTTTGGAGATTAAGAATAGATTTTATTTTTATAAAGGATTATACTTTTTTGGATTATCTGATCTCATACTAACAATTTTGGTTTTGGATTTTGTCTAAAGACATGGAAAATATATAGTTCTCTTTTGTGGATTAGGTGATTCTTAAGAAGCTGATTATAGTACTCTTAATGCGAACAAGTCTTCCTAAATACTCATCTTTTGGAGAAAATATGAGTGTGATTAAGGAATATAGTAAAAGTTGAAAGTCTACATGACAAGTAAGTATGTTTCATTATGATTTAGTTAATATCAAAAATAAATTCCTCAAATAAGAATAAATTAAAACAAAAATGTTGTCTATTAACTTTTCCTATTGTGGAATCGAAAACCATTTAACCCATCACAGGTTTGTGATTTTCTTATGGTTAACTTTCTCCTAGACATGTTTATTATCACTCTCCCTCAGAACATGACCCTCTTTTATTTCCTCCATATCCATGTTTTCCTACATGGAATCCTAGTATGGGTTAACTCGGGTGACCTTTGTACTTATCTTTCTTTATTTTAATGTAATTGTTTTACTGACTCTTGTTCCGATGTGGGATTTTCAATGAAGTTTCCAAGCCCAATTTTAAAAATTGTGGGGATGCCATTCCCAAAAGGGGGGAAGGATGTAACACCCCAGGTAAATAAAGAATATGACATTTTCATATTTATCAATATTTGTGAATAAAATATTAATACTACTTTAAAGGGGACGCTATGCTCGATGGCGTACCCAATACGCAACAACGAGTTTCTTGGGAATCTTGCGTTGCACTCTAATAATAATATAATATTATTTTAAATGGTAGTTAATGCCTAGCCATTGTAATGGCGGTAATGAACGGAACTAAATACAAAATGATTATATATGTTTGTCAAATATTTTTACTTTTATCCAATAAATGTTAGAGGCATAAAATGTGAATGAATCCAATTTTAAGCGTAAATATTCTAATATTCTTTAAAAGGTCAATTAACCACCTTTTAATGGAGAACGCTTTCTAAATCCACTTTTTGACATTTTAAAATGTTATGTTGGACCAAATAAAATTCTTCTTTAGAATCGAGACATCAAAATTTACATTGTGTAATTTTTTGGTATTTTTCCGATAAAAGTTCATTTTTTAATGAATAGTGAACAATGTTGTATTTTAATTCAAAAATTCTTTTTAATCTAATTTATTTATAAGATTAGATTGCCTTTTGAATTGGTTTTAAAGTCCAATTATAATATATTTTTACCATTTAATCAAATAGTGGTCATTGGAATTCATTTCACTTTGAAATTGGACTTAAACTAGTGTCAATCTTTTAATAGATATTGTTTCTTAAAAAAAGGCTATTTATTTTGACTGTGGGAATTAATTACTAAATTAATTAATGAAACTTATATGTTTTGAATTTTTTAAAATAGACATCATTTTTTAATTCTGAATATAAAATATTCCTTAGGGTGAATTTTGGGTATTTTTCTGAAAATCATCAATTTTTAAAGAATAGTGAAGCCACTAAATGGTAGTTAAAGAAACTGATTTTTCTTTTAAATGAAACTTTTCCACTTCTGTGATTTGATTTTCAAAAATCATACATAAATGGTTTTAATTAAGAAGTTAAATGTGGTTCAATGAGATTAAATTAATTTTTGGTGAATAGTAATTTTTAAGTTTTATTAATCGCGATTAAAGGTAATTAGTGAAATTTAAGGTAAAAATACTGTTTTAATAATATGAAATGACCTAGAAAAGTGTACTAACCTCATTGGATGTGCCATGGAAGACCAAGAAAATCCATGGGTCAACTTGGGGACCCCATGGAGCCACATTGGTAGGAAAATCACATAAATAAATCTTTATTTAATGTTAAAATTAAAATGTCACAAACATGTGTTGTTTTTCTAAAACAATTTTTACATGGGGTTATACATGTCATTTTTATGACTATAAATATTAATTAGAAAGATATAAATATTTCCTACATCATGATAGTTTTTTTATAATTTTTAGACACTTAATAAATTAAATTATTTATGACATCGTGATGATGAAGCGATTACCTCATTATTTAACGATTTAAATAAAATGAAAGGATAATGTAACATCTAAGACCTACAGTTGTCACAAACCTATTGGATGGGTGGACAGTGAAACCTTATCACCTTATCCTCTAAATATATCCTTTTGGGACCTTTAAAATCCGAAAAGCATTATATAATAATGTAATATTTTATAACTTTCCAAGAGTGCCCCTCCTCTCCTCTTATAAAAGGCCCCCACCTCTACCACCTTACCCACACCTCTCAGGACTTTGGCTTAGCCAAACACAGCCCATTTAATCTATCCACATCCCTCTATTCATCATTGAAGCCTCACTGTGGGATTAATTTTTTCCAAGGAAGCCTTTTAGCTCAAATCAAAGAGTGTTTCCCGATTTAAAGGTAGTGTCCTCTCTTGTGTTCTTATGTTTTATTTTTCTTCTCCAACCCTCTAAACTATTTTTATTCCTTTATTTTGTAAAAAATCCAGTATCTTAAATATACTAGTACGTTTTTATGTTAATTATTAGAGCTACACTCACACACACATTTGTCTAATGGTTAAAGAACATACTGTTTCTGTGCATGGAGAATTACTGTCTCACGAAATGATGATTGTTCAATATTCTTTTAACACCTTCAAAGGTCACCATTAAGATGTCACTATATTTATATATGATATATAATATTTTTATGTTTTCCTTAAGCTTCTTTATTTTTCATTTATGGCATACCATTATGGTTTCCATTATGGGTAAATGCGATATCTTCATTTTAGGAAGTGCGGACTACCACACCCTAAAAGTGATTTGATTCGTTAATGTCGTATGTGGGACGTATAAACGATGTAATTAATGTTATTACATATGATATCCTACTGTAATTTTAATATACCCTTATATCATTATTATTTCATTCCATTGAATACAAAAAAAAGAAATGAAAGTAGCGTTCATGCGTACGTACGACTTACCGTCTCCATGAACGGTACATTTCATTTCTTATCTCCAAATGTTATGTACTATTATAAGTACATATATATAATGGATATATATGTAATATATTACATCTAAATTAATTATATCATTCTATAATTATAATATATATCTCTCTCATTTTGTTTTAATTCCATTAATATGACAAAAAAATGAATGTAGTGTTCATGCGTACGTACGGCCTACCGTCTCCATGAACGGTGCTTTCAATTTTCTATCTCCAAATGCTATGGAATAGTATAAAATGAATATATAATGGATATATATGATATTTAAAACATCAATACTATTCTGGATATCATGTACCTGTAACTACATGGAAAATTATTTTCCAACAAGTTCGATTTTTACTCATGTACCGAACATCGACAAAAACGTCTGATATGAACTCTCTTTATTAAATGATTATTATAACATTAAAATATCTGATATTAACTTAATAATAATCCTTAAAGTAGGTCCTTAAGAAATTTTAAATTGAACAAATTTTATTATTCAGGAGATTAAAGAACGATCGAGTCATGTCGGACACGAGGTAAGGGATCCTACCTCTCTCTTTATTTTTAAGTACTCTCATTTATGTCACTTCTTTTAGTCTCCTATTTCTTATGATGGGGGATGTTATATTATATTAATCATGCTGTAAATTTTATTGTAATATGATTAGAGACCCTATTTGATCTCATCAATCAATTTTTTGGATGTTTCAAGTGGCGTCGTTAGGCTGCCGAGTTTTCATAAGGGATTTTTCATCTCACTTTTATTCTTGTGATATTTATGCTACATTTGCCACCATTTCCTTTAAGTGGTGTATGTACTGACCATTATTATACTACTTTTGTAATATAATTCCATTTATGGGTATTTATATATTCATTTTATGATACTTATTCAATGGGGTGTACGTTTCGAAAGTTACCCAAGTCGGTAAGGGAACCTTTCACCCACCTCTTTTTGAAAGACATCTTTTGTTATGTCTTTTAATTCACATAATATTATGTTGGGATATGTTATTCTATATAATTATTGATTTAAATTATATGTACAAGTGATGTGATTCCCTTTTTATCTCTCATCAACTCATTTTATGAATTTTGAAGTGACGTCGTTAGGCTTTCGATTTTTACCAAGGGAACTTTTTAACCCAATTTCGATTTCATTGGGTTCAACATGTAGTTATTGAATATGTAATCCTTTGAATATGTGTGAATTTCCTTTTATTGTTTCACACATAATATCCACTTATATTGGGTGTATTTATATTTTTCACACATAATTTTGAGATTGATTTATCCTTAATTTAAGGGTACCTTCTTTATAACGGATTTCATCACATTTTACATTTCTATTAAGACTAAATTGATGTTATGCACCAATTCACTCTTATATGGTGTATATACTGTCCTTTGGAATATTATATCATGAATCCATTTATTCTCATGATATTATAAAGTTCTGATTAAATGTAATTCCAAAATTATTGTATTCAAGTGTCTCTAATTTTGGTAAAAACCCTTTAACCAAAATATCGCTTTAAATATTTTAATGATTTGTTCTTATTAATATCAATGTTTTAAAAATGGTTTTAAGGATTTATTTATATGGAAATTAATGGTTTAAAATTTTAAAATCTTCAAGGCGGTATATGACACTTTGATTCAAATATCTCTTTATTAAATGTTTTAAATGGTTTTGAAAATGGTTTTTTTAATGGATTCATTATTTCAATATCCTAAAATGTTATATTGTGATTTAAATGTGGAAATGTTATGTTTCCTATATCCATGTTTTATGTGATACGTTTACGTTATGGTTCTTGGGCATTGTTATGAAAAAAGGGTGGTTCCGTGATAAACAAAGGGCGGGTGAGCCCGATATAGCTCCCCAATTCATTTGGCAACATGAAGGGGTTAAACGTTAAGGTTTCTCCGAAGATATTTAGGGAATATACATTGATGGGTATTCCAAACATAACCAAGATGGTTACTCCCTATGTAAGAATGTTATGAATGCCTCAAGTTAACTTAATTCCTTATGATTTCTATGTTTTATTCATGATTTGATTAGGTATGTTAATGTGATTATGTTTTATGAGTAAAGTACGATTTCATTTATTCTTATGTATACCTGTACTCATGTTTCCTTTCCATATTTTTATATCCCCTATTGATCTTTTTATACTCATCCCATGTTTTTTAAATTTTTTACATAGGAATTAAAGATGAATATGGTCAAGGATGGGATCAAGGAAAGACATGCTATCTAAAACATGGAACTAGACATGTTTCTTTTAAGAGTTTTTTTATGTAAACTTAGTAGAAGTTTCTACTTTGTAATCTTTTTAGATGTAATAGTTATTTCCTAATTCTGTAAAACTCTAAACCTGAAAAGATCCTCAATGTGGATTATTCATTTAATTCAATATTTAGTAAGGTTTAAGGTCGAGGCCTTATAGTTGGTATAAAAGGTTGGTTTAGATAACTTTAGATGTTAGGGTATTCTCTAAGCACATGTGACATTACCATAATGGTTAGGATTTCAGAAGGAGTCCTAGTTTTAGATAAATTTAATGAGTAAGTATATATTATTGTTTATCTTCCTCATTAGTACATGATGGTTTTGTTGATATACTTACACTGACTTTTCTGTTTTTAGTAAATGGATGGATCTAGCAGGCACCAATGTGATAATAGGTTTGAAGGAAACTATGGTGGTTCTCTGATTTAGAGACTAGATGAAATGGGGGATTCAATGAGAAAACTCATGGTTGTTCTAAACCAACTATCAAGGAGTCATGATCAACCACTTGTACCATGGTATGTTCTTTAATGCATAATTTACGAGATGACCAATCAATGTGGAAGTTTAGGTAATAATTATAAAGGCAACCATTAGGGTTTATATGATCCTTACTTTTGAGGTAATTGTGGGTAATTATATATTATGATGCAAAATGAAAGGCATGAGATAAAATTGATGTTAAAATATGTTACGATTATTTTTGAAGATTTTATCTCATTTTGGGGAATGTTTTCAGAATTGTATAGTTTTCGAAAAAGGACAACACACAGACTGTGTGACAACCCGTCGCGTCGAACAAAGCTACGGGAATCGACCCCACAACCAAAGTGCGACTGGAATTTATCACCTACCAGAGGACTACGTGAAGTCCCTGGTTAGTTTGACTAATTATTTTTTATTTATATTATTTTAGGAATCAAGAGTTAGTTTATTTTTGTGTTATCTATGGAAATTATTAACCTATCATCGAGGATATGTGATTAGGTTAATTACTTTTCAATATGATAATTTAAGAGAAACTGATTTTATTTAGAGATAAAAGTTAATTTGTACCTTGGAAGACTATGTGATTAAATCCTTCAAATATTTGGGTTTCAATCTTAGTTTGGTTTACTTTGAAGAATTTTATGGACAATTGTTTATCGAATGGTCTTCGTTGAACTTTGGGTTTTTTTTGGACAAATTTTGGAGATTAAGAATATATTTTCTTTTTATATAGGATTATACTTTTGTGGATTATCTGATCTCATACTAATAGTGTTGGTTTTTGGATTTTGTCTAAAGACATGGAAAATATATAGTTCTCTTTTGTGGATTAGGTGATTCTCATGAAGTTGATTATCGTACTCTTAATGCGAACAAGTCTTCCTAAATACTCGTCTTTTGGAAAAATATGAGTTTGATTAAGGAATCTAGTAAAAGTTGAAAGTCTATGTGACAAGTAAGTATGTTTCATTCTGATTTAGTTATGCTCAAAAATAAATTCCTCAATGAAGAATAACTTAAAACAAAAAATATTGTCTGTTAACTTTTCCTACTGGGGAATCGAATATTGTTTAACACATCACAAGTTTGTGATTTTCTTATGGTTAACATTTTCCTAGACATGTTTACTATCACTCTCCCTTAGAACATGACCCTTTTTTATTTCCTCCATATCCATGTTTTCCTACATGAAATCCTAGTATAGGTTAACTAGGGTGTCCTTTGTACTTCTCTTTCTTTATTTTAAAGTGATTGTTTTACTGACTCTTGTTCCGATGTAGGATTTTGAATGAAGTTTCCAAGCCCAATTTTAAAAATTGTGAGGACGCAATTTCCAAAAGGGGGGAAGGATGTAACACCCAAGGTAAATAAAGAATATGAAATTTTCATATTTATCCATATTCGTGAATAAAATATTAATATTATATTAAAGGGAGAGCTATGCTCGATGGCGTACCAAATACGCAACAACGAGTTTCTTGGGAATCTTGTGTTGCACTCTAATAATAATAAAATATTATTTTAAATGGTAGTTAATGCCTAGCCATTGTAATGGTGAGAATGAACGGAACTAACTACAAAACGATTTTATATGTATGTCAAATATTTTTACTTTTATCCAATATATTTTAGAGGCATAAAATGTGAATGAATCCAATTTTAAGTGTAAATATTCTAGTATTCTTTAAAAGGTCGATTAACCACCTTTTAATGGAAAATTCTTTTTAAATCCACTTTTTGAAATTTTCATATATTATATTGGACCAAATAAAATTCTTCTTTAGAATTGGGACATCAAAATTTACATTGTGTAAATTTTTGGTATTTTTCCAATAAAGTTCATTTTTTAATGAATAGTGGAAAATGTTGTATTTTAATTCAAAACCACTTTTTAATATAATTTATTTATATGATAATATTATCATTTGAATTGGTTTTAAAGTCCAATTATACTATATTTTTACCATTTAATCCAATAGTGGTCATTGGAATTAATTTCACTTTGAAATTGGACTTAAACTGGTGTCAATCTTTTAATAGATATTGTTTCATAAAAACATGCTATTTGTTTAGACAACGAGAATTAATTATTAAATTAATTAATGCAACTTATATGTTTTGAATTTTGTAAAATATAAATCATTTTTGAAATCAGAATATAAAATATAGCTTAGGGTGAATTTTTGGTATTTTTAGGAAAAACATCATTTTTTGATGAATAGTGAAACCACTAAGTGGTAGTTAAAGAAACTGATTTTTTGTTTAAATGAAACTTTGACACATCTCTTTATTTGATTTTCAAAATTCCAACATACATGGTTGTCATTAAGAAGTAAAATTTGGTTCAATGAGATTAAAATAATTTTTGGTGAATAGTAATTTTTAAGTTTTATTAATCGCGATTAAAGGTAATTAGTGTATTTTAAGGTAAAAATAATGTTTTAATAATATGAAATGCCATAGACACATGTACTACCCTCATTGTATGTGTCATGGCCGAGCATTACAATCCGTGGGTCAACTTGGAAACCCCATGGAGCCACTTTGGTAGGAAAATGACATAAATAACTTTTTATTTAAAGTTAAAATTAAAATGTCACAAACATGTGTTTTTTTTCTAAAAAAAATTACATGGGTTAATACAAGTCATATATTTGACTATAAATATTCATTAGAAATATAAAAATATTTCCTACATCATGATATTTTTTTTAAATTTTTAGACACTAAATAAATTAAATTATTTTATGACACCCTGATGATGCAGCGATTACCTCATTATTTAACGATTTAAATAAAATATAAAGATAATGTAAAATCTAAGACTTAAATTTGTCAAAAACCTATTGTATGGGTGCATTTAGAAACCTAATCACCTTATACTCTAAATATATCCTTTTGGGACCTTTAAAATCCGAAAATAATTATATAATAAAGTAATATTTTATAACTTTCAAAGAGTGCCCCTCCTCTCCTCTTATAAAAGGCCCCCACCTCTACCACCTTACCCACACCTCTCAAGCCTTTGGCTCGGCCAACCCCTGACCATTTAATCTCTCCACATCCCTCTATTCATCATTGAAGCCTCATCTTGGGAATAATCCTTTCCAAGGAATCCTTTGAGCTCAAATCAAAGAGAGTTACTCGATATAATGGTAGTGTCCTCTCTTGTGTTCTTATGTTTTATTTTCCTTCTCCAACCCTATAAACTCTTTTTATTATTTTCTTTTGTAACAACACCAGTATCTTAAATATACTAGGATGTTGTTATGTGAATGATTTGAGCTACACTTACAGACACCTTCATCTAATGGTTAAAAAACATACTGTTTCTGTGGATGGCGAATTACTGCCTCACGAAACAATGATTGTTCAATATTCTTTTAACACATTCAAAGGTAGACATTAAGATGTAACTATATTTATATATGATATATAATATGTTTTTGTTTTCCTTAAGCTTCTGTATTTTTCATTTATGGCATACCTTTATGGTTTTCATTAAGGGTAAATGCGATATCTTGATTTTAGGAAGTGCGGACTACCGCCCCCTCAAAGTGATTTGATTCATTAATGCCGTATGTGGGACGTATAAAGGATGGAATTAATGGTATTACAAATTATATCCAGCTGTAATTATAATATACCTTTATATCAATATTATTTCATTCCATTAAATACTAAAAAAAAGAAATTAAAGTAGCGTTCATGCGTTCGTACGGCTTACCATCTCCATGAACGGTACATTTCATTTCTTATCTCCAAATGTTATGTACTATTATAAGTACATATATATAATGGATATATATGTAATATATTACATCTAAATGAAGGATATAATTCTGTAATTATAATATATATATCTCACATTTTGTTTTAATTCCATTAATATGAAGAAAAAAAAGTAGCGTTCATGCGTACGTACGGTCTACCGTCTCCATGAACAGTGCTTTTAATTTTTTATCTCCAAATGCTATGTAATAGTATAAAATGAATATATACTGGATATATATGATATTTAAAACATCAATACTATTCTGGATATGATGTACCTATAACTACATGGAAAATTATTTTCCAACAAGTTCGATTTTTACTCATGTACCGAACATCGACAAAAACGTCTGATATGAACTCACTTTATTAACCAATTATTATAACATTATAATATGTGATATTAACTAAATAATAATATTTAAATTAGTTCCTTAAGAAATTATAAATTGACCAAATTTTATTATTCAGGAGATTAAAGAACGATCGAGACATGTCGGACACAAGGTAGGGGATCCTACCTCTCTCTTTATTTTTAAGTACTCTCCTTTATGTCACTTCTTTTAAGCTCCTCTTTGTTATTATGGGGGATGTTATTTTATATTACTCTTACTGTAAATTTTATTTTAATATGACTAGAGACCCTATTTCATCTCATCAATCCATTTTTGGATGTTTTAAGTGGCGCTGTTAGGCTGCTGAGTTTTCGTAAGGGATTTTTCATCTCACATTTATTCATGTGAGATTTATGCTACATTTTCCACCATTTCCATTGAGTGGTGTATGTAATTCCAATTATTATACTCCTTTTGTAATATAATTCCATTTATGGGTATTTACATATTCATTTTATGACACTTCTTCAATGGGGTGTACGTTTTGAAAATGGTTTTTTTAATGGATTCATTATTTCAATATCCTAAAATGTTATATTGTGATTGAAATGTGGAAATTTTATGTTTCCTTTATGAATGTTTTATGTGATAAGTTTATGTTATGGTTCTTGGGAATTGTTATGAAAATGGGTGGTTCCGTGATAAGCTAATTGCGGGTGAGCCCAATATAGCTCTCCAATGCATTGGGTAACGCGAAGGGGCTAAACATTAAGGTTTCTCCGAAAAGATTTAGGGAATATACTGTGATGGGTATTACAAATGTAATCAAGAGGGTTACTCCCTATGTAAGAATGTTATGAATGCCTCAAGTTACCTTTATGCCTTATTATTTCTATGTTTTATTCATTATTTGATGAGTTATGTTAAAGTGCTTTTGTTTTATGAGTAAAGTATCATTTCATTGATTCTTTTGTATACATGTACTCATGTTTACTTTCCATATTTTTATATCCCTTACAGAGCTTTTTATGCTCATCCCAAGTTTTTGAAATGTTTTACACAGGACTTAAAGATGAATAGGGTCAACGATGGGATCAAGGAAAGATATGCTATCTAAAATATGGAACTAGACATGTTTCTTTTAAGAGTTTTTTTATGGAAACATAGTAGAAGTGTCTACTTTGTAATATTTTGAGATGTAATAGTTATGTCCTAATTCTATAAAGCTATAAACCTGAAAATATCCTAAATGTGAATTATTTATTTAATTCAATATTAAGTAAGGTTTATGTCTGGGGCCTTATAGTTGGTATCAAAGGTCGGTTTAGATAACATTAGAGTTCAGGGTATTCTCTAAGCATAAGTGACATTACCATAATGGTTAGGATTTCAGAAAGAGTCCTAGTTTCAGATAAAGTGAATGAGTAATTATATCTTATTTTTTAACTTCCACATTAGTACATGATGGTTTTTTTGATATACTAACACTGACTTTTCTGTTTTTAGTAAATGGATGGATCTAGAAGGCACCAAAGTGGCAATAGGTTTGAAGGAAACTATGGTGGTTCTCTGATTTAGAGACTGGATGAAATGGGGGATTCAATGAGGAAACTCGTGGTTGTTCTAAACCGACTATCAAGGAGTCATGATCCACCACTTGTACCTTGGTATGTTCTGTAATGCATCATGTACGAGATGACCAATCGATGTGGAAGTTCAGGTAATAATTATAAAGGTAACCATTAGTGTTTATATGATCCTTACATTTGAGGTAATTATGGGTTATTATATATTATGATGGAAAATGAAAGGCATTAGATAAACTTGATGTTAAACTTTGTTATGATTATTTCTAAATATTTTATCTCGTTTTGGGGAATGTTTTAAGTATTATATTATTTTGGAAAAAGGACAACACGCAGACCGTGTGACAACCCGTCGCGTCGGACAAAGCTGCGGGAATCGACCCCACAACCAAAGTGCAACTGGTATTTATCGCCTACCACTGGACTACGTGAAGTACCTATTTAGTTTGACTAATTTTTTTTAGTTAGATGATTTTAGGAATCAAGAGTAAGTTTATTTTGGGTTATATATTGAAATGATTAACCTATCATTGAGGATATGTGATTAGGTTAATTACTTTTCAATATGAGAATTTAAGAGCAACTGGTGTTATTTGGAGATAAATGTTAATTTGTATCATGGAAGACTATGTGATTAAATCCTTCAAATATTTAGGTTTTAATATTAGTTTGGTTTACTTTGAAGAATTTTATGGAAAATTGTTTATCGAATGGTCATCGTTGAACTTTCGGTTTTTTATGGACCAATTTTGGAGATGAAGAATAGATTTTCTTTTTATAAAGGATTATACTTTCGTGGATTATCTGATATTATACTAACAATTTTGGTTTTATATTTTGTCTAAAGACATGGAAAATATATAGTTCTCTTTTGTGGATTAGGTGATTCCCAAGAAGTTGATTATAGTACTCATAATGCGAACAAGTCTTCCTAAATACTCGCCTTTTGGAGAAAATATGAGTTTGATTAAGGAATCTAGTAAAAGTTGAAAGTCTACGTGATAAGTAAGTATGATTCATTATGATTTAGTTAAGCTCCGAAATAAATTCCCCAATGAAGAATAACATAAAACAATAATTTTGTTTGTTAACTTTTCTTACAGGGGAATCGAATACCGTTTAACCCATCATAAGTTTGTGATTTTCTTATGGAAAACTTTCTCTTAGACATGTTTATTATCACTCTCCCTCAAAACATGACCCTTTGTTAATTCCTCCATATCCATGTTTTCCTACATGGAATCCTAGTATGGGTTAACTTGGGTGACCTTTGTACTTATCTTTCTTTATTTTAAAGTGATTGTTTTGCTGACTATTGTTCCGATGTGGGATTTTCAATGAAGTTTCCAAGCCCAATTTTAAAAATTGTGAGGATGCAATTCTCAAAAGGGGGGAAGGATGTAACACCATAGGTAAATAAATAATATGACGTTTTCATATTTATCCATTATTAATATTACTTTAAAGGGGATGTTATGCTCGATGGCGTACACAATACACAACAACGAGTTTCTTGGGAATCTTGCGTTGCACTCTAATAATAATATAATATTATTTTAAATGGTAGTTAACGCCTAGCCGTTGTAATGGCAGGAATGGCTGGAACTATCTAAAAAATGATTATATATGTTTGTAAAATATTTTTACTTCTATCCAATAAATTTTAAAGGCATAAAATTTGAATGAATCCAATTTTAAGCGTAAATATTCTAAAATTCTTTAAAAGGTCGATTAACAACCTTTTAATGGAGAACGATTTTTAAATCCACTTTTTGACCTTTTCATATATTATATTGGACCAAATAAAATTCTTATTTAGAATAGGGACACCAAAATTTACATTGTGTAAATTGTTTGGTATTTTTCCGATAAAGTTCATTTTTAATTAATAGTGAAAAATGTTATATTTTAATTAAAAACCTCTTTTTAATATAATTTATTTATATGATTATATTATCTTTTGAATTGTTTTTAAAGTCCAATTATAATATATTTTTACCATTTAATCCAATAGTGTTCATTGGAATTAATTTCACTATGAAATTGGACTTAAACTAGTGTCAATCTTTTAATATATATTGTTTCTTAAAAACACGCTATTTGTTTTGACAGCAGGAATTAATTATTAAATTAATTAATTCAACATATATGTTTTTAATTTTTTAAAATAGAAATAATTTTTGAATTAGGAATATCAAATATTTCTTAGGGTGATTTTTTGGTATTTTTCTGAAAAACTTCAATTTTTGATGAATAGTGGAACCACTAAGTGGTAGTTAAAGAAACTTATTTTTTGTTTAAATGAAACTTTGCCACTTCTGTGATTTTATTTTTACAAATCCTACATACATGGTTTTCATTAAGATGTAGAACGTGGTTCAATTAGATTAAAACAATTTTTGGTGAATAGTAATTTTTAAGTTTTATTGATCGTGATTAAAGGTAATTGGTGTAATTTAAGGTAAAAATAATGTTGTAATAATATCAAATGACCTACACACATGTCCTAAAAAAATTGGATGTGTCATGGCCGACCAAAAAAATCCATGTGTCTACTTGGGGACCCCATGGAGCCACTTTGGTAGGAAAATGACATAAATAACTTTTTATTTAAAGTTAAAATTAAAATGTCCCAAACATGTGTTGCTTTTCTAAAGAAAAACATTACATGGGGTTATACAAGTCATATTTTTTACTATAAATATTCATTAGAAAAATAAAAAGATTTCCAAAATCATTATATTTTTTTTATAATTTTTAGACACTAAAAAAATTAAATTATTTATGACCCCATGATGATGCAGCGATTACCTCATTATTTAACGATTTAAATAAAATGAAAAGATAATGTAACATCTAAGACCTACACTTGTCAAAAACCTATTGTATGGGTGGATTTAGAAACCTTATCACCTTATCCTCGAAATATATCCTTTTGGGTCCTTTAGAAGGCGAAAAGCATTATATAAAAAAGTAATATTTTATAACTTTCCAAGAGTGCCCCTCCTCTCCTCTTATAAAAGGCCCCCACCTCTACCACCTTACCCACACCTCTCAAGCCATTCGCTCGGCAAAACCCTGCCCATTTCTTCTCTAAACATCCCTCTATTCATCATTTAATCCTCACTTTGAGTATAATCCTTTCCGAGGAATCCTTTGAGCTCAAATCAAAGAGAGTTACCCGATTTAAAGGTAGTGTCCACTCTTGTGTTCTTATGTTTTATTTTGCTTCTCCAACCCTCTAAAGTCTTTTTATTCCTATATTTTGTAACAAAAACAGTATCTTAGATATATTAGTATGTTTTTATGTGAATTATTAGAGCTACACTTACACACACCATTGTCTAATGGTTAAATAACTTACTCTTTCTGTGGAAGGTGAATTACTGCCTCATGAAACGATGATTGTTCAATATTCTTTTAACACCTTCAAAGGTGTCCATTAAGATGTCACTATATTTATATATGATATATAATATGTTTATGTTTTTCTTAATCTTCTGTATTTATCATTTATTGCATACCTTTATGGTTTCCATTATGGGTAAATGCGATATCTTCATTTTAGGAAGTGCGGACCACCGCCCCCTCAAAGTGATTTGATTCTTTAATTCCGTATATGGGACGTATAAAGGATGTAATTAACAGTATTACATATTTTATCCTACTGTAATTATAATATACCTTCATATCATTATTATTTCATTCAATTTAATACAAAAAAAAAGAAATTAAAGTAGCGTTCATGCGTACGTACGGCTTACCGTCACCATGAATGGTATATTTCATTTTTATCTCCAAATGTTATATACTATTATAAGTACATATATATAATGCATATATATGTAATATATTACATATTAATTAAGTATATCATTCTATAATTATAATATATATATATCTCATTTTGTTTTAATTCAATTAATATGACAAAAAATTAAGGTAGCGTTCATGCGTACGTACGGCCTACCGTCTCCATGAACGGTGCTTTTAATTTTTTATCTCCAAATGCTATGGAATAGTATAAAATGAATATATACTGGATATATATGATATTTAAAACATCAATACTATTCTGGATATGATGTACCTATAACTACATGGAAAATTCATTTCCAACAAGTATGATTTTTACTCGTGTACTGAACATCGACAAAAACGTCTGATATGAACTCAATTTATTAAGAAATTATTATAACATTATAATATTTCATATTAACTGAATAATAATCTTTAAATTAGGTCCTTAAAAATTAAGAATTGACCACATTTTATTATTCATGAGATTAAATAACGTTTGAGTCATGTCGGACACGAGGTAAGGGATCCTACCACTCTCTTTATTTTTAAGTACTCTCCTTTATGTCACTTCTTTTAAGCTTCTATTTGTTATGATGGGGGATGTTCTTTTATATTGATCTTGATGTAAATTTTATCGTAATATGATGAGAGATCCTATTTTTTCTTATCAATCCATTTTTGGATGTTTTAAGTGGCGTCGTTAGGCTGCCGAGTTTTCATAAGAGATTTTTCATCTCACTTTTATTCCTGTGAGATTTATGCTACATTTGCCACAATTTCCTTTGATTGGTGTATGTACTGTCCATTATTATACTACTTTTTTAAAAAAATTCCATTTATGGGTATTTACAAATTCATTGTATGACACTTCTTCAATGGGGTGTACGTTTTGAAAGTTACACAAGTCAGTAAGGGTACCTTTCACCCTCCTCTTTTTGAAATACTTCTTTTGTTATGAATTTTAATTCACATACTATTATGTTGGGATATGTTATTATATATCCTTATTGATGTAAATTTTATGTCCAAGTGATGAGGAACCCTTTTTATCTCTCATCAACTCATTTTCTGAAATTTGAAGTGACACTGTTAGGCTGTCGAATTTTACCAAGGGATCTTTTTAACCCAATTTAAATTTCTTTGGGTTCAACATGGAGTTATTGAATATGTCATCCTTTGAATATGTGTGAATGGAATTTTATTGTTTTACACTTAATATCCACTTATATTGGGTTTATTTATATTTTTCACACATAATTTTGAGATTGATTTATCCTTAATTTAAGGATACCTTCTTTATAAGGGGTTTCATCACATTTTACATTTCTATTGAGACTACATTGTTGTTATGCTCCAATTCACTCTTATATGGTGTATATACTGTACTTTGGAAAATTATTTCATGAATACATTTATTCTCATAATATTATAAAGTTCTGATTAAATGTTATTCCACAATTATTGTATTCAAGTGTCTCTAATTTTGGTAAAAACCCTTTAACCAAAATATAGCTTTAAATGTTTTAATGATTTGTTCTTATTAATATACTTGTTTTCAAAATGGGTTTAAGGATTTATTTATATGGATATTAATGTTTTAAA
The DNA here is from genome assembly GCA_963277665.1 of Viscum album. Classification (NCBI taxonomy): domain Eukaryota; kingdom Viridiplantae; phylum Streptophyta; class Magnoliopsida; order Santalales; family Viscaceae; genus Viscum; species Viscum album. The sequence continues at coordinate 1,429,800,251 of OY728155.1, read as the reverse complement.
ATGTTAAAATCTTCAAGGTGGTATGGGACACTTTGATTCAAAAATCTCTTTATTAAATGTTTTAATTGGTTTTGAAAATGGTTTTTTTAATGGATTCATTATTTCAGTATCCTAAAATGTTATATTGTGATTGAAATGTGGAAATGTTATGTTTCCTTTATTCATGTTTTATGTGATATGTTTATGTTAGGTTCTTGGGAATTTTTATTAAAACGGGTGGTTTCGTGATAAACTAAGGGCGGGTGAGCCCGATATAGCTCTCCAATGCATTGGGTAACGCGAAGGGGTTATACGTTAAGGTTTCTCCGAATAGATTTAGGGAATATACTATGATGTGTATTCCAAACGTAACCAAGAGGGTTACTCCCTATGTAAGAATTTTATGAATTCTTCAAGTTACCTTTATGACTTATGATTTCTATGTTTTATTCATTATTTGATGAGGTATGTTAAAGTGCTTATGTTTTATGAGTGAAGTATGATTTCATTGATTCTTATGTATACATGTACTCATGTTTCCTTTCCATATTTTTATATCCCTTACTGAGCTTTTTATGCTCGTCCCATGTTTTTTAAATGTTTTACATAGGAATTAAAGATGAATAGGGTCAAAGATGGGATCAAGGAAAGACATGATATCTAAAACATAGAACTAGACATGTTTCTTTTAAGAGTTTTTATGGAAACTTAGTATAAGTGTCTACTTTGTAATCTTTTGAGATGTAATAGTTATGTCCTAATTCTCTAAAACTCTAAACCTGAAAAGAACCTCAATGTGAATTATTCATTTAATTCAATATTAAGTAAGGTTTAATGTCGGGGCCTTATAATGCTTCCTTTAGGTTGAACCTGATTTAACGCCATATATGGTCATTTGAAAAATTATTTTATCTTAGACCAATAATAATAATAATATCTGTAATACCATATATGGTCCATTTATAACAACATATCACACTTCCCAGAAGAATCATTCATTATTTTCATTTTTCATGTGTTAATTGTATTTTTTTCTCATACACATTTCAACATGAAAGACATGGTTCATTAAAATATTATATATTTATATTCTAAATAATAATAATAATGACATATTTATAATATTTATAAAATATTTATATGTTTATGGAAAATCATGAATGTTTATTATGATATATTATGTATGTTGCGATCATGGAGACAGTAGGATATATGTATACATTAGTAACATTTAAGTTTTTCAATGATCATTATGTAAAATATGTATGTAATATTTTAGCATTATATAATTATTATAATATCATAAATAAAATATCTTTTAGTTAAATATATTTATATATATAATCCATGTGGTGTTGTTATAAAAGCAGAGACACATCATTTAATGAAGGCAGTAGTCCGCATACACCCAGACAACATTATCATCCATAGATTAGTGATAAGTTATGAAATAAAGATGCATATTTTATCATAATTGAATGATAAATATTAAATTAATACCATAATTATTTAATTCATAACACAAATAATCGTTAACTATTCCATTATCACTTTCCATGTAATGTGCTAGTAAAAGAATAATCATGTCGCTTTGTGTGGTGGTAGTCTACCAAACACACAACCGATGATATCACCCCCTAGTGTAATAGAAATTAAATAAATTAATATAGGTTATAATGAATCCCAAGGTATTCAATTTTTTATACATATCATATATGTTATTTATATCCATTATCAAACACATCCTTAAGCGGGGGTAATTGAAAAATTAATGACATCGGTTCATGAGGTGGTAGTCCTCTGTACACACGAATGTTGATTTTTTAAAATATTCGATAGAATTAGATATGGTTGTAGGTCATGAATTTTTTTAGAATATCCCATTTTATTATATATTAATATTTTGTTATATCATAATGGTTACTATGATTTGAAGGAGGTAGATCAGGAAATAAAATAAAACTTTGTTAATGAATGTTTCCTCTTTGTTGGGTATCATCCTCAAGAGTTTGATAATTATTTAATAGGTGGAAATTACTCCCCTAAAAGATCATTGAATATTCTACGATGGATTTTGTGAAGAGATATGTATAGGGATTTTCAAATCCAAACATGGATGATATTGGAATGAAGATAAGAGAGAGGTGATCTTTTATAAGTGAGTTGAGTGGTAAACTTGTAATTTGGTTTGAAAGATTCAATGAAATGCCAATATTTATCATGCCACATTTTATAAACAAAGGATATTATATAATCTGGAAGAGATAAAAAATTAATATTTATATCAAATGATGGTTTTAAAAGTATATTTTTAATTTGTAAAACTTATCATTAGTGTTTATCCCCCCCAAAATATATTAACCTCTATAAATATTTTTTTTATTTTCACTATTAATTTTTGAAAAAACTAGTTTCGATTTATTATAAATTATATATCGTTTTTATTAAAAAAAAATTAATCAATTTATAAAAATTCAAAACACATTCATGGCTAAATTTAATTTAATATTAATCTCCTAGACGTGATGAGAAAGCTATGTCTCAAAGAGAAATGTTCAAAATATTTCATTGTCTTTATATATAAAATGAATATAAAAGTTCTTATAATGAACTAAATTTGATTATAAAATATATAAGTCATCTAATTTTACATTAAAACGTATTTAATATATAATTTATCCTAGTAAATAATTATTACAAAAAGGGTGTTATCAACTAAAATTCATAATTATTCGTTATTAATCAAAAAATGAATCATTTCAGAAAAATATCCACAATTTTACATAATAGAATTTAATATATCCATTTAAAAAACAATGATTATTTGGTAAAATATAATATCTAAAATTCGTAATAACTAATTTTAAACTACATGAACAATGCATGACTGAAATATCTTTTAGAGAAACTACTATTTTTAGAAATCAACACATTTTCTTTGAAATGATTCTATTTTAATAATAGTAAATAATAAACTGATAAAAATTTGAAAAAAATATATATTAACAAGTTATTTGATATATTTAATACACATGATTCCAATATATAAGAGATTATAATCAATTTATTAAATAATATTAATAGTATATTCATGTTCGGAAAATCTCGATCTTTCATGTAACACAAGCTATCTAAGAAACACATTACTATATGTACAGAAATATAAAAAATGTGATTCATGAAATATATTATATTAAAATAGTTTTTCAAATATTTCAATTTCAGTTCATTATGATTACTCTACATGGATCATTTTTATTATCTCTCAATAGTATACTCATTCTTATATTTTGATCATTTTTCCTTTTTTGAGTACGTTCAATTATATCTTGATGTATGTATAAAAAATGTTATTCCTAAATTTTAAAAAATAATTTAATTCGTTTTGAATCTTTATATCATGATTATTATATTACCAACAATAACATGATGATGTGTTTTCCTTCACTTACAATTTAAACTCACCCCTTTGTTATTTTCCCTTTCCCAAGGTTATAAATATAATTGTAAATTATGATAGATCAAAAAATAGTTCTAAAAAAGTATTACTATTTGTGAAATAATAACATGTTTTTTAAAATATGTTTCATATTTAAATGGTCTTCAAAGAAACTAAACCAAATGGTTTTTTAGTATATTTTACAATATTGTGAGTGGTAGTGTTAAATTTAATTTAATTTAATTTAATAATGGTATATTTAACATTTTTTCTATAAGTATTTAATTATTAAATATTCTATACATCTCATTATTTATTTCAATAAATGGTTCATTTTAAAATATTCCATCCAAACAACTGTGACATATAACTAAGGTTTTTTATTCAAGTAATAAAAATACCCAATTTTAAATAGTAAAATCATATGATACTCAATCTCATGATCAAGACATTGATTCCAAAACTAGTTGTGATATGAGTATTGGAAATATGATTCAGTATTGGTCAGCAATTATATATTTTCATATTAAATTATATGACTAATATTCTTCATATGTGTTATCCTAAAACATATTTTATCTTTTATAAATGGAATCTCTAATATTTAGACATGATGTTCGATAAAATGTTTGTAGTTACATTGGGAAGATAAAAAAATTATTTAGGAATAAAATAATTCTTGTTAGGAATGTAATATTGTATTATTGTATAGTGTGTGTATCCATTAATTTATAGTTAGCTTCTCAAATAATAACCACACTTATGAAAATATTATTTATAGTAAAATGTTCTTATATTATTGGATAATATTTTTACCTTCTGATTTATATAATATACCTTTTTATAAGTTAAAAGATTATATTTTACAATGGCTTAACCTAAATCTTCAACATTCAATAATGTAAAATTCTTATTCTAGTTTACCTTCATTCTACATGAAATAATAATTCATCTTGGTCATATCATTCCAATTTATCCTTCTAATATTGGTTGGGTGGTAAATATAAGAATGATATTTGGTGTTATTTTTGTGTATATATTTTTTGATTTCCCAACAAAATGGTCACCATAATAAGTGATATATTTTCATTTCCCATGTCTATATCATCCTCGGCAATTAATTTTAGGAAATCTAGGTGGTACAGCTAAATGTTACCAAAACTATCCTCAATAATACCTAAAACTTTCTATGGTTTTGAGGTAGTTAAAATACCATTTAACAATTCAATGGGTACGTTGAATCTGAAATTATAAAAAATCTAAATATAATTGATTATGTTAACATCATGATGCAATACTAGAAAACCATATCTAATAATAAACATGAAATTCTACCTAGAAAAAGTTTACCACTTATATCTAGAAAAATAATAATAAATATCAATGATATTAGACAAAATTATACATGAATCCATTACATCATGATGCTTATGGATCACATTATCCATGGTTTATAAAATGAGGAATTTTAAAACCATTGAGTTGTCTATATGATTCCATAAGATCATTTTATTCTTCACAATACCTTCATTAGAAGGTTATTTTGGAATTGGGGACTCCTTGAAATAAACATCCATCATCTAACCTAGTATGATGTTCCAATTTCCATGTGTATAATTTAATTTTACACATAAATAGAGATTTAAATCCTAAAATATTTCTCTCATGGATAGTTTAAATTATGTATTACATTACATTTTAATCAATAAATATTCAAGATTAATTTTGTACATTATATTGATTATAATGTGTAATAAAATAAATTTTAGGTTTTTAATTTTCCATTTTTTATCTAATCCAAAAATATCTAAACAATGGTTATATAATATTTTATTTTAGGGATATTCTATTGGGAATGGTCCATATTTTTATTCTTGTAATTAATATATTTATTTTCTTGGATTAGTTTAATGTACATAGTTATATAGTCTAAACAAATATATTAACACATAGTTCCATGGTCTATTTTGTAGACTCCATACTATTGAAATCATAGAACCTGATTTCATCAACAAAAAAATTTATGATACTACATTTTTTTTAAAGGTTAATAGTCTTTATGCTTAATTTTTAATGTCATCCAAAATATTCTATAGTACTTCCCAAACAAATAAATATTCCTAATGAGTGGCAGACCAATAATTCGATTTACTGGCTTAATCTAAAATATGTTTTAGATTATTTTATAAATTAATATTTTATTGGAGGATTTTTTTGTTATATGTATAAATTTTCTATATTTCATCCTTATACATGCGTATTTCATTTATAAGGATTATATATAGTTTATTACTAAAGTTTAAAAAACAATTACTTGGAACACATTTATTTTATTTTATTGTATAATTCTTGTTATTTAATTTAAATTATTTAACAACTTTAAAACATAACATAATAACATTAATAAAATATATAATAAAAAAACATTAGAAATAGTAAACTAAATCTGGGGAATGCTTATGAGTTTTCACTAATGGTTGTTTCCTCGAACCAATGATAAAAAACAGTTACACTAGTAGTATAAATAGTATCTCTTTGATTTCATATATTTAAAATATTCTACATTTATTTTATTTTTCACATTGGATTGGTTTCCTCAGATCCATCTTACACCATCTCTAATTGTAGGGATTTGTTATATTAGAATATTGTTACTCACACACAGTTGTAGGAGACTGACGGTTTGTGGTGTCATAAATAAAATACATAAACAGAGGTTTATATATAATAATATGTAGTAGAAGATAGGCATAAAATTTAATTTAATTTAAAAATAAAAATTATCAAAAAGAATAAGAGAAAAATTAGTAAGTTAAATAGAAACATAATATATAAATTGGAAAATCATGTTCATGGATGTTTATGCGTATAAAACCCACACTCTAAAATGGACTGAAATCATTTAAATCCATAACAAAAACAATCCATTATATTTTAATCCATTAGAATTTTATGGAAAATGAAATAAATTTATTGGAAATTGTAATGAACCACTTAACATCATTGGATTCAGAATTCAATGAATCGATACATGGACTTAAGAAACATCAAGAAGAAGTCAATGCATGTAAATAAATGTTGAAGGGTTTCAAATTATAGTGGGGATGATTTAACCTTTAATAAATAAACTACTTAACAAAAAACCATCATTTTATGCATGATAAATAAAAGACAACTCAACCATAATATATATAATAAAACTACAAATAAGTGTTATAAAACAAAGGAAAGAGGACCTATCCAATTAAACATCAGAAGATAAAAATATAAAACACCAAGAAAACCAGATGATTCCATACTCAACAAACTTAATGCTCTGACATCATCAATTATCCCAAGTATCACATGATAGAGCTAAATACTTGTGATACTATATATTTTACCACGCATTGGAAGATAACCTAGGAAAAAGAACCCAACTGACAATGTAGGGTTGAGTATAAAACATTGTAGGTTTTCCCCCAATGACTTAATAGCTCAGGCCACTAAGATATAATGGTTAGAAAAATTTATATAAAATAGTTTATATAATATATTTTCCAAAAATAGTTTATAAATATATATAAAAAATATTCAAAACCATTTAAAAAATGATTAAAAAGGTATATTTAAATAATATACCAGAAACAAGAATGTCTACAAAAATTACCAAACAATGATTTAAAACCATTCCTCAATATCATTTTGGAATAATCCTTCGATTCCACTTATTCACACATACAACCCTTCATGCTTAATTATGAAATTTCCATACTCACAAGCCATCTCTTGTTGATCTACCATGTCATCACATGATAATTATACCGGATGTGCCATTATTCCTTTGGAACTACGAACAAGGTCATATTCCAACCAATCCTCATAAATGTGATATACATACACACCACTATTATGCCAAAAACTATTTCCAATAACGATTTCAATAAAACCATTCTTTTATCGAAACCCATTTAAACAATCCAACTCCAAATACACATTTCATATCAATAAATTCAATAAAATTATCAAAAACCCCTTTTCTCAAATCCATTTACCATCATTCTAAGAACATTCAATTTTAAAATAATAATTTTAAAATCAAGGATCAAACACTTTAATCAAAACCAAAATTTTCTAGATTTTCCTCAACCATCACCATATAGTGTTTCTTGAAATCAATAATCATCCAATTCACAATCAAATGCAAAAAATAATAATAAATTTGAATCCCTGATATTTAGTTCTACTAAGATTAGTCGATAGTGAAGCCACCTACCTCAAATGTTTTAGAGAAAATAGGGAACATATGAAGAATGCTCACAAAACCAAGTATTAATTCCAAAAAACTAATGTAGATCTCTTTTTCTATCTTGGTAATGAATAAATATCATCATATTTGGAATCAAAAAATTTATATCCCCCCATAATTAGTGTATATATGAGAAACAAACTAGAGGGGATAAGTTGATCTACGTAGATCAAAGAATATTTGACATAGATGGTGGAAATATGGAACTAACTATAAGAATTGGGATTGAAAAAACCATGTAATGGATCTATATAGGTTCCAAATCACCTAGGAGGGGTTCCCATACCTTCAATGGAGAAGAATCCCGAGTTAAGGTTATGAAGGGGAAGAAAAGAAGAGATTTAGATCTCATAAAAGTAAGATACTATTATTTGGATCTAAATTAACTCCATGCAATGTTTTATTGCATTGTTAGATAAATCGTTCTCTAACCATGAGTAAACAATAAACCTACAAAAAACCCTATCATTTCCACATAAGAGAGTCATCTTAACCATGTGCACTTTGTACCAATGATAATACCCCATTATTTCTACTTCACATGTTTTTTTCTAGAATTTCTGCATGATTTAGACAAACTGTGAGCAACCCATGAACATCCCCTTTCACCCAAGAACATATCAACAATTCCCAAAAATCCCCCATCCCTTACCATTACAGTTTATGAAAACAAAAAATAAAATGTAAGGGTTAAACAACAGAAACCAGTGGTACTACATTCTCCCATCCATTGGACTTTCTGTCCTCAAAAATTAGAAAACCATCACTTCCATAAAATATTTCTGGCCATTTCATAGTACTTTCCCTCTAACATTCCAAGGTAGCTATTGAATATAACTATGATTCCATAAAACCTACATTATACTGATTCATTTTCAACCCAAGAGTTTCTATTTCATATCCAAAATCAACTCTGGGATATGTACCAATGAATCATCAAACTCTAGGTCATCATGATCCCATCTAATCACTTGGTCAGGATTAGGTTTATACTTTTTCAACTGAGATACATGAAACACATTGTGCATTGAACTAAACATTGGTGGAAATTCCAATTGATAATCCACCTCTCAATCTCATTCTAGTCTCTCAAAATGGACAATATATCAAGGGGATAACGTACCTTACTTCCCAAAAGGATGATGTATGAACCTTGGAGAGATCTTTAAGAACAAATTATCACTCACAATGAACAAAAATAATCTTTAGTGATGATACACTTATAATTTCTAAGGACTTGGATACATCTCCATCATCTTTATGACCACTTAATCTTCTCGATTGATTCCTGGACCATGTCCAAGCCAACTAGTGATGTCTCTGATATTTCAAACAAACATAGTGGAGAATAAAAAGGATACCCATAAAATGCTTCAAAATGTGCCCTACGCATCGAGGCCTGATATATGTTATTATATGATAACTCCATTAAGGGTATATGCTCATACCATGAGCTACATAGATCCATTACACAAGCCTCCAACATGTCTTCTAATGGTTGTATCATCCTTTTATATTGGACATCTGTCTAAGGGTGATACCTCGTAATCATAGTCAACTGAATCCCATGGTATTTCTATAAGGATTTATAGAAACAAAATGTGAACATCTTGTCTTGGTCAAATGTGATTAAAACTGGTACCGCATGGTTCTTTTCCACCTTTTGGATATATATTTTGGATAGGTCCTCTATCGTATGAGTGTCGTGAATATGAATGAAATGTGCAGATTTGGTAAGTCGGTCTCCTATCTCCCATACGTCATCACATGTCCAAACCATTATTGTGAGACCTGTAATAAAATCCATCACTAACAAATCCCATTCCCACACTAGGAATGGTAAAGACAATAACATACACATAGTTCACTGATTCTCTTCCATAACATGCTGACATGTTAATCATTTGAATCGAACTCATCCAATATTAATTTCATTCCCTATCACCAAAAATGTGCCTTTAACGCCATATATATCATCTGTATACATGGATGTACAACCGATATAGAATTTTTGAATTCATGAATATGATTATCTGGACAATCCATAGGTACGACCATATGATCTCTGAACCAAAAAACTAAATTCCCATCAAGATTCCAGCCTAATATGGTCTCCTCAGCATTGGGTTATGAACTAATAACCAGGATTTCTATATCAGATGATTGTATTTCTATGAAAATTTGTACCAAATTAAGATCCACATAACATTAAAATAAAACCCCAACATCACATTTTTCAACACATTCCACATGCATGTCGGCAAGGATTGGCATCAACATCCCCTCATCTGATGTTTCCTTTTCCAACAGATTATATGTCTTTTTTTTATAATTCTTCTTCCACCATATATTCTTTTTTCCAATGTAAACAACATGTTAATGTCACACATTTGGAGATACTCTGTCCATCCCATTTTCCTCATATTTAAATCTCATTGTGAGAAATTTTGTTTCAAGATAGTATGATTAGTAAACATAGTTAATTTCTCACCAAATAGAAATGACTCTATATTTTTAAATCATGTAACACTAAATAAAACTCCAAATCATTTGTTCAGTAGTTCTTATCAAGAATTGTAAAATTACTTGAAACATAAATAACCACATAGTCTATTTTCATGAGAACACATCCCAACCCATATCATAAAGCATCACAGCACACCACATACCCCTCTCTTGATTCTAGAAAAATCAAGATAGGTTTTGATGTAGGTTAAACATTCACCTTTTGAAAAGACATCATGCATTCCTAAGTGAATTTGAACGGAACACTGATCTTTTTCAAATTTTTCATCAGTAAATCTAGTCATGATAATTCACACAAAAATTGTGAGTATTTACTAGAAAGATCAATAAAATTTGTAATATTAAATAAATTCTTTATGGCTTTTCATGATATAACGGCTTCTATCTTTTCATCATCAGCTGAAACAATTTTTTCATAAATTAAATGGCCTATAATGAATACCTATTGTATCCAAAAAAACATTTTGATCAATTTGAATAAAAAATGATTATCTATCAAGATTTCTAACAGTATTTCCAAGTGGTTCTCATGATCATCCCTTGACTTTGAATACACCAATATGTCATCCTCAAACACCACAACTATAGAATCTAGATATCTCTGAAATATATGATTCATCAATTCCATAAAGACTGATGGTTCATTCGTGAGACCAATAGGAATTATTACATATTAATATTGTCTATATATGCTTTGGAATTATATTTTTGGAATATCTTTCTTCATATCCAACAATTGATGATATCCTCATCGTATGTCAATTTTTGAGAACCACTAGGCTCCCCACACCTGATAAAACATATCATCAATCCATGTAAGTGGATACATATTATTAATAATATCTTGGATATGCTTACAATAATCAATACATAGAAAAAGTGTTCCATATTAATGCTTTTCAAAAAAGACTAGTGCAGACAAAAGTGATTTGATCGGCTGAATTAAAAGATTTCCATCAAGATCTACCGACTTCACATTCAATTCCATTAACTTAATTGGTTCCATACTATAAAATGTATGATAAATAGGACTTGTCTCTAGAAGTAGATATATCATAAAAAACCAATTTCCTTATATGTGGTAACCCTGATATGTTCATGGGGAAGACATCTGTAAATTTATCCATAACTACTCGTAAACTCTTATCCTCGGTTTCTTCCATCATTGTCAAAGTCAACTCCACTGAATGGTAATATAATATTCCCATTGTCGGTCCCAATAATCCCATTGTGGATACCATTAAAACTATTTCACCATTATAGATGTGATCAATGACATCCTCAATCGTGAACATAATTATACTTATATAAAAATTGATGTTATCCTTGAATGTTGTTTACTAATCTATACCTAGTATTACATCATAGAAATTCCTTTAAAATAATGTGAAGTCCCATTTTATCTCAACTACACCAACAGTTATAAAACCTTCTCTCTACACATGATGTCCTTACATTCTCTTTCACCAAGAGGAGTTTTATGATTAATCATATAGGAAATCATTTCACGTTTTAATCATAGAAAATCAATAACATGAGAAGAAATGAAGGTATGTGATGCACCAATTTCAAACAACACATGCATAATGGTAGATTTAAATATAATCATACATCACACTGTAGATGATACAGCTTGATCATTCAAAATAATATTCTCTCCTCCATACAATGGAATCATCAATTCACTATGATCTTTATTGGCTTGATGAAATTGACCTTGCGGAGGAGTGAGAGTTTTTGAAGAATAACCAGGGGAAGATCTTCTATGTTAACAGGACTAATTTAATTTCTTTTCTACTATCAATATATATGATTAATGTTACACCAGAGATGTGTATCAAGCACTTGACCTTAGTGAAATATGACAATAGCACTTAAGATATCTCATCTTGTTGTAATAGTAGAATTCCCATAGTTTTGGTTTTCATATTCTCTTCATGTGGTCAATAGATCTATATTGTAATCATCACTAATTTAACATGGGTCTCATAGGAAGATTTACTGGTCTATTTAACTAATTCTAAACCCCAACCCACATTGGAAATAGGTTCCCCTCTTCCTATTTATCATAGAATTAGAGTTTCCACCAATTCTTATAGGTATAATCATACTTCCTCCTTCCACAGACCCTAAGATATCACATTCATTAACTGTTTCTCTATTCATTACCTCTATATAATCCATAATACAGAGCACCACAAACTTTTAGAAAATACCCTTCTTTAACCCTCATTAAAAAACTCTTGCTTCAATGCCACAACATCCGATAAAAATCAAAATAATTGAATGAATTTAGATACAAATTATGTGATTGATTGATTTTCATTCATTAGGCTAACAAAGTCCGTCATTATTGGGATCCTGAATGTGTGAGTATATAATTTTTTATTAAACAATTACTCTAAATCCTCCCATGTAGGGCCTTGATTTAGTTTAGCTTTCACCACTAGATCCCACCACTGATGTGAAAGACCTCAATCATATTAGTCACCATCTTGACATTTAAAGCTGATGTTTTTTCAATGAAATCGAAGATACAATTCATCCTTTTTTGACACACCTCTACATTTTTGGGCTCAAAATCACCCTAGAAGATGGGAGGATTCTCATTCATGAACTAGATGGAATGATACACATGTATTGGATCATCTCTCCAGTTCCTTGTATCCATATCTTGAAACAAATTAAATATATTCTGAACAATCTTATTGTTCACCTATTGCTTCTGTGAAACAACGTTCTCCGCACCTTCCTACGTTTGGTTTCATTGACACCTAAAATGTTCCATTTTCTAAACATGGAAAAAACTCGGTAATTTTCACTCTTTAATAATTGATGGCCTAGAATACCAAATTATATAACATAAACTATCACATCATTGCTTTCAGAAAACATCTTTTCATGTACAAACATTTTTTAAAAATTGAATTCTTACTTTTGAAAATCAAACCATTTCCAAATTAATTAAATCATACTCATTTCAAAATCTTTCATTTATAAAAAATCATCATTTTTACAAAAAATAGACACAATGGTGTGTGATAAATTAAATGTAAAATCATTATCATTTACTATTTAGTTAATTGATATATAGGCTTATATGTTTTTTCATATTATTATATGATGTATTGTACCATGAGTAAACATGTATAGTCACCATGATATTTCTAACCATGGAACGTGATTGTGTATATATATATATATATTATACCATTTTGAAAACATAAATAATGTATATATCATTTAATGAAATGATACATGGGTTTTATTTTAATAATAAGTGATAAAATAATAAATATAAGAATTAAATTATGTGTAACTTTTTGAAAATCACATGGCCTGCAATTTGTTTCCAAAATCCATATCACAAGGATTTTAAAACCACATACTTGAGATATTGTTTTGTTTTAGTAAAATAAATTTTTCTTTTCACGTTTTTGAGTCACATGAAATGAATGCTATGATAAGTACTATGTTTTTGTTGGTATGATATACACTATATGAAAAAGCTAGTTACACCTCACATACTCAATTCTTTGACCTCTCATAATACAGTCTTATAAACACTATTTGTAATTTATATGGAAATTTATGTATGCCATAATGTGTAAACTAGAAATAGTTTGTGTGGTTGCATCTTTCTAGCATTTTAGGATCAATAGTCATTACATGGAATAACATTATTACAACCTTATACATTAATTATACGGTTTCCATCCATCAAAATCAAATTTTTATTAAAAGAAAGAGCCAAAAAAACAAAACAAAACAACCAAAACAACCAAGGGACCCCGGGAATTAGGGGGGTTGCAAATAGTGCAAGATGAGGGCATCCCATCTAAGTGAATTAACACACTCTATTTACAAACTATTGATAGGGAGAAGACTATTGGAGATGGAGCTCTGGGCCTCCAAGGAAGCCATGTGATCTGCAACCTCATTACCCTCACGTCAGGTGTGAGACACTTGGATGTTGGCTCCAAGTAAAGCTCAACATTTCCTGAATATATAAGCGATAGACCAATGTGGGTAACCTTTACCTGTCATCGCATCTTGAAGGATCCTGGAATCTAACTCCACCTGGGATAAATCAAGATTCTCTTGAATACCAAGGTAAATCCTTGTGAGCATGGACTTGGCCTCATCCAAGAGAGGTGTACCATTGCCAATGAAGGAAAAAAATTCCATGAACCCTCCCCCCCAGGGCCTCGGACCATGCACCCTCCTATCATCACCCACAATGCACATGACCCATCCATATTCAACTTGAGACCAGAGACAGGGGTTTCCAGCACACCCACATCCTTTACAGAACCAGAGAGGGGATAGTGGAATGGATACTAACCTAGAGAAATCTGGAAGAGGGGGCCTCCTGCCAGCCCTGGATAAGAGAAGACAAATACAATAAAAGGAAATAGTCCCATGCGATAATGGACCTAATAGTGGGAACATAGCCTTTATACCATGCTTGGTTCCTCGCATTCCATAAGCTCCAGCAACCTGCACTGAAAATAACCAAATGAACCATTATATCCTTCTCATTACCATCCGTACCTTGGAACCATTTATTCACAAAGGTTGTGGTGTAATTCTCTTGGGAGGAGAGTGTCATGAATCCCGCGTAGTAGTGACACACTGCAAGATCCCAATCCCCCTCAAAAAAATAAGAGGTTAGTGCTTTCTTCCTGACTGATGATGCAACAAGGGCACCTAGAGGCCAAGCTAATACCCAACCTTCTGATGTTCTTGTCTGTAGCCAATGCTATGTACCTGATGCACCAAGTGAGAATGTTAAACTTTGCTGGGATAGTATGGCACCACACGACTCAAGTCCCCCCTCATGGATATCGTGCCTTGACAACAGCCAACAAAACTCTCTACAGGAAAAGTCCCCCAAAGCTGCCGGGGTGAAAACACATTTGTCTAGGTCACCGGTAAACACAATGGACTCCAGAAGAGCATGTTGGTCTCTATACAGTACGGCCTTGGTAAACATGGGATGTTGGGACACTTCATTGAGAGATATCATCGGGGCAGGGCAACCAGTGAAAGCTAAAACCAATCCCACCTAGTTCCTGTGCTAGAAAATGAGGTCTCTTAAGAAAATAATCCAGTAAGAATGAAGATGAAGAGTCCTGACCAGGGGAAAAAAATTCCCACAGCATAGAAGCACGGCCATGGAAAACCTCCACACTTCCACCACAAAACATCCCCATATACTTGCCCCAAAGTAATTGCTCCTCCAGAATTTCCCAGGAGAGCTTTCCATGCATTCAGAGTATTGTGCTCTGGAGGCTCCTCATGTTGATCCAACCATTCTGGAAGGGTCGCGCCATCTTTCCCCATGCAGCCCAGTGTCTCTTGCCTTCATTTTTAGCATCCCAGACAAAACTGCACAAGATTCTATCAATTTTTTTGATCACACCTTGAGGGACGTTGGAAGCAGCCAAGGCATGGATGGGAATAGCAAACAATACGCAGTTCCCCAGAGCTATTCGACATCAAAAAGAGAGGAACAGATTTTTTTAAGTGAAGGACGCGGCTAGTGATTCTACTAAACACATGATCATAATATTTTATATGAAGAAAACCTAGTGAAATGGGAGAACTCAGGTACTAATTCTAAAAGGAACAGTGTTGCATGTCTAGATGGTTACACAGAGAGGACAGCCACCCTTGAGAAATTTTATTTGAGATGTAGATGTTGGTTTTTGAGTTGCTGATGACTTGCCCGCTCCAGTAGCAATATTCATCCAAAATATCCTTGATCTCGTGAACCACTCCTTGACCACCATTGATGAAAATAATTGTTTCATCGATAGACATTATATGAGACACCATAGGTACATTCAGCTTCCTCTGGAAAGGAAGAATTCCCCCTTGAGATATTCCTCTATTGATAAGCATGCTGAGAGTGTCCTGTGCCAGAATAAAAATGATCAGAGAAAGAGGGTCTCCCTGCCAGAGACCTCTCGTTGCCTTTAAAAAACCATGAATATTCCCCCAAAAAGAAACATCCAACCATGAAGAACTCAAGCTCCTAAAAATGAGGTCCACTGCCTTGGATGAAAACCCAATACCCGATAAAACTCTATTGATAAAACTCCATTCCAACCTTTCATATTCCTTGTTCATATCCATTTCCCATAATTTTATTTTTCAGCTATAAAATTAAATCCTTATAAATTTATGACTCAGAAAAAAAATCATATAGAAGGTCATCTCTTATAAAAATTATAAATATTTTTCCAAAAAAATAATTACTCATCTTGAAATTATTTAAAAATTAATGAATTTCTAAAATTCATTATCACTCAATAGTTACTACGATCGATCCATAGTTGAATACCTCTATTTCTATCAACATATTCTAAATTATCCTCAAAAATAATTCTATTCTAACACTATGTTCTAAAATGTATGATAAAAATTTCATATATCATCATAATGTATTCATAATGACAATCCATGTATACTTGAGTGATTTTTTTGGTTCTCTAAGTTTCGAGAGTGGAAAGGTGGATAAATGTGTGTCCAGTCTATTTAGAGTTTTTTAGAGAGTTATATTTATTATTGAAAGAAAATACTTGAGAGAATTTTTTTCTGAAAAAACAATTACCAAACCTATCAAAAGGATATAATCTTGATGCTAAATTATGGGATATAAAATTTGATAATATACATACACCCTTATGTTATTTCATTATTTTATGTGAACAACTTATTAAAACTACTAATAATAATTATCATTATCATTGATGCTTTCTGACTCATAGATATTTAAATTTTATTTTATAAATAAAATATAACATTTTTAACTATTCATAAATAAAGAAAATAACTTTATTCAAGGATATAATCATGGTGAAAAATACACTTTTTCACTTATCAATCCATTAACAGTAAAAATTTATTAAATTAAAAAGTTAATTTATCATAATTTGTATAATAATAAAAAAATCATTTGCACAAACTGGGGGGGGAATTATTAGTTATCATTCAACTCACATATATTCTAAATAAAAAAACTGATATATATAATAATTATTATTCCTTGGTCCTGAGAATAATATTTATTTTAATATAAAGTTTAGTATAAGTTAATTTGGGTAATCAATACACATATTATGAGACCATATTTAGGTCTTTATTTGGGCCCTTAGTTATCCTAGACTAACCTACATGATTTAAATCTAGAAAAATATCATAGAATGCATAGTGGATGAATGTAATATTGCAATGAAATAAAAATAAAAATGAATGACTACGATGAAATACAATCCGTTTTAATCAATATATTTCAAAAGGGGCTATATAAAATGTTCGATCCAACTATATAATAGGTATATATTTTTGGGACTACCTATAATGAAACCTAAAATAATTTTACATGGGTATAGACATAATTATAGAGTTCTATTTCATTCATAGGGCTTGAGTTATCACCTTTTAGACTTGGATGATACAAATAATTTTTTGAAATAATTAATAATTTAATGCAACTCATGATGTACCAA
Organism: Viscum album; assembly: GCA_963277665.1. NCBI lineage: Eukaryota > Viridiplantae > Streptophyta > Magnoliopsida > Santalales > Viscaceae > Viscum > Viscum album. Next base: position 1,429,782,502 of record OY728155.1, on the reverse strand, counting down.
ATGTTTCAAAAAATTATAAGATCATCTGAATTCATAAAATTCAAAAAGACATCAACAATAATGATTCTTGATATATATTAACAATAATATAACTTATATTTATATATAATCATTTATATAAATAGAATTTCCAATAAAACACATTACATGTAGAATTTTATGTTTCAAACTGAATGATATATAAATCTATATTATACTACAAAGTAATATTTTAGTTTTTATTAACATGTAAATCATTCCAAACATCATTAAAAACTCATTTTTATGAAAATTATGGATTCTTTGTGTGGATTAAAATTATATAAATTGAAAAAGAGGATCTTCAAATGTAATTTATGATTAATTTATGAACTGATATAAAATTACATTATCATATAATTCATCTTTCATTGATAATCCAATTGACTGGATCATGTTGAAGTATTCATTAATAATAGGATCGAAGGGAATAATACCTCTATAAAGGACCAAAATTTGCAACATTATAGCAGAATGTCATCATAGAGTCACTGAGATCTGGCATGTTTGATCCTAATAACATTAATTATTTTTATTCATCACTGTTGAAATATTATTTAATGAGAAAGAATAATAGTTGATAATATCTATAAGGATTGAGGGAGAGGAAAGTGGGAGTGAACTATAGATATTTCAACCTCACATTATGAATTAAAAAAATAAATGTAATTATACAACATAATATAATTATATATCCATTATAGATGGATTTGGTTTGGATAATAAGAGAAAAAATATTTTAAAATTACCAAATTCTTAGTTTCCTGAGGATATTAATAATATTATTAAATGAATGACATTAGTAAAACAAAACAATATAAATGAATATAATTTATATAATTTCTAATCATACCATTAAACTCGATCAACATTACCTCATGAACATTTACTGATCCTTGACTAATGTATATGTATTTAATAAATAATTATCTCTATGTTATTCATTGATTAATGTAATAAATATTATACATGAGAAACATTGAAAATTAATATTTAGAAAAAAAACACACTTATTAATTTGAGTAACTTTTGATTAAATTATATCATTCCGTAAAACCTTAATAAATATTTTTTACCATCTTGATTAATTAAATACATGAATTTAACTATGAATATTGATAGAAATTTTATGTGACCGTATAGGAAAATTATATAGTGGAATTGGGCATAAATTACAAAATTCTATGGATACTATCATGAAAAATAAAAAGTAATCCAAATAAAAATAAGTTAATGTTGTAGTGACATACAACCTACCATGAAGGATTATTGTTTAATATAATGCCTTTATCCAGATATATCCATTCAAAATGTTTGTTTACTGGTTTCACATACCTTTATGCTCGAAATCCCATTCCTTGAATTTACATAAATTTACTCTTCTGCTGGACACCATTACCATGTATATATATAGGCATTTTAATTCCCATTAAAGGGCCCAAGATATGAACATCTATCCAGAAAATAAAATTATATATCATTTACACATTATCCATTAGTGAAATATCTATCATGACAGAACAAACATATGCAATGTAACTACTATCATATCCCATGAAAATCATCTTCAATGAATAAATTTTCCTGATTAGGGTTATTAATTATCGATAATATAAAATTATATGGATCAATACACACGTTACCATATATAATGTCATTTGAATCATGAAATTTTTGGATTTCATTTTCCCATGTCTGTGATCACAACCCCTTTCACATTACCATGGGGTAGCATCATGATAATATTCTCATTCACTTGGGGGCGCCCAACCCCTAATAGTATGTGTCATCTATGTTCCTTCAGATAATATAATCTAGTTATAGAACATATATTCATGAATAATGTTGTGGAATCTCTAGGTAATAATAATTGGAAGGAAAAATAATGATAATATAGTGAGATATAGATTCTTATGAAATTATTCGAAAAATTATATACATTGTAATAATAAATGTCCATTAAGAAAAGATTATTAATAATTAAAAAAATATGGTATTAATTTAATATAGTAGGTTATAGGGATCTTCATGATCCCAAACATTTCAATATTTTTATCAGGATTGGTTTAATGAACTATTTTATCCTTATTTCAATATTTTTTTGGGTTATTACTTGGGGTCTGTTTTAATTCGATATTTCATTAAAATGAAAGAGAAAGGGTTGTGCACAGTTGACACACTATAAGGGTAACCATTGAGCCTCATCCCAGCTAACCGTGAAAAACCATAGGGAGGTGATTCACATGTCTACTACATTTTTTTCTATACATGAATCCTAAAATGAATAATTCTGAACCCCTAAAATTACAAGTACAGCATTGGCATACAAATAGGGAAAACCATGTGACCCTTCCCAGGAAACGAAGCACATGAATTAAATTTGAGTGAAAATTATTTTAAAATATCCCAAACCCCCTAATTAATCCCAAATCAACCCCCATTAGACCCTAGTCATTCTTTCAATATTTTGGGGCTCCTTGGAAAAATTCCATACTTTCGGGACATCCATCCATTGCGACACAAATCCTATATCGAATATATGCATCCCTCCAAGTACCTAGATCAAATATTTTTTATTTACCATTCATGTCCTATCAATATAAAAATATTTTTAGGGGATGTTAGCTTATATTTTTTTAGATATGGACCAAGATATGGTGAATCTAGATATAGACATGTTGATCTAAATATATGTTAGGGAGATAATTATTTTTTAATATTTTTTATTTATTTCCATATCTGTATCCCGATCTATGTAATTGTGCTTATCAATTTTGTGGATTTCCCTTTGCTGATATTTAATCAATAATTTAATTTATGTGGAAAAATATTCTAATTAACATAGTCATGATAAAAAATATGTGTATGTGATCGTATATTTTCTGGGGTTATTTTAGAATTTCTAATTCCAAAATTTGATAAATTAATGTGGATAATTAATGAATTCAAGAATTGGTATTTTATTGAGTAATATATTTGTTCAAATTATGGATAATAAACTATAGAGTTAATTACATAATTATTCAATAATTGAACTATGAATTGGTAATAATTAATTGGTGAACTCATTATTCGATTTTAAGATTATAAGATGATTATTTAATTTTTATAATTATTAATGGACTTAGCGTGGTTAATTAATTGTTAAATTTATTAATGTAATTATTATAATTAATTAATTTACAATTTAATTAGTTGATGTTGTGGTGGGTAATTGTGATAATATATTTTATATTGATTAATTGTTGATGATAGAAAAAATAAAAAAACTTGTGATAATGAGACACATCTGACAATGTGAAATGTTTTGTTATATATGTTTAATTTAGAAATTTGGTGTTAGATTTGATGTTCCATATCCATTATATATATGTATTATGGATTAATTGGGTTTAAGTCATGATTTTCTACGCCCAAGAAGTATCTGAATGATTTATAATTGGGGTGTTATACATGATGTTCTACACCCAAGAAAAATGGGTAAGATTGATAAATGGGGTGATAGACAATATTTTCTAGGACCATGATATATTTGTATTATTGATCATTGGGGTGATATACATGAAATTATATTCCCATGATATATATACAAGATTGACTAACATAGTGATTGACATGATGTTTTACACCAAAGCATGATAAATTTTGTGAGAAGTACATATACATCAAATTCTAATGGGTAGCTAATCACGACGTCCTACACAAATAACATTGGCATTGGACTATGGTTCCAAGTGACAGAGAAAATAATAATTTAGTTACATGTATAATTTAATCCTATGTTATATAATGAATTTTCAATTGAATATGTATCATTTTTCAGACCCGGTTTACGATGAAGTAGGTATTAATGTATGAGTATCCTCATGAACATAATGATCTATGTGGTTTAATAAATATTAATTGATAATCTGAAAACTGTTTACATATATTGTAATTATTTTATTATGAAACTACATACACTTTTTATTGACTGAATTATTTTATAAATTGTTGGTTGTGGCCAACTTATTTTTTCTCAACCCATATATGGGATACCTGATCAATACAAGAATAGATTTCTTCGATGTAGGACATGTTAAAGGAAATGAAAAAAGGTTAGAATGCTGATTAGGGATTGATCTTGGATGAGGGAACTAGAAATGGTTTGTGACTCAATTGGGAGTCATAAATGTATTTATTTTTAGTTTTCATTTTAGAAACTTAACCTGAACATTATCATGACATGTTTTCCCTTTTTGATGGATATTTTATTTCTTCATATGATTAATATGATATATCAATTCTATTTATGGTTATATATTATTATGATATTGTTAATTTATTTATAATAGTGTATTAATATGATAAAATAGGATATAGTATCCCCAAAATAAACTTATTAAATCATTGGTTATAGTCAGAATAATCTAGAATATTATGGCATGCCTGAGGTCATGTGACCGGCAATATAAGGGAACCATAGCATATCACATGGGGCGAGATGTTACAGTGTGATATCGGAACCCAATTTCCATTTATTTTTTATTTTTTCATACTATTAGTTTAAAGGTAGACATGAAAAATTGAAGATTCGGGCCCTGTTAATGAGCGCGTTCATATATGTTTCATAACCATGTACTAGGAAAAATCTGTGTAGATTGGGTGGGAATGATGTTATTGGTTATTGTGGTTACAGTTGTATAATATATCACAATGCTTGAAAAAATTGTTTTGTGATGAGAAAACCTTTTTTGATTTTTTTTATAATTGATCAATGGACTTGAAGGGTATTCAAGTTGGGTTTTAATGCATATTTCTAGGCACTAATGATTATTTTGTGACATGAATCATCTTAGGAATTAAATAGATAGTGTTTAACGGGTATGTTTTTGAACATCATCTTTTTTTCAATATTGTGAAGTTGAATTGAAAGTGTTACAAAGATGATTACAATTGGAAAATGATGAAAGTTGTGAATAATTGGGTTTCTAATTGAGAAACATGAATATGGGAATGGAAACTCCTTTTCAAAACTAATACCTATGTGTAGGATTACTAAGTGTAGTATTAGAGAATTTTTTTTGACCGGGTGGTGAGATTTGGGGACAAGACTTGTTTTGACTGGTTTTGATTATTCCTTATACATAAATTTAATTATATATATTTTATGATTCTTAAAGTTTTCTAGTATTGTAGATATGTCACTCCATGTAGATATCTTTTGTTAGAATGACAGGTTGTTATGACTGGTAATGCTCTACCAGCAGTGCAACCTGAGGCACCAATTGTGCCAGGTGAAGAAGAAGGGGAGTAGTTTCAATAGAAGTTTTATCTTTCTATGTATGTCATGGGAAGATACCTAGGGTGGTTTTAGAATAGAATTTCTAACCATATAGAGGAGTTTTAGTTATAACACACTAGGTATTTTTCAGGAGAGTTTCTACTTGAGAGAGTTGGGTTTTGGGTTCAGTCTTTGTAGAGAATACTTTAGAATTTAGAGACTCCTATTAAGAGGATGGTCAAAATTTCTACATATATTCTAAGAAGATAGGTGAGTCACTACTGTGACATCCAGGAATAGATTTTTTATGATGATGGAATGTTATGAGTGGAATGGGTGTAGAACTTCATGGAGAACTTGTATCCATAGGCATTGAGATATGAGAGAGACATAGAGATCATATAGTTGAATTAGGGGATAATTTCTAAAGTGGACAATGATTGAAGCTTTATAGACCCAAATAAATTTCATACAATATTTGAAGGATACGAGAGAACATTGGATAGAAAATTTTAGGATGGGCTTATGTGTGAGATTAAGTCCCAAGTTATCCTTTTTTTGTTGATGGTGTTTTTTGAGGTGGTGGATCAGGATCTCATAGATGAGGGGAACCCAGAAGAAGGATTCTAATGCTATAAAGATTGTTTTTGTTGGATTATCTATAGGTATGTATTCTGGGGGATGGAAGAGTCATTACGATAAAATTAGATATAGCGGTGGGAAGTAGAGTGTCCATTCAGGGGGATCAGTTACACAAGATCCTTCCAAGGTTCTTTTCCACCGGTTTGGTAAGAACAAAAACTTTCATAATCATTACCTTTGATCAACCATAGAGTTTTGAGAATGATATAATATGGGACGTCTATAGAGGTTATGTAGTAACCAAAGATAGATGGTCAGTGAAGGTGAAGCATGAAAGTACCAGAGATCGAGAATAATTTCTTTCACACTGTATATTTCTAATAGATGGATTTCTATTTGTTGGGGTAGTAGAGGTAGTGTATGTGATGATTTTAGGTAAGATCACATATATTATTTGAGTTGAGGATCTTAGGGGAATTTTCTTCTGGTATAGGGTAGAGGGGAATGAAATTTTCATTATGTGAAGCCTACACGTGTGGATTTAGAGGTTAGTCCATCAATAGCGAGGGGTATTATTCCTATAGATTCTATATTATCTAGTTTCTCATTTGATACTGGTGAATCTCAGTACTTTATATAATCAAAACATATTAATGGTTAGAGTAAGAAATTGGAATGTGTGGGTGGGTTAATGACTATTAATACACCATTGGGATTACAGTCTAGAGACTTATTTCAATTCAAGGAATGTTCTCCTTAATTCAAGGAGTATTGTTTTTATGAAATCTCTACATCCTTAGAATGTCATTCTATAAAGTAATTATTGTTATGGATTGGATAGATTCATACTAAGCCCACATTGATTATTATGTAGTTGTTTGACTCTTACATCTCCTAAGGGTGATGATTACATTCACTTTAGAGAGTGGGATATCTATGCGGGTTGACCAGGTCAGGTTACTCCATAACTAGGATATCTCATAGATCATGTTGCTTGACTTTTTCTAGATAATAAAGGAGTAAACCATGATTTATTTCTACATGTAGTGGACCTAATTTAGGATTTATTTCCTCAATACTTCTCAGGGTTCCTCCCTAAGTGAGATGTGGATTTTACCATTAATATCATTCCATGGGATGAAAAAATTTCCATTACACCATACTGAGTAGAACCAAAATAAATTTATGATATCATTACTTGACTAGAGGATTTGGAGGATTAGGTATTTATGCCTCCACATACATCACCTTGGGGTTCTCTAGTTCTATTTACTATGAATGTTGACGAAAATATTTACTTATTCATTGGTTATTGGAAGTCGAACAGAATGACTATGAAGAACCAGAATTCTCTTCAGTGTGATGATGATCTATTTGAATAATTCATAGGATATTGCATGTTCTTGAATAATGAATTATTATCAGGGTATCATTAGAGGATAGTTCAGACTTCTGATATATCGATGACATCTTTCAGAATTAGGTATAGACAATATGAGTTAATCATAACATTGATTGGGATGAAAACTGCACCTGAATTGTTTATGGAATTTATTGAATGAATATTACATCAATAACTAGATCATTTTTATAGTATTTTTTGGTGACATATTGTTATAGTACTAGACTCATGAGGATCATGAATAGTATCATGAAATTTTTTAGAGTACACTGAGAGAGAATCGATTATATGAAAAGATATATAACAGCCTATTTTAGATTGTTCATGCAGTTGTTTTTTGAGAGAATCCCACGAACATGTTCGACATCTGATAACTTCAAGGGTTAGATTGATATTATAATAAAATCATCCAAGAATTTTAGTCATTAGAATATAGTCTATTAGTATTTTACAAGAAAGGGTAATGTTTTATTGGTCCAAATAATATTGGGAGGCATTCTAATAGATGAATAAGTATTTGAAATCACCACCAATCATGATTCTACCATATCTAGGTGAGAAGTATTAGGTGTGTTGTTATTCTTCATGGATCAGAATCAGAGCATTTTTTATGAAAGGATAATGAGTTGTGTCGTATTGGTATTGGAAACTAAAAAACATATGAATGGAATAACCCTAAACACGACCTATAGTTGGAAGTAGTGGTTTATGCTTTGAATTTTTGGTGTAATTATCAACTGGGTGAGTAGTTTATGGTTTGTATAGTATACAATTGTTTGTGGTACATCTCCTTGCGATGATATTTGAATCTCCGATAGTGGATATGGGTTGAGTATTTTTAGCATTTTTATTATCAATTGGAATATATGAATGGGAAATGTAATGTTGTCTCTAATGATTTGAGAAGGAAGAACCATACATATATTGTTCAATAGTGTAATACTATGTTGAAGTTGATGACCTTGCTATTTGAGATTCATGTGGGGTTTAGGAGAGTAATGAACAGTTGTCCCTCCTATTTGTTTTAGTGGAGTCTTTCAATTTGATCTAAAATAGAGACTTAGAGATTGAGGATCTAATGTTTTGAATCATGAGGGAATGACTTGAAATTACATAGTCACCTTAATGTTAGAGAATATATGAGGATGAGATTATCTACATCAAGAATCAGTATTTCATTCCAATGAGCATTCAAGAGTTCCTTGTGAAGAAATTTTATGCCTCTAAGTGGGAGAAATATACAGGCATGACCAAAATGTACTATGACCTATGATGATAGTTTTGATGGATGGGAATGAATAAGGAGAAATTAGGTTTCGTGAAACAATTATATCCATTTTGATAGGTAATGGTCGTTCATCAATGGCATGGATGTTTTCTGTAGCTGATTCCCATTTCAAAATTGTAGTGGTATGACATGAAAATGGACATTGTGTTGGGTATCTGGAAGAAACCAATGATGAATGAAACTATATGGGTTATTGTGGATATAATAATGAATGTAGAAAATTTTGTTCTAAATGAGAGACATTCATAGTGGAGCATCTGGTAGATTTGTATGTTTTAGTGCTAATCTGTCCACACAGGGTGCCTCAGACTACAATTTCTGATCATGATTAACATTCCACTTCATGCTTTATATATGGATTGAAAATTGTTCTTGGTACAAAATAATTAATGATTACATATTTACACCCATAGATAGATGGATAGTCATAGTTCACAATACTAATTCATGATGATATGTTATGGGCATGTGTTCTTGAATTCATTGAGTCTTGAGAAAATCACTTGGATTTATTGACATTTTCTTATAAAAATAGTTACCAGAGAATATTACATATTTAACCATACAAAGATATTTATTTTAGTCTATTTAGATCACCAATAATTTGGATGTAGGTATGTGAGTGATAGTTATTTGGTTTGAGTCTCGTAAAGGAGATGTTAAAGCTAGTGCAGCAAATTCAGAAATGTATGGCTATTAATTGAAGTAGATAGATGTTTCATGATGATATAAATAGACATCTCAATGTGTCTAAAGAGGGTGTTCATGTATTCCTTCCGGTGACTCAAAATATTGGTAATCATACGATATGATAATAGGTGATGCTGGTGCCCATGATTGATGGAACTTTTTAGGTTGTGGAGGGAATCAGGTCAGTGTCATTCTTATTGTCTCATCCACATAAGTATTGGGATATTCATTATGTTTTAGATGTATCTCTACTATGGTGATATAACACCGACCATTCTCATTTTTTCTATGTGGGTGAGGCTTGTTGGATCTGAATCTACCGATTATACACAAGTGGGGGGTGAATTGTGTCTTTTTCAATTTTTTCAATAACTCTTCTTTTGAACGAGTTATGTCCTTTATACTTTATCAGATTTGATCATGCAGCGGAAAAAGTAAAAACAAGAACACAAAGATGTATAGTGGTGCGGGGAACAGAAAGCCCCTAGTCCACTCCACCAACGCTCTACTCAACGAGCTTAGTGATTTTTACTATCTGGTCCGCTTTTCCAGAGACTGATTCACAACTGAGTACAGGCAGTTGAAACCTTTAAAATCCAAGGAAAAACAATGTCTTCTAGTTCAAACATGAACCTACACATCTTAGAATGAGAAGCTAGTTACTCAAGAATAAAAATAATTTCAGAAAGAAATTTTTGGTTGATCTTCACAATTGCAAGCTGAATGCAATTGATAGGAGATGTATCGAAGTCTTTAGAAATATTGATCTTCAAGACGAAGCAGTTCTGAGTTGATCTAGTTGTAGTAGATATAGAGATATAGTTCACAACCTCAGCAGTAGTAGATCCACAGTAGATATTAGATATAGAACATGTGAATCTTCTATCGAGCTCCTTCTTCTTGAACAAACAGAGCTTTTACGCTCCTGTTGATTCAGCAGATCAATCGTGAATAGTTGCAATCTCTGTTTCCAACCTTTTTCAATAATAGATCAATCACACCATCATCTTTTCTAGTGTTTCAGAGAGAGAATATATAATAAATCATATCTCCTGCACATTTAGATCCATAAAATTCGCCTTCTGATTTGCGATATTCAAAAATATAAATTTACAAAGAATTTGTAACTTCCCTTAAGACTAGGTATAAAAATATCCTTTTAATTCGATCTTAAATCCATTAATAAAACGGCTTTGAATCAGTCAAAGTTGTAATTTAAAAAAGACTTTAAATTGGGCTTGAAATCCGCCCAGAAATAAACTTACTGATCGTTGTACATAAAAACCATCTGCCCAAAATTCAGACGCCAAACGTAAGGTTGATGACATGGCCTCCAAACGTGGGGTTAATAACATAGTCATCAAATATAGGGATGAAAACGTAAGGTTGATAACAAACGTAGGGTTGATCATCCATACTTTTACTTGATCCATACTTTTCCAAGAACGTATGGTTGCTTACAAAAGTAAGGTTGATGAACCATAATTTTGAGAAATAAACGTAACCTTAAGAATTTACGTATGGTTCTCCTTTCATACTTTGCTGATAACCAAAATGTAGGGTTCCTTCCTAACGTAAGGTTCTTCTTCCATACTTTGCCTAAAACATATGGTTGTTTAACCATACTTTTCTCTTATCTCAAAAAGTATACATTCCTTTCATCCTTACGCTACGTTTATCCACTTAGGGTATGAACAATGATTCCAGAACACGCTAAAACAGATTCCACGGTATATTTATCTATGTAAGATGTGAACAGTGTTTCTAGAACGCACTAAAACAGATTCCGCACTAAGTAATAAATTCTCGTTATTTCAAGAGTAAAATAAATTAATAACCTCATACAAAATACTAAATAAAATCATTAGAAAATAACTAAGGATATTTGTGAGAATCAAAATTATCATAAAAAGACAGAGTATTATTTTCAATAATCTCCCCCTTTAAATAACATTAATACAGATTGTTGAAAACAATACTTTTCTCAACAAGCTCCCCCTTTTTGATGATCAAAAAACCCATCAAATAATTAAAATTATTTAAACAAAACAAAATTAACTTTAAAAAATCGTTATAATGTTTTTAAATAAAAACTTTTCCACCAACAATCTCCCCCTAAATATTGAAGTTGTGGTTATCCAAATTCTCCCCCTTTTGTGATATCAAAATGAATGAAAAATCCTGGATTTTAACACGTTTAATATTGCACTAAACTGTTAGTAAATGCTATTACGAACTGTTTATCAATAATTAAATCTGGATTAGTAGCATATTAAAAATAAAGTTAGTAAAACAAATAAGGAAAGAGTGAAATAAACAATGAAGAAAATTTTCATTCAAAAACAGTAGTATATACATGACAATGATATACACATGAATAAAGGTTTGGGTAAGATAGGAATCATGGTCTATCTCCTCTGAGTTGCAGACTTGATTTCTATAAACTGTTCCTGAAGTCTCTTCATCATCCAATCTCCAAGCTTGATAATGAGCTCTTTGTTCTTTTGAGTCATATGAATATCCTTAATTAATGGACTCTAAAAAACTCATGCATCCTTTCCTCTTTTTCAAAAAGTACTGACAGCTTCTCTGATAACTGATCTAACAGAATTCTGATTGATGTCTCACTAGATGTCAGTTCATCCACTAAGAATTTATGATTTTCCAGCAACACTGGCAAAGGATCACTGTTACATTGAATATCTTGTATCATGTCATTCATATTTCTCAACCCAGCTGTGATAGCCTGAAACCTTCTGATTAAATCAAGTGAATAACTTGATCCACTAACAGCATTATTTGCAACTGATGCAAAATTGTTCTCCATAAACAACTTCATATCTGATAAATCTGACTTCATAACCATTTCATATTTTAATTGAGTAATAGCAGTCATAATATCCTCTTTAAACATTTCAACTTCTTGCCTTGAAAATGTACACTCCTTCATCTTTTGAAACTTCAAATGTTCTAAGTCTAAATCATTTCTAAGGGAAGCATTCTTAGATTCCAACTGAGATACTTTTTTGTACAGTTCATCAACATCTTGTTTTCCTGAATCAAATGCACCCTGTGCTTGATTCACATTCTCAGGTTGATGCAACAATACCAAAGGCAATGATTCAGCATCAGATTTCTCTTTTTCTTTGTCCTGAGAAGGTTGGACCACATATTTTTCCTTGGAGTTTTCAAACTCCTCCACAGAAAAATCCTCTTGAAGTACCTCTGGTTGAACATCCGAAGCATTATTATCACATTCATCTATATCTTTGTCTTCCACTGGAACTTTAAGAACAATATCTTCAGAAGTTTCCTGAGGTCTGTAAACTTCTTCACCCGGCACTGCCTCCATCTCTTGTTCCTGTTGAAGTGCAACTTCAATATCAGCAACAATTTGTTCCTGATTTTCCCTTTGAGCTTCTTCTTGAGCTCTTGATTTCTCTACCGGAGCCATTCTCTCAGTAATATCTTCCATGGTTTTATCAGTAGAAGCTTATTTCACAAAGGAATAAGAAAATAAAGGTTCTGTTGGGGTTTCCAAAGCAGTGGAAGTGACTTCCTCATTCACTGGTCTTTTTCTTCTTGATTGAAGTCCCACCTAGCTTCTGTCTTCCTCAACATCTGTCAATTCAAAATGAATCCTTCTTGCTACATTGCTGACTCTGGACTCAGCTTGTACCTCCTTGGACTTAGCAGGTTGAGCCTGAGCACTCTCTGAGTCTTCCTCAGCTCCTACTGGCAAAATTTTTCCTTTAATTGTGCTCCAGAAATATCCAACTTTCCTTAGGGTTCTAGCATTAAACGTATTACTATGATGACAGTTAACTCTTGCATCCACTAATCTCACTACGTCTTTATTAAACAACAGCTTAGAAATAAATCCACCAAAGGGATAGAAATTAATCCTAGCCTCACTTTTATAGTAATAACTGAGATACCTTATCATGTATCTTGGAAAGTTTAACTTAATATCACATAACAAAAGAAGAATTATATACATATCAGGGTACAAAATATTCTCCATTTCTGCCATCCGTGGATCTATTCCGGTCTGAATAAATTTTACCAAAATCATCTGATCAACCTCCAAATCCTTAACAAACTTTTTCTTTATTGTCTTGGTACCAAAAATAAAATACATAATGTCTTCGGATTTATGAACAGAATCTCATATATTCTTCAATTCAAAATGAAAAACTCCCTCATGAGGGCAATTGAGAATCTGACTAATCTCTACTGAAGAAATTGAGAAATCCCTATCTTCTATTTTATCCATCATACTGTCTTCGTTATCTCCCAGACTAAACTTTATAGATTTGTAGAAGTATATAAGTTCTACTTCATACAGAAATTCTGTATTTTCACTGTTGAATATCTGTTCAAGATTCTAAAATGACAGTGGTTTCTTCAACAAAAGATTCGTCTGAAATAACCAGTCAAGATCGATTACCTTACCCTGTAAGATTTTTCTTCCTTCAGTGCGTTGTCTCTTGGCATTGCTCGGCTCGGCCTCACTGGCTCTTTTAGTCCACACCATTGCTGCTAGAGTCTCTGAAGGTTTGAAGGTTAGGGTTTCAGAAGTTCGATGGTTAGGGTTTCACAAGAGGAAGTGTGATTTTCGAATTTAGAAAGGGTTTTGATAGAAGTGAAAGGGTTTAGAAGTAGAAATGGCTCTGATAGCCTTGATTCCTGTGTAATCACTCATCATTAAATATATTTAAAAACAAATAAATTTTTCATACGACGAAAGAAAGAAAAAAAAATAAACATTATTTAATATACAAAATAAAATTTACAAAAAATAAAAAAAAAATATTTAAAATTAAATAAACCTACCTCCCCCTTAATAAAATCAAACCTTGTAGTGGGAACAGGTTTAGTAAAAATATCTTCTAATTGAATTTCAGTATTTATAAATTCTAAAAATATATCTTTTTTATAACAAGATCTCTTAAAAGTGATTCCTTATATCAATGTGCTTAGTTCTAGAATGACTAATAGGATTTTTTGAAATATTAATTGAACTTGTATTATCACATAAAATAGGTGTATTAGTATAATTCAATCCAAAGTCTATAAGAGTGTTTTTCATCCACAAAACTTGTGCACAACAACTTCCAGCAGAAACATATTCTGCCTCAGCTGTTGATAGGGTAACTGAATTTTGTTTCTTACTAGACCATGATACTAAGGACTTTCCTAAAAAGTGACATGTACCGGATGTACTTTTTGTATCTAATCTACAACCTCCAAAGTCAGAATCTGAATATAAAATCAAATTAAAATCAGATGTTTTAGGATAAAGAAGATATTGAAAAAAAGTTCCTTTTAAATATCTAAAAATTCTTTTAACAGCAGATAGATGGGATTCTTTAGGATTTGATTGAAATCTTGCACAAAGACATATTGAATACATTATATCTGGTATGCTAAAAGTAAGATATAACAAGCTACCAATCATACCTCTATATAACTTGTTGTCAACTGATTTCCCAGTTTCATCCAAATCATGTTTTATATTAGTACAGACAGGAGTTGTAAATGTCTTGTTGTTCTCAAGTCCAAATTTCTTAAGTAAATCAGTGATGTATTTGCTTTTATTTAAAACATTTCCAAAATCGTTTTGAAATATTTGAAGACCCAAAAAGAAATTTAATTCTCCCATCATACTCATTTCAAATTCTTCTTGCATTAATTTTGAAAATTCATGACAAAGACTTTTGTTAGTTGATCGAAAGATTACCTCATCAACATAAATTTGAACCAATAAAACATTATTTTTCATAGTTTTCTTAAATAGTGTTCGATCTTCCATACCAATAGTAAATTCATTTTTCAAAAGAAAAGAACTTAATATTTCATACCAAGATCTGGGTGCTTCTTTAAGGCCATAAAGAGATTTAGTAAGTTTAAAAATAGAATCAAGTTTTTGAGAGATTTCAAAACCAGAAGGTTGCTCAACATAAAATTCCTCCATTAAATATCCATTTATTCTCTGGGGACCTGCTACCTATAAAGACATTCAAAAAAATTGCTATGGTACCCATATTTTTTTGGGTCTAGGAGTGTTAACTAGCAATGATCTGGGTATCCAGATTTTCTTTTTTCTTTTAAAATTATCTAAATCATATAAGTATTTTGAAACATAGGCTTTCTTAATACCACAAATTTGAGATTTTCTTAAGAAAGAGTTTTTAGCTACATGTCCCTTTTCCCTACAAAAATTACAATTAAGCTTTTTAGAGCTAGGAACAAAATAATTTTTATATATCTTTGCTTTTTATCCTTTACAGCCAATTCCAAATCTCTCCTTTTAATGACATTTTTTCCATGAATTTCATTTAATGAATTTTCTCCTTTTGTAAAAACCAATGCAGCCAATTTGTAAGATTCTACTTCATCCTGCAGTGATTTTATTATTGATTCAAAATTAACATAGTTAGTGTTAATAAAATTGTATTTATCAGTTTATTCTTTATGTTTTTTCAGCGTTGTGTCTCTTTCATCTAAAACGGATTTATGTATATTTTTTAGTGACTTATGTTTCTTAAATAGTAAGTCATATCTTTCTTCAAGCATATTGCAGTAGGCTGCAAGTTTTTCATTTGTGTAGATTGATTCATAATGTGATTCAGAAGAGTAATATGAGTGTACCTCACCAATTTCTACCATGAAAAACATTTTTTCCGTTATATTGACTTCTTCTTTCTCTGAGCTTGATTTAGAAGAGCTGCTAGAGTCTTCAGATACACTCCAAGTGACTTTCATAGATTTATTGTCTTTCTTCTCAAAGCCATTTATTTTGAAGAATTTCTTCCTCTTTTCATCCTTCAATTGTGGGAAATCTGGTCTGATATGTCTTATCTTTTTGCATTCATAACATCTCACTTTATTATTATCTCCCTTAAAGGATTTTTTGAAGCCTCTTTTCTTACTGTAGAATTTTCTAAATTTTCTGGCTAGTTGAGCCAGTTCTTCATCTAAGTTGGATGAGTTAGAGATTTCTGATTTATCTTTAAATTATTTTCTCTTCATCTTCCTATTCTTTTGTAGTGAAGTTACCTTCAAGGAAGTATCTTATCTTTTGAGAAGCACTTTATGTTCATTAGCTTCATCTTTCATTTCATCTTCATACATCATCAGTGTACCAATTAGCACTCTCATAGTTAGATCTTTGACAGGTGTTGATTGTCTGATTGCAACAGAGATACCATTCTATCTAGTAGGTAGTACTCTCAGTACTTTTAATGCTTGATCAGCCTGCATGATAGGTCCTCTTAGAGGAGTTATTTTATTGGAAATTTCTGTCAATCTCCCATTAATTTGGGTAATGCTCTCACCTTCAATCATTCTGAAAGTATCAAATTTCAGTTTTTCAGTTGCATATATCATTTTCCTTACATTATATGTTCCTTCATATGCCACAGCTTTTGTTTGCCACATCTCATATGCTGTCGGGCACTGAGATACTCTATTAAATTCATCTGGTCCTAGACTGCAGATAATTGCATTCATAGCCTTCGAGTTCATATTGTACTCTTCATCTATAGCAACACTCCATGCCTCAGGATTTTCAGGAATTTCAAAAGGAGTTAGAATCTTTGAATAGACTCTATATCCAAGGTTTTTCAGATATATTATCCTGCGCGATTTCCAGCAACCATAGTTGTCTCCATTAAAATATGGTGATCTAACCATCGACATAACTTCTCTTGTATCAGTCATAATTCTCTGTTGTATAATCCTTAAATGCTTCTATCTTTCTAAGGCTCTGTCAGAAGCTCCTCCTCTGATACTAGATGTTGGATCTGAATCTACAGATTATACACAAGAGGGGGGTGAATTGTGTCTTTTGCAATTTTTTTTAAAAACTCTTATTTTGAATGAGTTCTGTCCTTTATACTTTATCAGATTTGATAGTGCAGCGGAAAAAATAAAAACAAGAACACAAAGATGTATAGTGGTTCGGGGAACAGAAATCCCCAAGTCCACTCCACCAACGCTCTACTCCACGAGCTTAGTGATTTTCACTATCTGGTCCTCTTTTCCACAGACTGATTCACAATTGAGTACAGGCAGTTGACAGCTTTACAATCCAAGGAAAAACAATGACTTCTGGTTCAAACACGAACCTACACATCTTAGAATGAGAAGCTGGTTTGTCAAGAATAAAAATAATTTCAGAATGGAATTTCTGGTTGATCTTCACAATTACAAGCAGAATGCAATTGACAGCAGATGTATCGAAGTCTCTAGAAATATTGATCTTCAAGAAGAAGTAGTTCTGAGTTGATCCAGTTGTAGTAGATATAGAGATATAGTTCACAACCTCAGCAGTAGTAGAGTCACAGTATATATTAGTTGTAGAACATGTGAATCTTCTATCGAGTTCCTTCTTCTTGAACAAATAGAGCTTTTACGCTCCTGTAGAATCAGCAGATCAATCATGAATAGTTGCAATCTCTGTTTCCCACCTTTTTCAATAATAGATCGATCACACAATCAGCTTTTTTGGTGTTTCAGAGAGAGCATATATAATAAAGAATATCTACATCACATTTAGATCCATAAAAGTTGCCTTTTGATTCGTGATATTCAAAAATTTGAATTTACAGAGAAGTCGTAACATCCCTTAAAACTCGGCATAAAAATCTCCTTTTAATTTGATCATAAATCCATTAATAAAACGGTTTTGAATCAGTCAAAGGCGTAATTTAAAAATGACTTTAAATCCAGCTTGAAATCTTCCCAGAAATCATCTTAGTGATCGTTGTACATAAAACCCGTCTGTTGAAAATTCCAACGTCAAACGTAAGGATGATGACATGGCATCCAAACTTAGTCTTAATAACATAGTCTTCAAACGTAGGGTTGAAAACGTAATGTTGATTAACAACTTAGGGTTGATCATCCATAATTTTTCTTTATCCATACTTTTCCAAGAATGTATGGTTGTTTACAAAAGTAAGGTTGATGAACCATACTTTTGAGAAATAAACGTAACCTTAAGAATTTAGGTACGGTTCTCCTTCCATACATTGCTGATAAACAAAATGTAGGGTTCCTTCCTAACATAAGGTTCTTATTTCATTATTTGCTAAAAATGTATGGTTGTTTAACCATACTTTTCTCTTATCTCAAAAAGTATACATGCTTTTCATCATTATACTACGTTTATCCACGTAGGGTATGAACAATGATTCCAGAATGCGCTAAAATAGATTCCGCGCTATATTTATCTACGTAAGATGTGAACAATGTTTCTAGAACATGCTAAAATAGATTCCTCGCTAAGTAATAAATTCTCGTTATTTCAAGAGTAAAATAAATTAATAACCTCTTGCAAAATAATAAGTAAAAACATTAGAAAATAACTAAGGGTATTTGTGAGCATCAAAATTATCATAAAGAGACAGATTATTATTTTCAATAATCTCCCGCTTTAGATAACATTAATACACATTGTTGAAAACAATACTTTTCTCAAAAAGTCTAACCATGATATAGATACATCATTTTAGGATAATTTGATTCATGTACTGGATCACAATGAGAATGTGTTGTGTGGAATGACTATTCCAACAGTTCTTGTGTTTTGGAAACATGTATGTGATTGTGGGGAAATGTAGGAATGTGAATTAGATATTAGTAATAGATGAATCAATTTCTTTGGATTTAATCCATATGGAATCTTGGGAGTTCTATTTGAGGAAGAGCTATTATAATGTGGTAAGATTGTAAGAACCCAACTTTTTTATTGAGATGACTCGAGCATGAATTCATGTTTTATTTTGTTCTTATTTGAATAATTTTTGTTTGTGTTATTAAATGGGAAGATTTTTTGTGGAAGTTAAATAAAAATTAAAGAATAATGGATGTGCATAGATAGAGCATGGTTATTAAATAGTTTTCCCTATCATAGATAACCATGCGAACCCAAGAAGAGGGGTTTCACACTACTGGAACACATTTGGAAAACCATTCACCATAAAAGGAGTAAAAGTGTATATCTAAAATAATAGGCACATAGTTGGCACATCGTTCGGGAATATTGTGAACCCCTACCCAGGAAACTGTGTGTGGGAGTTAAATTTTCTTGAAAATTATTTTATAATATTTTTATCCCCCTATTTAATCACAAATTGACCCACATTCAACCCATGTGGAATTTCATGATTTAAGAGATCATTTGATGAATTAAAATCTATCCAAACATCCCTTCATTGTGATTCTAATCCCAGATCAAGGATATGCATCCATCCTAGTAAGTGAATCCTATCTCATTTCTTTCCTATTCAACTCATATTTTGATCACATTCTTTTGATGTGAGGCTATTTTTTTGTATATATTGGTCTATATTTTTTTAATATTTATTTATGAATGCATATCTAGATCTATATTAGATAAAAAAAAATTTGTTCTGATTTAGGGTTTTTATATCTGGATATTTATCTAAATCATTATGGTGCTCAATTATTTGTATTTCGATTTGGTGATCTATTGTTGAAAAATTAATGATGGTGGTATAATACTAAATTCTTGTATTCATTATATTTAATACATGTATCTGATTTTATAATTTTATGGTTTTTTTGTAAATTAAATTTCCAATCATGATTCATTAATGTGGCTAAATAATGATTTCAGGAATTTGGTATTTGGTTGAATAATATAAATTGAAGAATTGGGGAATCTTTTATATGGAGTTAATTCTAAAATTCATGAATCTTTATATTGTGAATTGGGAATATTAAATTTGTGTATTAATAATTGGATATTAAGATTTTAAGACGAATAATTAATGGTTACATTAATTAACAGACTTTTTGAGGTTAATTAATTATTGAATTAATTAATGAAAGAGATATGATCAATTAATTGATGAATTAATTAATGGATGTTTTTGTTGTTATTAGTGACAATATGAATAGTATTGATTAATCTTTCTTGACAAAACAATGTGAAAATAAGCGATAATGAGATACATGTGATAATGTAATAGGTTATGGTATATTTGTGTGATTGAAAAATGGGGTGTTAGAAATGATATTACACCACCATGACATATATGTATGGTTAATAAATATGGTTATATACATGAGGTATGATTCCCATGACCTATATGTACGATTGACGATTGGGGTAGTAGAGATGAAGTTCTATTCCCAAGATATTTATGTTGGATTATTTATTATGGTGATAAACATGAAGTTCTATGCCCCAGACATATATGTATGATTGAGAATAGGGGTACTAGACAAGATGTTTTATTCCCCTAATATATATACAAGAATAATAAATATAGTTCTAGACATGGATTTGTACAACCAAGCAAGCTAAATGTTGTTTCTAAGGGATGGAACACCAAAAAATCATGGGGTTCTCGACACGATATTCTACACCCATACAATATGAATTGGTCAATGGTTCTACATGCCTATGAAATTTATATTTAAGTGACATGGAAAATTAAATAACATGATATATAATGAATTTTTAGTTGAATATATAACATGGTTAATAATCCATTCATTACAAATCATGTATTTAGGAATATATGTAATCAAGAACCCAATGGTCTATAATGTTTAATAATGATTAATTTATAATGTGATAACTTTTTAACGTATCAACATTAACAATTTATTTAAAAAAATTCATAAACAATTTATAGACTATAATTATGTTAAGCAGCATGGGTGGTGTGCTACTATGTTTTACACACACTCTACTCAAAAATCCTAATCGGTATCCAAATATATTTCATGGATGCATTACAGGTTATAGGAAAAGACCTTGGGTAAGATTGTTAATGGGGGATGGACTTTGGAAGACTAAACCAGACTTGGTTCAAGACCATCTTGGGAGTTAACAATGTCTTTATTTATAGTTTTAATTTTATATACATGACACATACATTATTATTTCAGGTTTTATTCTAAATTTGGATATTGTATTCACTTCTTCTATTATCTTCAAAACTTAATAATGTTTATTTTTATATATTCTAACTGTTTTGATTATTTATTTTCTATCATGTATTACAATGATAAAAGATGGTATTGTATTTCAATGATCAGATTATCAGTTACACATTACCAGTTAGTAGGATATAATATATGGGGAGGCGCACATGAGGATAGGTGATTGACTGGCATAGGGAACCTGTAACATGACGTTATACTAAAAAACTCAATTAGATGAATATATTAAGTAGATTCAATTGATAACCACACTAAATAAGCTAACATTATCATTAAAATCATGCTTCAACTATGATAAAGCCTCGGTAAAGGGGTCCAACACGATAACATTATGGATCCTATTTTCAATACAACATCACCCCATTGATAAAAATACCTCAAGAGTTTGTACATATGAAGTATGTTATTTGTTCATTAGTTATTCCCATGTCTATTTGGATATATACATTGCTAAATATTTAACATAGAAAAATGTTATAGGTTCCTTACATCTAAAAACCACATCATCCAATTTAAATTTTTTCAAATAAGAAATGATTTATTGGTATCACTATAAAATGATATATACTATGAATTCACAGTATAACCTGCGATAAATACCTTATTAGTACTCTTCCTTCTCATATATATCCTATGATGAGAACATTGAAATAACTACACTATTAAATCTAATATTTATAATACATTATAAAACATGTAACTGTATAACACCAGTTTAGTAGATCTTTGTCTTCCCCGTCTAGTTGGAACTTGTCCATAGTATTTCTCAAATACATAATTATAGGCTCAAAAGTTGTATAATTGTCTTCACATGGATATAATTAATATCATCCCAAAATAAAAAATAGAATAATAAACATCAATACTCATACATGAAATGTCAAACATGGTAAATCTATTTCAAAAATCATATGGTCTTTTACTCATTATATATCATTCTGATTTTTTGATGACACATTTTCATGGGAATATTGATATAACGTCATAGAAAAACTAATCCTCCCCTGGAACATTCTATACTGATCCTCTATAGTAAATGATAAATATATGTACCAAAAAATAGTATAAAAAGACTCTATGATTTAACACACATTATCAAATCCCCTTGAATGTAGGATACTCACATAAGTTCTCCATATAGAAGCATTTTCTAATTCATGACTTAACTTCTTATATGTAAAGCACATATTATGACATTAGTAATTTATCATATATATATATATACAAATATGAAAAAAAAACATTAAACCAAAATATATGTTTTTTACCAGAGAGATAACATTTATTATTAAATAAAACATACACTTTTATGGTTTTATTGGAAGGAACATTCCACAAACCTGATGATTTCATTAATTTATTAATTGATCTCAGCAATCTTCAATCCTTTTTCCCATTTCATAGAGTCACAAACCCTTATTTTATTACATATACAAATCCAATTGATGGTTCTTATTAGTAAAATATTTTTCTTAAATACACTATTCAAATCACAGATTCATGGTTATCTTCTATGGAAAAAAATTTTTTAATGGATTTAAACATGGAAACTTGAGAAATTGGTTCATCATAGTCAAATAATTGATTTTGAATAAACAATATAATTATTAGTTTTTCATTATAATTATTTAATATATGGACAATGATCAAATTTCTCTTAAATGCAAATTTACTCCCAATCTATTTTTTTCGACTGATAGATTGCTCAGAACCAAAAATTGTTTTGGGTTCCTACAATCCATCTCAAAATTCACGCCTTTTTTATATATTTAAGAATATTGGTAATATTTTACAATTTTGTAATAGAGAGGATAAATAGTTTAAAAAAATAATGAGTCACCATCATCAGTGATTAGAAAACAATATTTCACTTGTACTCTTATCTAACTAGCACTCCAAGGTATCACTTGTTTTTCAGGAGTAACTCATAATATAGGGACCTATGCAATTGGTTCACATAGAAAATCATGTTTATACTATGTATCAAATTCATCAATATCAATATTTCTACCAATATCTTTTTCGAATATTCATTCTCTCTCATGAATGTTGGAATTTCATTGTGACAACTATTTTCTTATCTAAAGAGTTTTATAGATAATATCCTCTTATATCCATTGGAAACCCAATTGTGATACACTTCATGCCTTGAGGTTATAGTTTGATTCATGAGAAATTCATAACAAAATATCTATATCACCATTCATAAAAATGTTATAAAATGTGATTCTTAAAACTCCATAACTCAATGGAAATGCCATTTTATGCAATATTTGTACTCAGATTATTAATTGTAATGTTGTATGTAATGTATATTCCAAAAAGGATAATTTTTTTACGATAAATAATATTTTTACAATATACAATGATTTATGAATCCCCATTTTACAAAGTCTATTCCTATATGGTGTTTATGGTAGAGTTATTTTATATATAATCTCATACATTTATATATAGTTGAACATTATTAATTAGGTTTTTCACCACATTAATTCGATCAATGTTTATGAATATTATCACCAAGATTATTTCTAAAGATATTCATGAACTTATTGAACTTATCTATGTGTTTAGACATAAATATCATAAATATTTTATTACCATAAATACTCATGATGTCTGAAAAACTCATATTTCCTGTGAATCCACCTCTAAACTCTACATTAAAAGGCCTGGACAAATTAGTGTTTTCCTAATATAGAAGCACTATGTAACTTTCCCTTTATAAAATGAATGGTAGTTTATTTTTTATTACCTCATAAATAATATTTATATCTTGCATGTAGTATTACATTAAAATATTATGGCTAACCATTTTGATAGTTCTTTATCAATATTTTTTGTTTACATGACCAAGATGGTGATTTCCCAACTAGGTGTTGTGTGAGTGGTGTTTATTTGTTTTTTATTTTATGAAAATATATTATTTATATAATTTAATAAATAATGTATTTATCAAAATACTCTGAATAATAACATATTCTATCATTATAAAAGTACCAAACCATATTTCCAATGTTGAAATAAATTCCCTTCATATCTATAAAATAATCAAAAATTGGGTTCTTGGATAGACTAAAATCATAATGAAATTTATTTAAAACTAATATATATCATATTGGAGACTAAAAACATTAGTTTTTAATGGATATAGTGCCATCTCCACTACATTTATATCCCATAGATCAACGAATATTCTTGAAATATTCCAAAATATATATGGTTTCTATATTTGGGTACAGATATTAGAAGATTATGTGGTTTATGACGACATAAAAATAGATAAATAAAGAATATATTTGATAAAAAAAACTCACCAAACCCATTCCCATTCTTCATTATATTGGAGAAATTCCTCTTCTAGTGGCCCTAATTTTCACATGAATAGCATAAAGTACTATATCACTTACCTTTCCACTAAATCACCATATTCATTAGAGGATGTTTCACGGGAGCCATTGAATTGGGATGAGTCTTTATCCCATTTTCATTTATCCTCCTCTTCACATCTACCATAATGATATGGGTTTATTCATGTCCCATGTCCTTATCAAAATAGTGGATATGGGAAATAAGTTCTGATAGTGTATTTTTGATATTGATCATATTATAAATCACAACAAAACTAGATGTATTTTGGTTAGTATGGAGAGAATGATAAAGCTTCATCTTCTAAGTCAAGTACTGAGTACATACATTTAAATTGATATCCAGAATAATCAGAAATGACCATGCCCAAAGAAATAGGGTGAAAATACACATCTTAGAAAATGAGTTATCAAAGAGTTATGTGTCTCTCATTGCATTTCAAGAAACAAAACATTGCAATTCAAAAAGTGAATACATATCCAAATAGACCGGTTTATAAACTTTCATGCATGGGATACCTAGTAATCACCACATGTGGATATTATAGAATCTCAGTATCTTAATAGAATGACTAGAGGTCTTAGATCAATATATATCTGTGAATATTTTCTCTCTTAAAGAAAATATTTTCTTCTACTTCGTTTATAACAACTGTGATGCTAGGAAAATGGAGAAACTACTGAATGATCTAGACTCTCAATCTGGGTGAACTACCTTGGTTGGTGGGGGATATTTCAACACCATCCCTAATGTTTTAGAGATGGTGAATGGGGGCCCCATCCTCAATGCGATAAAATTTCATTATCGTTTATTGCATATTAGAAGATACTACATGACTTGGGTTTCTCGGGGGTCAAGTATAACTGGTGAAACAACCATAAAGTGAGTCTCCATATGTGTATTAGACTGGACCATTTCTATTCCATCTTATAACCCATATTTTATTTCCCCAACACAATGGTTATCCATATGCTTTAGGTAGTGTCAGACCACTCAACTCTATTTATAAATCTGAAAGATAGTAGAATAGAGGAGAGGCATTTAGTTTTTCTCCATTATATGAAATTTTCATCGCTCTAATCAAACAAATTTTAAGGATTCCTGGGAGAGAGAGTCTCAAGGTTTTCTCTGTATTTCATTTCACAAAAAACATCGACGTCTCAAACAAGATATCACAACTTGGGTCTCCTCCATTACCTCTATGCACCTCAATCTAGACACTCTTATATATGATATTGATCTCACATATTTTTTCTTTAAATAATCATTGTAAAGACCCGTAAAATTCAGGGGAAATTTTTTCTTAATTTTCTTTAGAATTTTACAAGAGCGCGGTTTTAGACGGCACCTGATTCCGAGGCCCGGAGTGCCCGGAATCAATTTCCGAAGTTTGGCTCGGGTACGTTCAGTGAACGAACGAGCGGGAATTCCTAACTTTTGATCCGGTGCTCGGAATTGAAATCTGAGGGCACCGATGAACTCGCAGCGCCGATTTTCGCTTAAAGAGACCTTTTCGGAAGTTGCGTTTGTTGCGGGTTGAAAGTTAGTTTTTGGGATTTCAGTTTAAGTTAAATAAAATTTGTGAAGAACAAATTTTATTTTAACTTGATAAATCCTACCAAAGGGAGTTGGGAGTGGGACCCACACCCACTTAACCTCCCTTGGGAGGATTAAGTGTGGTGGGGCCCACACGAACCCCAACTCCTCAAATTCTCTCAAAACCTCCCCTTTAACCCATTTCAATTAATGTTGACAACTTGAATTAATTAATTGAAGAGGGTTAATTTAAATTTCAAACCTTTGAAATTCTAAGAGGAGGGTTGTGTAATAAAATAAGCTTAAGCTTATTTTATTTTATTGGGTTGGTTTCCTTTGTTCTGGAGAGGATTTTGAGAGCTTCTCCTTCATCTTCAAGCTTTGACGAAGAATGCTCAACTTGACGAAGAACGCTCAAGTTCCGACGAAGAACACCGCTCCGCTCTTCTTCGTCTTCCATGTCAACGAGAGGGAACGCCGCTTCCTCCTCGGATTCCCTTCGTCGGCATACGAAGATTCGCCAACGACGTATCACATCGGACGCACCTCTTCGTCATCGGATTTGACGAACGACGACCGCGACACCCGACCTCCGCGACGTTGTCTTCCGCGGGACGTTGTCAAACCTTCGAACCTATACCCGAGGTAGGGGTTGTTGATTATTGTTAATTTATTTTATTCTTGATCGTGGTTCGCATGACTAACTTGAGGCAATTGAATATTTTAAGTTGTGTTATTATTTTACGTGAGGGGGTCCGGACCGCACAAACACGGCCGAACCCCCTCCATCGTTCATGTTGTTTTATCTTGCGGGTGGAAGCAAGGTGGCGTGGGGCCGTCGCACCACGCGGATAATTGTATGTTTATCTTGCGCGACGCCGTCACGCGCGCGCCATGGAAGTATCTTCAAGAATGCGACGCCGCCGCGCCGCAACAAGGGGAATCGAAGGCGCGGAGGAGGGGCACGGTGTCGTCGCACCGCGCCGGACGACGAACACCGCGGCCGGTTCTGGGCCGCGGCGGAATGAGAAGACCGGCGGTCGGGCTGCCGGCGTCGGAAGCCGAAGAGGGGACCGTATTTTTCCGGTCCCGTTGTAGAAAACCGGCCGGCCAGCTGGCCGGCCGGATAGCATTAAACCGGGGGAAATTAATCCTCCGGCCAGCACACAAAAACCCCCCTCTTTATGAGGGGGGCGGTTTCCTTGAGGGGGGCAGGAGGCCCCCCGTTTCCTGCCAATCAAGCCCCCCACGTGGGGGGGGGGGGGGCGGTTTTGCAAAAAGGGGGCGTGGCATATAGCCACGCCGACATCCCAATCAGCGGGGGATTGATTCCCCCCGCGCTGCCTCCGTGCAGCGCCAGGCCGCCGCGGCCGCCGCGCCGGGCTGGGTTGGACCCGGGTCGGGTCGACCCGGACCCGGACCCCCCCGTTTCGATTCATTTTCGGTCTTTTGGCCATAACCTGAGCCACGAACCTCCGATCGACGAACTGTCTACGGCAACGCGATCCTTGGATCGAGACGGTCGTTTCGGTATATCGCACTCAAGGTTTCGGATTACTTTGAGTTCGTCCGGGTTGGTTCGTTCACAAAACCAACCGGGCCTTCGGAGCGGAAACGCTCATATCTTGAGCTACGGACGTCCGATTGACGTGTCGTCAGCTGTGTTGTGTTCCTCTTAGTGAGACGGATCTTTTGGCATACTCCGCCCGAGGTTTGGACGCAGGTGGAGTACGGTCGGGTTGGTTTTGCCTTAAAAACCAACCGGGCCCCGGGGACGAAAATGCCAATAACTCTCAGACCGGGCGTCCGATCGACGCACCGTCTGTTGCGTTGAGTTCCTATAGACGATATGGAACTTTTGGATACATCAACTCTGGTCTGTGTGACAGTTGATGTATCAGCCTCTCGGCTCGTGGAGCGGACCCTCCGAATGAGCTTGCTGTGTGCGGGAACCCTAGTGCTGGCTGCGACTGTTACTGTGACTACTACTGCTACGACTGCTACTGTGACTACGACGACGACAGTACAGAGATCCTGTGTGGATTCGACGACGACGACTACAGCACTCAGTGATCCTACGTGGATCAGTACTACAGGTCCTGTGTGGGCCCGATCCTGTGTGGGTCTGATCCTGTGTGGGTCCTTGCGCTCAGCGGTCCTGTGTGAACCAGCGCCTACAGGTCCTGTGTGGGCCCGATCCTGTGTGGGTCTTTGCGGGGGTTAGTTACCTATCGATCCTTCGTGGGTCTGACGACTTAGATGGATCAGAGATCATCTTTATCGTCCTTTGAAGAAGTATACATGTGTGAGCTGAATCCTATTGCTTTCCTGTGTGGATTGTGTTGTGCAATCCTGTGTGGATTACGTTTTTCTTTCCTGTGTGGAATACGTTTACTTCCTGTGTGGACTGAGTTGTACATGGGCTCGGAGGTTGGTACGTATTTGAAATTGATGACTTAGGTATATGTATGGGCATATACCTAAGCAGTGTCGGTTGTTACTTCGTGGTTGTACCTTTCATCGTGGTTTATCCTTTGTGGATTTGAGAGACCTTCAGGGGTCTCGGGGTCCCTACTGAGTAGCTTATACTCACCCCTGCACGGGCTTTGCCCGCACTACGTTGTGTTGGTTGCAGACGACGGACAGCGTTGACCTTAGCTGAGGCTTGCAAAGCAGGACGGTACCAGGAGGTGGACCACTGGGCGGGACGTGCTCGGAGCGGACGGCGGGACCCGTGGAGCAGTGGAGCTATCTATACCCACCCTTCAGGTGGGATTTCCAGTGGACAGCTTGGTGTAGCGGCTTTTACTTTTCAGTTGTTGTTTTCCCTTTCGAGTTGTACTTTACTTTCAGTTTGAATTTGTATACTAGCCCATTTCCTTTTCCGCACTTTCAGTTGTACTCTTCTTTTGTTTAGTGTTTACTTTCTGCTTGCTTACTCTGTGGTGTTTGTTTACTTTACAAAGGCAATGCCTTCCCTTTTTACCGGGATTTATGCCTTGCTGCTAGTCGCCAGCCCCTGGCCAATGGAAGGCGGGCTTGGGGTAGTCACGGCACGGACCCCGAGGGCGGGTCGTGACAAATTGGTATCAGAGGAGTTCGGTTCTACCATGAACTCTGATCTTTTCTATGTGAAGCAATAATGTTTAGCGTATTGAGTGTGGTTATCAGTCCAGAGAGTCCAGTGTTGGTGCGGCGGCCGACGTATCCGTACACCAGGACCCTGACTTCTGATTTCCGACTTAATGCATGAAAACATTGATTGCGTGTGTGTTTCAAAGTTTTCTTTGTGATTACTTATATCAGCTCACCAGGTATACTGTTCTGACCGTGGCGCACCTGTTTCCTTTTCAGGATGGCCCCACGACGGCAGCCAGCTAGGGTTCTGAGAGTCGAGCGTGACGACAGCCCACCGAGCGACGAGGCCTCGGTGCAGGTCCTTTGTCAGCAGTGGCACCGGCGGTAGCTCTACCCGCCGAGCCCCCGATGCTTCCAGCAGCATCTGCTGACGATGCACGTCGCCTCAGCGCACTGCATGAGTTTCAGCGCCAGCGACCGCCCAGGTTTCGCGGGGAGACGGATCCCCAGGCAGTAGAGGACTGGCTGGAGGCAGTGGTTCGAGTGTTTAGGCTAGTGAGGACACCAGCAGACCTCATGGTGATCCTCGCTGCGAGCCTACTACACGCTGAAGCAGGACGATGGTGGAGCTTGATGCTCCAGGTGCACGATGAGGCATCCCTACTTTGGACGGACTTTGAGAGCCTCTTCCGCTCGGAGTTCGTCCCAGCCACCCTTCGTGCGGTGCGTATCCAGGAGCTTCTACAGCTGCGGTAGGGCAGCATGACGGTCTCTCAGTACTCGGCGAGATTTACAGATCTCTCGCGCTACTCGACCGACATGGTACGGGACCCATTCTTCCGGGCCCGGACCTTCGAGCAGGGTTTGAGACACGAGATCAGGGCATCACTGATCTCCCTCAGCATACCGACTCAGACAGGAGTACTGGAGCGGGCCCTTCTGATCGAGAGCTTCCTTGCTGAGTCTACACCAGCACAGCGACCCACCGCAGGGCGGCACGTGGCAGAGTCATCTGCAGCAGGCAGTCGACGGATGACTCAGGGGTCCAAACAGACCAGACCTTCGGGCAGACGACCTCAGGACACTGGCTCAGCAGTGCGGGACACACAGCGCGGAGCCAGTCTTTCGAGAGGCAGACAGTGCTGCTCGTGCGGCGGGCAGGGCCAGATGGCTTGTGACTGCCCGACCCGCCGTGCCGAGGAGCAACAGACGGTTGAGGGACCACCGAGGCAGAGGCAGAGGGTCGACCGTGGCGGTCCGCAGGGAGGAGGCGGATGAGGCAGAGGAGCTGGACGAGCAGCCGGTGGTGGGCGACTCTTTGAGGCTCTTCCACCACCACCACCAGGAGGTCCACCCCGACCACAGGGAGCTGGCGGGCAGAGACAGGCACAGCTCCAGGCAGCAGAGGTCTACGACCACGGCGCCCCCGAGATGATTCGAGGTACTATCTGTGTCTATTCCACCCTTTCTGCAGTTCTTATAGACACAGGAGCGAGTCATTCTTTCATAGCTGTTGCCCTTGTTCGGAGCTCGGAGATTCCGACAGAGCCGTTGGCTCGATCCTTACGGCTAGAGACTCCTACGGGAGCAGACTCGACGATTACGCACTGGTGCCGGCAGCGTGAGCTTACTCTAGGAGGAGAGAGCTTCGGCTGGGATCTTCTTGTAGCAGCGTCGAGGCCTTACGATGTCATCTTGGGCATGGATTGGCTATCTACGGTCCATGCACAGATTGACTGTTTTAGGCGCAAGGTGCGATGTGTACGCACCGACGGGAGCAGGTTCACCTTCACCGGCGAGAAGGGAGCCTTAGCAGCACAGGATGGACTTCCGCGGAGGAGAGGACAGCCCATCACTCATCAGTTGGCTAGCCTCATCCTTGGAGCAGTTGACGTGCGGAGTCCTGGTTTTCTTGCAGTGGTGGATCAGTTTGCGGACGTTTTTCCCGACGATGTTCCAGGGCTACCTCCTCGCAGAGAGGTAGACTTTTATATTGATTTGTACCCCGGGACAGCCCCGATATCTACTCCAGCATATCGGATGGCCCCCGCCGAGCTTCGAGAGCTACGGGTACAGTTGGAGGACTTGCAGGGCAAGGGGTTCTTTCGACCCAGTGTTTCACCCTGGGCTTCCCCGATTTTGTTCGCCAAGAAGGCGGACGGGAGCTTGCGACTTTGTGTTGACTATCATCGCCTGAACCAGGTGACAGTGAGGAACAAGTATCCACTACCGAGGATTGATGACCTCTTTGATCAGCTCAAGGGATCAAGGTGGTTCTCGAAGATAGACCTCAGGTCAGGCTATCATCAGCTCAGAGTCAGAGACGAGGATGTGTAGAAGACAGCCTTCAGATGTCGGTATGGCCACTATGAGTTCTTGGTTATGCCTTTCGTTGTAACCAATGCTCCCGCAGTGTTCATGGCTTTCATGAATAGGATCTTTCAGCCATACCTCGATCGGTTTGTCATGGTCTTCATCGACGACATTCTGATTTACTCTACGACAGAGGAGGAGCACGCCTATCACTTGCGAGTTGTACTTGACACACTCCGAGAGCACCAGCTTTATGGTAAGCTCTCGAAGTGCCAGTTCTGGATACGTGAGGTCCACTTCTTGGGACACGTTATCTCTGAGGCGGGAGTTGCAGTGGATCCCGCGAAGATTGAGGCTGTATTAGCATGGGAGCCACCTAGGAGCGTGACTGAGGTTCAGAGTTTCTTGGGACTAGCTGGATACTATCAGAGATTTGTGCCGGACTTCTCCAGAGTTGCGGCCCCACTCTCAGCGTTGACGAAGAAGGGGAAACCCTTCGTGTGGTCAGACCGATGTCAGTAGAGCTTCCAGGAGCTGAGATAGAGATTGACTAGCGCACCTATCTTGAGGTTGCCTGAGGAGGGAGTAGGGTACGTAGTCTACTGCGATGCATCAGGGACCGGACTCGGATGTGTTCTGATGCAGGAGCGGGCATTGATCGCCTATGGATCACGTCAGTTGAGGCCGCATGAGCAGAACTACGCTACCCATGACCTGGAGTTAGAAGCAGTGGTCTTCGCTCTGAAGACATGGAGACACTATCTGATGGGCGAGCGCTTTACAGTCTTTTCCGATCATCAGAGTCTCAGGTATATCTTCTCGTAAAAGTATCTAAACCTGAGACAGCGGCGATGGCTCGAGTTCCTCCAGGACTATGACTTTGAGATAGTCTATACTCCTGGGAAGGGGAATGTAGTAGCCGATGCCCTTAGCAGGAGGACGGGCATTCAGCTACTTGAGGAGGCGACGGAGCAGCTAGCCTCTTTGCAGATATCCTTCGTGGATAGAGATAGAGCAGCCTTCCTCCAGTCTCTCACAGTCACTCCTCCACTACTGCAGCGGGTCAGAGAGGCACAGTGTGAGGACGCTGACTGTGAGACACGGCGTGCACAGATATCCTCGGGACAGGCACCTGATGGTTTCTCCCTTGGAGTAGAGCACGACATCCTTTTTATAGGACGTACCATGGTACCAGTCGCTTTGCGAGAGGAGGTGCTGAGAGAGTTTCACACTTCTCCTTTGGCGGTACATCCTGGAGTGGCGAAGATGTACCAGGACCTCAGACGACAGCACTGGTGGCTGGGCATGAAGAAGGTTGTAGCAGAGTTCGTTTCTCGATGCCTCACCTGTCAGCAGGTGAAGGCAGAGCATCAGGTACCAGCGGGCTTGGTACAGCCCTTGGAGGTTCCGGAGTGGAAGTGGGATGGCATATCTATGGACTTCGTGACTGGACTTCCACGCACTTCCAGAGGTCACGACTCTATCTGGGTGATTGTTGACCGACTCACCAAGTCGGCACACTTCTTACCCATCAGAGAGCAGGGCTCAGTGGAGAGCTTGGGACGTCTCTACGTTCAGGAGATTGTGCGGCTCCACGGCGTGCCATCATCTATCGTCTCCGATCGAGATGCTCGCTTTACTTCCCGGCTTTGGAAGGGGTTACAGGAGGCGTTCGGGACACAGCTACGTCTGAGCACAGCCTTTCACCCTCAGACGGATGGTCAGATGGAGAGGACCATTCAGACTCTCGAGGACATGCTCCGCGCATGTGTCCTCGACTTTGGTCGTAGCTGGGAGGACCACCTACCCTTGGTGGAGTTTGCGTACAATAACAGCTACCACACCACCATTGGGATGGCACCGTACGAGGCGTTGTACGGCTGACCTTGTAGATCTCCTTTGTGCTGGACAGATCCTGGAGAGTCAGCACTAGTGGGACCGGAGATGGTCCAGGCCATGACAGAGAAGGTCCAGGTCATCCAGGAGCGGATGAGGACAGCTCAGAGCCGGCAGAAGTCATATGCTGACAGGAGGGGGAGGCCACTAG
Source organism: Viscum album (assembly GCA_963277665.1). NCBI lineage: Eukaryota > Viridiplantae > Streptophyta > Magnoliopsida > Santalales > Viscaceae > Viscum > Viscum album. Next base: position 1,429,748,931 of record OY728155.1, on the reverse strand, counting down.
AGTTCGAGGATGGTGACCACGTCTTCTTGCGGGTCTCACCTCGACGTGGTATTCAGAGATTTGGACGAGGCGGCAAGTTATCTCCGCGCTTCATCGGACCCTTCCAGATTCTCAGCAGGATTGGTGAGGTGGCTTATCGCCTGGCTCTACCACCTCAGTTGCACCGGGTGCACGACGTTTTCCACGTGTCTCAGCTGAGGAGATATGTGCACGACCCGACGCACATCATTGATCATGGGGAGCTTGACGTTGACGATGGGGCGACTTTTACGGAGGTCCCGGTGGAGATAGAGGATCGACAAGAGCGGGTCCTGCGTGGGCGATCGATTCCTCTTGTGCGCATCAGATGGCAGCACGGGAATCTCCAGGAGAGCACATGGGAGCGGGAGGCTCAGATGCGTGCTCAGTACCCTCATTTGTTTCCCTAGTTTTGATGTATCTTTACGGGGACGTAAAGCCCTGAGGTGGGAGTAATGTAAAGACCCGTAAAATTCAAGGGAAATTTTTTCTTAATTTTCTTTAGAATTTTACAAGAGCGTGGTTTTAGACGGCACCTGATTCCGAGGCCCGGAGTGCCCGGAATCAATTTCCAAAGTTTGGCTCGGGTACGTTCAGTGAACGAACGAGCGGGAATTCCTAACTTTTGATCCGGTGCTCGGAATTGAAATCCGAGGGCACCGATGAACTCGCAGCGCCGATTTTCGCTTAAAGAGACCTTTTCGGAAGTTGCGTTTGTTGCGGGTTGAAAGTTAGTTTTTGGATTTTTAGTTTAAGTTAAATAAAATTTGTGAAGAACAAATTTTATTTTAACTAGATAAATCATACCAAAGGGAGTTGGGAGAGGGACCCACACCCACTTAACCTCCCTTGGGAAGATTAAGTGTGGTGGGGCCCACACGAACCCCAACTCCTCAAATTCTCTCAAAAACTCCCCTTTAACCCATTTCAATTAATGTTGACAACTTGACTTAATTAATTGAAGAGGGTTAATTTAAATTTCAAACCTTTGAAATTCTAAGAGGAGGGTTGTGTAATAAAATAAGCTTAAGCTTATTTTATTTTGTTGGGTTGGTTTCCTTTGTTCTGGAGAGGATTTTGAGAGCTTCTCCTTCATCTTCAAGCTTTGACGAAGAACGCTCAGCTTGACGAAGAACGCTCAAGTTCTGACGAAGAACGCCGCTCCGCTCTTCTTCGTCTTCCGTGTCAACGAGAGGGAACGCCGCTTCCTCCTCGGATTCCCTTCGTCGGCATACGAAGATTCGCCAACGACGTATCACATCGGACGCACCTCTTCGTCATCGGATTTGACGAACGACGACCGCGACGCCCGACCTCCGCGACGTTGTCTTCCGCGGGACGTTGTCAAACCTTCGAACCTATACCTGAGGTAGGGGTTGTTGATTATTGTTAATTTATTTTATTCTTGCTCGTGGTTCGCATGACTAACGTGAGGCAATTGAATATTTTAAGATGTGTTATTATTTAACGTGAGGGGGGTCGGACCGCACAAACACGGCCGAACCCCCTCCATCGTTCATGTTGTTTTATCTTGCGGGTGGAAGCAAGGTGGCGTGGTGCCGTCGCACCACGCGGATAATTGTATGTTTATCTTGCGTGACGCCGTCACGCGCGCGCCATGGAAGTATCTTCAGGAATGCGACGCCACCGCGCCGCAACAAGGGGAATCGAAGGCGCGGCGGAGGGGCGCGGTGCCGTCGCACCGCGCCGAACGACGAACACCGCGGCCGGTTCCGGGCCGCGGCGGAATGAGAAGACCGGCGGCCGGGCCGCCGGCGTCGGAAGCCGAAGAGGGGACCGGATTTTTCCGGTCCCGTTGGAGAAAACTGGCCGGCCAGCTGGCCGGCCGGATAGCATTAAACCGGGGGAAATTAATCCCCCGGCCAGCACACAAAAACCCCCCTCTTTATGAGGGGGGCGGTTTCCATGAGGGGGGCAGGAGGCCCCCCGTTTCCTGCCAATCAAGCCCCCCACGTGGGGGGGGGGGGCGGTTTTGCAAAAAGGGGGCGCAGCATATAGCCGCGCCGACATCCCAATCAGCGAGGGATTGATTCCCCCCGCGCTGCCTCCGTGCGGCGCCAGGCCGCCGCGGCCACCGCTTCACCGCACCGCCGGCCGGCCGGCCGGGCCGGGTCGGACCCGGGTCGGGCCGACCCAGGGGGGGGGTCGGGCCGGGTCGGCCCGGACCCGGACCCCCCCCCCCCCCCCCCGTTTCGATTCATTTTCGGTCATTTGGCCATAACTTGAGCCACGGACCTCCGATCGACGAACAGTCTACGGCAACGCGATCCTTGGATCGAGAAGGTCGTTTCGGTATATCGCACTCAAGGTTTCGGATTACTTTGAGTTCGGCCGGGTTGGTTCGTTCACAAAACCAACCGGGCCTTCGGAGCGGAAACGCTCATATCTTGAGCTACGGACGTCCGATTGACGTGTCGTCAGCTATGTTGTGTTCCTCTTAGTGAGACGGATTTTTTGGCATACTCCGCCCGAGGTTTGGATGCAGGTGGAGTACGGTCGTGTTGGTTTTGCCTTAAAAACCAACCGGGCCCCGGGGACGAAAATGCCAATAACTCTCAGACCGGGCGTCCGATCGACGCGTCGTCTGTTGCGTTGAGTTCCTATAGACGATATGGAACTTTTGGATACATCAACTCTGGTCTATGTGACAGTTGATGTATCAGCCTCTCGGCTCGTGGAGCGGACCCTCCGAACGAGCTTGCTGTGTACGGGAACCCTAGTGCTGGCTGCGACTGTTACTGTGACTACTACTGCTACGACTGCTACTGTGACTGCGACGACGACAGTACAGAGATCCTGTGTGGATTCAACGACGACGACTACAGCACTCAGCGATCCTACATGGATCAGTACTACAGGTCCTGTGTGGGCCCGATCCTGTGTGGGTCTGATCATGTGTGGGTCCTTGCGCTCAGCGGTCCTATGTGAACCAGCGCCTACAGGTCCTGTGTGGGCCCGATCCTGTGTGGGTCTTTGTGGGGGTTAGTTACCTATCGATCCTTTGTGGGTCCGACGACTTAGATGGATCAGAGATCATCTTTATCGTCCTTTTAAGAAGTATACATGTGTGAGCTGAATCCTATTGCTTTCCTGTGTGGATTGTGTTGTGCAATCCTGTGTGGATTACGTTTTGCTTTCCTGTGTGGAATACATTTACTTCCTGTGTGGACTGAATTGTACTTGGGCTCGGAGGTTGGTACATATTTGAAATTTATGACTTAGGTATATGTATGGGCATATACCTAAGCAGTGTCGGTTGTTACTTCGTGGTTGTACCTTTCTTCGTGGTTTATCCTTTGTGGATTTGAGAGACCTTCAGGGGTCTCGGGGTCCCTACTGAGTAGCTTATACTCACCCCTACACGGGCTTTGCCCGAACTACGTTGTGTTGGTTGCAGACGACGGACAGCGTTGACCTTAGCTAAGGCTTGCAGAGCAGGACGGTACCTGGAGGTGGACCACTGGGCGGGACATGCTCGGAGCGGACGGCGGGACCCGTGGAGCTATCTGTACCCACCCTTCAGGTGGGATTTCTAGTGGACAGCTCGGTGTAGCGGCTTTTACTTTTCAGTTGATGTTTTCCCTTTCGAGTTGTACTTTACTTTCAGTTTGAATTTGTATACTGGCCCATTTCCTTTTCCGCACATTCATTTGTACTCTGCTTTTGTTTAGTGTTTACTTTCTGCTTGCTTACTCTGTGGTGTTTGTTTACTTTACAAAGGCAATGCCTTCCCTTTTTACCGGGATGTACGCCTTGGTGCTAGTCGCCAGCCCCTGGCCTATGGAAAGCGGGCTTGGGGTAGTCACGGTACGGACCCCGAGGGCGGGTCGTGACAATCATTATATGAGGACACATTTTATTCCCTCTCCATAAAAACTTTTTAGAACGATGATATCTTTCTTGAGTAACAGTGAATCATCCATGAGAAATATAAATCCATTTTTCTTAGGGAAATGGACCCCATCACAACTTATTTCCATGAATTCTTGAAACATAAAAAATCATACATTTCTCTTAATGTTCATATGAAAGATGACATACTTTATAGTGATATATAAATGAATGAGGTTATGTTGGTGTCAATTTAAATTAACCATTATTTAATCCTTACTTTCACATACAAGAGGGGTATCCAATAGGGGATGCTAATATTTTCAGGTTCATTTTACAATTGGTGGATTATCATACCAACACTTTCTTGGAGAGTATTCTCCACACAGTGTAGATTTGGGAGACCATGAAAATAATTAACCATGCTATTTCTCGAAGACCTGATGGATTTCCAATTTCCTTTTATGTCAACATCTGGAATTTCTTTAACAAAAACATTTTTTGATTCCATCCAATATTTAATTCATGGAGGGACTTTCCCATGGGTTTATATTTCCACTCCCATGGTTTAAATTATAAAATTTATTGACCCCTTTGATATAAAGTATATCAGTACAATCATTATTAGTAAAATCCTTTAAAAACATTAGCATCTATTATCATTAGATGTATATCTTAGCATATCCAGGATTCGGTATCTGATGAGGAATGCATGCTTATCAAAGGAATGTATTTTCTTGGAGACTTGGGTATAGAATTATTAATGATCAGATATATTATGAAGAATCTAGTTGATTCTATTATTACATTTATAGAGGACATGGAAAAATAATATGATTATCTAGAGTGGAATATTATTGATTAGGTGATGAGGTGCATGAGATTATTAAAAGGGGTTATTGACTTTCTCTTTTTCAGCTATAGATTGGACTAGTACTATATTCACTTAATGGTTATTAATTGTGTATATATTAAATATGTAAAGGGGATATGTCATGGTGTCCCACTTTTCACTAGTATTTTCATTATTTCATTGGATTCCATCAATAAACTCTTTGCCTCCAGGGTGCAATAAGGTGCAATTCGGACCTACCTATTTTGTGCTAATATCAGTGGTGTCTCCCATCTTCCTTTTACCGATGAAATAATCTTATTTAATAACAGATGTTATTTTTCAATAATAGGTTTAAAAATCTAAGTAATTCTTTTGATGGAGTGGTGAAATCATCCATATAGTAAAAAGCTATGTATTCCCCCCTCTTTTTTAGATAGACAAGGAAAATATATTAAGTCCATTCATGTAATTCACATAAATAATTTTTTGATGTATTATTTAGGGGAACCACTATCCCTATGTAGAGTCTATATTACATACATTGAGGGAATGGTTGAAATAATATCTAATCATATTATTAATTGTAAAACACACTTTCTATCCCTTGTGGGGAGGATCACATTGATTAAGAACATTTTTTCCTCGATACATTTAGACATCCTCTCAGTACTCAATTCCTCAGAGACAATTTTCATAGAGACTGATAATATACAATGCTTCTTCATTTAGGATGCATAAGGGGAGGGTAGATGAAATTTGGCTCCTTGAAATTTATTATCTAGACCACTAGATGCTGGAGGTATTAATGTAAGAAAGTTCACAGGGTAAATGTTTTATTTTCGAGGAAAATTTTCATGATAGGTTATAATGGTCGTTCACATGGGAGTAGATTCATTAGTGGTAATTATGAGAGTTCATTGAGTAATAAAATAGGTAACATATCTCCTTTTTGGTACTCTATAAAATTCCATCCTCTTATGTTTTAAAACCATTTGAGTTGGATTTTTGGGTGTGTTGAGATTAAATTTTTGTAATGAAATGGGGTGGGGAATGTCTTCGGTTTCACTAGTTATTATATACTGATGATTTAATTCGCCTATGACAGCGCATGTTCGTTGTTTATCACATTTAACATGAACCCCACCTAGAATAAGTATTTTGATGACATCAATAAATAGGAAATTTTTTATGAATATATGTTGACGGGATACCCATAAAGACAATTCATGGAAAAATATTATAATAACCTGACCAAAGCAGTCCATAACAAAAAATATTAGGGTATCATTCTCTGGTGCAAAGGTATTCTAGCTAAAATTAAATTTTTTATTTGGAGAATCTAGTACCACATGATCCTTACTAATGTTGTGTTGAGAATCAAGGGTGTCATTATTGCATCTATATTCTCTTGATAAACTATTAACCAGGAAGAGACATTAGTTTTCCACTTTGATCATATTGAATTGGAGTTCTTGATATGAGGGAATTATGAGATTTTTTGGATGTTTTGGTGATTGCAGAGCCCTAATACAATATCAATATATCTATACAACCATATTTCAATGGGGATGAACGTAATAAAAATGAGGAGGCGCCCTGATCCATATTTTTATCACCATGATGTTGGTGTTTATGGGAGGCTAGAAACATGGTTCGTCATAATGTCCCATCATTACCTAGTACTTCTTTGATAGTGAAGAAAAAATGAATCATCATGGATCTTGCACATCATCTGATGTATTGGCACACAACATTATCTCTTAGGGTCTACAGAACCGAAAACACTTCATCTAATCTTCCTCGCCACATAGAGTAGGGTAACTGGGTAAGATGGAATCCCCCCTCCATGGTCTAAAATGTATAATTGATATCTTGTGAAATCTAGGGATTATGAGGGAGGGTTTGAGGTTGACGTAATTTTTTACTCTATTGATTCAGTTATTTTTAAATTCAATGGCTTTTGGGGGTGATGTCTATATTTGATGATAAGGTAATGTTTTTTACATGGTCCATACCTTATGCCACTTTAAACACATTTCCCTATCCATAGTTGAGATGGAAACAAATACTATTTTAATCTATATTGAAGTTATATCTCCCATATCATTTCATATGACGTACATGATTCTATAAAGAATGGGATTCACCACCAATGAAAGTGAAATGCTTCATACATGGCATGAAGGAAACTAGGTGGCTAATTTCATATCCTTTAAGGATTCCTTAGAATTCCCTCATTAGGAGTTCCCTTATACTTTCTCATTTCCCCCTAAGATGTGGTAGAATCAATATAGGTGATTATCTCAGCCTCCATTTCTATAGGCCCCCATGATATTCTCATCGCCTGTTCTCCCCTCTCTTTTTATAAAAAAATTCATACTAAACTAAATGGTAGAATGGGAACCATGAGAATCCCATCAAGGAATTAAAAAACAAAAAATCACTTTCTATCAATACAACAGATCGTAATGAATATGTTTTTCCCATATAGCACTAACCTACTAAGATTTCACATGAAAAGTGAATTTTATATCTCATACATCATTTGTCTTAAATTCTCTTGATAGAGGTCCCAAATGAGATGAACAATGATACACATAAATAAATACATATAATTATCTATAAGATCTTTTCACATGAGTGAATGCTCGAACCATTGGAAATCCATTCCATCTTCCACATTACCAATATATAGAGATACCTATTCCTCACTATCATATTTGGTAGGTGAATCATGAATTCGGTTCCCAACACAAATAATTCCGGTGTGAGGAAAAGTACAAATCACAAGTGCCTATCTCATTTCTAGAAAATCGCATCATTGAGAATGTTATCCTTCAACATTTTTTGGTATTTTATTTCTACAAAATAATAGATAATAGTATGTAATTTTTTAATAATTAAAAAATATTCCTAATTTAAAATTTAATTAAATTATATTAATCGCTAAAAAAATTTAGAAAATGAATAGACCCAAAAATTAGTTTTAGAAAATCATATATCATTTATATTATGGTCGAAAGGATATATATTCCATTCTTATAATGCACACTTGTGCATGGAATGTTATTTTAATTGATATAGTAATTTTTATATTTAAAATTTAAATTACTCACAGTTCGGTGATACATTGAGTGGACAACAAAATATGAAAATACTATTTAAATATATCATTAACCCTTTCCTTTTAGATAAAACATGTCCTTCATGGGTTGTTAACTCTTGATTTAGGCCAAGTTATATAAACAGAAAACATTAATCTTCTATATACCATGATAATAAAAACATCACAATATTATGGTTGTTAATCACTCTTAACTATGTGGTGAACATTAAGTTATGTAGTGGAGTAATACATTGACATGAAATTTTAGTTGTGTTAAATTCATTTCATAAACTTAGAAACCGAATTTTTTATTTTTACATGATGTTTAATATTTAGTTGATTCATTATATGTGAATAACCACGTATAATAAAACCTTTTATTGAAAATTTTATAATATTTTATTCCATCTTTCATTATTGGTAATTCATTTATTTGGCGGTGTAAAAATATCCACAAACCTAAATAATTAACAATTGATCTTATAATACATAATTAAAAATGGAATGATCGTAATAGTATCTAATGGTTAGTTTTTCTATATTATGATACACTAACCCTCAACCATATGTGTAATAACACCTAGATCCCTATATTTTTTCTTGTTTAGATATTCTAATATTTCACATTTTTATTGCCTCGATTGGTTTCGCGTCGTCTCCTAGACACAGACCACACCCTATCCCTAGGGATCTCCATCCAGATATATTGTTTTAGTCACAGACATGTGAGTGGATCCAATGGAATGGATAACAAAAAGGTTCACATAAAAAATTATTGATATTGAAGACCCTTAAATAATAATGCTTATGGGATAACTCCCAGTTGATATAATTTAATTTCAATATAAAAAATAAAAACCCACTAGAAAACTACTAGGACTCATATGATCTCATGATCATCTTAAAACAATGAAATGAGCATAGAATTGAAATATTATAATAAATTACATTTCTTAGTTAAATAATTTAGATAAATCAATATGAATTAATTTTACTTATCCAATTAATCATAATTATATCCATGTAACCATAACTCATCATATTTTATAATTTCAATGAAAAATAATATATTTCAAATATTGTCGAGTATAAATGATTACATAAGAGAAATTTTATGTTCTTTATCCAAAAATATAATATGGAAATATATTTAATATATTATTATCAATCCTAGAGTATGATGTGTAACATTTAAAATTAATGAAACACATAATAAATTTGAATTGGATTGATTATATATAATATTTTATCGAAATATTAGGAAATTATATTCTATAAAATATAATTAATGTACAATGAATAGATCGGGTACAATATTGTACCACTATCTAGATCACACACCATGTGACTGTGAAAGATTCCATCTCCAGCTAAATTTGAGCGACATAGCGTGTAATAAGATTACAAGTCATGCGGTAATAGAGAATTATGGATTTTCAATCCTAGTGTCATGTATCCAATACATGACGTTCTTGGACACAATATGTTCATATCAGTGAAAATCCTAGTACAACACATGACTTTTAGTGGTTATGTGATGTGTTTTTATCCATGACAAGCATTTAACTACATTTATCTACATGTCGATACACTATTTTTGGATCATGGATATAATATCATAAAATAAATATAAATTGTTCATGATATATATATGTTAAAATAAAAATAAAATTCATAAAAAATGGTAGTACATGATGAATACTATAGATTATTTCTAAGATGATCCATCGGGATCATTATATGGTTCTTTTTTAATGCATTTTCATATTAAAACCTCAACCAAAACTAGTTAGGTTTAATATATGCAGTAATGGAATATGCGATGGTTTTTTGAAGTTAAATTGAATTGATAAATGAAATTTATAAAAAAAATACCTGAATATAATTGGATTATAGAAAATATATATAAATTATCCATGTAACTACTATAATACCACCTGAAGGATCTAGGAACAGTGGAACCATATAGTGATGGTTTGAGTATCTTGGAATATGGTAATAATTTACATGTAATTGTATCTTCACATAATTATAACGTCATGGTTAATAAAATCCATAGATTAATTTATAAGGCCAAAACACCAAGCCAAAAGATGATGATATTTATATATCATTTATAATTGATTTATGATAAGATATCTTATTACCACAACTTGTAATTCCTATTTTACTGTGGATTGGTCTGGATAGATCTTGGCGTATTGTTAGTTTTTTATAGTGTCCATGTTAAAATTATCATTATTTGTGATTCACACATACACCATAATCAATGAATGTCACTATATAAGTGACCAGTTCTAGAATTACCAATCTGGATCACTCACATTATTCATGGATAATTGAAGTATAATTCTTCCAGATTGAGAATGAATATCTCTTTTTTTTCTCTCACAGTCTTGAAAATGAGGAATATGGAGTGAAATATATATATTTGTATATCCCTCTCAGTCTTCTTTTCACATAAAAAATTCTTGTGGGAAGTTATATAATTATATTTTCATTAAGTAAGTTTAAGTGTAATCTAAGGAAAGAAAATAACCTCCCAAATTTCATAATTCATAGTTTACCCCATGTATAGTTATCATATGATAAATGTTGTTATTTTACTATTTACTTGTGAAATGGGTAAAAATTTAAATAAATATCATCGATAGTATTTTCTATTTTATGGAAAATATCAATCAACATTCCTTCATACCCGTTTTATAATTAGGGATTAATACATATGTATTTAACAAATAAATATCACCACGTAGTTAATTTATAAAAAAATAGATATTATATTCTCATATCCATGAAAATAATTATGTATTAATATTATTTAACACAATCATTAATTTTACATACATTTTATTGAATTATAGAATTCTAAAAAACTAGAATAAATTTTATTAATTAAATACTATTCAACTCAATACATGAATTAAACTGATATTTCAGATACACTTATTTTCTGACCCCAAGAGAATTTTTAAATTAGAATTAGATATAAATGAATAACATACAAGGATATTATATATTGACATTACATGAAATATATAAGGAAATATTTTAATTTTACAATCTAATCCATCATCCATTGAACTTTTATCTTGTAACACAATCCCTTTATCATTATGTCACTAATTAAAAAGGTGGAATGAGAGTTCCATCAGCCATTATGATGGATAAATACTTCATTGGAATTAAAGAAATGAACTCACCCAATAAAACCCATTTCCATGTGATTTTTATGCATATCCATTCATATTAGTGGGCAATATTTATAAACATATATCAATGGAAAAAATGTATAAATTAATTTTCACATTATCCATTACTGTATTATTAATCATGATATATTTAATTTATCATAACTCACCCTGTGAAAATTCCATAATAGTTTCCATCAATATAATAGTATAAAAAATTCATGATATATATTATTGGTAATCATAATTGTCATTAACCATCCCTGGTACCCTCGTTACCCAAAAACCAAGATGAACCTAACATAGCTCTATAGGAATTCATAATCCCTAGCGTTTGAAGACTAGAACCCATCATCATACAACATGCAAGTGGGAAAGAATTTTCCCCAAAATATAGTTGAAATAAGATAATAAATTTAATATTCATAAAAATGAAAATCCACTGAGATTAATGTATGTGATATAAATAATGAAATAAATTTCCATAGTTCTACAACCAATGTACTAAAATAGTAAAAAAAACCAAAGTCACTAAGTTCTTAACTCAACACATCTAAGGTTCAATAACTGGATACTCATCTAATAGATACTTTCCACTTTCTCATACTTGAAAGGAGATAATCTACAAACACATGAATGGACATGTAATATGTGAGATAAAAAGACCAGTATGTTCTCAATAAGGATTCCATGTCAAATCCCAATAACAGATTAACCAAAAAAATGTATTCAATTATAAAATAATTAAGATTTGTTTTTCAATGAATATTTAAGCAAATTAGGTTGGAAAATTAAAATGATCAGAAAATTCTTTAATAAATGGATTGATAATGATAGAATATTTTAAAAACAATGGCTTAAATAAAACATTTATATAAAATCTTTTACATATATCAATAAGGCATGTAATTAAGTTATTAAAAAATTGGAATTAATTAATATATCAAATATAAATAACAGGTGAGCTACATGGTCATATTCTATATAGGTACAAAAGTTCCAGGCTATTGGACTCTTAACAATATAAGTGATCATGGTAATATTTTTATACACACTTCCCTCTGACATTGGATAATGGAAACTCATCACCATCCCCTAATGTATATGACAAGATGCATTTATGTATTAGAACATTGTATATGCATAGAGTGTGTCCAAATAACTCACCAACAACCTCTGTCTTTCAAGTGGTCTTCCAAAATCAATGATGGGAAATTTATTTTAAGACTACATATATGTAATTAAATCTCATTCCTCCCATTTCAAATTCCAATTTTCCATCTAAAAAACCAAAAAAATCAATAAATTATATGCATCTTTAACAAGATAAATCCATTAGGTTTCTATCAATACATTTTAATCAATTTTCTCAATTTTTAGATCAATTAAAAACTAATTCAATCAATTTTAAAATTTATTTCTACAAATAAAAAAATTTAAAATATATTAAATAAAAATTTTAATTTAAATTAAATAATTGCATTCTACCAATTTCCATAAACACTCTACAATTCAATGGAAGTGGGGGTTTTCCCAATTTTTTAATCCAAAACCAATTAAAATATCCTAATTCACTGGAATTTGGTTTTATAAAATCAATTTAATGAATGTTACTTTTATATAATTTAAATAAAAATTTAAATAAATCAATAAATTCAAGGTTAATCAATTTGGAAAAATGTGATTTAATCACCTAACTTTTACCAAAACTCAACACTCTCAATGACAACTTTCAATGAGATAAAAGGTGTAGAACACCTTGAAACTCCACCCAAGAATCACTAACCTAACACAACGAAGATAAAATTATGAATGAAATGATTTTAGAGATTCATGATCACCTTAGAAAAGATTTGGGTTGAGGGAGATAAAACTGGAGTAGAGTGGTAAAGATAATTACAGTGGAACTACAAATTTAAAAACCATATTCAAGGTATTATATGAATTTTAAAACACTTTCATGTCACAAAACAGTTAGTATCTAAAAATATCTGAAAACACATCACCTCAAATTAAAAACTCACCCTCCAAGTTTAAAACCGATCATTAATTCTTTCACAACGTGTAAAGTCACTTCACATCACATATAAGTAACATCATGATTTGTTTCATGAAATTTAGCCATGAATAATTACATGAAATAAAACCTAGTCACAAGGCATGTAATCAACTTGAAGCATATAGAAAAGGCTAGTTCATGATTAGAGTACAAAAAATATAGGATGTATCATCCAAATTCATTCTCAACCAAACACAGTCAATGAAAAAGAAAAAAATGAAATGGTTAAATGAATACCGATCATATCAGTAACGGGATGTTACAACCTCCCCAACATAAATAATAACTACCCCAAAAAAGAATGTGAAATAAATTTCATTCCAATAATATGAGGCCATTGATTTCTCATCCGGGCCTCACATACCCATGTACCATTATTATCAAAACCATGCTACCATATCACACACAAAAAGCTATCACCCTCCCATGATGTAACCTATTATCAAAACCTACAATCCAGGATGAACACTCATTCAATGGAAAGTTAGGTTCAATCTCCATACCACTCCATCTCAAAACATGATGCGGATCAGATAAACACTCGCTTAGATGTGATACATGGAATATGTTATGTATCAACATCATCTAAAGTGGATGTTATAAATGATATTATGCTTTACCCACCTGATAAACAACCTCTATAGGTCCCATGAAATGTGGAGAAATATTTCCCCACATAACATGTTGTTCGTGGCCCAACTATGGTGAAACATTCATGAACACTGAGTCACCAACTGAGAAACCTAATGATCTATAGCGACATTCAACAAAAGACTTATATTGTATCTGTGTTGTCAAAATTATCTGATGAATTAAATAAATCTTTTATATTATCTCTTATAACATTCATGGTCTAATTACATAACTTTCACCAATCTCAGACAAAAATAATGAAAATTTACTAGGCCTGCCATACATAGCCTAAAAATGTAACATTTTGTTCGTGAAATGGTAACAATTGTTATAAGAAAACTCAAATAGTTCTAGGTGATCATTCCAAGCTCCACTGATGTTGTGAACACAAGCATGAAGGATATCATCAAAAATATTAATATCAACCTCTACATGGCCATTCAACTATGGATGATAGGCCCTAGTCAAGCAGACTAGGTGTACCATTTCCTCATGAAGGCCTATCCCTAAGTGAGAGGTGATCCAATGATCAATATATGAAACACTAGAATATGGAACTCCATCTAAACGAACAATATATTTTACATATAGATTCCCCAACTCCACATATTTGGTTATCTAATAAATTGGTATGAAGTGAGATGATTTTGATATCTAGTCAATTAGAACCCATATCGCATTTTTCTTTCTTTGGATATAAGGAAACCCAATCACAAAATCCCTAAATAATTAATCCAAAATTAATGTAATAAATACAAATGGATGATCTAATCATTAAGGTGTATGATTCTTAGACTTCAACTACTAAAACTTATAGAAACAGGAGACAAAATCCACATTTCCAGGTCACATACATGGCCACTAGAAATGTCGATGAACGTTGTAACACCCCGAAATTTTATGAAAAATATTCTTTTTAATTTTATTAATGTCTTGTGTTGTACGTTACACCAAAAGGATCTTACACAACACGCATCCTTGACTTTCCTTGCATTACACGCAATCGCGACCTTCCTCGATAGCGTGTGTAGTACGCAATAACGAGTTTCACTAAACAACAATATGCTATTAAAATATTATTAAAACTAGCTGTTATGAATAGTAATAACCACTTTTTGAAATTTTGTAAATTTTATTTTTCAAAATGGACTTCATTTTTGGATTCGAAATATCGAAATTAGCTTATGGTGAAATTTTGGTACTTTTCGGATAACTTTCATTTTCTAATGAATAGTGAAAATTACTAAATTTTAATTAAAAACAACCTTTTTAATAGAAATAATTAATAGTGATAAATTATTAATTTGAGTCTTTTTAAAGTATATTTAGAATATATTTTTACAATTTAATACAATTTTGGTCATTGGATGTAATTTCACATTTAAACCAGACATGAACAAGTGTCAATCTTTTGATAGTTATTATCTCTTAAGAACACGTTATTTGTTTTGACGACGGGAATTAATTTTTAAATTAAGTAATGCAACTGATATGTATTTAATTTGGTAAAATAGACATCATTTTTCAGTTCATAATATCAAATATATCTTAGGCCAAATTTTTGGTTTTTTTCTGGAAACTTTCATTTTTTGATGAATAGTGAAACCACTAAGTGGTAGTTAGAAAATGATTTTTTCATAAAACTTAATTTTACCACTTCTGTTAGTGGAATTTCAAAAATCTGAGAGACACGGTTGATGTTAGTAAGTAAAATGTGGTTCCACGAGATGAAAATATTTTTTGGTGAATAGTAACTTTTTACTTTTTTTACCACGGTTAAAAGTAAATAGGGTAAATAAGGGTAAAAATGATGTTATTATTACCCTAAAACATGTAATAATTCTATTGGATAAGTTTAATTTGACCAAAAACAACCTTAGGAATAAAATATGACCATTTAGGCCCACTTGGACTAGATTAGGACATTTATTATTAATTTATTTAAAGAAGGGTTAAATAGTTAAAATAAAAGTTTAATAAATATATCATTTTTAATATAGGGTTATACATAAGATAAATTCTACTATAAATATTAATTAGAAAGATAAAAAGATTTCATACATAGTTATATATTATTTGTAATTTTTAGACTTTAAATAAGTTAATTTATTTATGACACAAAGATGATGCAGAAATTATCTTATTAATGAAATATTGACATAATTGATGTTATAAATACCCAAATAAATGTAATTTGAGACTTTTTATGAATTCCACTAATTTTCTAGGTTAATATGACATGTTAGTATTGATATAATGAACTGTTTTCGAACTAATCAGTCTGTTATGATTTTCACAAAAATCAATTACTAAATAGTGTCAAAATTGACATAAAATAGTTCTTATAAAAAAATATTATATTATTAATTGTTATTTTATTCCTAAAAATATAATGTTCAAAAAATGACTTAGATAAGGTTATATATATTAGTAATAAACAACTTGGGGTTCGTTTGGCTTCTTATAGTAATTTTATTAACCTTATAGTGTAAGAACACAAAAAGACACGATAAAAGTATAATTATCTAAATTAATGTTAAATCTAAATGGTAAGGTTAAAATTGGAACCTAAAATTGTCTAAATTATATTGTATGAGAGTATTTCGACCCATACCCACCTTATCTTATAAATAAACCAATTTGGAGCTATTTAGAGCCGAATTTGGATTTATAATAAAATAATATTTTTAGTTATTCTAAAGGTGCCCCTCTCCTCCCTTATAAAAGGGCACCTCCTCCCTCTCTTCCTCACACCACTGTGAGCCTTCAAGCTCGGACAACCCCTGCCAAATTCTCTTCTCCACTTCCCTAGAAACATCCTAGAGGTTCTGGTCTTCCTCAAAGACCAATTTTAGTGCCCTAAAAGGAGATCTCAAAGAGGCGCTTCAGAGAAGAGGTAATGTCCATTACAGATTCTTTCAACTTTATTTCTTCTTGAACTTCTTATTCTTAAGTTGTTTCATTATGAAGTAATATCATCAGTATCAATCATATAATTATATTTTATTATAAGTATGAAACAACCCTATTTCACCATCTATCCATCCTACGGAAAATAAAATCATTGCGCGTGCGTACGTACGGAATACCGTCTCCACGCCGTGGTGTAATCTATTTTCCACCACCACCTTACTTGGATGGGTATAATGGTGTAAATAATTACTATATATGATTACTTTAAAGTGATATTGATTCTGAAATAGTATACATACACTCAAATACAATTCCACTATCATGAGAACGATATCATCGCTCGTGCGTACGTATGGACTACCGTCTCCACGACGTGATTCTCCACGTTAAACATTCATGAATGATTATAAAATATATATATAATAATTAATCATGAAATATATGAAATAATAATGATACTGTATTTATGTGTATATATATGTATGTCATCTACTTAATTCCATTCAACTCAATAAGGAAACGAAAACAGCGTTCATGCGTACGTACGGCCTACCGTCTCCATGAACGGTGTATTCCATTCCATTTACTGATCTGTTATATATATGTATATTCTGAATATATGTTATATATAAATCATGTTTTATATTCTGGAATTAAGTAATCATGATCTATGTAATCATATGAATAATTACAAGTCAAAACACGGATGGCAAATGAAATGATTTTACCCAAAACGCTCTTTGACAAGGAATTTACAAAAGAACAGGTAATATAAAGTCATAAGTGAACCATATATGATATCATAACACTGAGTATGATTTTGGAATAAGTCAATGACATTATTTAAATAATTGTACAGGTGGTTCGGACACTTACGAAGCAAATCGGACCTAAGGTAAGGGATAATTGTGCAAATCTCATTTTCATCCGAGATTACTTATTCATAAGTATTTACTGGGGTTATTGATATCATCCATGTCCATCTTTTATAAGTGTATTCATGTATTTTTAAAGTCCTTTTATACCCATTTTGACTTTTACCCCATGGTATGGAAGGAATCATTCTTTTTTTTACCCTTTGAGGTACTTTTTTTTAACTTTTCCAACAAAAGTAAATGAAGAATGTTTTTTTAACTTATACGGCACGAACAGATTTTTACAGTTTTATAAAGACTTATTTTCTTGATGCTTCCTAAAAGGATTTCATGACTATTTTCAACAAAATCTATTTCTTTTAAAATAGCATGACATTTTCTGAAAATAAATTGATTTTGAAGAAGAAAGGATATTTTAATCAAGAATTCATTTCAAGTGTTTTATTAAAACCTTTTTCCATCTAAGAGGAAATTATTTCATATGTGTATGCTTAAAGTATAATGTATCTATGATTTACATGGTTTCACTTTTCTTATTATGAAATTATATCCAATATTTTATATGGATTATGTGATTATGGGATGATGTTTATGAAACCCATTTTATTTATTGAGTTACTATGAATGATGTATGTTTATTTTGTGGCACAAGAAAGAATAATTTCATTATGAGATGGGTGGGACCTATATCTCCCTCCAGTGCATTTGGTAAAGATTTATATCTCATGATATAGACATGGCTGGAATGGCAAGTTAAACCGGTTCAGTAATAGAGGACTGGAACGAGGAGTGAACTCGATTCAGAAAGGGATTTTGTCCACTAAGATGGTCTTGGAAGCAATGCCTTGGCTACTATGGAAATCATATCATGTGCTTAATGGTTACCACAATTACATGTTTTATTCCCATGATATTTTATCATTCATAAGGTTTATTTATGATCTATGCCTTACGTACTTCCATGATTTGTGTCATTTCTCAAGCTTTTTATGTTTAAACATTATGTTCATGTTTTTAAGTTCAAATGTATATGGTATGTTTTATTTTATCCATGATTACCCTTACTGAGCATTTGAGCTCACCATTTTTATGTTTTCTTTTCCCCAGGATATAAATAAAGCTTTTAGGTATGAAAAAAAAGGAAGATATTTATGGGAGATGTTGAAGATCTTTCACCACTATTAGAGGATTACGTTACAAGTTTCCAAAGACACTAAACTATTACGGTCCTTGTGTGTGTGTTTTTGTTATGTATTAAGTATTCGGCTAAAGTAATTTAATGTCCATGTACGTCAAGCTTTGGGTCTCTACAAACGTCATAGAACATCATTGTGGTTCCTAGGTTCACAACCCATTGGGAATTATGAAAACCCCGCATCAAAGAATCTCTTACTTATAATGGAACAATTAAGTGATTCTAATATGATAGAACACCTTCTTTGGAGAACGACCACATAAAAAATTTATCACCACCATAAAGAGAGTTTATAATTCAATGGAATTAATCATCAAGCTCATGATACTAATAAATCTTCTTAATAAGAGAGGGTGTTAACGGAATTATGGATTAATAATATTCAACCGCTTTCTTCTGAACTCGAATATGAAATAGTGAAATAATATCCATAAAATTCAAATCTTCTGAAGAATCTTTCACCGCATGGGATGGAAGTTTCATGCTCATGGCCTATGTAATGAAATACCCTTTACCTAGGGTATTGGTGATTTCATAGTAAAAATACTATTGGTTTTAGACCCAAATTATTTAGTGGAGATTCAATTATTATTGAAACAGGATATGACTACTTTTTTTGGTTTTAATACACAGTAAAAGTTTATATAAAATGGTAGTTTATCCAACTCATAAGAACGTACATCATATCTGGATGTTCAATTTCATGGGTAGGATAATTTTTCTCATGTGGAATAAAATGAAGAGATCCATAATCTACTATATTATCAACTTGGATAAGGAAACAACCCAATCCTGAACCCGATGCATTATAAAAGTCACATATCTCTTCTAGAAATATGGTAGATTCAACACAAGTGTAGTAGTCAAATGGAATTTATTATCAAAAAAATAACTCTAAAATGTATCCTTCCAATAAAATATCACCCTTATTAGAGTTAGATCGGTCATTAGAAAAATAAATTCAAGAATTCCATCAGGAACATATTGTAATATATAGATAATCTCAAGAAGATTTGAATCTCAACAGTATCTTGTGGTTTCCTCTAAGCCATAAAAACCTATACCTTCTCATGATCAAATGATATAACATTTTTAGAGAAACTTTGTACAACGAATTTCACATTCTGAATAAAGAAATAACACTTTAAAAGCATGGTATAAAGTCAATGATTTATCAATAGGATTAGAACTGTTATCTAATGATTCACACGATCTTTCATGGACAAGAAGTAAACACAGATTTAATCCACAAGTACTAAAAAATATTTATCCAGATACTCTAATAAAAACATGTTCATTAGAACTATGAAAACTAAAAGAGAATTTTTTAGACCAAAGGGTATAACATCGAACTCATTGTTACCATACCTTCTCCGACACGTGGTTTTTAAAATACCTGAATATTTTATCCTCAATTAATGGTAACCAGATAGGAAGAAAATTTTTGAAAGTCACTTCACTAATTTATATTTATTAAATGAATCAACCATTAATGGAAATATATTTTTTTAATTACCATAAACCTACTAATATTTTTGTATACAACACATAAGTGAAGGGAAAAATCATATTTCTCAGTGAAGAGAACAGGTTCCACCCATTATGATATAGTTAGTAATTTTTGTCCTTTCTCAAGATGATCATCTAATTGGGTCTTAATCTCATTCATTTCATCGAGAGTTATTTGATAATTGGGAATGGAAACTGGTTGAGTGCCAGAAATAAGATCCATGGAAACCTCAACCTCCCTTACCTGTGTTAAACTAGAGAATTCAGTAGAAAATACATTGAGAAACCTAAAGGCAACTATAGGGAGATCAACACTCAATGATTCTCTCTCTAGATCAAAAGAAAATAGGGATATTACCTACCCAATCATCAGATTGTATGGTCTGTCCAAGTTTGACCACATATCCCATTCTCCCTAAATGAAAGGAGACACACTATTGGGTGTAGTAAGGTATAACCATAAACAATAAAAATCAATATGGGTTTTATTGGAAATAATCCAATCCATACTAAATATGATGTCAAGATATATCATGTTGAGGACTAGAAAACTATAAACTAGCTCGACATTAGATATATATAAAACACAATAGGGGCTATGAAGACCACTCTCTATCTTTATTCAATGAGGTGTAGTAATGTCAATTTCACATGATAAAAGATCCATATGCTGATTTTTTAGATTAAAAATATGTGTTTGAATAAATTATTGAGATGCACCGGTATCAAATTGGGTAGTCACTTATAATGAAGCTACAATAATGGTACCTCTCAATGTCATTGGACACATATTTTCTTCCTCTTGAGACTCATTTATTGCATGAATAAGCTTTTTTCTAGATGACTATGTATTGAACCCTTTTAAACGTGATGTATATAATTTCCCCATTGTTTTAAGAGGAGGTGGTGAAACTCTTAAACATAAAATAGTAGAAAAGATATGTAGGAATCATTGTAAGTGTCCTAAACATCTGAAAGATCTATAATTCTTGGCCACCCTAGTGAAAACACTCTTAGAATGTCCTAGTTTTCCACACTAATGGCATGTCAATAGACATCTCCAAGGAGTTTTAGGAGTCCTAGAATGACTCTTATCTCATGAACTACAATGATAATCATCACACTAAAACATTCCATTGATTGAACTAACCTTTCCACTTAGAGAAAAAGTATCCCATGTAAACACTTCCATTCCATCCAAGTCCATCTGAATCATCATCGGCATATCCAACACATCGTTATAAGTGGGAAGCTACAGAAATAAAAACTATGTATGGATATCTGGTCAGATTCCTAACTCAAACCATCATTCAATCATCCTCTTAGTAGATACAATATCACATGAAAACCACAGTACATCAAAAATGATAGTTGTATAATCAATCATGGTATATTCAGCCTATTAAACCTTACAAACTCAAAAGTTGTGGCCAACACCGTTGAATATGGACAAAAATGGTCTGTGAAAATAACATTTAAGTGCTTATATGATAAACCATCATGTTTATTTTTCATCACCATCATTTCCCACCATCACCCGATTTCTCCTTCAAGCGTGAAAGTGGCACACTTCACCTTTATTTTATCTCATGCCTCTAAGAACACAAACGAACATTACATCCTACCAAACAATTACCCACCATGTTGTGGTTTAGTGAAGAATTTTAATATTGGTGGATTCTAGAAATAGAACTATTGAGAACGATTCTGAAGAACATCCCCCTAAGGATCCATAGCTGGATTCTAAACATAAACCAAAGGTGGTTTCTATCCTAGAGATTTGATTGTACACCCAATCACATAAACTATATTTGGATCCACTAGAGGATTTACTCACTATAATTCCATAACATCTTTTTCTAGGGAAATTTTTTCCAACATATGAAACAATGAGAGTTGGATTTCACTCTATCCTAGTAATAATTGGAAATAGAATATTTCTAATCCCCAAGACATTTATACATAACCACCCTTAGTGACATAAGGATAATTTTTGTGAGAGATTGTTGAATAATCAATGGAAACTACCTCCTATGTCTTGACATGATTTAAAAAAATGCGTACTGACTTCAATACAAAAGCTCAACAACTTCCTTTGATATCACTTATTCACGAACTAGCCTGGGTACCCTGATAACCCAAAAACAGATTTGACTCTAACATAGCCCAATGTGCGTCCCTAATCCCCATGGTTTGGTGAAGAGAACATGATATTATACAATATGAATTTGGGAATGAATTTTCCCCAAAACATTACTAAAGCAATATAATAATTTCAATATAAATAATAAAGAAACTACACTAAGATTAATGTACCAAAATTCAATTAATCATTAAATCCCAAAGTAATAAAACATAAGAACCCAAATTGGTAATATTGCCCATGTCCCTATAGAATAATCTCACCATATATATGGTTCAATAATTGGATCCACCTCCAAGAGATCATTTCCCCATTCCCAAACAAGGGAGGATACAATCTACAAAAATCCGAAGAAAAAAAATTTAATGTGAGGTAAAAATCCTAGTAGGGAATCACCAAGGATTCCAGATTAGATTCCAACAGCAGATTAACCAATCAAATTCGTTCAATTTAAAAATATAAAGGTTCTGAATTTCAAAGCATGTTTAAATAATTCATGCTATACAATTCAAATGAAAAAAAAATAGTTTAAGCAACAACATCATAACTAATATAATATTTCTAAAATAATGCATTAAATATATTTTTTTATAAAATAGTTTTTTTAAATATAAAATTAATGTAACGAAACATTTATAATATTATCATACATTAATGTCTAAAATATTAGTAACAAGGAAGAAACATGGTCATATACCAAATATCTATGAATGTTCTGGTCTATAGGACTCTCTACTCTCTTATTGAATAAGAAAATGTGTATATAACACATCCCCATAACACTGGCTAAAGGAAACATGTCTCCATCCCATCAGGGATGTGAACTACAACATTTGGGTTTTATAACATTATATAAGAGAATAATATATCCAAATTACTCACAAACAACGTTATGAATTCATGTGATCTTACGCATTAAATTATGGTAAATTTATTTTATGATTTATTAAAATAAAAATGAATCCCACTACTCACATTTGAAATGATAATTTTTCATTAAAAAACTAAAATGGGGATTTAATAAAAAATGCCACATTAAAATGATAAACTACTAGTTTACTATAAAAACATTTTATCACATTTTCATAAGTTTTAAATTAATTGATACCAATTCCATATATTTCAAAATTAATATCGAAATTTCAATTCGACAATTTCATTGAAATAGCATCTATATTATTGAAAATTTAAATTTAACTCTTTGATTCATCCAATTACAAAAAATCTCCCCAATTCAATGAAATTGTGGGTTTTCCCAATTTATAAACCAAACCCATTTCAAATGTCTCAATGCACTATAATTGGGTTTTATCAATTCAATTGAAATAATTTTTGTGAAATTGAATTTCAATCAACCATTAAAATAAATCAATTAATTCAAGGTTAATAAGTATATCTAAATAGAATTGAATCTCCTAACTTTTCCCAAAACATAACAATCACAAAAACCCCTTTAAATGTGGAAAATGGTATAGAATACCTCAAAACACTACCCAAGTATCAAACCACTAACCCAATGATAAATAAATGTTGAACGATGGTATCCAAAAGGGCTGGAGATAATGATGATCTCCTTGGGATGTATTCGGGTTGAGGGAGATTAAAAAATATGATGGGAGAAAATAGAATATTATCCGAACTCCATATTTAAAAATCACAGTTTGGTTATTACATGATATGTAATACACATTAACAACGTGAAATATTTAATATTTGAATCTAGTTAAAAACATGTTACCTCAAATTAAAAATAAATTCTCTAGGTTTAAACCTGCTATTTAATTCATTCATGATGTGTGGATTCTCTTCAAATCATGTACCCTTCGCAATATAAATCATTTCATAAATTTCACTTTGGAACCATTACCTAGAATGTATTCGTGTTTCACAGCGTGTAATCCTCTAACAACTGGGTGAAAAGGCCGGTTAAGGATGACATTATAAATAACATCTAGCTTTACCATTATAGGTTTCCTCCGAATTGAATATCAACCCTACATAAACATTAAAAAGGAAAATCCATGACATGGTAAAGAGATTACATTCCTGTTTGATAATGGTATTTTTCAATATTTTCAGTGGATCAATAGTGAATCCATCTAATAAGAAGATCCAATAACAGATTAAAATTTTGATTTTCTATTGATATGGAAATTCTCATAACCAAATATCATAGGGATTACATAGAAAAAATTCAATGCTAAGATATCTCAAAATCATAAAATAATCATAACCCTAAAATACTATGTTGTATGTGTTCCTTCATAAAATATCATCATACTATATAACATATATTCAATAAAAATTTTGTGGATCCTATTCATTCTTAATATAGTAGAGAACACTCATTACATTTTTGGTGTTATATATATTCTTCAAACATTTTCACAATCAAATAAAATATAGAGGTACAACAATAATTTAACAAGAAAACATAATTTAAAACTAAAAAATTTATAATGTTCTAAGATAGTTTGTTATAGATCAAAAAATAAAATATAATTTTTTCTTTCTGGTTTTTTATCAAAATCTATTCTCTTACAGATTACCATATTAGAGAACATAATGATAAAAATCTTTATTTAATTGTCAAAAAATTTAATTTATATTCTAAACTTTATGTTTATCCTTTCACGAAAGGAAATCTAGATCCTAATTCATCATATTAGGAATACAATTGAAGCATATATAGTTTCTAACCACTGAGGAGAATTCTTATGACATGTTAATGGGATAAATACTCCAAATAAATTATAGCATTAATTTATGCATAAAAACAAAACAAAATATAAAATAAATTTTATAAAATTTAAATCTATGTGTTGATAAAGACAATCTACAAAAAAATGTAGTTAGTTATAGGGAACCCACTAAAACATGATTCAATTTTCCAATTGGAATCAACACTCCCAATAATCTTTCATTATAAATAATATGAAACATCCCCCATTTATTTTATGTAAAACATATTCCCCATTGGATCCCAAATGAAACAACTCTTAATTTTTATTATAGGGTAACATATTTATATATAACTAATTAAAGGGATTTACTATACATTACATTAAAATGGAAATACCATGGAGGAGTGGGATATCATTTCTAAACCCCTTATTTTTATTGATACAATTATTCCACATGAACTAATTGATACATCTAAAATTTATATTGGTGTTATTCAATTACCATAAAATCTAATACCTTTTATTATCCTGGATCATATTCTTACTAAAATTACAAATATACTATATTTTCCTTAATAAAATTGTACCTTTTCATTATATGTATCATCCATGAATGATGAATAGTACATTTATATGATCAATGTAATTCAAATTATTACACAAGATAGTAATATTATATTTAATTCGATTTCAACATCCTCATGATGTGTCTTTCTACATTGAGATGAGAAACATTCTTGTGAATATGCTATGTATTGAACCTATACAAGGCCCTTTAAAAAGTAATTTTTCATAATTGTAATCATATATATAAAAAACTACAATGATGATTTAAAAATCCCACTATTTAGTTATAATAATACTCTAATATATCCAAATGCTGGCTTGTATATCCCAATAACTTTACCTAAAATGTTATATGATAAAAAAACATTAAATTCACTCTATTACTGCAATAATGAATGAATTTCATGCTTCTAATATTTTTAGTTTTTTTGGGACAATTTGGATATTGTGCATCTTGAAAATGGGATAAAATATTTTTGTCACAACATTTATAGGGATAGTATAATTAAAATGATTCGCCTATATTCAATAGCACTGACCTTTTTTACAACCTCATATCATGAATACTTCATCTAGGTTACCATCAATGTTAGAATTATATTATTATACTCTATTATATATCCATTAATGATATATATGGAATATTTTTATTGTGATATAATTGTCTCATTACTTCGTTGAGTCACCTATAAAACCTAGATAAAAGTTAGCAATCTGTTAATGGACATTTCAACTGAGTAATAATCTATTCTTCAGATAGTTTTAATTTTTCATCATTAGAGCCACCAATTATGAATTAAATCACCATAATGATACCTAGTATAATTTTATAATTATTTTTAAAGATGTATAGATTGTGGAAAACTATGCATATTTTGTAACCATGTTTTCTCAAGTTTTCATAAATCCTAGAATACCATTATGTTGGTTTTTTATTTGTTATGTACTACTCCTTCATCCCGAAAATAATTTTTTCTGATTTTCATCCTCATGAAATCCATCTACTTCTTTTTACAATTCCTCTATAAGGTTACTATTAATTACTATAGATTATATATCCATTTATTATACATTAATTTCCATATATAGTTCCATTATCAGGAATGGTTGAACAATTTTCAACAAGTAAATAAGGTTGTATAACTTATAAAAAATAATATCATCACATTTTAAATATAATAGTTTACACCATATATGTATTTTCAATGATTCCATTCTATCTTAATTTGTTATTTTTCTAGAACACCCACATTGTTTTTATTATATTTATACCATTCATCCATCCTAAAATATCCCCATTTTAGTTAATTTCAATATAGTTTGGTTAAATATGGAAAATTATATCCCCATTGATATATTTATTTATAAATTCAAAAATATTTTATATAGTTAATTTTCAGTTACATCACCCTTCGAGTTTACACTGGTGTTTTCTTGTAACCAATTATTTTTAATACTTTGATTAACCTCTAATTATTAATCTTATAAGAGTGGAAAATATTTATTAATTTCATATTCATTATATTGTTCATCTAAGTATGATTTAGAATCACATTCTCCCCCTATGATGGACATTTAAAATTCTTGATCCCTAAAATTTTAAATGCATTACAACATTGAGAAAGAAACACTATTTTCCAAAATCATCTAATTTTCATTAAAATAATCTTTTTAAAACTAAATTATTTATAATAAACTATTTTTAAACAATTTTAATTAAATCATTTTTTATTACTATATAATAAAATTAACTTCATCACCTTGAATGTCAATCTTGTGATTTCCCTTTTTCTTGTTTATTAGTAAATTTTATAAAAATATTTGAAATTACTTTTGTGTCCAATTTTTCACATACAATATCTCATTGGGTGTATTTTTTACATAGTAATTTGATGAGGATTAATTTTTAATTCATTTATTTAAAAATTAATTTATAATATAATTAATTTTCTGTGAATACAATAATTTTTATTGTGGAATTATTAATAATTTATCATTTTTTCTAAAATTATTATTCATTGTATATTTTTAAAAATTAAAAGTTTTCATTATATATTAATAAAAACATATTTTAATAATATGTAATATAATATTAGAGATCGATATTTTAATTTCATTGGTCAAATATATTATACAATACCTCTTTTAAAGTGGGTTTTTAGAATATGAAATTTGATGATATTTATTTTATTTATATTATTATATTATTTAAATATTCTATAAAATAATTTAGATAAATCTTTTTTAATAATTAAAATTCATTGGAAAATTTATTTTTGGCCTCTTTTTATTTTAGAATTAATATTATTTCATACTGATAAATTATTTGTATTATTTTCTTTATATATGAAAAATATCATTAATATTAAAGTTGTTTCAAAAATTTTGATCATTAATAATGGAAATCCATTTATAGTTGCCAAGGAATCCACATATATTTCATTACAATGAATATATAATTATTTTTCTACTTTGTAAAATTGCTTCTTTGATGAACACAAGGATTATATTCCCTATGCATAGTTAATTATAGATGAATGTCAGGATTTTACATTGAAAATTGTCAAAGAAATGTGATTTAGAACTCAAATGAACATTATAAATCTCTATTAATGATACAACCAAATAAAGGATGAAATGTAATTCATGAAACTAATAGGAATCAGATTTAGGATAAATAATAAAATATATATTTGATGATTTTTAATCCAAAATATTTTTTATAAAATGGTGATAAAATAAATAAAGGACTCAAGAAAGGTATGTTAAAAGGAAACATTGTGGATATGATTATATATGATCCTTTAATGAAGAACCATGACTAGAACCATCAGGGAATGCCAAATGAGATTTGTTGAAGATGACAAATCTGGTGGAACATGATTACATCAATATTTATCAACTAAATGGGATATAAATAATCATATATTTTATCAAATAGAATATATTATTAAGGAATATAGTTGAGTAAGCTCAAAATAGTTATTTTTGTATGACTTTTATAGAATATTTCTGAAAATAGTTTTTTTGTTATCCAATTAAAATGGTGAAACACACAACAGGTTAAATGAATTAAGGATGCCCAACTAGGAAGGGTTTTGAATATTTAATCACCACATTAAATTTAACTAATAATGAAATTCCATGATATGGGATCCAATACTTTTTATTGTTTATGACAAATTGATGTGGGATGAAGGGATAATAAATATGTAAGATGAAATTGTGATATTGAAATTCTGATTTGGAAATGGAATATGCTATTATTAAGAGTAGATGGAATATTTGAAATATATAGGATTTTGGAGTTCTATAGAATTATAGTTTCAATTACAAATAATATTTCACAACTAACATATATTAGGTAAGTGATACTCCTTGTTTGGGATTTCGGAGGAACACATAATGATTTTTTTAGGAAATTCATGAAGGGGTCAATGATCATTTGAATTTTTTATATTTTCCTATGATCAATCAGAAATTATAAACTATTTAGCTTATAAAAAGCATTGTTATTGATTTTGATATTCAATATATATATGGGGATGATATATTTTACCTTGGGAATCTACAATGAAATATAGAGATCAATGGATATAATAAATCAACAATGATAGGATACCCATAGGTCATACTACCATTGATGAAAACTATATCAATTAATTATATGTATATGAATTTGGATTTTTAAATAGGATTACTAATTTTATAGGCCTATTTAATGGTTGTAATAGAGAAATTTTAGATAAGTACTTTTAAGAAAGAAAATAAGATAATTTTTAACTAAAACATGTGTGGGCTGATGATGGTCATAACTAGGGTAAATTAATAGAGATTTTTTATTTTAAAACATAAGTGTACATTAACTAATTTGGAGGGGGTAAATATATTTTCATGACTAAAATCTAGATCAAGGAATATTGGGTCTTTCAAAATCATGATAATGTAATATAAATAGAGATAATGTAGAGAATAATTGTAGGAATTGAACGAATTGAATCCATAGAGAAGATCATCTTTCATTATTCACATATCTTTCATTCTATAAATATTATTTATGCTTCAATAACATTATTCCAATATTTTTTATTAAAAATATATAAATTTTTAGGGGGGATTTTGTATTATTTTTTTAGAAATTAGATTATATTCATTCTATTTCCTTTGATTGATAAAATTCTTCTCTCATGGACATAATTATTTAAATAATTTATTAGATGAATTAATGATTATTGAAATTAAATTTGGAAACTATATTCAATAATTTTACATTGCAAAATATCAATGGGGTCCGGAAATGAAAACTATGATATATGAACATTCATGAATTAATAACGGTTTATTTTAATGGATTTCAAATTATCACTATAATTTCACATCGATAAATGATAACTATTCTCTATGTAGACTCAGTTAGAATAAATGGTTGATATTAATATCTAATAATATAATTTCATATATTTTTTATCTTTTTTAATAATATTTTACTACACGTTGTCTTGAATAATTCATCATTTCAAAATATTGCACCAATTAAATTTTCAACTGGTTATCTCTCTATATAACTTCTTCCCATTTATCACTTTCTAACAATTTTAGAAAACCTCAAGAATTAATATTAATCAATTAAATTATAAATTCAATATTTTTTTCAAAATTAATATAGTCTCCAATATTTTACAATTTAGTGAATTTAATAAGACCTTTCCCCACACACAATTTTTCCAATGGCTTCAAAACTATTTTACATTGTTCTATTATGATATAGAGATATAAATTAAATATTTGTAAAATCTAATTCCCACCACCCATTTTAAAATTTAGAGATTATTTTGGGAAATAATTTTATTTTATTTTCATAGGTTCATAAAATAAAAAAATAGATATAAAAAAATAAAAAAACTAATATTACAAATATATTAGTCATTTGGTTTGTTTCAGATTGAAAAAACAAAATTATTCCTGTGTTCCTTCATTACATATAAATATTAATTAAATATATTGTCTATAGTATATAAAACATAGGTAGATCACTATGATATTTAGTATATCATGTAATAAATATTTTTTTTGGCTCTTTGGACCACTATATTTCTAAAAATGAATGTATGTGGTGATTTTTGTTTAAAAATAAGAAATTCAAGGGTTAAAATACATATTATTACCCCTAATTTTTTTATGGGATTATTGTAAGGTACTTTATATATAAACAGGAAATTTAAAATACTAAAACTAAATATTATTTATCCATAAAATAATAAATAAAATATACACTTTTCATGTTTGACCAATAAGAAGAAGTGATTGAGGTAAGAATCAAAAAAATAGAAATAAGGGGAATTGATAAAAAAATTATTGATCAAGAAATATTTGAAATGAATTTATAAGAATATTACATTTTAATTTCTGAAAAAGTCAGTTTAGTGGAGAGTTTATGATAAATTATATTACAATATAATTATTTTTAATAATCTAAATATGATGAATAACAATTTGGTGACATTATAAATTCATAAATTGAATGGAAACACTCTATATAATTTGAATATTCTCTAATAGAGAAAGGGTATGTGGATCGTGAGGACAAAAAAAAACCTAAATAGGATTATAAAACTAATTTATTTATTCAAAAACATAAGAATTTTTTTATTGGAATATTTATATTGTGATAGATCACACTGTAAAAAAATAAAAAAAAATAAGGATTTAAATTTCAAAATCATATCAATATATATATATATCATAAATTGATTCTGAAGTCATAATTTTATATTAGAGCTTTAGGGGATGAAAATATTAAATTTTTTGATGTGAATTTTGAAGATTTTGATCCCATCTCGTAATGATTATTCCATATTCTTATATTAAATTCCTAACACATTTGGATAAGTTTCCTGACAAAGATGTTCAAGGATTGGAATTTGATGAAGATATTAAATTTTATAAATTTCCTCTTAGTCCCCCTATATGTTATTTTTCAAGTTCCCTTCATACATTATTTTAATTTACTTTTGATCATTTAGGGGAAAACAATCTTATTCTGGATGTTCTTGATTAAGATTTTGTTAAATCTAAAATAAACATTTTTACCTATACATTTGAATTGAAAAAATGAAGAGATGATTTTTCAAATATAATATTTTATATTTTCAATTTGAATAAAAAATTCAAAATAAAGAAACCTTTTCCCAAACAATTGTTATTAATTAATTATAGAAACATCAATATTTTAGGAAATTTTAAAATTGAACTGAAATTTGATAAAACCAAAAATTATGGATTAATCTAAAAAAATATTTTATATTCCCCGTTTATATTTAAATTTTTTTTAATTTCTTCATCATTTAGTTCTTTAGTATTATTTCGACGATGAATTAATCATGACTATCAATGTTTGCAAAACCACACATAGTGACTTTTTAAAATTCCCCTACTCTATTAATTTTTTTAGTAAACATCCTCATACCCCATAATTTTTTTATTTACTTAACATGTGAAATAATATTTTTTGTATCATTATAATCTCATGGGTACATAAAATTCTATTTTTTCCATTCTAGGATAATTTCTGTTATTTGATTTTGGAAAAAATACATTATTGTGCAATTAGTTGGTCAATACTATTAATGGGATATTACATTTTAATATTTTTCCATGATTTTTGTTATGTGTTTATATAAATATTATAAATCCCTTATAATTCAGTTTTATTATTAAAATATTTAAGAAACTATCATTTCATTCATCCATAATAGGATACCACATCCTCCATCATATGTTGATTAGATACTTTCGGGAGTATGACTAAGGATTTTAATACCACCTCTTAATTAGAGAAAAACTATGTGTTAAGGGCTTTAGAGAATTAATTTTTTTAATTGTCTTATTTTTTAGTCCTTAGATGTAAATATTTATCAATACACATCATATTCTACAAACTCAATGAAATATGAACAATTCATCTGTAGACCTCTTAATATGATATTAAATTTCTTAACACCTTATTTTTTATCATGATCATGGATATGTTTCATATGTGATATTATTATTATAGTTGTATTATTTAAAGATTAAATTTACGTTACAAATTGATGTGATAAAGATATTTTTCAGGAAATTAATAATTTTTTATTGTAATTTCTCACTATATTTTTTATGAAATAGAGTAGCAAGTTAGAGAAATAATGGAACAATTTATATTTCATCCAACTATTGGTGAAAAATAATGATAATACAAGGGTCCCCCCAAGACCAAAATAATAAATAATTTTACTTTTAACAAATTCTAATAATATATAACCTTGATGAGGGGTTTTATTATTATAATGCATCATCTCTTCTTACATAAAATCAAATACATATTTATTTTTGAATTATTTTTTCAAATTTTCTTTTAAACTATTTGTCTTCAAGAGGAATAAAATTAACAATAATCATATTTACTATCTTTATATTGGTGAATTTTTTATTCATTCAATTTCATGATAGTATTTATGATTTATCATAAAATGTATTGGAACCTTATCTTTAGGCATGTACCTTCTTCAAAAATCTATCATTCGATATGGATTTCACTAGAACTGGGGAGATGGAAACATTTTATATATTCATAATAAGATTGTTGAATAATTTGATTAGTAAATATATATATTTAAACACTATTTTGATAGTTTCAAATGAATTTATATTTTATTATTAAGAAATATTATTTAGATAAAACCATATAAAAATGTTCTTGCATCATGACATTCATCAATTAGAAATATTTTGATTTCAAAATGTTTTAGGGGGAATTAATTTAATAATAATATATTTTTCACTTAGTATAGATCAATGATACACAAAAACTGTTTCAATTTGATATTTTACTGATTTATATTTCATTTCAGTGGTCAATGTGTTTTATGGTTATTTTTTCCATTTTTGATGATTAATTTTTTATATTTAAACATGAAACCAATTTTTTAACAATTGATATCTTAATTTATATACAAATAATTCTCTTTTTTTCAAACATTTAGATTATTTTTTATAATATATAAATATTTTTAATGAATTTAAACTCATATTTTTGGTATTTAAATTGTTTTTAAATGAACTAATACTCAGGGTATATCTCTTAGATATTAATAATATAATTATTTTATTTATTAATTAAAAAAATTATTTAATTATACAATCTCACTCATACAATTGTCTTGTCTAAATTGGGTTTGTTATTATTTACTTGTGTCCATAAACTATAGTGAAATGAGTAATTTGAAATATTTTTTAATATAAAATGAATTTATTTTAAATCATTTGAAAATAGTCACTTTTAATAATTTTTATAAAATAGAAAATATCATATTTCTAAAATATGTTTTTTTGGATATCAATAATAGTCATATAATTGATAGAATTAATATAGAAAAACACTTAAAAATTAACATCATTATTAGTATTCCATATTATTATTTTGAGATTATTTTTCATCCCCTAAATTTTGATCATTAAATTCTATTGATGATGTAATGTATTATTTTTTTAGTTTATTATTGCAATATTTTAATATTTTTTCAGATCTATTTTAAAAAATAATTTTCATTTTTATGATATAAATTTTTTTAATTGAGATATGTTTATATTTATCATTTTTTGAAAAAAAAATTTCTTCTTTGTGTATTTGTATTAAAATTTATGGTTTTTAAGATTTATTAACCAAACATTACATTATTAAATTTTCATAATATTTTTAATGAACTTTATTTTAATTTCTTCTGAATAAATAGTAAATTAAATTAATTTATTTTAAAATTATTTAAAATAACTTATGTGATTGGATATTTTTTAATTACAAATAAAATTTTTATAGAAATATTATATCAAATTAATTTATAAATTTATTTTTAATCATTTAATATCATTAATAAATTTATTAAAAGGACACAAGTTTTTGGAATTCATTATATTTTAATTTAATATAATAATTTTTTTAGTTTATTTTTTTGCGTTGAATTTAATTTTTCTATCAATGTAGTATACTTTTCAGACATTCACATAGGATCTCTATGTAAAATTATGATAGAGTCCATGTATTGTTCATTTCCATTAATCTATATTTCATTTAAAATTGTTGAAATGACTCCAAAGGTTATTGATATTTTTGTAAATTCTATGCATATTATATTTATGATGAATGTTGGGCTCCACTACTTTAAAAAATTTAGATGTGGATTTTATTTAATATATATCCAATCAATGTCAAGCATACTGAATATAAAAAAAATACGATCCATAAATATGTGAGATTGAAGCCAACAATTAAAATCTATAATTTTTCTAATGTGCATCAATGACTGAAATAAAGATATATATAATGAGAATATCCAAGATTTCAATAAAAAATTGAAATTTTTAATAAATTCCCTAGGAAATCCAATATTGGGTGAATATCGATGAATGAGTTTGATCCCAATCCTCAAATGATGAACCTTGATCGAAAAAATTTGATAAGTAATGATAAAGAATATGATATGGGAATCACAATAAAATATTGATCATATTTGACTGAAAGGGATTTGAATATCCATGTCATGAATTCAAAAAAATATTTCAATTAGAATTCAAGTGTTGTAAAACACATATTAGTTAGATAAAAAGTAGTACATGACCCGGGAGGATAAGTTAATTATGTTTATGAGAGTATCATAAAATTTAAACCGCTCTCTTCATGGTAAGAATTGTTGATATATGTTCCAATCACGTATAAGTAGAAAAAATAATACAAAAAATAAATAATAGAAAAACAAATATTTATTGTTGTACATGGAAATAAATACCATATTTCTCTCTTATAATAGATTAATCGTAGTTATTTATAATATTCTCATGCTCTTGTCCTTTATCTAGGGACTTATAGTCCTTTTTAAAGGTCTACAGGACTGCGTGGGTGAAATTAAATCTTGTAATAGTATCATAGATTTTTCCCTGGTATATAATATAGATTCACAGTATACTAGACTTAGAGATTATTTTTTTAGAATCCTTCATATAATAGTAAAATTGTCATAAACAACCCCCAAAAGTTATAATGATAAAATTCAACCAATTAAGATCTTAGGTTCGTGGTGAAACATATAGATGAGAATAATTTTCTATGAGAGACAATAATAAATATAAAATACTATAGAGTGTTTTATACAAAATACAATATTAATCATTGAGTCATAGTTATAACAATTTAATATTCCTCTTATTTTCTCATAGAACAATAAAGTATTACACAATTATTTGAGAGATAGATAGAGTTATAGTGAAATCTCTGTCTTTGTTTCTCTTATTTTTGAAAATATCTTTCCCAAATTCAAATGTCCATTTAAACCATCATATAACATTTCACAGTTACTGATCCCCAAAAAAGGGAACTAAAATAACATCCATATGCCTTTATCTAGAAATTACATCACCAATACTAATGAAATTTAATTTTTTCTTATAGAGTATTTTTTTTCTTTAAACAACTATCTTTTTATATTCGTTTTTACAATAATGTTGTAATCTGATATATTATTCATTGAAAATAGTATTAAAATATACATTATGTACAATTATTATATTAAATTACATGTTGAAAAACAACATAGACATTTCAAGGTCACAACATAGCTGAAATATACCGATTGGCATTCACATAGGGGAACTGATGGACATATGTATTCTTTAAATAGTTGATTTTATTTCATAACTAGATCACATAGCCTATTTTTCACATAGATTAATGTTAGTATAACAAATGAATAAAATATCCGTTTAGAACTAAGTATCCAAATTTACTATGTCTCCAATCACTGTAGCAGTCTACTCCACCAGACCATTTCAAGTATCCATTTCATCAATATACAAATTTTCTCATGTAGGAGATTCATTAATGCAATAGGTTTCCATATATCTGATTTCAATATATAATAGATTTGAATATGAAATTCTTTCACATAGATGATATGTGTACCTAATTTCATGATAAATAAATATATCCACATTGATTACTTCTTCACAATATCTATTTTCAATTAATAGGAAAATTTCGTCACTCTTCATGAATTTATTGAAACTTCAATAGAATGGTTTTGATAGTGATACGTCTTAATGAATAAAAATGATGAATCATTTTTACCATTTAAAGGGGTTTTAAGATCCTCAAAACATAACGAACATTAGTTTTATTTGGAATATCATTAGAAGTTCAATAATCTCTTCTTTCTTAGGATAAAAAATAATA
Source organism: Viscum album (assembly GCA_963277665.1). Lineage (NCBI taxonomy): Eukaryota > Viridiplantae > Streptophyta > Magnoliopsida > Santalales > Viscaceae > Viscum > Viscum album. The sequence goes on along the minus strand of OY728155.1, from coordinate 1,429,712,091 downwards.
TTAATCAATAAATGTTAAATATGAATATATTTGAGGATTTTTTTTATAGAAATACTTTGTAATCTATATATATTTATATAAAATTTTGTATATAATTTATTCTAAAAAATTATCAGACTTCTCCAACTATTTTATATTTATCAAGATTTCATTTTCATTAAAAATTAAGGTTTTGGAGTGAAAAAACAATTCTAATGTGGTATTTGGAATAAAAAAATATTTAATTAGAATGATGATTCTAAATATGAATTACGAAAAGAATGAAATTCTTAAATGGTTTCAAAGTTAATCATTCACCAATATTAAAAAAATAACTAATGAAAAAATAAATTTGAAATATATTAAATGAAAATAATCAATATGAATGTAAAAAATTACTGAATACACTAAATGATATATATTTCTGTGAATCCAAAATGAGATAAATCCACTATGTGATAAAAATCACATTGAATATCTGTAATGAGATAAAGTGGAATTTAATTAATGATCAACTATAAAATAGTACAAAAACAAAACACAAATATATATATATATATATATTCATAACTTTTTCATCTATAAAATTTAAATGTGGTCTTTATATTTAGAAGGATTATTATGGGAACGTTTCATGATGGATGGAGAGGTACAAGAGGATTATGTATGGCTAACTAATAGAGTAATAACTAATCCCCCATGTTCAATAACTGAGATATCATTAGTGTAAATACTTGACCTAACACATGCTATCTATATGAATTTCTAAAAACCATTTCATGATTCCTAGAATCCATAAAATCCACAATAACTATTAGGTATACAGTCCATCTTTTTTACATGGTTTGAGGATGTATATCCATTATCAAAAGACTCATTAATAACAACAAAAACCATGAAATCATCATTTGATAGATATTGGATTGGTCAAAAACAATACCCACACTCTTCCTGGAACATCTATAGGTGTCTAGTTGTGCATGTATATTATATCTTATTTATCTTAGTGAAAATGGAATTGACAAACATACCATTAACTATATGACCTCTAGTTTAAATAAATTATTTAAAATAGATTATTTTTGTCTAATAATATGTGAAATTGTTAATAGACCATTATTCCTCATCCATTTAAAATATTCTATCAATTAGAGATAAACATCTGTAAGGAGAACTGATCGTGGATATATGTCTACAAAAATATGCAGTAGGAGGATGATCTAAATAAACTTCTTCTGAATATTTTCATCGAAAACATTAAAACTTAACAGAATACCTTCCAATAAAAGAAATGTTTGGTAAATGTTAGATAATTTATCTATTATAACTTGAAAACCCATATTCAATGGAATAGATATATATTTGAGAATTGGAGAAGGATAAATATTTTTCACATTAACTCATTCGTAGTTAATGGTGTGAACTAATCATATTGTAATTACTTCATCTCAAATGATAATGAATTCAAGTAGAAGGGTATCTGTTCAATATAATTATTTAAATTAGAATCCAATGATTAATATAAAATAAGTTTGAAATGGTTGAAAACCTATGATAATCTCAAACTAGATATTAAATACTCTTGGAAAACTAAGTAACGTATTCTTAATTCCTAACAAGAAATACTAAATATCATTATAGAAATGCAGAGAAATTTTTTTATTTGATTATTGAAGGATTTTTAATATTATACCATTCATATGAAATATAAATTTCAAGATAATATATCTCAGATAATGTAGTATCAGTTTTCTTAAAATCTAACACTTGAGAAATCACAACATCAACTTAGTACAAGATTAATGAATAGGATGGAATTCTCATAAATTATAGACGCTGATATTTTTTTATTATGTTATTTTTGAATAATATGATCCATATATGATTTCCAATGTTTTCATTTGATCCAACATTCCCTAGTGCTAACTAATCGTATCCATATAATATATTAGTTCCATCATTAGATCAAAAACATTCCCCTAGAGATGATACAATTATTTGTGACAAAAGAGACAATTGATTTCATATAATTTTTATTATTCAATAATTTAGAAATTTCTCTAACATATGGTCTTCCTCTCACATAAGATGTCATATCATGTGTATTGATGTGGGATAATGAGAAAAACTCCATAACCACATATACATCTATATTTATATCATGATTAGGATATCTATGGGGGGATGGATAAACCCTAGTATTCACTAAGAAAGGTTCCCCTCTAATCAATGTAGAATGCACAATTGACATACTCTTGGATGAATGATATATTTATCTTCTACTCAAGTGTCTTTCTAAATTGTTGACTCAACTAGTTAAAATAAATTTTCAAAATTTATCTCTACATCATCTTGTCATTGAGTTACACACATCATTAGTATCGCTTTTGGAATTTGTTGCTCCATTCTGAAAATAACTAATCGATGTTTCATTATATAAGGAACCCAATCAAAAGGTTCTACATAAATAGTTGGTGTGATAGTGTATGGATATCAATGAGTTAGTTTCAGAGGTGTTATAACTAATAATGTATATACATCATGCCAAATGGGTCTGAGAGACCCTGGGGATTTATCTTGGTGATAACCTAAAGTAATAAATAGGACTGCAGAAAGGGTGTTACAATAATTTCACATAACAACCTCTCCCTTATTGAGTTCTACATTGTTAGTCATTAACACTAGTGACATAGTTGATGGACCCGTCGGATTTAGTGCATGAGGTATTATGATAACCAAAGTAGCCACTTCTTATCGAATGCTTCATAGTGACCATAAGGATTCGTCCCTATAATAACCTAGAGTATTAAATAGGACTACAGAATGGGTATTACACTAATGACACTTAATAACATCTCCCACATTGAGACACACTTCGTTAAATGTTAACACTGGGGAGATGAGCCTTCTGGAGGTAAAATAATTCAAATTTATTTTTCCCATTTATTTAGTAAAGCATAAAACACACCATATATCATGGAAAATTCAACATAAATTTATTTTCATGGAAATATAAGATATCTATTTCATAAGGAAATACTTTCTCTATCTCACTGTCTCTCTATGAAATACCCTTCTGAACAATCATAGAGTATATATTCTATCATGTCTCTATATCATTAAAAATATTCTTATTAAAAAAGGAGGCTCTAGAGAGATACATGAATACATCTGTAGGTCCCAATGTACTTGTTTCATATAGAGTATATATTTAGGTAGGGTAAACCTTATATGAAAAATGAAATACATTATCCATTTACATAGAATAGTCATTTGTGAATATTCTATTAACATTTGATGACATAACTACCACTACTTCACCAAATTGAAACTCAATATTTCACATAAATTATTATAATTCCTATTGAAATAAGTATATTGAGTTCTTATCATTTATGGAAACCCATTATCAATGTTACAAAACACATTATTATATGACATATCTACACTATTTATTTAATCCATATCATTATGTTTTACTAAAATAACATGATAGAATACCCCACATGGTTTAGTATTCGTAAATGAATAAGAACCACTCCAATATCCTCATATTAACTTATTAATCACACAAGGATAGTTGGGGGATTTATAGAGTAAGAAATTGATTTTTAAGCTATTTTATGGGAATGTAAATAGGAAGAATACAAGGATATAGGGCACTAATATGGGTTTAGGTCACGTAGCCTTTTTGGAAAATGAATATATAGAAAATTTAGGATTTATTATTGATTATGAATACAAAATAATTAAATTATATAATATTAATGGAAATAAAGAGATGATATTAATTCCCTAATTAAATGAAACCAGAAAAAATAAATAAAAAATAACAAAAAATTCATTGAAGAGACATAATCAATTAAATTATAACTTCATTATCACTATATTTAGAAATTAAATTATAATTTCAATAAATTGGTATGAAATAAATAAATAACATTTAAATTCAAATTAATAAAATTTATTTTTTACAAAATGAGAACACAACAAACCAAATTAATTAGAATGATATTTAGGAAATTTATTCTATTCAGAGACAAATTCAAGAGAGGTATCATTTATTTTTTCATCATATATCAAAAAATATAACTTATAACTTTGTGCTTAGTCCAAGAAGGATTATATCAATTTATGAAATGAAATAGCACTAGATTTATAACAGTTTACTTATACGTCATTATAATCAATTCCAAAAATCCAATATGGTTTGTTTCATCAAAAAAAATTGAGCACAATAACTACCACATTCTATGTATTCTACTTTAGTATTAGATAATAAACGAGTTTTTTATGATACTATACCTGGATACCTGAGACTTTCGAATAAAATGGATAGTTCTTGAGGTGATCAAAAAATCTATTCTATAAAAATTTAATTCAAAATCAAAATATAAATCCAATTTAAAATTTTTTTTTTGGAAAATATAATGAAAGATAAATTTTTATTTTAAATAGATTAAAATAGTTTTTTAAATATTAAAATATGATTCCTTGGGATTTTCTTGGAATGTAGAACATAAGAATACTCCAATCATAATATCTTGTGTACTTTTAGTCAAATACTATAGAATCCAAACTATTCTTCAATATAACTTGTTCTCTAATGGTTTCCAATATTCAAATAAATTAATATTTCTAATAGAAGTTACAATAGTTACTCATTTTTTTACCAATTTTGAATCCAAAATTTTTTATGTCATTTAAATTATTATTTTCATTAATTTAAATTATTACAAATGTTTTTTATACATTTTAAAACATATTAAGAAATATAGCAGACCAATCATTCTCATTTAAATTTTTACCAAGATTTTAGAAAAGTCATTTCATGACCATTTTATTATAAAATAAAAAATAACATAATTAATATATATAAATATATAATATAAAAATAACTAATTATGATGTTTTATTTCGGATAGTAGGATATGATACTGTAACTATAGATCCATTTGATAAAATAATGAAATATAAACACTTATGCAACGTTATAGGTAGGTTTTTAAATCCAAAACATTATTTGTACTATTCAAAACTATATTTTAAAAATTGGGATTTTAAAAACAAGGAGGTTGTTTAACATAAACGTCCTCCAAAAGAAAACCATTTAAAAAAGTAAAATTCAAATTCAAGTGTTATAATTATAATTCATATTTTAATAATATACTAGTATATCCAATGGGATTATAATCATTCTATGAATGCAAAAGTCTCTTCCCAATCTACACTATGTTATTGGATATACCATTTAGAAACTAGTCTAGCCTTATTCTTATTGATAATAGTAGTAAAATCATATTGATTTCAAAAAAAAAATTCTAATAACATGATACAATTAGTTTATATTAACAAGTTATAATACCTTGTTCCACATGAACTAGTTTAATTCATTAAGAATTTTAAAAACCAATCTATTATTAGAGAAGTTTTATTATAATTTTTTATGTTCCTCTTGAGATAAATTGTCAAAAATTATATATGTTTCAATTTAGTCCTTATATTCATTATGAATACTTGAAATATTCATGTATTAGTTTATATGGGATAATTCATTAGGATTATAGGCTACCTAGGTGACAAACATTTGGGTTAAATAGTAACCACCCTTTCAGGATTTCATTCCTCAAAATTGATTTCAAAATCACAATCAATTTCATTTCTGATGATATATAAAGATCACATGTTTTCATAAGAATAAATTAACACATATTCAAGATTCTTTATTTTATAAAAATGAACACATTCATAAAATTTCACATTATTTGATACGTCCAAAATCAGCAAACATTTTTTGAAAACAAAATATTACATGGAATTAGTAGAATAAAAAATAAAATATCCATTAACAATATTTATGTCAATTTTTACATTATTATCCTTTGTGTTAATACTTTTTTTTAAAATACTTTAATGTTTCGAAATGTTGGCATTCAATTATTCCATAGTTCATAGGTTTTTTCATTCATGATAAGTCTAATTGGAATACAGTTAATTACATAAAATAATTATTTATATAATTAACCTAAATATTCATGGGAATGTGATATAGACTGAACATAGTCTACGTAATTTCCTATAGGTAACTATTTATCCTTTGATGTAATGTTGTGAAAAATAATAATTGAAATCAGGGTTTTGAAAGTCTCCTCCATGACCCATTTTTTAAATTATTATGTTATATATGTATACATTTTTGAAAAAATTTACAAGAAATAAAAAAAAATATAATAGGATTCACAAAAAATACATAATAATAAAACCAATGAAATTCTAGATAAATCATCATCTAACACAAGAATGATGTTTTAGTTCATACTCTTTATGCTATATATTGTATAAAAATTCCTTGTGGAAATTTTTTGGAGGACTAGATATGGTACCATATTTAATTTATTAAATAAATGGATTTTTCCACATTTCCATATCTTAATCATCAGAAAACATTTTCTTATTAAAATTAAGATGAGGTTAACATAATTTTTTTTATAATTTTCTAATGAAAAAGAAATTATTATATATAATTATTATAGAAAAACATAATATTGATTAGTTTTATAATTAAATAGTTTAGTTTTTTTAAATATAAATAATCATGGTAATACAAGATTGAAATTTTCTATTCATTGTGCCTCAAATTTATGATTTTTATTTTGGAAAACTGAACAATAATTTGTTAAACAATGTAATATATATCCTTCATAACAATGATGGAAAATACTAATCAAAATTTTGATCTATCATTTTATAGAAATTAATATCATATGGGGGATTATCATGGATTAACAACTGATCTGATTTCCCTAATTATTCCTTCAATTATGTCCCCAAATGTGATATCACATCCATCAATTTTTTATAGGGATTGTAAATATAAAAAATAACCACTCTTTTTCTATGAGAATATACATTCCAAATACCATTTTTCATTGATGGTCATAGAAAATTATCTAATTAAAAATATGCCAAAAATAGTTTTATCACTGATATACTATTTGGTAAACAAAATTTAGAAAAAAATTATTTTGGAACACAACTATGCTTGTCCTTCCATGAATATCAAAAAATTAATTTAAAAAATTATTTTTAATGAGAATAATGAAAAGAAACGTATAATTTATTTTCTCTTAAACTACAAATTTTAAAAGATTTCTTGACGTCAGAAAAATGAAAAAAAAAATCTTGAGAATTTTATATTCTTAAAACAATGAAGAAAATAATTTTTATAAATAATTACTTTATAACATTTTCAAATTATTTGAAATAAATTTTTATAAAATTTATTATTTAAATTCATTTGATTATTGTAAAAAAATTTGAAACTCTTTTATTATAATTATGAAAATTAAAATGATTTTCTATATTTTAAAATTTGATACTATGTTCAATAAAAGATGCTCAAAAATTTCAAAAATAGAATTTATGTAATAAATTTGGTTTATTAATGTTTGATTTTTCATGAATATCTTCACTATAATTGTTTTTTATGGTTTTATTTTTTATTCAAACAATAATGTTAGGTTTATATCATGATACAATATTCATTTCATTAACTGGAAATAATGATTCCAATTTCAAATTTATATTCATGTTTAGTAGAGATAAATATTGTACCTATTTATAGTGTTTTATAAACAACATTTTATAATTTTAATTATAATTTTCATATATGAATTTTGATGAGGTTATTTCACTAGAATCTTATAAAGAACTCATAGTTTATTTTAGGGATTTCAATGATATCTTCTTATATCCATGTTCTTTAAAAACAGATTCTCTAAATTTTGTATTCCTTATTGATGTGGGAAATCTTTATTAATGTGCTTGATTTTGATAAACATGTAGAATACGAACTATTAATAGATTCCTTGAAGCTTCTTGTGCATATTGATGGATTTCTTTTATAATATTTTCTTATTATAAATAACTATTAATAGAATTGATTAAACTAGATAGAGAACTATAGGATGTATAATATTTTGATGTATCTTCTATGGATGAGTAAATTTTTTTATCTAATCATAATTTAATCTATTCAGGTGGAGACATTTTTGGAATCATTTTCCTTTTTAATAATTATATATTTTATTTTTTCATATTTAATATATACCTAATATATCAAAAGTTCACATTGAATATATTTTATTAGGATATCCATGATAGCTTAAGATTCCATAATCGTATTATAGAATCCACAGCTCAATGATGGTAGAAAACTAAGAACCTTTAATTCTTGATCTGTTTCAGGAATTGGTGTTCCAAGAAATTTACATTTTTTATAATCTCTATTGACAATACATTTTTTGGCTACTTTATTCACCCTCAACCATCCTAAAATTTTCAAATTTTAACTTTGTAGTGTTTTATATGATTTGTCTTACATTATATATACCATCATAGGCCACTAATATTATAGACCAGATCTCATGCTTTATTTTAAATTATTTAACATTGATGATGTCATCCAGACCTAGTCCACATAATATAGCATTTATTTATTCCATGTTCATATCATAATATCCTTATGTAGTAGAATCCTATATCTCTAGAAACCCTTCATGGACAGTATAAGTCTTCATGACCTTTAAATAATCTTCCAGTACATGATTCATTATGTATATAATAGAATATTCCATCATACAACCATAATTTTCTCCATTAAAGTGATGATATCATAATATTGGTATATATTATCTATTTTTATTTTATAATGAAATCAAAAGTTTCACACTCTAATAAAAAAATTTGGTTGGAGAGTAACTACTCTAAAACTCAAGAGTTTGGGGTGGTGAATTTAATTAATCAAATTATATTCACATTAAAACCATAGTTTCTAAGGTATGATAGGTTATTATTTTTAAATAAATCAAAAACATTGAAATATAACATGAAATGGGAGATATAGTAATATAGATTTATTATTGGTTGACAAACTGAAATATTCATGTTGACTCCACCGAAACTCAAATCCATGGGATTGGTGATATTTAATATCTGTATCCTTTTTTATTATAACTATCTATCATTTTCCTAGTAATTTAATTAGTATTTTGATGTAGGTGTCATTTTTCAATATAGAAATGGAATTTTTTGGGCTCTAACAAGGTTTCATTATATACAAGCCTAAATGATTAGTTTACTGAGAACCCTCAAAACATAGTATATGGGGGTTGATACTCACCAAATAAGAATCAGGAAAAGAAAAAATGAATAATTACCTCAATATGGGTATTATTTCCCCAAAAAAAGAAAATAAAGGGAAATATGGTTGAGTTATACAGATTAGTTGAACCTCAGAGAGACACACGAATGCAAAACCATTATAAAGTCACGTGAAGATTCCACACATAGTGAATAACCTGCAATGGATCCCATGGTGCCCCAATTAAATTAGTCCTTATGCATTTTAGAATGTTATCTGGATGACTAGTAACCACACATGGAGCAGGCATATGAGTTCCCTTAGGCTAAATGTGTCTTTGGTGTTAAGAACTATGTAATTCAACTTGAATATTTTCTAAAAATTGGAGGAATGAATCCAAAATGATGATGATCCATAGCAGTAATTTTTTTAATGGAAATACTCATCAATTATAAGTCTAATTAGGCTAGAAAAATCCACAATAACATGCAAGACTTCCAAGGCTTTGTGAAAAAAATCTAGGAAAAAGGAATGGAGGCTGAATCTACACCCTACCGCTGAAAGAGTTGTGGAACACCCATAGAGATTTGAAAGGAGCCACAAGTCCTTAAGGACATGAATGCCTCATTACGCAGAGTCCCTAGGAATTTTCATCCTTGTCGTACATAAATACCTTGATATTTTTAGTAATCCATTTACTCTCCTTGGGATCCTTAATAACAAATAGATGGATTTTTCCACAAATTGCTCATGCAGCCCCATATGACGCATATTGGTAAAACAATGAAAATTAAAAATTAAATAAATGTCATTGAAATTACACATGAAAACTGACATAACATCAAAAATATTTTAAAAAAGGGAATAAAATACGGAAATGGTGGAAGGAACTCACAGTCATAAAAATCCTTCAATGTTCCCAACACTTCTAGAGGTTCATCTTATTAGACTCCTAGACCAATCACCCATGATAACATGAGATCCTTTCAACCAGAATCCTATTCTTATGGAGGGGCCTGGTCATGTCAAAATGGTAATAAAAAATCCATATACATTCCCATATGATTTAATTAGTCCTAAATAATAGGTAATAATAAAATGAAGGATGCATTGTAGAGGGACACACAATCTCTAAAAATCCTGCAACACCCTCGAAAACATCGATGATAAATACTTGTGAAGCTAAATGGCAACAGATCCCTTCACCAAATCTATCATATATTCATTCTAGATAATCTGAAAAAGAAATACAATAACTAGGGTGGATATGCCTATCTATTTCCCACCCAAAAATGAAATAAAGGGACTCTTGATGATTCAACTCTGGACCTCTAGACACTCGGGAATAAGGGTTAGAGGAGACATATCTGAGCTTCTAATCTTCTGAACAAAAATTCCTTTATGATGTAATATATTGAAAAAAAATGAGGAATCATGTACCATACATATAATACTTCAAATGATGATTCATAGATCCAATGAAGGACTTCTATAAAGGTATTCAAATAACATATAACTTATCCCCTAGATCATTCATGAATCAATAAAACTAATATTGACCAGACTTTATGTATTCAAAATAATAGGGCCATAAAAAGATTAAAAGGGGAATACTTATTCAAAATAATTTTGTTGGCCCTCATGCATGCACATGATGAATACTAAGATATATGGCGACACTAGGAAACATTTCCTAGATCTCCTGGTACACCGTAAACATGATATTAGAGACATGGTAAATCCTTTGATAGTGTCAAAACTAGTCATACTGTCCCAGTGGGCACACCCCATTGGTCTCATAAAAACCCTTTGTGTTGATTGTAGAAGCCTTGAGACATCCTTCATATTCAAATACTTACTATTGTAATGGTTCTTGATTATGTTAATTAAGAATCATGATTGAATCTCAGAAATCCTAATAATCTCTCCTGGCAGCCTCTCGACAATTCTTCTGAAACTTACATCACCCTCATATCACATCATCAAGGTTATCTGATGAAATCCAGGGATGTTATCCTTGATACAAAACATCCTTTGATCCATTTGTACTAACTCTTTTGAACCCCACAATGTGTTACAATCCAACTCTGGAAAATGACACAAGGGAATGTTATCTAGATTTAGTGACACCTACATGATAATATAACAAGGTTAGGATATGGATTCCGGAATAACCCATCAGGATTTCTTGATTCCATCTAGACAAGTCAACTGGGTCATGTGATGCCCTTTAGACATGTAATCTAGGGGAAGTGGGTTGGATCAGTTCCTTTACATTAATATAAATGGAACTACGATGACTCTGATTCCTACGATATTTAGTATACACATGTAACCTCTTCAAAGGATCTATCTTCATATTGATTGTCTAGGGGAATCCCATAATCTATGTCCCTTAATTTATGTAATCAAATTGATCACATGTTCTACCATGTTTCTCGAAATGGTAATGCCAAACGTGTTCTTAGGGAAGTATAATAATCATAACATCTTTACTATTAACCTCCACAATTATATGGGAGTATTCCACGTGTAAGACCCAATAATCTAAACATTGATAACTCTGATTTCTGTAATAATCAAGATATGTAGGATGAATTCCTAAGGCCTAATCTCAAATAAACACACCTTTTGATATATGTTCTGTTATTACTCTATCAACTCAGCCATCGAGACCCAACTAGTTCTAGAGGATGAACAACTTACCTCATCCATCAACATAATGAGAAATACACTTAACTATGATGAATCTAATTCCATCCATAACTAGGATATGTAGGATGTCTCTTTGAGACCCTATTTCAATGATAAATCTTCTATGGGCAGTCCATACTGATACGTCCCAAATCAAGTGAAATGTAATAATCATTTTCCATCACGTTGTTTAACTCAAAGAATGGCTCACATGAGAATAGGGAGTTTCAATAATAATATCATGTACACCATGAGTCACTAGAATGAAAATGGTAACACAATATATAATACTAAGAAAAATAAACTAGATAAATATGATTCTCCATATACTTGGGATATATAGGAAATTCTTTCAGCACTCATGCTTGAATACTCAGTGATCTATATACAACATAAAATTCATTTTTTGACGTAAAACTACACCGTTCTAATGAACTATATGGGTTTCAATTCGTACAATAACTAGAATATATTGGATGCATCATAATGGCTCAATCCCTAACTCAGAATATTAACTACCTCCTTTAATGGAATAACATTCCAAATAACATATTAATATATCATCAGCAAATAATTAGACACACCATATAGGAAAATGAAATTAATCCTTAGAATTAAACAAATGGATTCACTAAAGATACCCCAGTCCTTTATACATGAATGATAATTAACATATAGTTTTTTTTAGTAGGGTAACCAATCTCATATAGTGATTAAGAAGAGTTTTGTGAACGTATCGTTAATTTATAAGAGTGTCCCAGAGTATTAAATATTTCCTTCCAAAAGGTTGAGATGATATAGAACTTCCATCCTCTCAACCGATGCAATTCTCGAAGAGTCACTAGGCCTGAAATTCCATCTATCCTCGGATCGTTGGAATGCTATTCTGTACCCATCTATGGAGGAGGGAACTAGTCGGAGTTTCTATGGAATAAAAAAGAATGAAAATCTCAATACCTATGATTGATCAAGGATTTAACATCCCCCCAAAGCCTAACCATCGAGAAAAACCCATCCCATGATTTGAAACCCCAGAAAATGGAGAAAATGATAGGAATCTCTAAAATATAAAAAATCACCAGCTTATAATCCCTCATAACATTTTTTCTCATAATAAAAAGAAAAATTATGAACCCAAAATGAAACTATATAATTAAAAATAATTAGTTTATAATCAATAAATCCATATTTTCTACCCTACATGAAAACAACACTGAAAATTTGGTCATGATTCTCTTATGCCTAATTCATTTGAAAACCATATACAAAAAAAAGTAATACCAGCATGATAATACATAAACTAGCCTCTAACCAGGGATCTCATATGTCCATCCTCATTTTGATAAGTCCAAATGAGCAGAATGGCTCAATCATGAGTATTAAGACAATTTTCTTAACCATTAATATCTGATTGAGCACATTATTTCTATGATATTTCATTAATTGGTGACTTTATTCATTGTTGTATTCATGATTAAATATATTGATGACAACCATGATTCAAGTAAATGTATTCATATTCTATCATTCTCTCTGGTAAATCATCTAGAACTGCAACCCAATAGGTCAAAAAGAGATCTAGAATACACGAATGCCTAAATGGAAGGTGGATTATATAATTTTCATGAAACAACACAGAAATGGTATATTCCCGATAATGGATGCCTCATGCGATTCACTCCAAGCTTGTAAACCGGTTTATATCATTGTCTAACAATGGCTTATTCCAAGACTATATACCTTGTTGCTAAAACAACCTCATTTATGATATTATCCCCAATGTGTGATAGCTTGAACCTTAAATATCTAATGATGTTGGTCCAGGAAGCCAAAAATGGTTCACTTTCAGTTTATGTACAAATAAGGAGGGATCCTGCAAAACGTTGTCACCCACATCATTCTTCTCATAAATACTTGTCACTTGTTGTGAGTAACACCTGAAGTGGAAGTAGGAATTGGATACATTGGAGAGGTATATAATGCACATGCCCACAGAAGATTCATGTCAACATACTCTGAAGGGAACCATCACGTATACCCATATACCAATTGAGTCATAACAAATCTATAGGAATATTCTCATAGCAATTCTGGGGAAGGGGCATATCCCTACCCCCATGCATGATGTCCATAAGAATAAAATGACAGATTGAAGAGGAAAATAGTTCTAACATATCCACTCTTCAATTGAAGACATCACCCACTGCAAAATTGACTTGGAAAATGTGTAGGATCGTATACATAGACACACTTTTCTAAAATGAATATACATTTTCACAATAGCCAAAGAGATCCACCTATATTTTTTGGCACTGTTACAAATAAATGGACATGCACATACTCTTATACCTGTAGTCAAGGAAACTGAAATACACAAATAACCATGAACATGAGGATGTAGTAGAGCAAGAACACACTCTTACTCTCTCCCATGAGGTTTATCGTCAATTCTAAAAAAGGATTAGGTATTGTACCAGGATCATAATACCATTCTAACTAGGTCTCACAAGGCGAGAGCAGAATACTCTTTTTTATAGGGGAACATGATTGTTGAAAATTTTTTGTGGCATGATATATTGTCCTATGATCGGGCACATATCTCTATTCTAGCTAGGTATCCCCATGTTAGAGGGGTTCAAGCCTCGGGATAGGCTCATATTACTATGGAAGAAGTCCATTGAGATACTACAAAGGCCCAAGATCATGCATATATCCACGTTCTATATGAGGTTGACCAAGTGAGAATTACACATTGTTTTGGATATTCTCATATTCTTATCAGTGAATCTACTCGGTATATTTTAGCATATCTTCGTTGAAAGATTCATATTCCTACCTCCATTAATGAATGAATGCACCAAAATAATTACAATTAAATACGAGAGTTGTCTCATATTCCTTCTCTCATTCGAGAGGTCTGTTGGAATATTTGAGTGGGGAATGAATATTCTATCAAAAACAATATTTTTGTTCTAAACTGAGGTTCATTTGGTATGAGTGGAACTCACCCCAGGTCAAACTCATACTCCTTCCAAACAAGACTTGTGGTATATACCAAAGGATGATGATTGAGGTCACACTCCCATCTGGATGGAGTCACACCCAGTGAAAATGGAACATTCTCAAGACCAGCTTATATCACTACCAATAATGATACATCTTATTGGAATATTCCAAAATTTTCTCGATATTGGGAAATTACTCCCGCATCACGCGAAGGTTATATACAATCTCTAGTAGCCCTAAAATAGTAGGTTTATATCATTTTGAAATCAAAAATAGATGGTTGAAATATTACAACCATGATGAAAAACATTTCCCATATTCTTATTCTTCTCAATTCCATTTTCCTTTAGGTCGTTTGAGTCACATTATCAATATCTTGAAGGTCTATTGACTCTTATATATTATAAGATGTTGAATACATTCATTAAAATTATAGTCCTCTACATGGGGGTGTAGAGATGTATCTAATGAACTCTACTCCTAATATCCAATGTGGTCAACATCCCCACAGAAATATCTAAAAGGGACAAGGAAATCCTCTCCTTTCTCACACAAGTACATAAGGAGAGTTGTTTGAGACCTTGAATCCTTATTATAAAGAGGTTCTTGATATTTAGGGGTCAATTATATATGGTTTTCCATTAACATAAAACAATACTCAACTCCAATAGGTAGGAGAGCATCAGATACATCATCCATGGTCTGACCCTATGGAAGTATGTAAGTATGATAAGTAGGATGTCATAATTTACATATAAAGAGGGTTTTCAAGAACCAAACTCCCATCATGTTCTAACCCCCTTATACTTCTAGATATGAGGTCCCAATTAAATAGAATAGGAGTTCAATCCATAAATATGATAAAAAATGTGGGATACTGATCAATGACTAAAGGATCAATATATCCATTTTCCAGGATATGACTGTCTCGTTATGAAAATAAACATGCACTCATATCATCTGGATATGTCTACCATATCCATGGAACAAGATCAAAAACATGAAAAGTAGTTCACAAATCATCAACATGCATGATGTCATGGCATCATTATAGTTCATAAGTTGATATCTAAAGCCACATCATGCATCCATATTTGAGGATGGGGACATTATGAAGTGTTATACTTTTCCTCACCTCAAGAACAATATAAGCCATCAGATTCAATTTCCTTTAATGTTATAGTATATTATTAAATAAGGATACTAGGAAATGCTTGTGATACTTCGTAACTACAACAAAATTAACCCACTTCAATGATGCGCATACATCATGAATAGAGAAAGAGGATTGAAAAATAAAAAAAAAATAGCCCCCTTAAGAAATGAGAACCAATTTTGAACACAAAGAGTAATGTTGCGATCATCTGTATTGCTTCTAATGAAAAATAATTCTCGTCATGGGATTCCAGTTTACCCATCTCCCATGCGTGAACAGTTAAGGCACATCAAATGTGCAATAATAGCATCATCCATAGAAGCTATCTAGGGCTAGACTCGATCCCCTAGGGTAGAAGAATATATACCATAACCTCCAACCCTCTGATCATTAATTCCAAATTAGGATTCATTTTATTAACCTATGAATCTGTAGAAAAATTCTTTCATGCTTTCCTAGTTAAATTTATATCTCAATCACCATCTCAAATATCATCATCCCATGAGAGGGTCCTAGAATAATAGGTGGAGATTCCCGATCACCCCCACCTCACTAGTTTGGGGGAAATTTACCTTTATGTAAATCTTGGTAACCATCAAGTACCTGACTAGGGTCATTGTGTCCTCAAAAATATGATGAATAAATTCCAATGATAACCCAAATTACCCACACCCCATAGGTCTTGAGGAAGTTTTATCATCACTATCACAACTATGAAAACTGGTCCTCTCTATTTTGTGAGGAAAAAAAATCAATTTTTGATGTCTATGTTGTTCCCCCCATTGCATGAAAAACACCTTCAAGTTAGGTACTATAGAACAAACATAATTGGATGCTCCCTCAGAGTCATCATTAATTAGTTGAGATGGTAGGTTCATACCTTCAAAAAAGAATCATAACCCACCATGGTCGCAAGCCAAAATTTCCAAACATGACACATTGTTCAAATAACAGACCTGGCAATGGCAGTACAAAATCAACCTACTACATTGAAATTATTGGCCAAACCACCATTCCTGGTATGCCTCTGTGAATATTGTCACTATCAACATGGTAAACACTAATCTAGATAGAAACATAGAGGGCTGAAAAGTTGAAAAATTACACCCAGAGGTGGGATATTTGAATGAACTAAACAAGTTTGTGTGATCCCAAAACAAAATAAGGATTCCAAATTTGGAGCCACTAAATAAAGAGTTCCCACCTCTTCAGAAAAATTATATCAACACAAAATGGAAAGATACAACTAATTTTTGATCACCGCCTTGAATAACTGAAGTCCATTTCGTACAGTAATAATTTTCACAATATGATAGTAAAATAAGACTACTCTAAAAACTCAATGAGGAGCTACATTGGGGTAATGTTCACTCCAGGTATCATCTCCATATAGATATAAACATTCTTCCTCCCACTGTATATTCTCCAACATGAGTGGTATCTGAGCATCATATTAGTACTAGATCTAGGAAAACAATCCATATAACATAGGATGTGGAAATTTAACATTAATTCCATCCATTTCAATGACAGTATATCATTGATTAGGGTAATCGTTCAGTTAGAGAATGAATTTATAATGAGAAGGAGATGATGGAAATGCCACCTCATCTACCACTTCCTATTCCTTGTGGATGAGAGGAGGGTCATAATACCTTTCCCCTAGGGTTATAGAACATCATCAAGTCCTTTGATACAAAAATGGAATCCAAGGAATGAATAAGTTCACGTGTTCATCTTGAATGGAATCCAAATCCCGAATGGGTGGATGATACTCCACCTCCATATAACATTGATAACCCTAACTTGTCTTCCTTTGATGGTATAGGTGAACCTATGCAACATATCACACACTTCATATCCAAATGTGGGATGATGATTGGCCCTCATGATCAATTGGAGTAAAAATTATGAGGTGTTTTGTATAAACTCTAACAAGGCCAACATTGATACAACACAAAAGTCCACTGATCGAATCTTTTGCATGATGGGAATACCTTTATAGTACGTTTCTTTGTCAGTTCAGTTCAACATTGAGAGGAAAAAGATCATTGATCAGAAAAAATACAAAAAACATGAGAATGAGAGAGTTTTTTATTTTATAGAAAGGTATAATGGTTTAACATATTCACTCATTATCCTCCTCTCACAAGAGAATCTGCTTGAACTCTATGATAAAAATATAATGGATGATTGGAAGATTCCTCTAATTAAGAAAAAATATACATGTGGGTTCAAATAGTTTTCTAAAATAGCATGAATCCCTGAATAGGTTATTCAGAGAACCCAATACAAGTCACAAATCATGCTAGCAACATTGTGGAAAAACTATGCTGAGAAGAAGATGAAGTTTTCACTATAAAGACAATATCGGTATGCATCCAAGGACATTGGTAGGTCCCGAACTACTCAACACCTTCTGTTCAGCAGTGGAAACCTTTGAATCACCCTTTTCTAGAAGTAAGAGAAACTACAGGCTCACAAGACTTGAGGAATGGATGGTATATGTATACTCATCCTTGAATAAAATTATTTTTGTTTTTTTACAGCCATGATAAAAAACTTTTTCAATCTTCCATGGTCTAGGAATCCCATGGGAGTCAACCTTACCGAGCATCTATACTATTTCCTTTACCATTGAAGGTTGGGTCATAATATCCAGTATTGATTCATCTTTAAAAAATCCTTCAAGTCATGGTTTACTCTCAACATGTGATGCCAAATAAATCCCCTGATCATGTGGATGGAATAATAATATTCTTGTAGAAAGTAGTGGATTACTGGTATAATGATTCTCCCTGGCATGAAAAAAATTTAGACAACTTGATAACTTGAAAAATATTTTATCAAGATCACATAAATATGAAATCCATGTTTCATATACTCGGTATAGCTCAACGACCCTTGAAACTGAATATAAATGGGACAACGTTGATATTATAGGACATAATATTCTGGACATATCAATATAAAGGACATATATATAGTGAAGGATTTGGGGAAATTGCTCTCAAAAGCTCAAAAAGGAAATGCGGTTCCTCATATCCCTCCAGTACTCTCCCACATCTGATTGTCTTGCATGGATGATTAGTGGGAGATCAATCCAATCAACCATAAAAATGGGGCTTTCCAACATTAATTTCAACAATATCAATAGATTATCTATCAAATTAAATATAGACATTAGGTTCATCCACCTAAGAGGCTTCATCTCCTTAACTGCATTCTCCAGAGAAACCCCATATTAGGATGTTCTGTGTTTGGAAAAAAATGTACGATGTTTTGAAATAGAGATTTGAAATCCCAACCATGCTCTCAATCATAAATGTTCACCCCCACTCAACAAAAATTAGGGAAGATCTTTTTTAGCCCTTTGGATTCCATTGACATTCGAGAAAAAATTCCCAACAATTGAGTTCTATCAGATGGAGAATATGTTCTCAAAATGTCATGTTCCCATCTCATTTATAGATCTTGATTAAAAAGTGGTCGTAAAAGGTAACAATAATCCCCTATAAATTTTGCATGGACTCAATAATATTAATGTCCAAAGCGAGTTAATTGATAATGGATATGGGATTAATCTCATCCTTCTTAGAACTCTCTAACATTTGGGATATATCAAATGGGATTTATACCCCACAAAAATACCATTAAGTGGTATCATAAATGTCAGTAAAGACATCCTAGGAAGATCATACTCAAAGATCAATTTCGTGAATTCACATATGACACTTAGTTCATGGTGATCCATGAAAACACTAAATATAATGTCCCTTTCATAAATCCATAGCTCCATAGACATGGGGAGATACCATCATTATTCCCTCTATATCTGATATACCCCATCAATGGAACAGTCGTCATACTACATGGTGATAGACCTCCCCCAAAAAACAAGTAGAGACACATATATTGAAGTAGATTTCTATAAAAAAATGCAAGAATCCAATGGAGGATCTTGATATACATGTTGAATCTCCTAATGGCTTGGAGAAAACTATTTTGAACTCCTAGAGTATGATCAATGGTGATTATGTGATCCCCATAAACATGGGTGAAGAAGAAGACCCTATCGTATAGATCTAATCCATTTTTATCATCAACAAAGATGTGAAAAATAATCATATCTGATATATCCCTATAATTTCTTAGATAGTATGGGATGAAGTTGTATCTTCTAATAGACTCCCTCACCCTGATAGTGATGGAGAAGCACCAAAATAACCATATTCACTTGAAAATGTCTCCAAAGACTTAAAAATGGATGATGATAACGGTTAGAATTGGAAATTACATTAAACATTAAAGGAATACATCTACACCACTATATTAGATATTATACAATTGAATCTGGGAAAAAAAAAAGACCCATAACCAAATCCAAATAGTGCTTCCATTCCCCTCAAAGAGAAAGATATGTACATCAAATTTAAAAATCCACACTGACAAGTGTTCACCTAGAACTATCCAAAAATGTTTAGATTTAATGTAGTTGTGACTACGCACCATCTCAGACTACCAGATGATAATTGAGGCTTCAAAAAGGAATCTAGGGGAATACACCCCTCTCATTCCACCAATTTTGAGGTAAAATTTGACAATTATATCAAATCAAACATTGTTTGAAAAGTGAACTACCCAATACGGCATGACAAAATCAACCCTATCATGAACAATAATAGGAATATTGGGGTTTTAATTGATTTTAGAGATTTTTATCCGTATTCCCAAATGTACCATTTCCTATTTTTGATAACATAACTCTTGATTGATAAAACTACAAGTTTCCTAGACCTATCATTCATGGATGGGTACTTAGGGTAGAATTAGATCAAGATGCCCCCTTGAATATGTAGAAGTTGCCTATTTCAGAGCACCTCAAGGGATCTTCTGCTACCAGGTAATCCCTTGGGATTAAAGAATGAAAGTTCCACATAAATTCATGCCATGAATCACATATTTATACCATTATTGGAAAATATATACGAGGGTTTTATTATTACCTAGTTGTTAAACACTAATGATTATTTTTTCAAATCATAAATCTCAAAAATATCATTGATAAGCAATGACAACACAGTCTAATGATGAATTCATTAAAGTGTGCATTTGGGGTAACATCAAGAAAGTTAATTTGGTTTATGGTACACCACCGTGTAATTGAGGTCAATCCATAAAAGATTATTCATTTCTTAGGAAGGTATCCTCCATGAAATATCAAATAACTGAAGAGACTATAAGGGATCCATGCCTACATTTAATGTTTCGTAGCTAATTTGACCAGCTGAACTCTCCCATTCACTAGGATAATGAGTAATAGAATAACCTACCAATAGGATGATGAATGTTTAAAATACATTGAAATTATAAAGTTGGACTAGCTATACACAGCCGTTTTTATGACTTTAATGGTAGAGAGGCCACTCATATTATATGAAACTGCCATGAAATTCTCATTAGGTTCCCTCCTCATATTGAAAAATGATACAAAGAGTGATAGTAATCTCTTATATCTCATTTGGATGATGCTACTTTCTGAGACCAGATATTATGAAACTGAAAGTAACTTCCATTCACTCATCTATGTAGTGAAAATTTTGATTTACTTATTTTAGAACCATGTATTTCATATGGTATCTCATATTTTTTTCTCAATTAAATCTTTGATCGCATGTTGTTTACTAGTTTTTTGGCTCAATGGGTGGTCAATCTAAAGTAATTTGACATCCATTTCATATCACATAATATTTTGAAAGTGAAAAACTTTTCTGATTTCAACACATCACATCTTTCATTAGAAAATACACCAGAAAACATGGATATCATAGTTGAATATGTATTATATTCCTATAACACTCCTTATAAAATGGATATGTACATTGATGGTTCCTCTTAGAGTCTTTCCACTACAAGAATTGGAAAACCTATTCACAATTGAGTGGTTCTGCATATTTTATTTTCAACTCAAGATGAATCTATTCTTCCATACTCATTCTTAATATTTGATGGCATAACCAATAATGTGAAAAAATAAAAAAACCCTCATTTTTGGGTATGAACTAGCCCTATAGATACACATACACTAAATAAATATCAACAAGGATTCATAGTTGGTGATAATATAGATCAATGGTGAGTATTTCATTCATAAGGATTAAATATCTTCTACAATAGATGTATCGGGGGATTGATGGATCTGTTCTCTTTTGAGTGCACATTGCATCACATTTCCCAATTAAAGAATGCTTTCTCCGATGCAATGGCTAATATAGCTTCCATTCTGGTCTACCCTAATTAGGAGGAAGAAATATTTATTATCACATATATAATAATTGTCCCATAAATAATCATATGTGATAAGAAAGAAATGAATCCGGTCATTAAAACCCTAAATCATGATGAACCAATAACCATTCCAATAAGGATGGATCCCACAACAGGTTCTGTAAAAAAATTCAAACTACAAGATGGTCCAAAGAGTAAAAATTATACATAAAATGAGGCTATTATAGATGTATCCTTAAGTGCATATCAGATCATGAAATTCTCACAATCATGGAAGAAGTCCATCTGGGCTCTTGTAATCCCTTCAATAAGAAAAAAAGCACATATACCAAATACAGAGGTTTTTATACTACTGGAAAATAATGATACAAGACTATGCAGAATTCACTAGGAAAGTTCTTGCATACTTGATTCATGAATACATGATATATCAACCACCATAATTGATACATACGGCTATATATTCCTGAATATTTTCTGTTTTTGGGATAGATATTATGGGACCATATCCCCCAGTCAAACCACTGAAGATACTATACATCCATACTTCTATAAACATATTTTCCAAATGGAACGAAGAAATTACCCTCATGGAAGGTCTACGAAGAATATTTTCAACTTCTTCATGTCCAATATCAAAACCTAGGTAGGATTATATAACATAATATTAGAAAAAAACACCAATTTATATTTCAAGGAGTTGAAAATCTATTCCAATAAAAAAAATTGACCCCAATCACTTGTCTTGCTATCATACAATGAAAAATGGACATGTAGATTCATCCAATATAACTAAAGTGAACATAATCTAGAAGATGGTGAACATGGATAAGATATCATGGATAGATAATCTTTACCATAATTTATGGTCCCACCATACCCCCATCTATACAGCCACAAAGGCAACACAATACTCATTGGTTTATGGGTTAGAGGAATTATAACCCATAAAAACTGAGTTTTCTTCACTCCAAATATGAATATATGGGAAGCTATCAGATTAAGAGAAATAAAAAAAGTGACTTGATGAATTAGAATGGCTAGATGAGAAATGATTTTGTACATTTCATAGCCTGGAGGTCCATGAGAATTGGATGTTGTGGGCCATGAATGAAAATATTCACCTTTGTTCATTCATTAATGGAGAACCAGGGATGGCTCTCAGAACCCCAATGAATTATAGAAAGAATCCACCAAAATTTGGATCCATGTGGGAAGTACCTTATATTACACATAAGTTCTATCATAATGGAGCTTATTATCTAGACACAATAGATGGGGAGCATGTCACAATACACAGCAATGTGAGATTCCTCAAGAAATAATTTTTTAAGGTGTCATATGTATGGGAAAGAACATCAATGTATTCCCTATAATTAATCCATTATAAATGATACAAAAATGTCAAAATATTACTGAGTACAAGACATTAAAATGTAAAAATTGGTACTGAACACATGATGTTAAATTGTACATAGATCATCTTGGATGCATGATGTTATACTACACAGTTTCTAGAGAACAATGTATGGCATGACTTATTTTCTATCATGATATTTAGTGCACCCAAATATCTAATTTTTGGACCAACCATAGGATTAATTTCCTTTTACAACGGGTAATCTAATTTCCTTATCACATGACATAAAAACTGCTTAGATCTAAAATACCCCCTTCATGATGGGTGACCCAAATGTCCTTAACACATGATATAAAACTACACAAACCGATAATTTCCATCATAATTCACACGGATTCACCCACATCCACAACACATGACATTAAACTTCATATCTCTCTTTAACTATGTAGGGATTTATTCTCATTTTCAATGGGAAAAATATGGAATACGTGATACTATATCTTGATAAAACCACCACATGAAACAAAATTCACTTATCTTTCTATTAAATGTCTCTTCATGGGACATTTGCCATTATTTTTTTCTTACACCACGCATTGCTCACATTGTCTTAGGAATTTAGTAAATGGGTTCCTCATATGGAGAAGGTGTACCAATATCGATAGGATTTTCATGGTCCTGAATATGAGACCATAAAATGATTCCCATCCATCTTCATCAAATGATATTAAACTACACATATCTTTAGAACTATGTTTGGTTTGAATCTCATTCTCAATAGATACATAGTGACATATAGACTTCCTCCCTTGGGCCTAACTATAGTATTCCCACTGATTTATGTTTTGTCTTCCATCCAGACCACATGGGGTTAAAATACATGGTATTTCAATAACATCATATGGATTGTAACTTATTTTTCATCAGATATATAGTGAATCGAAAACATCCATCATTGTTCCCAGCCACAATATTACAACTCTTCACATCGTTCCATATTTTTCCTTACCGCATGATTCAAAAATGAACAGTCCCTTAAAAAACAATTCTTGGATTGATTCATATCATTACTGGATATATAGTGACACCCAAATATCTAATCCTATTCCCAGCTACAATAATCAATTGAAACAATGTCCACCTCTCTATATAGGCTAGACAGGTGAAGAGATATTTTCTACTTTAAGAAAAATGTATGACTTGATTCCCATAAACATAATAAACATAGTGAATCTCATTATTCCATTAATGGTCTAAGTCAATATTCTCATATTTCATGTTATGGGATCAAAATCTTTACTTTATGATGATAAAATGACCAGAATAATGTCGTTAATGCATAATGTTAACAGCATAAAAATCGTCCTTAATTAATGATGTCTAGCAGCATGGAAAACATCCTTAACTGATGATGTTAAACTATATAGAACATTTCCCATTTTTAATTCTTTATGGGAAGACCACATGATACATATATCAGTAAAAAATAGTTTGGGATTTTTCCACCATCTTGTAAAAATAAACTCAACCCATGTGCCAAAATTTAATTCTTGAATACCTTAGGTTGGGAGAGACTATAATTACCATTGAAATAGAAAAATATATCTCTTGTTTTATAATTATAATGATGTAGAAGTGCTTTCAAGACAAATACGGATGAAATCGTGGACTAATGTAATGGTCAATATGATTATCGTGAATCCAACATCATCGAGGTGGAACCAAACATATTAGGGTGTTATGGGACATACTTAGTATGATTGTCCCATGTCATTTATCCTGATATGGGGAACTCAAGACATGATTTAAAAAAATTTCACCTCATGATCTAGTGGATTTTTGGGTACTATTGAACAAGGGTATCCTAATTTATATCTTTTGTGACATATCCCATTTTTGGACCATGTGAGTTATGACCATAAATTAGCCGCACGTTGGCCAATGTTGTACAAACATAAACTCTACCCTATAGTATTCATAATATTAAAACCGTAGAATACAATTTAATGAGATGAAAACCCTTTTGGGTTGAATAATAGTAAAGGGTAGAATAAGAAAAACTCATGTCTTTTCATTATAAGATCTTCAACCAAAGATTTTTGGCAAACAATTGGGCATAAATAAAAGGATTAAATCACATAGGTTATACTCTAAAGTCCTAGTAAAATTTTGGAAATTCTCACAGGACCTCCTGGTCTATGAAAAATTTACGTAATGAATTTTCACTAATACTCATAGTGAAAATATGTTCAATATATGGGGGCACAAATTTTAGGGTTCTCAACATCTTCCAGGATCAAAAATTTTCCATAAATAAAACATCATGATTTAAATCATCTTAGCTCGCCGCAAAACTATCTGGCCCTTTGAAAAAGAAATGAGATCTCTCTTTATGACCATATGATCAATAGATAAGGTATTAGACCAAAAAACAAGAGACATCATGGTCTTATATAAGTTCACTTATGAATCTTGTGTGTATGTCGTTATTATGGTAGGATTTGGAACCCCATAGGGTTTTATGTTCTCCCTGGTGTGACTGCACCATACACTTCTCATGAATTGAGCACTTTGGACTAGGATATAGAATCTTTATATAAGACTATTCAAGTATATCAAACATCATCAATGTTGCATCACCATGTTTTGTAACCTTTTTGATGATCAGAATGAGACACTTTTTTCTTGAACCAATGATGGCCCACACCTTGTGATTCGAAACCATAAGTTTTTTATCATTGATTCATAATATAAGAGTTGTATTTTCCTTTATTGATAGATCCTTTCATGGATCACATTTCATCTATACCCAACCTACTCATCTAAAAATATATCCTTCATAAATCATTTATAGGCCATGTAAAAGAGTGGAGATAATCTTTTCTTTTCCGTTATATCAATGCAAAAGGGATTTTACTTTTAAATTAAATGAATCTCATCCTTTTAATAAAGGAACACCAATCCTTGTGAGCCTCAGAAACACCAAGGAAGAACTTAACATCTCTAAATATTATGGGACACAGAAGACATGCCTTCCCTATCCCGTATTCACATGAATAAAACATTTGGGTTATGATCTATATCACCCTAACCCAAACAATCCATGTGGTCCTTGTATCCATAGTATTTTATCCTCATTAATTTATCCTTGCATAAATATTTCATATCCCTTGAAAAAGGGTGGAGATCATATTTTCTTAGCCATTCTATCAAAGCATAAAGGATATAACCTTCAACCAAAGGAATCTCCTCCTCGGAAGAAATAAACTCAAATCCTCTTCAGCTCCAGAAATATCATGAAGTAACATATTAACCCATTTAGTTTGGAGTCACCCTGTTCTATCATCCCCAAATACTAAAGAGGTATGACCTATAAGACCATAAACAATAGTACACTAAAGGTATGAGCTTTGATAACCTGATCTACTTTACATGAATGGACCAAGTTAAATGTCCCTAAATTAAAGCAACAAAAGGTCTAAGCTAAATGACCTTAATGTAAAAAAATTGAAGGTACAATCTAAAATACCTTAAACTAAATAACATGGTAATTATCCAGCATTCAAAAGCTTATGGGGAACATAACATGGTCTTAAAATGATGGAGCTTCTCTAGATGAAATCTTATCACTTTCAGAAAAGATATAAAGCACCCACCAATCTAGATATACGACCCACCTGGATGATCCCACCAAATATTAAGTGATTTCACGATAGATGGAACATATTATCAAAAAAAATATCTTCATGTGGGAAATTCATGAGTATCTCATATAGGTAATGTATTAGAATTTTTACATTCAATTACAAGTACTCATGTTCGTTTATATATAAAGCAATGTATGGGTGTTGGTGGTGATTTCCATGATATTAGATTGAAGTGATACCATACCCATTAGGAAGGGAAGAAAATTGAATGATATTATAGTGGATTAAAAAAACACATTCATTAAAAATAGGAAATTATCAGATGAATATAAATATTTTAGAGTCTCTTAGAGGCTCATAAAAATATAGAGTGCAGGGAAAATATTAGGTCATGGTAATAAACAATCTGCTATGCTGGCAAGATTAGCAATAATCAAGAAATTGGAATCAATTTAGGGTTAGAATGCTACACTATACAAATTTTCATATTTTACCCTAGGATGGAGAGCCTCCATACGAGTAGTAAACTCTTAAATCCTCCCCTGATATGTTTCCAATGAGGATTATGATTTTGAAATGTTGGAACTCAGATGTGAAATCATCTCCTTGTATTTCTATATATGTGAATTCCAATTGTCTATATAAGCTCGATGTTGAGAAAAAAAATGATGACCCTGACCCAATTCCTCCTCCTTCTACCTCATTTAATTTGTTAGGGAATCCCCATTAACAAGATCATGATGATCCATTTAATTTGTGTCCATGTATCTTCAAGCCATGATAATTTTCTGTATAATTTTATAAAATGGCTAAAAATAGAAATAGGTAGCCCCAACATCCTGAAATAAATGGTGAAGGTATTCCACTTGGTTATTAAATATTTATAAGGGGGTCCAGTAATCAAGATGTTATTCCATTCCCATAGAATCACATGATCTGTCTGAGCCTATATAAAAAATGAGCAGGGTACAACTGAAGGATAACTAATGAGTTGTATAAATACCAATATAGGAGAATAATACCCATATTCCCTTCTCTTAACAATAACATATTCCATATCCTTTCTTGGAGTTTTGAATTCATTGAAATAATTATTTTCCACATCTGATTAGTCATCACATGAAAAAGTTATCATTCTTGATGTATCGTGTAGATCATTAATCAATTCCACCATTGCCTCTAACAAAGGAATTGGCAAGCCAAAAGGCCTATCCAAATGTATAATGAACTGTCTTAGCACACTATTTGGATAAGATATTACCCAACACTAAGAATAATCCTTATTAAATAAAATGAATGAATATTTACCAGGAGGAATCATAAAATCATCCTCTGTGTCATCACATGTCAGTATCCTCCAAAATTGGCAAATACCCCTGAGATGTCACAACCCTATAACACCACCCAAAAGAAAAGGGAGACCCCTTTATTATATCCAATCTAACAAGAAAATATATATATTTTATATGGATCTCATATGACCAGCTCATCCACGGTGGATGTGTGAGCCCCATCCCATTGGGATATCATATAATATATTTCATCAAGGGAGAAGCTTACATTATTAAATATCGGTCCAGATAATGCATGACACGGTTAAAATCAAGGATACGAGGATGGTGTAGTTCATCTTAAACCTCAGTAGGGAATAAAGACATGGATTCTACCCTAGAGATGTTAAAAATTTACAATATGATATTGTTTCTAGGATCCTGGATGCATTATAATATTAGTAACAATGGAAATTCCCCCTATTCATGCCAAAAGTAACTAGGGAGGAAAACCAATACTATAAGGAGTGATACATAATTGAATATTACATAGAATTTTTTAATGGGAATTCAAGGATGGGAATCATCTTGTTAATATGCTGCCCATCAGGAAGTTGCAACGCCTTCACTAATGTGCTAACATGGATTCCTGAAGGTGTGTCCCTAATAGGAAATAGAAACACATTATTGAAAATGGCTATAAAACGTTCTAGTATGAGGTTCAAAGGGAACTATAATTTATCCCAATTTACCCACGAGGTATACTAACCAACCTCTATGATAGCCCAATATGATCAATCATTATCATATACCTGTTGGGTGGGTCACCTATGAGAGTGAATACTAGCTAGCCTAACTCATCCTCCATAGAGGAAAATAGTTATCCTGTCCTTGAATAAAATAAGAGAGTAATTTTTCATCTAATCATAGATTTATCCATTAATACAATACATATATCCCTTTTCAAAAACTATGCTCTGGTGTGGATCATCGTAGACATCCAAAATATGGAGTAATTCATCATATATTTCTCTAAGGGGAATAATTCCACTCAACAGATAGATGTCCCACAAGCTGAATCCCAATTCCCCATGGGACAAGTGAAATGGTTTTGTACCAGGGCACCGACATATGATCAACTCATAAAGGATGTCGTTATATATGTAAAGGATAAATTGTGAGATCTATATGGATTCCTAATGGTGAACCCTATATAAGTCATCACTGAACTCCAAATAGATTTTCCGAACCCGAAAAGTCTACTTCCATTATTTAGAGAAATTAATTCTAATACAATGATCAGATATCAAGTACCATTGTGTTCTTGTATTATTCATAGAATATGTGAGTATTCTCTAATAACATTGATCAATAGGTTTCTAGGTTAATTCAAGGACATCCAGATCCAATGGATAGTTGTCTAAAAGATACGAAAAACCCTGCGATAGAGATGTAACCAACCAACCGTCCTCATAAATTGTTGCATAAAATCAATCAAGTGAATCAAACACCAAGTGGGATATAATATTTTAATCATGAGTAGGAATGGAGGAATCATCTATTAAACCAAAACTATATAGAGGACTTCAACGAGATATGGTATAATTATATATGTCAAATGAAATGTAACTCTTCAGGGTTTAATTATCAGTATGTATGAAATATCAATGATTGATATTCAAATTTATTATAAGAGTGGACCTTTTATTTCCCACAAGTAAAGATCATTGATGATAAAAAATCCATATGTAAATAAATAACTTTCACATGTCCTAAAAATAGAATATAATATTTTTTTTAAAAATAGAAGCAATAATCATTCAATGACATTATTCCCATCACCTGAATCAATGAGGTATTTGTGAATAGAAAATAGGATGTGAGAGTCACCTTATATCAGAAGGACTCATATTCATGTGAATCAGTCGAATCGAATCATCAAACCACCAGAGCCCACAAAACTATCAATAATATCATTGTAACTCATGGTAGATGTTCAAAAAGAATTACATAAGTACGGTTCATGTTTTGACCACATGAACTCCTTAGAGGAAGTAGGTATTGTATTATTGATCTTGATATGAAGTATCATGAATAGATTCTAATGATGAGGATATGTGGAATGGTCTTGTGAAGGGGGAACATGTTAATGAAAGGTATATAGAGATCTAGAGAAGTGGTGGCTGGTGGAATAAGTTTCCCTCCACCCCCTATTATATATGAATCATTTGAAAAAATAGAAATCATCACCAAACATAACAAAATTCACAGGAGGCGTTGATCTAGGACACCACTAATGTCTCTAGAAGGGAATTACAGTCCTCATAACAGATCCATTGTCCTCACAAACATCACTTCATATGGGGGGTGGGAGAATTTATTGATGACCCCAAAATATGAATAAAAAATCAAAAAAGAATAAATACTTGAATATGGGTATTATTTACCTCGAAAATGAAAAGAAGGTTGAAAATGGTCGATAACTATAGATCGTGTGAACCTTTAAGAGATTCGGGATCACATGATGAATAAATAGTCTAGAAAAGATTGCACACCCAACTCATAATATATTTTGAATCCCAAGGATCCACATTTCAAAGAGTCCCTTTGTTTTTTAGAAGTTGTTCTGGAAAACTTGTAACCACACAAGAGGTAACCAAATGATTTACCCTAGGACACCTGGGTTTTCCATGATATGGACTAGGAAATCATAAATTAAAATCTTCTAAAAATTATAGGAAAGAGATTCCTAAACATTGGATATCCCTAGTAATAATAATGTTCATGTGATAAGTGTAATAATTCTTGAATGAATCTGTGAAATATGAAAACAC
The DNA here is from genome assembly GCA_963277665.1 of Viscum album. Classification (NCBI taxonomy): domain Eukaryota; kingdom Viridiplantae; phylum Streptophyta; class Magnoliopsida; order Santalales; family Viscaceae; genus Viscum; species Viscum album. Next base: position 1,429,680,711 of record OY728155.1, on the reverse strand, counting down.
ACATGACATGTTATGAAAAATAAAAAGAAGATAAAAGGAGGGGAGGAAGAAGCTACTCATGGTCACTAAAAGATGTATGGTGCATCCTTGAAAATCTTTAAGGAAACATGAGTCTGTGGTGACATGTAAATCTCATACCGAAGAGTCCTTGTGGCTTGTTAGAACCATCCAAATGTAATCCTTGGTTCTATGCAGGAAACTGTGTGTTCCCCAATATCTCTCTAAGATAATATGAATGGATTTGTGTACGAAATGTTCAACCACCCCCATGTAACCCATATTTGTTACACTAGGCATCATCAAGAACTCAAGTAATTTTCCTTTAAATTGTTCATGGAAACAAAAATGGATCCTAAAATTTGTTACATAAAAAATGGAATAAAATAAGAAGAATTAAGAAGTATGTTCTCATCATAAAGAACCTATAACATGCAAAATAAGTCTACAGCTTAGTCTCATGAGAGTCCTGTAAAAGTCACCCAATATCACACATAGCTAATTCTACATGATTCCCTATCCCATGGTGTCCCCTTTTTCATGTAATCATAAAAGTAAATATGTCCTGTTACATGACCACATGATTCAATTATTACTCATTAATTTGTAATACATCAATAAAAGATGCATTGAATGCTAGACACATAGTCACTGAAAATTTGGAAACACCCTCAGAGCGGTCCATGATATATACTTACTAAGACACATAGTGCCACAACTATTCATTGAATCTATCTTAGATTCACTCAAGACATGATACACCAAATAGAAAACAACTTCGGTGGTGATTAAAATGAATTATCCTCCCCAACTTGAAAATGGGGACTCTAGATGATTCGACTCAAAGCCTATAGACTCTCAGGTGAATGGGCCAGAGTGTACATCTTAGAGTGGTTGATCTCATAAACAAATAGTATTTCATCAGGTAATATACTAGATAACACTCGGAGTAATCATTCAGCATAAATATGCTTCTCTGGGTGATAATTACTATATAACATGATGTAATACTATAAAGGTGTGAAAATAACATACCACATATCCCCTATATCACATATGAATAAAGAAAATTGATAGTGAATAAATCTAAGACAATTAAAATAAATGGGCCATATCCCTGATAAAAAGAGATATACATAATCGAAATACATGTTTTCTGGCCCTCATGCGCTCAGCGTGAGTCAAAAAAAATACAACAATTGGCACCTGGACACATTTTCTAGATATCACAATTCTCTTTCAACATGATATTTGGGACATGAAAAATCCATCATGCTTGTCAGAAAAAGCCATATTGTCCCACTTGGAAGACCACATTGGTATTGAGAAACCAAGCAGTCCTATTGACCAAGCCTAGAGATATCATTCAAATAAATCTATGAACACATCAAATGGTTCTTACTCGTGTCAGTTAAGTCTCAAGATTTCATGTGATAATTAAAACTAATCTTTCATGACACCCTCTTGAGATTTCATTCAAGACTCATGTCGCCATCATGATCTGTTAGCTTGGTATTCATAAGACCTCCAAGGATGTTATCCAAGATAGAAGACATCCATCAATCCATTTCTTACATAATCTTGAGACAATATCATTATGTTTCCATCCAAATATTGAAAATGAAAAAAGGAATTGCTAGCTAGATCAGGAGATAACTCATGGACAAGACATCCAGGTCAAGCAATGTATTCCAAAAAAAATCATCTGGATATTGTGATTTCCACCAGATAAATAAACTAGGTCATGAAACACCCTTCAGGAATTCATGTCAGGTCATACATGAAACCTTAGTGTGTAGTTCCTAATATAGAGTGACTAAAACTACTCTTATTCCTATCATATTTAGGATACATTGGACACATCTCCCATGGTCTAAGAACTATATTTGTTTTTTAGGTAAATCCCAAAATCTATGATCCTTATTCAAATCAAAGACATTGAATATTTTTTATCCCTTATTTCTCATAAAGATCATGGATCATGTGGGTTTAAGGAGTTATAATAGTCATACAATCTACACTGTAAACCCCCACAAAAGTTAGGGATGCCTTAGTATGTAAGCCCCAACAGACTGGCCTATGAGAAAATTTATTCCTATAATAACTTGGACTCATATGATGCCTTCCTAAGGCCCAAGATCAAATAAAACCCATTTATATGTAAGTCCTTTTATGAATTTGACATCTAATTGACCAAGACCGAATTAGTCCCAAGGGATGAACACCATACCTCATCTATCAACAGACTGATATATAAATTGAACTATGATGAATCTAATTCCTTCCATAAGCAAGATGTGTAATAATACACATTGAGACCCAAGATCCATTTTAAATTATCTCAGGGTAATCCTTGCACATAAATCCCACATCATGTGCAATGAAATAATAATTTTCATCACTTTTTTTCTCATACAGATCATAGATAATGAGAGCATAGGGTGTTGAAAAAATCATATATTATGCACCATTAGTCTCTAAAATTAAAATGGTATCCTAAATTTATAAACCATGAATAAATTAACTATGAAAATTTTGAATCTCTCTATAAATGGGATATGTAGGATGTCCCTATAGGACTCTATGTTGACTACATGGTGTTCTAAATTACCAATATAAGTTCTTTACGGATGATTTAAAACTACATGGGTCCCACAAACTACATTCATTTTCATTCATGCAATAACTAGGATTCATTAGAAGCCTCATATTGGATCAATCCACTCTTCCCAATAATAATTAACTCCTGGAATGAGAGCACATTATAAATAACATGGTTATATGACTTCCACATACAAGAATACACACATTAAAAAATGATGGATAACCTCAGATATATAGAGATGGATCCACTGAAGAAACCACAGTCCTTTTCACATTAAATTCAATTTACATATTGTCATTTTTAAGGGTAATAGTCCCATATCTAGATTTGTAAGAGGATTGTGAACATATCATAAATATATAATAGATTCTTGGAGAAGAAAATAATTCCACCCAAAAGTGTGTGATAGGACTAATCTCCCATTCTGTTGAGAAATGAGAGTCCCCAAAAGTTGATGCACCTGAAAACTGAGACGACTACCAACCATTGTAAAGTAGTTCTATACCTAGCTACATATATGGGAACTATTGGGATATTTTAGGAAAGATTACATAGATGGAAAACCAGATTCATAACATTGGTAAAATCCTTAAAACTCCCCTCAAACAAACAATTGATCAAAACCCATCTTTCTATCCAAAACCCTACAAAAAAATGAGTTTTACATTTACACAACATGTTAGAATGATAAATATTAATATATTATTCTCATAGTAACATGGTGAATGTTACAAAATAAAATAATTCTATAATATAAAATATTATAAGAAATAGTCCCTCTAGAAGATTCTTGTAAACAAAATAATACTAAACCTTAATGAACATTTGTAGAATAATAAAAAAAATATTTATTCACAGACTAGAGAAGAAACAAATAATTTTTATGGGGAGAGAGATATAGTTTGAGTGTAATATCATGCTTTCGGTTTCATATTTTAGGATATATTTTGTTAAAATTTTAATACTGATTTAAAACATCACATGTAATTGTATAACTATAGTTTGGTAAAAATCAAAGAAATAAATTTACATCTAGATGTATTTTTATGAAAACATCATTGACAATGGTAATGTGAAATGAATTTTTTCAGGTACTACATGCATCTATCAATACATGAAACTTCTTACATTTTTTTACAATATACTAATAATATAATATTTAATGCATAAATAACCTTATAAAATTATTCCCAAATTACCCCAATGATAATAGGTAATATATTCTATAATAATTTAGAAAATTATAGATCAGTACGTAGTTGAATTCCGTTGATTTATATATATGTATCCATGTTTATCCTTGTTTTCATTCTACACATATTGGATTTAATTTTATATATATATAATGAAAAATTATACTCATTTAGTATAATTTTGGTGGAGAATAATGAATCATGTTTCCACTTGGAACTATGTTGAAAAATATTAAAATAGATGGATGAGACATATACAAATTTTGAATGACATATCTTAATTTTCAAAGCATCCAATTCACATAGTTGATTACTCCACATAGCTGATTGATATATCCTTTTTATCAATGTGCTCATTTTTTCTCAAAGGTGATTCATCGATATAACTAATTTAAAAATTAATGATTTCATAACATCGTCCATTTAAATTAGAAATTCCTCTACACAGATGACTAATATATGTAAATTTTAAATGTAAAAATATATCCACGTATCTGATTATATCATGTAGCCAATTTTTATTATTGTGAAAAATTTCAAAAGTCATCTATATGTCATAGAATTAATATTGTAAATAAATTAATAATTATAATACTTAATGGATACTCACAGAAAATTCATTAGTATAATATTAATTTTTGGGGGTCATCAAATCACCCAGCACAAGAGATATGTATCATCAACATTAATAGTCCAATAGCACTAAAAATGAGTTCTTATGTGAGTCTGATTGGGTGATTCTAATAATTTTATGATGGAACTTAATTGAAAATATTAAACTATATTGGGTATGATTATTGTAGGAAGAGTATAAATGTGGTTATTTTAATACTACATCACTATGTTAGATAATTAAAAAATTCCAAGACATGGGATTTATTACTCTTAATTATTAATTATATCACATTATAGGTATTAGATCAATAGATTTTGGATTATTTATCACCAATGTATCAATTTCAATAATGAAAAGGGGAACACATGATATTCTCGATGAAATACCTCAATAGATATCTAAATCAATGGATGTGATCTATTCAACTAATAATCAAATAAAATAATATTTTCTGTTGATGGGAAATTCGAGTTTCATGATGAAGTGATGGCAATGAGTTTTCTTCATATATATAGATACTAATATTGAGGTTTATTGAACTAATTGTAGTGGATAAAATTTGCAACGATACTAGAATTTGAGATAAAATTCCATTAGATATTTGACCTTTTCAATTTATGTATACATTGATTTTCCTTGAGAAGGTCTATAGAGGACAATATGAGGCCACATAAATTTTCAGTTAATTTGATCATTGAAATCCAATATATGGAATTTGTAATGTTTTCACAATATAGATAAATGTTTATATGTTATTTAGAATTGTAAGAGAGGTTATATGGTCGTGGTTATGAAAAAAGAAGGCAAATGATTATGATATTCTTGGGTTATTACTTTGTATGCATGAAGATTAATGTTATAATGATTAAAATGGAGTTATGTGTGAATATATTTTTCTAACATTAATAAGAATAAGAGATATTAATTGCCCAAATATTGAGATAAATTTTTTAAATTTTTTAATAAATTTAATATTTTAATGGAATATTTAATATGATATATTCTTCAAAACTATTTTTAAGATAAAAATAATGTATATGTAGAATAAATTTATTGGGGGAGTGAATATATCCAAATATATTATAAGTCAGTTGAGAATTATTATTTTAAATGAATATGAAAGTTTAGAGAATTATTGTATGGGACAGATAACAACATATATATATTTTCCCACATGGATGCTATCATTTTTTATCATGTATGATTATGTTATTCAAATGGATATAAATTATATGGTGATGTGATTAGAGATAGGCTATGAATCGATTGGGAATCTTATTTTTTTCCAATAAATTGTTTATTTTATATCTTTAATATTTTTTCTGATGTGAGATTATTTTTAAGTATCACATTAATTTTAAAAAAACACATCATGGGATTTATAATGATATAATTAAAAAATTAGTTTTTCCTCGATTATTATCTTCACAATAAAAATTAATTAATCAGGATTTTAATTATTCGAATCCTTTTTTAGGTTTGGTTGATGTCACATCAGTGGAATGTCAATTTTATAACAATATTGAGTTTTTTTCCTGATAATATACCTATTGGTCAGGAAGAGGAAACTTGTAAAATATTAACATTTATTAATTAATGATGATTTATTATTATGTACGTCCAGTTATTTCATTATTTTCTCACTACTGATTACAAAATATTCTCGATAGAGATAAAGTTATATTCTATAGTAAATAAATATGTTGAAAAAGATAATAGAAATTTTTAGGGACTTTTTTTTTATTTTGTTGAACCATTTTTCAAGAAAATTAAATATTTAACAAAAACATCAATTGAATTAACCACTAGTCATCTTTCTACATTACATCTGCCTCTTTCTATTTTCAAAAAAAATTTTGCACACCACATTCATTAATCACAAAATTTATTTTGACATTAACTTTTTTTTAGGATTAATATAATTAAAAAAATTAAACTAACATTTAATTAAATATCCCTTATAGCACTTACCAAAATTACACTATGGTTTTCCCATTATTCTAATATTTTTACTAGGAATAAAAGAAATTACATTTATAATGATGATTATAACTACCTGTGAATCCTTAGAAAAATATAATTTAGGGATAAGATAGTGTGTTCGTTATATTTGTTTCAAAAGACACAAAAAACCAAAAAATGATAAATAATAATAATAAAATTTAAAAAAATACATTGAGTTAATTTTTTATGTTTAGGAATGAAAAAATATCGACAACATGCCATTTTATTTGAAAAATTCATATTCATACATATTAATATTCTTTACTAAATATAAATTAATTTAGATCAGAGTAAAATTTTTGGGATATTATAAAATATTATTATTTTATTCTTTTTTGGATGAATCAATTGTTGATAAACATATTTTGAAGCCCGTAAAATTGGAAAATTTTAATATGATGAAAATTATTTTTTTTATAATTATCGACATAATAAATGAAAGAAACTATTTATATGAATTTTAAGCTACAATAAAGAAGCATAGAGTGGTGGATTATATGAATGAAAACGACATTTAGGAGGAATCTATAATTTTTTATTTCTTCAAAAACCTAAGAAATCTATATTTATATTGAAATTTTATATCAGAGATAACTCTAGATGAAGGAAAAATGAAAATAATGGTATGAATTAAAAAATACTCTAAACCATTCTTCTTAGTAATTTGATAATCATATATACTTTTATTTTCATTATTCTATTGAATAAATCATTAAATATTGATATGTGAATTTGATCAATTATGAATCTATATTGGAAAGTTATCTTGTATAAATATATTTCTCTATACTTATATGTTTTAAATTCGATCATGATAGGGAGCTTCAATGAGTGGAATTTTAAAGGGGAAAATTTTTAAAATAGTGCATTATAATACTCTCATATTGTATTACTTGAATAAGAATATTAGTGAAATATTAAATATTCATAGATAATTTTGGATATAAGAAATAATATATATAATTTGTTGATTCTAAATTTGTTAAAAATTGTACTTTTTAAATTATCAATATAATTTGGAATGAAAAAATTATCTTAATTTTTATTTTGATTTTAAAATCATTAGAAAGGAATTTGAAAAAAAATTCAACACAAACTTTTTTTTCTAAAAAAATATTTCAACTGTAAACAAATGGATTTAATTTTTTTAATTTTTTTGAATTAAATCTGCATATGGTAAAACATAAATTTAAGTATGGTAACAAATAAATTCAATATAGTTCATCAGTGATCTCTCAATTGTTTTATGATTTTATGATTATACAGATTCATAAACTTTTTTGGAAAATAAATTTATATTGAGTATCAATGATTCAAATACATCAAAAATAGAATATGAAAAATATAATCTAAAAAATTATCAGCCAAATTAAATTTTATAAACATTAAATGTTTTTATTTAATTCTATAAAATGTCATGGAATGTATTTATATCATATAAGACCCAATGGAACACAATTATTATACTATCACACTTTGGATTGTTAATGTTCATCATTATAATATATATATATAAGTGTAAAAAATCTATCCTCTACTAACAAAGGTTGTTTCTATAAATATATTGTATCATTGCGGAGGGGTGTTTCTGTTTCCAAAATAGTATTATATCATGATAATCTAATTTATATTTAAAAAAAGAATGAAAATATAATATTTCAGTTACTAACATTTTCACCAAATCCACTATCAAACAATATTTTGTTATTAAAGAGATAATAACTTAGTAGATTAAAATTAGAATTATATTTGAGGAATTCAATTATTTTTCCACTCTCAATAATTCATTTTATCTGTTATTATCTTGGTAGTCAGAAATAATTATTTTTTAATCCTATAACTTTTTTTTGAACATTCTGTTAATTAATAATATATTTTTATTTTTTATCACTTGTATATTAAAATAAACTAGTTTTTTTTTCCATCATAGATCGGGTAAAATTTTCAATGGAAAAATAATTATAGTATTATAATTATAGTTAAATTATAAATTTACGTATTTCATGGATGTAAATGTGATTATTTTCCTATATTTCATATTTTTTTGGAAATATAATTTTGGAATTTTTATTTTTATGAGGATATATAAGCTAAAAAAACCATTGAAGGTCATATCATTCACATAAACTCATGTGATGATTATATATAATTCAATAAACATATTAAAGGTAAAATAAATAATATATGTATTATTTAATCATTAAATGATTAAATCTTTGTAGTAAATGGTGTTATTTTTTAATCCAACTTATTTTCTTATATATTAACTGCTACACACTAATGTGGGATTCTTTTTATAAAAAATACATGAATACAAGTTATACACATACTGAAATCAATAATTTTTCATGTCAGTTACTCATACTATTTTGATGAGTTTTTGTTCAATTAGTCCTATTATAGTTTATTATGATTTAAATTAAATTAATTTAAAACCACGTTAGTTAACATGATCTTTGTAAGAACCCAAATGTTCGTTTCAAGTATGTCTTTCCTTTTTCTGGAGTTTTTGAGAAAAGAGGAAAATCTGGAAAATTTTGAAGTATCTGCCGTGTACTTTATAAGTACACACCGTGTACTCTCTTGTCACGCCAGGCCGTGTGTTGGCCGTGTCCGGGCCACACACATGGTGTGTCGGGGTGAAGTGGAGGCCACTTAAAGTGGAGTACAGAGAAGTAGAGTACACGCCGTGTACTCAAGAAGTGCACGTTGTGTATTTTCTTTTTTTTTCATTAAACGGACCTGGGTCGCGCCTAATCGACAGAATCATCTTCATCTAGGTCTCGTTCGACCAAGAGATACCGTACGTCCACAGAACTTCTCCAAATCCCCGAGCCTCCATTTGTTCTCTAAATCAACAATCGTCGATTGTGTTGGAACTGCAGCGGTGAGTTCTTCCTTCTCTGAGATCCACTTGTTTTAATTCCTCTTCTTTCATAAGTTATCATAGGTTGAAGGTTGTGTGAGTTTTCATAGATATATGTCGTTCTAAGAAGAATCATGCCTTGTGGTCCAAGTATAATGATCGTTTAGGATCAAGGTAGGTGGTTTGTTCCTTTTTGTAGGATGTCTTTGAATATTTTGTGCAATTTCACCAATTCCCTTATACGGGGTATTGTGTGTGTTTCCTATTTTTCCCCTATTGTTTCCTTCTTTGCTTGATTGTTTATGTATAGGTAAATTCTTGTGAATTGGGTAATTTTTTTTACTCTTCTCTAGATGTTTTTCCATGCATGTTTTTCCAATTATGAATTTTTTCAGTTTCCATGCCTAGTTGTTGGATAGTGGAACTTTTGTGTTGTTATGATGTTGTGCCATAGAATGATATCCAAGTAGTTCTTGATATTTTCTTGGGGAGATACGTGCACTATGCATTTTTGTTTTACACTGGGCTGAGAGAACCTAGTGTAGTGGACCAAAGGGAGAATAGATGTTAGGGCTTCTCAAGAGTATCTTTAATTTATGATGTGATACAACATGGGGAATTGAGGTTGAGTGCATCCTTAGAGATTCTAAAATTCCTTGACGTGGGCCACAAGGGGAATGAGATGTTGAGTGCTTCCCCAGAGATCCTTTAGTACGATACGAGACTATAGGGGGAATTGATAGTGATTGATTCCTCAGAGAGTCTATTCTTTAGCTGAACCAGAGGGGTGAGACTGTGTGTGCCTCCCATAGGTTTTCTAGTACTTTTAGGTTTAACCATAGGGGTTAGGCTGTGAGAACTACCCAGAGGGTTACCTGTTTCTCCTAATTACTGGAGTGACTGCTTACTTGTTTGTAAAATTATATTCTAGTAACTGTGGATTGTAGCTGTTGTGTGCTTTACTATTTACTACTTCCTATACTTTTATTTTCCATTTATTCACTGACTGTTAGGCACAGATCATTGGGCGGTTGCCTACAGGGACCTTGTCTCACACCCTGTTTGGGCCATGATTTTGGGCCCAAACATACTATGTTGTTGTAGGTATAGATAAGGTAAAGCGACATTCTACTTTAGGTACTTGACTTGCTAAGGAGATGGAGATCATGGGACAAAACTATGGCTTGAAATGCTGAAGAGTTTAACTATTTTATTTTTCACTTTGGTTTAGTATTGTATTAAGCATTGTGACTTGTTTGGATGTTTTCATATACATATGTATCATGCATCATTTTATATATTTATGTGAGTGTGCGCTCTAGTTTTTTACTGTCAGTCTTCTGCTATTTATTGTTTACTCTTGTATGGATGGTTACAGTTTCTACTGTTTTCTATTTGTTCTTCTTCCTTTGTGTACTCTACCAATGAGGGAATAGTTTCCCCACTATCACACCCAAGGTCCTCACTGCTAGTCGGTAGCCTCTTTTGTTTGGGGAAATGCGCTTGAGGCCATGTGACCCACCGGGTACGGGGCGCCTCTGGGTGGCTTCCAGAACAGGTAAGTTACAAAGTGGTATCAAAGGAGTTTATTTCCACTTGATTTACTGTTTTGAGACTTTATCTAGGGATAAGAAGGATTCGGTACTTGGTATTTTGTTTTGCTCAGGAGTAGCTAACCCATGTACAGGGAAAAGCCAATCAACCTCGCTTATTACAGTTTTCTAGTTTTTCAAGGTTACAGTTGATCTAATTTCACCTAGAGTGAATCACATGCTTTGTGTTGTTATTATTGTTGCTATTATGGTTCTATTTCTATCGCAACCCGATGAGATGTGGGCATGCCATCTCACGCAACATATAGGAACTTGTTAGAAATCACATGACATGCATTCTTTCCATTCCATCTAGGGTTCATTAGCGATTGAATGTTGTTGTGATAGACCTTGTGTAGATTATGCATGCTGTTGTGATAGATGCTTTAATATAATCTATTATGTTTGATAGAGGGATTTTTGTTTGTGATTTACTTAAATGAATACCAAATTTTGGTTCTTGAGGTGTTATGGGCCCTCTTGAATCATAAATTAGTGAATCATTGACCTGTTTTTCCTTATATATGATTGTATTGGATGCTAAGATTTGATTCGTGGGGAGTATGGGCCCTCACAAATCATAATTTTTCACCTTCATGCTCGTTTTTCAGTGTTTTCTGGGCTTTTGTGCAGTTTCAGAGCTACTGCCCAGAAAAACCCAGAATACATAGCATGTACTTTCTATATACACTCCATGTAGTTTTTAAACTGGTTCACTGACTGTGTAAGCAGAAATATGGGTAGTGAAAAATCTCCAGGAACATGCCGTGTAGGGTAGATACACGTCGTGTAGCAATGAGCCGTGTACCCGGCTGTGTCACTAACATCACGGGTCGGGGAAGCTCATGGCATACACTATGTGTTTTGTATGAACACGATGTGTATCCTTGTTCTCGGTACCCAGTCGTGTCACGAACTACACGGGTCGGTGTTATCTCCTCCCATACTCACCTTGTATTTTCGGAACACACCTTGTAAGGGTCAGCCGTGTAGCCAGCCGTGTAACTAACAACGCCGGTTGTCGAAACCTTGTCTAGTATACGTCGTTTCCTTTGTGAACACATCCTGTAGTCTAGGATGAAGAAGACCGTGTGGGTTAGCCATGTAAAGTGACTCGGGCAGGGGAATATATTTCACGTACATGTCGTGTGTCGCGACAACATGTCGTGTAGTTGGGGTGTTACACGACCAGAGGTGGTAGGAGTACGCACCCATGTATTTTTTTTTAAGTGAACACGCCGTGTATTTTTTATACATGGTGTGTAGTCGTGTTTTGTAAACTTTAATTTTACCATATTCTGTCCCCATTTTGTACTCTTGTGTTCTTAGTCCTTGATAATACTGATCTAAGGTGTGCTTTTGATCTTTCGGAACTATGCCTCTGAGATGTCCTCTTGTTGTACATCAGCTTCTAGATGCAGATCAGACACCAGATATGGTCAATCAGGGACTTCCTACTGATCCTCCTGTTATGCCAACCTTGGCCCCAACAGTTATACCAGTTGCAGGCACTGATGCGCAGTTTAGGGAAAGCTTTATGAAGATGATACAGACCTTTTAGGGAGCACCTCCTCCTTCCACGAATATGGCAGACTTGACGTGTGTTTTCCAGTAGCATCATACTCCTACTTTCTCGGGGGAAGGAGGACCACAGGCTGCAGAGTCATGGCTGGAGGCCATGATGACTATCTTTGAGCATCTGGAAATACCTCCAGAGAGGTGGTTCAATCTCGCTACCTATATTCTACGAGACTCTGCCCAGTGGTGGTGGGATGTGATCTCACAGAAGGTTCATCAGTAGATTATGGCTTGGGGGGGATTTCCATGGCATTTTTTACAACTACATCTATCCGAAGACCCTGAGAGCCGACTGAGCCTGGGAGTTTATGAGCCTGGAGAAGGGTACTCTTTCTGTTATGGAGTATTCCTCTCGTTTCACCAAGCTTCATAATTTGACACCCCTCTAGAGCACAGATGGGTTGTTCTTGGAAAGGAATTTTGAGGATGGTATTAGGTAGGAGATCTGCTCATAGGTGAATATCTTCAGGCTGACTTCCATTACATCCATCGTCAACCAGGCACTGATTGTGGAGCACAATCTGAGAGACCCCAGAGCTGAGATCCAGGGCGGTTCTGCTTCCAGAGCTATTGTTCCTCCTATTGACAGTAGGAAGCGCTGTAGGGAGTCTACGCGTGGTGATCCGAGGAAGAAAGATATATCTTTATGTAGCCAGGTAGTATTCTACTAGTGTGGAAGGGCAAGGGGATACCTAGTGGAGTGCCGATCTTGCAGCAAGATGGGTCACCATCAGAGTTTATACCAGGTTTTCTCACCATTAGCTAGTGATGGGGGTTCTTCCATGACTCCTCATTCAGGAGCAGCACCAGCAGTTTCACACCAGTCATGGAACTGGAGTTCTTCCATCCATTTAGGCCGACGTGGAGGTCAAGGTCATGGCAGTCAGTCAATTTTATTTCAGCATCAACAGAGAGGATCAGATGTGAGTGATCAGGAAGGGTCACAGGGCCGCGGGGCAGGCCAGAAATTTTTGGTGTAGAAGACCTATCAGGGGCAGGATCCCAGACCTTCTACAGTTTGAGGTATGATTTTAGTAGCCTCTGATTTATCTTCACCTATTTTCGATAATAGTGCTACGCATAGCGTTGTCTCTGTTGTTGTTTTGGAGAGCCTTGGGCTCTGTATCTTTTCTTCTTCCGACTTGTTGACACTAGACACACCTTTTGGGATGAGTATATCTAGTGTAACTCAGTGCAGAGAGTTCCTTCTCGAGGTTGCAGGGTATCGTTTATTATGGGATCTCGATGTCCTAGAGATAACAGGCTATGACGTCATTCTCAGGATGGACTGGTGGGTTCCCTTCCGGGCATCTGTCGCTTGTTATCGCCGCATGGTGAGTTTCATTTCACTAGAGGGTTAATATTTTCTTCATAGAGGCGAGTGGGATGTTCAGGAGAGTCGAGCAGGACTCGAGCATCATGGGCTAGAAAGGGTTACAGCCCATATTTCCAGTTTTTATTTGGATGATCGGGGGACTTCACAGATAGACTTTCCTCCAGTGGTTGATCGTTTCAGGGATGTCCTTCTAGATTACTTTTCAGGTTTGCCTCCAGATCGTGAGGTAGACTTTTCTATTGATATTGTTCCAGGATCGGCACCGTTGTCCATTCCTCCTTATAGGATGGCTACACTTGAGTTGTAGGAGCTCAAGAAGCAGTTGGAGGAGTTGCAGGCAATGGGTTTCATCTAACCCAGTACTTCTACATGGGGTTCGTCTATCCTATTTTTGAAATAGGCAAATAGCACCCTTTGGCATTATGTGGATTATCGGAAGCTGAACCAGTTGATGGTCAAGAACCAATATCCCTTACCGAGGATCGATGACCTCTTTGATAATCTTCAAGGAGACCGGGTGTTCTCGAATATTGATTTGATGTCCAATTATCATCAGTTGTGCGTTAGACCGTCAGATATACCTCTTACTTCCTTCAGGAGTAGATATGTTCTATACGAGTATACGGTTATGTTATTCCATCTCACGAATGCGCCAGCAGTTTTCATGGCACTCATGAACTGAGTGTTCCATACTTACTTGTATTCCTTCGTCGTGGTCTTCATGGATGATATCTTGGTGTACTCTCACACTCGACACAACCATGCTACCCATATTTAGATCGTTCTGAGTAAACTAAGAGATCATTGGCTTTATGCTAAACTCTTGAAGTACCAATTTTGGATGGATCGGATTCACTTCTTGTGTCACGTCATCTGAGAGGCAAGAGTATATGTGGACCCAGAGAAAGTGACAGTTGTAGTTCCTTGGGAGTAGCCAAAGAATGTTTTTGAGTTAAAGAGTTTCCTAGGGCTGGCTAGATACTACAGATACTTCATTCAAGACATTTCACACCTAGCAGCACCTTTGGAAGGTCTGACCAAGAAGGGTAAAATTTCTTATGGTCAGATTCTTGTGATCTAGCCTTTCAGGAGCTGAAGGTAAGGTTAACATCAGCACTGATACTAGTCTTGCCAGAGCCAGGAAAGAGCTATATATTTTATTGTGATGCTTCAGGTATCAGGCTAGCCGTTGTGCTTATGCAGGGAGATGGAGTCATTGCGTACGGGTCTCAGCAGTTGAGGACACATGAGAGGAACTACCCGACACATGATCTGAAGTTGGAATCTATTGTTTATGCCTTGCGCTGTTGGATACATTCCCTTCTGGGAGAGCACTTTGTGGTTTTCACCGACCACAAGAGTCTCAAGTACATATTCACTCAGCATTATCTGAACCTGAGACAACGCAGGTGGGTCGAGTATCACCAGTATTTTGATTTTGAGCTTTCCTATACGCTAGGGAAGGGAAACGCAGTGGCAGATGTGTTGAGCAAGAGAACTCATATTTAGGCAGTTCCAGAGGCCAACAGTGAGTGGTAGCTTATGGATATGTTCTCTGAGATACATCTGGAGGATCATGATAGACAGGGAAAGGCATACCTATCTTCTGTAGCTGTTACCTTTGCACTTCTTGATCGAGTACAGATGAGGAAGCTATCAAACTCTAAAGGTTTAGTCATGCGGGAGAGTGTGTCAGGAGAGGACCCTCTTCCTAGATGGGTAGTGGGAGAGGATGAGATCTTACGTTTCTAGGAACGCGTATCAGTGCCAGAAGACGTACGCGAGGAGCTGATGTGGGATTTTCATTCCTCAGTTTGGGCAGTTCATCTTGGCTTCACCAAGATGTATTGATATCTTCATCGCCATTACTGGTGGCCTGGTATGAAGAGAGATGTTGATAGTTTTTTCTTTAGGTGTTCTACTTTTCAGCAGGTGAAGGCAGAACATTAACGACCAGAAGGCCTTTTATAGTAGTTACCCATTCCAGAGTGGAAGTGGAATGATTTCACGATGGACTTCGTGACTGGATTGCCGAGGTCACCTTGAGGGAACGATTTTTTTTGGGTTACCGTCGACAGGCTTACGAAGGTTTCTCACTTATTACCGATCAAGGAGACCTTCAGTGTTGATGAGCTGGGAAGGTTTTACATCCGATAGATTGTACGTCTACATGGAGTTCCACACTCCATTGTTTCAGACAGGGATGTGTGCTTTACTTCTCGGTTCTGTCAGGGACTTTAGAGGGCTTTAGGTACATATGTAATTTTGAGTACAGCATATCACCCCCGGACTGATGGCTAGTCCGAGCATACAATACAGGTGCTTGAGGATATGCTCTGAGCTTGCATTCTAGACTTTGGTGGTTCTTGGGATAAGCATATTTTTATGGTGGAGTTTTCCTATAACAACAGTTTCCAGATGACTATTCAGATGTCACCTTACGAGGCCTTGTACGGTAGGCCAAGCCGATCACCCTTATGCTGGATGGAGACAGGAGAGGCAACTTAGTTGGGACGTCATCTTGTTCAGGAGACCTCAGAGAAGATAGAGTTGATTTAAAAGAGGATGGCTGCAGCATAGTCTCGACAGAAGTCTTTTGCTGATCAGCAGAGATGACTTCTAGAGTTCGAGGTTGGGGATCAGGTTTTTCTCCATATCGCACCAAGGTTGGGACACAAGAGGATTTGGAGACAGGGTAAGCTTTCACCGCGGTACGTCGGGCCATTTGAGGTATTGGAGAGAGTTGGGCCGGTTGCCTATCAGTTGCAGTTACCTCAGAGGTACCGGGCCATGCAAGATGTCTTCCACGTTTCTTAGCTCCAACGTTACTTCTCAAACCCTTCTCATGTCTTTCAGCCTGAGGAGGTTGAGCTCGAAGCAGATGCATGTTTGAGCAGCATCCTATCCGATTTGTCAATTGAAGTACGAAGGTTCTCCAGGGGTGGTCTATTCCTCTAGTACGGGTGCTATGGCAACACGGGTGAGTACAGGATGAGACCTCGGAGTGGGAGGCCGATGTATGCTCGCAGTGGCAGGAGCTATTCAGGGTTTCTTCTGTTACGCCTCGTTAGGGAAATTCAGGGAAGAATTTCTTTAAGGGGGGGAGTTTGTAAAATCAACTATGGAATCAATTGATGGACATATTATCTTTTTAAATGAATAAAATATATCATTTTTAAAATATTAGGGGTGTGTTTTATAATAATTATTTAATTATAATTTCTTGATTCACAATAAATAATATTCTTTGACTTCACATGGGATAAAAATGAACTCACAATCTAGATTGAGCACATTTTTTATTTTTAAATGGTTTGAGTAGTTAATTATAAATTTTCATTATTTATGAAGTATCACTATTCCAATGGTTGTTTCTAATTGTGTTCAGCTGTTAGTTGTATAATTCTCTTTCGTACGGATGAAGTGATGAATTTTTAGTAATAGCTGATTTAAGAATAATGTTATTATAATTAAATTGAAATTCTTTTTTAATAATTTTTCAAAAAAAGAAGGCCACATTTTACCAAAAAAAATTTATTTTAATATAGAAATCATAACTAAATACAATATAGGGTTCATGGAGGATTTTTTTAAAAAAAATAAATAATTTCCTGAATATACACCATTCAATATAAATAAATATATTAATAAACTAAATTTTTCTTGTTGGTTTATTCAAGGAATTTAATGTATGATTTGTGGTTGAATTTTATGTGGCTTTATTTTCACAGATTTTTTTGAAATATATTTCATGAAGTAATTTATATTATGATATATGGTCACATTAATTTAGATTTATTATTAGATTATCATTTTGTACACAGTATTTGATTTATATATTATTTATATTTAAAAAATTGATTTTTCAAGCATAATTTATATTACTATAGTTTATTAATTGAAACATAATTTTATTTATCTATAATTTAAAGGGTATTGGAAAAATATTCATTGATACCCTTTTTTAAAATGTATTTTATATATCTTTCATTCTATGAAATTAATATTTTTAGTGCTATGATTTTTTATAAAAATTTCATGTAAAAAATTCTTAATTATTTGTGATCATTCGTATTCACTGGTAAAATTTTGGAATTTATAACATTTGGTTTTGAATTTATATTATTTCAATTAAACAATTTCATTGTTTATGTTACATTGTGTATAAAAAATTATATTAATTTTGGTTTTTCTTTAGAATCATTAAACATTTAAAAAGAAGACCACATTGAGTTTTTGAGGAATTCACATAGATTAGATTTCTAAAAAACGCGTTTATTTTACTTTTTGAAAATAAAAAAAATATAACATTTGAATATTTTATCGTTTTAAATATTTAATTCAATATATATATAACTTTCCTTTCTTTTTTAAGTTTTGACAAGGGATTCGTTTACATACTTTATTGGGATCCATCAAGAACAAGTGAAGGGAAAACCAATTAAACCAATATAATTAATGGATAAAGAGTAATATTACTGGTAAAAAATCCTTCAAGGAATACTCTCAATATGTTTTGGAAGTGGCTGAGTTTTTTTTACAAATCCATATGACCGCAAATGAGTATTATTGTTGTTTTCCAAGGATAAATTTTTAAGGTGGCGCAGTTTCTCAGTGTTTGCAAAATTTTTGGGCCTCAAAATCATGAGTTTGATAATGGAAAAGGAATTAATTTTTCATAAGAGTAAACTATATGAAGAATTTAGATGGAAATCGGAAAATTATGAGAACCACACACTATAATTCATGGACATTATACCTTGTTTTGGGAATGGTTTGTGGAGTGGCCGAAATAGTACGCCAGAATGGTTCACGAAAAATAACAGTTCATGGTGGAAGGAAGTGTGTTAGGCAAATGGAGTTTCATCAGAGGAAGGGGTCGATCACCTAGGATCATAAGTAGTAAGTGGGGCGTGTATAAAAAATGGATCATGAGTGGCTTGCGGTTGACGACTATAGAAGGATCGGTATGTGGTGGAGGCTGAATCGAATATTTGGTAAATCATGGATTTGTGATTTTTGCAGAAATTTTTTCCTATATAATATTTGATATTCCCTTTTCATTACTTTGGAGATTGAAAATCATTAGAGAACATATTTTTCTTTGATAATTCAGGAATATCCAAAGGATATTCGTGAGGGGGAATTCTGCGAATGCCAAAGGAAGTTCGCAAGGAAGAAATTCCGCTAAAGGTGCTTGCATGGATTCTAAACCTGCAAAGGAAGAAGTGATACATTGAGGGATTTGACAAGGAATCTGTAGGAGAAATATCTATTGTGCATGATATATTATTCCTCAAGTTGTATGTGGAGGGTGAGATCTAGTACATAGAGGTTAAGACAGTCCACAAACATACAACAGTTCGTGGATAGGAGGTAGTTTGCATAGGCAGAACAGAAGTAGTAGGATGTGGAGGTGATAATAGTTGGTGGATTGAAGAAGCAGTATATGGAGAGGTGTTCCAGGTAACAATCCCAATACACAATACGTTGTCAAGGAAGCTAGTTCAGGATCTTCACATGGAAGATGGAAAAATCATCAATTCATTTTGCGAAATGATTTTCTGGTACCTAGTAGTACCTGGGAAGGTGGACGTCAACTCTGAGAGAAAAAGAAATTTCAACAGAGCATCTACCAATTTTTGGTGATATAGTAATTCATTAAAATGAAGGTACTTACATGTTCATAAATTGTGTTTGACCTACATGTCAATTAATTGTGGGAATATTCCTTTCCAAGGGTAGTGATTGAAGGAAAAGGATGTCGGTGACCACTTCCACCGATAGTGAGCCAGAGAAAGAGGTATAGTGAGTAGCCCTTGTAAATGTAGTGAGAAAACCTTAAACATTATAATGCTAGTGATCCTAGGCATAAAAGATATATCCTTAACTTTGTACACAATATTGACTATGAGCCTTAGTGAATTTGGTACATCGACACATAGTTGTTGAATGCTCCTTGGACGTAGCCCAGTGAGGGAGAAAAAAGTAATAATCGTTATGTCCTATGCATGATTTCACATCTGTTCATATATTTCTATGGGAGGAAGGGAGAACTGAGTGTTGTCTAACAATGAAACAAGATCCCAACAGGTGAATGTGTTAATATGTCATACCCTGATTCACCTCCCTCTCAGAGTATTCGACCTAGTGGAGCGAAAAAAAATTAAAAATTAAATTATAAATCCAATTTTGGATAAGTAATGAAATAAATATTTTTAAAAAGTTAATGATCCAATACAATTCATTAAATAATAAAAAAATTAATTAATGACTCCATTAAAAAATACTAATCGACGCAATGTTATTGACTTAGTAACAAAATTTTTGATGCAAAACCTTAACAAAAGACGTTAAAAATTGATGAACATGACTCAAAAAATATGAAAATTTTTTAGGACAATATAATGTCCTTAATTTTATAAAAAATTCAGAAAAATGACTGATATAAAAATCAAACGAACATTAAAAATGATGATTCATCTCTAAGGAAGATCGATGCAAGGGTTTTTATAGAAGTCTGATTAAGTGATTCCATTCCAATTTATTTTTCATGTGACAGAAAAACATTAACTCTCTATCGGTTATAATAATCATTTTATACCAACTAAGTAGATATTATAACAATTTTTCACCTTGATAAACGAGTTTATTATGGACATTCCAATTCATGAGATCGAATACTGTTTTTACTGGTGTTTTTTTGGATTTTTGAATAGTTTAGGGGGTACCATTTTCCCCAAATGTTTATATATCAATAATTCGGAGGTTCACATAAAATATTATTGATGTAAATCTTATTTTTACGTCTATATTAAAGTATTAATACTTCTCATATATTTTTTACACTATATCATTTTATGGGGAGGATGGTATAACCGACCATATTTTTATTGCACAATAATTAATGATTAATTAAAAAATAAAACATATAATATAACACAAGAGTTCCATAAATCTATTTTTTATGGAATTAGTTTCTTTACAGAACATGTTTTAAAATGGGATACATCAACATTATTTTAAATTACATTAACCTTTTATTATTGTTCAATTGTTCTTAAAAATACATTGGTTGACTAGGGGAAATACATAAAAAAGGGATGAGATATAAAGCCTAGTATTGTAATAGGGAAATAATGACATTAAAAATATTTATAATATTAGGCAATAGGTAGATTAATGGGACATTAAAGGTATGAGAGTAAAAAACTTGAAAATGTAGCATGATATAGAATTGATTTCAAAATGGAAATGTCGGAATGTGGTAATAATGTTAAACACAGAATAATAATTTTTTGTCAAGGTTAAAACCAAAGATAGATTGACATAGTGTGATTATGATAACATCTTATACAATATACATAGAATATAATGAGTCAAAAACATTACCAAATGCATTGTTGTGCTATATGGTCCCACCCATCATAATCATATCATTTAACCACATAAGTGATCCACATATATCATATACATAAAAATTAATTTATTAAATTTTAATCCAATGATAATGGATTTTCTATTAAATAATTTTATATACCCAATAAAAAGATTATAAATTAATTATATTGATGACCCTTGATGTGAAATAGTTACAAGTATTCACTACACAAATTTTTTTCATGGAAGAATACAGTGAAATTTCTATTGCATAATGGGGCACATAAATGTTCACTGGAGAGAATAATTAAAGTGTAATTTTCCACACATAATTTATTAAAATTATGTTTATTTAATGGGACAAGGAAGAAAATGTGCAATACTTTGTAATTGGGTATAAAATTCATAATTTAATGAAGACGCTTTAATGAATAGAAGAAGAGAATACCTTTCAAAATTTTGGCATCATAACAGCTTTTGAAAATACCATAATATGACTTAATGAAAGATATATCATTATTATGAAATCAATTAGAATTTAAGGGGATAATTATAATGTCTTTATTGTTTAACCAAATGTTATTTGAGATTCAATATTCAACGATGGTTTTTCAAATTGAAAATAATAGAGATATGTCTGTCACCTTGAGAGGGTGATTCCCAAATTGTGTATTAATTTAATGAGATATTGGTGAACCATGGAAGGACTATAGAGTTGGGAGGGATGATTAATGAGGTTCTAAATTTTTTTAGTAGATAATAGTGAGATATTTTGTGGGTGTATATATGAAAAATATGTTTTAGTTCCTAATTATTAACCATTCTTATGTTTTGAACCCTATATGACATTGAAATCAAAACTACAAAAAATATAATGATATATAACTATATATTATTCCAAATAGGATTTTTTATAATCATTTTATATTGAAAGGTAATAATTCCTTAATATATTGACCTAGAATATGTGAAATTGATTCATGTACTTAAGTAAATTATTTCAAAACAACAATATATGATATATGTTTTGTAGGATTAATAAATTTATTATAAAATTAATAAAAAAAACTTTAGAACAGATTAAATTAATTTTAAAACATATTATTGGTAATGGGAACCATTTATATAAATAATTAATTCACTTTTTGGTCATAAGGATTCCATAATACATACCGTATATTTATACTGTATTTAATTTTTACTAGAAAAATCAACTATCCAGTAAATATATGAAAAATTAACTATCTCTAAATTTAAATGTTCTAATTCAAAAAATAACTAGTACTCACTCATGCATTCACACGGCAATACGGTTTAATGCTTAATTTAAAGAGGACAGAAATATATTTCAAAGTTTATAAAGAACATGAATATTGAATATATTGAAATCAAAATATAGTGATACTTTATATTGGAATACAATTGGATAAAATATAGAGACATCATTACGATAGTAGATAACAATTTGGATAAATACATTAGAAAACATCTAGGAGAATATATAAGAAATAAAGAATTATTTTCATCATGGAGAACTGAAATACATGAATGAAAAGAACATTCACATGAACAATTAAAATTCAAAATATACAGCATAAGTATTAATGTTTGTATTTGTATAACTATATCAATCATTGAATGTAATTTGATTTTATAGGATGTCACCCAGAAATTCTATCACTACACAAATATCCATCTTCAAAAGCTTGGAATAGAAAATTTTTTATAGACAATAGTGTTTTAAATAAGAATACCTAAATTTGCAGAATCAAAAAAATGAATGTTAACATAAAATAAATAATTACAAACCAAAAAAGAAGGTAATTTCAATAGTATATACCCCATGATAATCATGGAAATTTTATCTTCTAATCATTAAAAATAGAAGATGTGATTTTTTCCATATATATCCCTGATGGAATTGTTTATGATAGAATTGATCAGACATGTGTCTTACCCCAAAACATATGAAGTGGAAGCCTAGTATACCATACTATAATACTTATACATACAAATTTAAATGTCTACTTTAATAATAGTAGGTCTCCTAAATGCCATGAAGCAAACTGGTCTCTAACATGTTATAAAGACACATGAGAATACCAACCTAGAAAAAATTCCATTATAAAGAAATTAAATTCTTATTTTTAAATGAACTTTTTGATTCATATGTATTAGATTGTATGTATTTACGTAAAAGAAGGTCTGGGAATTTAAAAGAAATAATATTAAATCGCAAAGCTAAATCTCCCCATATGATGGTCATATGTTCTGCATGCTAACGTGGTATCTCAAGGCTTGTTGAGAGGTTCTATGAAAATGGAAATAGAGAAACCTATTTAGGGAATAAAAATGTTCTCAAAACTCAAAATTTATTTCAATTGAAGGAAAACCTGATACAAATATAACTGTCAAACGCATTAAAAAATGATAATACAGTTGAAAGTTGAGTTATATAACACTAATAAAGTGCACTTTTTGAAAGTAGAGTATGACACCTACTAAAATAAAAATATCATGTCATCAAAAAACATATCATTAAACATCAATTGTTGAAGTAATAGAATCCACACCACATAAAGATGAAACATTATCAAGAAATTGTAGAATATATTAACAAAATTACAAGGATTCAATTCCAAAGGCATTCAATTATTATAAAGGAACACAATTATATAGAAAAATGATTTGGTTAGGGCTTACCATAGCTAGAGGGAACTGAAATCACAAGACCGAGGTGGTTTTGTGGTGTGGTGGGGTTAAGACATTGTAAATGCAAGGTTACCATAGATACAATCTAAAAAATTGTTCAAGCAAAAGGTTTTTTGAAGGTAGAATATAGTAACCACAAACCGAATGAGAAAGAAATGGAACTCGAGAGGGGGAGGGGTGTGGATTGGATATAAAGAGAGTGGTGGTAGAAAAAGGAGCACCGGGTCAACAATGAAGGGAAAATTAGAGGCGCAGGAAGCATTGAAAGAGATGAAGGGGATCATGAGCATGAACCCAAGAAGGAATATTGGAATAGTTGTAGAAGTTTCTTAAGATATCATCACAACAGTAATAAAGAGAAATTTTATTGAAAAAGGAATAAAAATTTATTTGTTCCATTGATATATATTATATATGAAGTAATAGACTTCACAGTGATCAACATTGCTCCTAGAGAGCTACTCCTTGGAAATTGGATTAATATTATGTTCATCTTAACACAATGGTGAAAATAGTTATTGTGATCATTAATTCAAAATACACAAAAATAGAAATAAGAGAAAATAATACATGTTACAGGCAGTATTAGAGTCCACAATTAAGAAATATGTGCAAGATAGAAGAAATTGAAGCATTATGTATTCAATCTAATGCATTTAGATATTTCACAAAGATAATGAGGAAATGATCATAATAACAGAAACATTGTAAGGAGAATAATAGAATCTTCCAAGTAAAATCTATGTATAATGTGACGGTATTGATTATCCCAAAAAAAATTTCTTGTCTAGATTTCTGTCTACATGGCTCAGCCTTTCATCTGGAAGATTATTCCCTTGGATTCACTCCTAAAATGAATTTTCTCAAGAATTTCACCTATCCAAACAGCTGGAAAAAAATTCAAATTAATTTTCATATATATTATTATTGACACACTACAACCAATAAAGGAATTGATAGAAACAGCGTAAAAAAAACATGAAAAAATAGAGTAGAATGCCAAAATGATTTCAGTTTTTGACAACCATATGATAATCTATAGGAACTAAATTATTCTCCCTCATGGATCATGTTTTTGACCCAAACATTATCTCGATCACGAATTATGAGTGCCCTCCCAATGATAAATCCAATGATATCCAAACAGTAATGAAACGAATAAATGAGTTGTGGGTGGAAAAATCAACCCATGATATTCCTCCCAAGGAAAGTCAATTAAAAAAAATTCATTAAATCAAAACCTATTATCGAAACCATTCATCAAAAACTATTTGATCCCTCACATAATTCTTGATGAAATTTGAAGTGAAGAAAAATTCATCAAATTATAGTTTCAGAGCTTTTAGTAATTGGGAATCCGGTATAATAAATGAAATACAAATATAATGAGTAGAATAATATATGACTATATGAATACATATAGAATATTAACCTACAAGGAACTCATCCTGAGGAATTATTGATAATTAGATGTATAAAACTCATAGCCAGCAATAAATAGTTTAACTTTTTCATGGGACACGATAACTTGTTTTGTTAACTTGAATCCCCTCTAAATAATAGATTCACTCAATTCATGATGACTATAGAAGAAAATATCAGACATACCAATTATTGAGGCACGCACCAATGGCCCAAAAATACCTGAAAATACAGTAAACTATATATTATAAAATGAAAATGTAAAAATAATGGCAGGAATAAAGAAAATGAATGTAAGAATTAAAAATTTAGTGATATTAAATACACAAACATGATGCTTTACATGTCTTAAAATACAGTTAATTCCACTGTATCACAGTGGCACGAATACAAAATGAAAATGGTAAAATACAGTAAAATATATGTTACCTTAAAAAATACAGTTAATGCCACTGAAAAGGAATAAAAAAATTAGTATACAGTAATGATTTACACGTCTTTGTGACAATTATTCAGCCACTATATTAGTATATAGTGATTCAACCACTATGTTAGTATATAGTTAATGCCTTAGAATACAGTAAACTATATGTTATAAAATAAAAATGGTAAAATAATGGCAGGAATAAAAAAATTGACTGTTAGTATTAAAAATTTAGTAATATTACCTTAAAAACATAATTCTTTACACGTTTTTGTGACATCAAAGTAGGATCTCTTGAACCATTACTGAAAAGTTTAGAATACAATGATTCAGTCACTGTAGTAGTATACAGTTAACTTAAAAATTCAGAAAAGGATTTTCCCATAAGGAATATATAGTAATGATATCAATAAAAAAGATGAATGATATCAATTTCAAAAGATGAATATATAGTAATGATATCAATCAAAAAGTTTAACATGTATTTACAGACAACCGGAATGTGTTCTTCCAATAATTAGTGAGGTTGAATGATATCAATTTCTAATAATGTTGCATGATAAGGATAATTAATCCATTTTATTTAACCTTATTTCATCCATTCCAAACTGAACCCAAAAAAATTAATAATTATCTAAATACGAGAGTGAAAACATTCATAAAATTTAACATACCTGAACTAAACTACCCATCATTGAGGAGCCTTGTACACATAAAACCCACATTGTATGGTCACAAAATTGGAATAGCCATCATTGGCATGATCACTGTGATAACAGAAAAATGTTTTTGTCTACCACTTTTCTACGGTCTGTACTGTCAAATTAAGAATAAATATAGAATCAAGGTGTGTTAAATGCTTAAAAAATTGGCATTGGCATACCAGATGGTAGGATGCAACCAACTCTGTTGACCTCCAGCTATCTGCTTAGATAAAATTCAAGATGAATGAGTAGAGAATATTACAATTATAACTGAAATTGAGAATATTGCAATTATCTTGCATGAATTAAGGTAAATAATGAAAGTCTTACCTCTAGATGAAGCAAAATTTCATGTGTATATTCCAGTTTTCAACTTTATTTCAATGATGGCAGCACTGTACAAACATCCCAGAAAAATAACAGGGAATGGTGAAATTGAAGGGCCTTTATCCACAAAGGTGAATTCTTCAATCTGCAAGTCGGGATATAGAATCTTTCATTGTATATTTTTCTGAATCATTAGTTTGCAGCCATCAAATAAACTCTGCATGGATCAATCAAACTGGTATCACCTCCTAGATTCAAATTGTCAACCACATGATTTTGCATGGTTAGTCATTCTAGGTAAATGTACATATATTGAAATGCTACCTAGAAAAGGCTACATATTGAAACCAAATATTAAACTTATGGAAGTAGAACATAATAATATGTAGGAAATTTAATTTTTTACATTAATTTATAGTAAAGAATACCGTTCTAGAGTTGGTAAAAAATACATGAAAATGTGCACTGCATACAAACAGTGAACACAACATTCCAGCCATAAACAAATAATGAACATAACATACTAACCGGAAACACGTATATAGTGTATTGGAAATATTAAAAGTTCACAACATGACAATAGTTAGTGGAAACATATATACAATGGCAAAAAATGGGTTCACAACCTAAGTTCACTGAGGAATTTTATAAAGCACGTCCAATGCAATCTACTCCAAACCTGATCTAAAGCATTGGATAACCGTGAGGTCTAACCATCATCTTAAATCTGTGTTTCACACACCATATAGTCAGAAATAACAAATTAATCTTGAACAACATTACATACCTTAACATATGTTCTATATTCAGAAACAGCCTGGTTTCTGCAACTTAGTAGGAAAACATACTATGTCCTCCCTAATAATGGAGACACCTACGACCAGCAATGGAATCTAGAAAAACATAATAACAGTATGGATAAATATTCAAGGCTTTGACTATTTTAGGGTTTACCTCATCATTTATTGATCAGATTGTTGTAGGATTTAACTCAATCACATCTCTTATCAGTGTTTTTTGATGGAAATCATTCAGTACATCCATCATTCTCCAGTAACCGCAAAAATTATTTGAGATCGCTAACAGTGAATCTCAATAGTCATAAAACATTATAGTTTTTTAATCAAACCTTATAGGGTCATTATTCAACAAATAAGACCAAACCAAGAACAAACATATAGTGAATACAATGAAAAACTAATAGTGAATACAAAATAACAGTGATTACAACATATCAACACTGAAAAAACTGACAGTGAATAAAATATATTAACATTGAACAACCTAACAATGAATACAATATTCTAAAGGGGTATAAAAACACATATATAGTGGAATCAATTTTTTGTGAATGTAACATATTAATATTTAACACTACATACTAATAATGGACACAACATTCCAACTATGATCAAATAGTGAACATAACATACCAACTAAAAATAGTTATATAGTGTATGGGAAATATTGAAACTGCACAACATGACAATAGTGACTGGAAACATATATACAATGAACAAAATAGGTTTCCCAACCTAAGTTTACACATATAGTGTATTCAGTATATTGAAAGTGCACAACATGAAAATAGTGCATGGAATCATATATACAATGACAAAACCTGGTTCCTAACCTGAGTTCACTGAGGCATTTTATAGTGCATGTCCAGTGCAATCAACTCCAATCCTGATCCAAAGCGTTGGAGAACCTTGAGGACATGTCTTCATCATAAATATGTGTAGCAGGCATCATGTAGTTAGGAAGATCAAATTCCTATTGACCAGCGCTACATACCTCATCATATATTATACAGTCAGCAACAACCTGACTACTACAATATAGCCGGACAGAGTATTATGTCCTCCCTAATAATGTGAGACACCCACGGACAACAGTGCCTTATACAACATCATGATAAAAGTATGTCTACATATTATGGGATGTGATAAGTTAATGGTTTACCACATCATTCAGGGCTCTGATTGTTGTAGGAATTACCTCAATCATAGCTCTTATCAGTGCAGTTGATGGAAATCATTCAGTACCACCATCATTCTACATCATCCAAAAAAATGATGTGAGATCAATAAATCTGAATCTCAACAGTGATATAACATTATAGTTTTGGGATCAAAAATTAATTACTCTTCATTCCACATGAAAGACCAAACCATGAACAAAATCATATTGATACGCACCTCATTGTATGTTCTACAGTCAGAAACAGCCTTCCCAACATCAGTTTATCTGATTCTTTGGAAACCACCCTGCATTGAAGGTCATGGGTGAAGAAATTTGTTTACCAGTTGCGGGGATTGGGGGTAATAGTAGTAAAAATTTAAGGGTTATTGTAGTTAGAAATAACTAAAATATCATGCTTGAGGTGGTTTAGTAGTGAATCGAGGTTACAAAAGAGTAAATGGAAGTTTACAACAGATAGAGGAAATTAAAATTACTAGCCAATGGTGGATTCTGAATCTATTGAAGGTGCGAAGGCGGCGGAGCAAATAGAGAAGGCATGGAGGATGGAGGCGATGTAGGAGAAGGCCTTACAATGAGATGGAGGTGCAAATGAAAGCGGTGGAGAGAGAACACGAGCGGCGGAAACCCCAGTAGGTGTGGAGGTAAAACATGAGTGGCAATGGTAGAACGCAAGTAGTGGAAACCCTAGATGGTGAAAAGGGAAAATGCAAGCACTTGAGGGATACAATCTCGATTTTGGAGTGAGGGAAACCAATTTGAGATTGCAAGCGGTGGAGGGACGAAGACATAGCGCGAGGAAGTCAGTCTTTAAGAAATCTTGGAGGTAGATGACAACTGCTATGAGAGTTAGCAGGAACCGTAGGTCACTAATATTTCTTCGACAACTGCGAAAGAGAAAGGTAGAAAACATTGACACTGTAGTTGAAATCGGGAGAAGGTTGTCGGAGGTGAAATGCGTGGAAATTGCAATCAAAATATGGAGGAGGTGTTTGGATATATATAAATGCTAAACCACGACTTTGAGGATGATATATGATTATACCTAAGCTTATTCGCAGTGTACTCAAGGGAATGGGAACTATAGGTGGATCGGAGGACCTTACATGGAAGAGCTAAAGACGGAGTCATCATTTGCGGAGAAGGCGTATGCTGAGGACCCAAATTCAGGGGAGACAATGGAGGAGGATATGTAGGAGGAGGAGCTGAAACTGGACGAGCCGAAGGGGGATCACATGCCGGTGGAGTCGCGGCTGGAGAGGGAATTTAGGGAGGGGAGCAGGGGAGTGGGAGAGAGGAGTTTGGGAGGGTTGCGGCAACCCTAGAGCGGGGAGAGGGAGAATCGATAATGGGAAGGAGTCGAGGAAAATCCCGATCAGGGTGAGATAGCTGGAGGTATTTTCGGGTCTATTTTGAGGGATACAAAATATGGGGTGACGTGGATGCATATGGAAGTGACATGTGGTGGAAAAAAAAAGCTTGCTTTAGTATAGATATAGATATATATTTTATAAAAATAAATTTATAAATATATTATTTTTCAATTTTATAAGAGAATCAACATTTATTAATAAATGTTAGGTTCTTTTATAATAAAAGTTTTCAAACCATTATCAACATTATTTTTGACATCATAAAATTATATTATCAACTATAATTAATAAATATTCATTTATAATAATGTTAATTTTTAATATATATTTTTAATTCATTACTTCATCAAATGAAATAACTGATTTGAATGTACATATTACCAAAAAGTATAATTAATATTTTAATGATTAAAAATCTAAACCATTTATATTTTAATAATAATAAGAAGTAATATAACAATTAATACATTGAAAATAAAATATATTTATTAAAATTGTTATGTTATTGATATATATCCTTTTATTTCATCATAATATACCCTTATCATAAGGTTCACAATTGTTATATTTTTAATGTGTGGATTAGAGAACATAGTTTTGGATATGATCTTAATGAGCTTCAATATACCATTAAAATGGTTTCACTCATTCTTACGTTTATGGATATTATCTTGGTTTAAGAAAAGATAATAAACTGGTGATTCCTTCAACAAATAATTCTCTAAAAAATAGGCTTCATATGGCATTATCCTAATGAACGAGGACATCACTTCCATTATCTTTGTCAAATGGATTTAACAAAACCATATATTTAAACATGTCATATTTTCACAAATAAATTAGAATATTATCAATGGTTATTAATTATAATAGTATGTTAAATTTGAAAGGATATAAAAATGGAAATATATTCTTTTCATTTTCTGACCATAATTCATAATAGGGAATTTAATCCAATCACTAAGGGAATTTTATTTAAAAATGTTTTTCTCCATATAATATTCCCACCCTAAAAAATTAATACAAGGAAAATTTTATTTCAGACACTAAAATTGATCTGGGAAATTCCATTTTTTCACCTTTTTTTCCAATGATTCTTTTTTTAATGATATGTTTTTTCATATCATTTTGACTAGCTGTACGATCTTATTTAACAGAATATTTTCTCTAAGTTCTATTATCATCACCATCGTCACCTCATATGAATGATTAGTACCCATGGTACAACCTATGGGTTAATAAAATGTGAGGGGTCTAGTGGGTAATTCCTCAAGAATGGTGCATTGAACACATCATCTACCTGAGATATGTCAGGTGTGAGTGATGGTTGATAAGCAACTATCCCAATGTGATAAAGGATGTTAAATTGTTTATGTGTCTGAAAATAAGATTTACAATCTCATATAATCTCAGAAAAGTTATCAATGGATATATATAGAGTAATACCTTGTCTCCATCCTCAGATTATAGGTCTCAATGATAATTGTTAGTATAGCTGTTATATCGACGCTGAGTATCCCTGATGTGCTTCTAAATGGACATTTGAATTTTCACTATTTACTAGATCATTTTAGTACCCATGTATTTTCATTTTCCAACGACATCAAAACATATGGTTGTAATGACTCTCTTCCCATATAGGGATTCAAAAGGAGCCATTTGGGTTTTTTAATTCAAACTATTAATTTATGAGAACTATTAAAGAGGTTTATTTTAATCATGTATTCCATTTATGGCCATTGAAAATAGTGTCAACATGTCCTCAGGTTTCTTGATAGTCCACTAAAATTGGAAATTAGATCGAGTTTGATATGTTGTGATCAATTTCTACACAACATTTAGAGAATGTGGTAGACTATTCCAAAATATGGAGGTAAACATTTTTTCTCAGTTAGATAAAATCATTATTGGTGGTCCATGAATCTGCACCAATTATTTAATTTATATTAATTCATGGTATTGACTTAGTTGTTCTCTTAAATTTCATTTAAGTTATAAGGATTTTTAAGATGACCAACCATCACCCATTTAGAAATATTTTCTCTTAATGTTTTTGGATGACCATTGAAAAATTCCATGGTTATGTTCTACCATTTTCATGTTGGTATGGGTAAAGGTTAGATGAACTCTATGGAAATTTTTTCTTTCATCCTTCAACCAATGAAATACAATACACCTTGATTTAGAATCCTCGTTCTCCTTCTTCATATTTTACAATCAATAGTTTTCTCAAAGATCTTAACACATCATTGTGCTACCATAATTGATGATGAAGGTTGAGATATTTACATCATCAAATTCATACATATTTATCATTGAACTTGATGTTATACATTGTTGTGAACCAAATAATATAGATACTTCAATATTAATTTAGAACAATAATTACTTTCCTATTTATATAGCCTGAAACTTCTTTTGATATTATGAATTTTCTTATTGATCATTATTTATCTTCTAAAAAATGGATTTTTGAACATCCATTTGTGAGAGGAATGATGATATACCTTCATTTATGATTCACATATCCATTATTTTCATGTAATAGAAGATAAGGTCCATCTCAATTTTCATTAGTGATACTTTTTTTGATCCATTCCAATTAATGTTTCATCCACATTATTTTTTTCCCAATATGTAGTGGATTGATCAATAATTATATTTAATAAGATCAAACAATATATTTTGTGGAAAATTCAGATACTTCTATGATAATATATTTCCAAAGATCTTATAATCCTTATGTTATTCATATTTCTCTATGAAAATATAATTCAGCTGAATTATAAAGATGATGATCATTGTAGCGAACTTTAGATCATGAATTGGTTAGTTCATTTCATGAAAATTCAGGTTCATTGGGGCATATACTATCACTTTTTTCTATATAAAATAGTATTCATCTGATTCCTTTCATTAAACCATTATCGTATACAACGATGTGTTCTCCCCATGTGGGTAGAGTTCGTACTGGTGTATTGAAAATATTATTCTTCTACTATATGAATATTTCTTTATATATTTGATTTTAGACAAACATGGATCCCATAAGAGTTATATTGGTTAACGAGTTTGATAATCATGAGGAATTTAGGAGATATAAATGTTAATTCCAAACTAATTCAAGGAAACAATGGATTGATGTCCTATATTTTGGCATTGATCATCCCTCAATTGATTCTAGCATTGAAAGGCCAATGTATATTCAATTAATTATGATAATAAGAATAATTAAGGATATTAACTTCGATGAGAACCAACAGTTTCTCTAATTTTCAATAATATTAACTTTTCTCAAGGTCTTTATCAGATTACATTAATATTCCTCATGTTCCACCTTTCGATTGTAGAATATAATAATTATTACTATAAATAAATTAAAAATATTATTTAGGTCCTCCATAAAGACTGTATTCATTATATACATAAATATTAAAAGATAATTAGTGTGTCTGAATGACATTAATAGAAGATAATGGTTCTCATACCATATAAAATATTAGTCATATTGATATCATCCATCATATCTCTTACAAGATAATACACAGATAAATGACCCCACATGAAGATGTATTGGGCTCCAAATATATAATCTATCAATTTATCAATCAATAAAAATGGATAATTTTTCATTATCGTAAACTTGTATAATTCCCAATAATCTATTTAAAGGTGAATTGATCCATATGACTTAATAATAAAGAAGACAAGTTTACCCTATGGTG
Organism: Viscum album; assembly: GCA_963277665.1. Classification (NCBI taxonomy): domain Eukaryota; kingdom Viridiplantae; phylum Streptophyta; class Magnoliopsida; order Santalales; family Viscaceae; genus Viscum; species Viscum album. The sequence goes on along the minus strand of OY728155.1, from coordinate 1,429,646,877 downwards.
AAACACATGGGTGTATTAACACTTTATCTATATTATCTTTTTTTGTTTCTTCAGATCCTAAATTTCCACAAAATCCATTCTATAACGATGCTTGGATAATGGAAATTATCCAATTATAATCTAGATTGAAAATTTAACCTCTCATATAGAAGGAATTCCATGAAATTAAATAGGAATAACCAAACTGTATACCCTCAAAATGGGAATGTTTTCATGGATAATCATTTCCTTAGAAACAATCATTTTACCTAGATATGGATTTTCATAGGGATATAATATCAACACATAATATATTTGATCTAAAGAATATTCATCCTCATTGAGCATGTAGAAAATCAGAGGAACATTCATGATAAAAAGTTTGATATTTTTTTCATGATAGTTTATTTTAGATATATATATTGAAATCCCATCCCCACCCATAATTGAATCAAATTCCACTAAAGGGTGTATCTGATGTTTCATTGATATTTTGAGAACAATTTTTTTCATAGGGGAGGAGTAATATACTTGCAAACAAATAATTTACCAATTTTTTATTATCACCTACAACTCTACTTCCATGATTTATGTTGGAGTTTTAATAGTTATACTAATATTAGAGGATATGAAAGAATGCATAGAACAAGTATAAAAAATTATATTTGGCATTTTTGAATGAATAACTAGAGTACTTATCACCACTTCTTTGTCAGGATAATCCTTATTGGTTTTGATGGAATAATCCATCCCATGCTTCCTTGGAGGTTGTTGGCTTTCATATTCCCAAACATCCCTTGGATTTTGGTTGTGGTTCACCTAATGTCCTTTTCCCTTTATGTGAAAACATTTGACAATAGGATGAGGGTAGGTAAGTGAATTTCAATCTTCCATTTCATTGGTAAATTTCTCTTATCAGCAATTTCTTGCTATGTGACCTTCCTTTTCTTAGCTAATGTAATTCCTAATTCTCCTTATGCAATTTCCAGTGTATTTCCTACCTCACTTTTTACAAGTGATATGTCATAGTTTCACACCATTGCTAGATTTATATAAAACATGAGTAGATTCAAACTCCACATTAGATTTATTATCTCTAATTAAATCCTTAAGAATATATATACTTAGTTTTAACAAGTAATAAACACTTGGTAATTTCAACATATATAACACCCAAGCTTCCACGATTTGCTTCTCCTTGAATAATACAATAGCGTGTAATGTACGCAACACTGAGTTCAACCACACCACAACATATAAAAATAGTTGTTTAGAAAATGGTTTTGAATAATAATAACCACATTTTTAATTTTATATATATCATATATAATTTCAACATTCATCTTTTGTGTTTCATAGACATAATATAAGGAAAAATTCAATTTTTTAGATACAAGAAGTATTTTTAAAAACAAATGCATTTTTTCTGTCTTTTAATGGTGAACCATTTGTAAATGAAATATTTGAAACCATTATATATTAAATTTGATGAAATTAAATTCTTATTTAGAATAAAGACATAGAAAAGTAGTTTGGAAATTTTTTTGTGTCGTTCTGAAAACATTCATATTTTGATTAATAGTGAAAGACACTAAAATTTAATTGAAAAAAAACTTTTTAATCAAAAAAATTCATCGTGTTAAATTATATATTAGAATGTTTTCGGTGTATAATGAGAATATATAGTTTTTATCATTTAATCCAATGTCATTTATTGGAAGTAATTTCACTTTTATACTGGACATAAACACATATCGATCTTTGATAGTTTTTACATCTCAAAAACCCGCTTGTTGGTTTTGACCACAAGAATTAATTTTAAATTAATTAATGAAACTTGGATGATTTTAATTTAATAAATTATACCTCATGTATTGGATTTAAAATATAAAAATTATCTTAGGGTGATGTTTTGGTATTTTTCTGAAAACATTCAATTTTTGATGAATAGTAAAAAATATTATGTTATTGTTTAAAAATGAAATTTTATCTAAATAATTATTTATTTTATGTAAAAATAGATAAATAATACCTCAATTAGTTCAATTTAATTCATCAAAGTCATTTTATAATAAAATTTGATTTATAAAATTTTATTGAATTTTTAACGTCATTTATCCACCTTCTAAGAACATTAACAAATTTTCATAAAATGTAATTTTACTACTTCTTTGAATAGAATTTTAAAATCCTAGCGACATGGTTTAAATAATTAATTAAAATGTTATTCAATAAGGTGAAAGTAATTTTTGGTGAATACTATCTTTTGAATTTTAATTAGAACGATTAAAAGTAAATATGGTAATTAATGGTAAATAGTATATTATAATTACCCTAACACATATCATAATTATATTGGTTAATTGTATTTAGACCAAAATAAACCTTATGAATAAAATATTATCCTTTTTGTCCACTTGGAATAGATTATGACATTTATTATTATTTTATTTTAAGAAGAGGTAAAAGTGTTAAATTTAAAGTTCAATAACTAAAACATTTTTAATATAGAGTTTTGAATAAGATAAATTTGACTAGAAATATTCATTAGAATTATAATTTTATTTTATACATAATTATATTTTATTTTTAATTGTTATACATTAAATATTTAAATTTAATTATGACACAGTGATGATGTGGTAATTTCCTTATAAATAAATGATAAAAATAATTGATATTATAAATATCCAAATAAATGTAAATTTAGACTTTTTGATGAATTCCATGAATATTTTAAGTTAATATGACATTATACGGTTGATTAAATGAATTTATTTCTATGTAAGAATGTTTTTAGGATTTTAACAAAAATCAAATACTGGATAGGGTCAAAATTGACATAAATGAGTTTTTAAAACAAATATAATATTAATAATTGATATAATATTCCTAAAAATATTATTTTTTTTCTAAAAGACATTTATAAGGATATATATATCAATAATTAACCACTTGGGGTTTTCTTTATAATTTATATTTTGTTTATTTACCATATAATATAAAAATACAATGACACGCGATAAATGTCAAACTATTTAACTAAGAGTTAAATATAAAATATAAGGTTAATATGGAGACCTAAACCTCTATAAATCCTATTGGTTGATATATTTGCGACCCATACCCACTTTATCCTCCAAATCAATACTTTCGGAGACATTAGAAACTGAAAAATATTTTATTATAAAATAATATTTCGAGCTTTTCGTAAAGTGACCCTCACCTCTCTTATAAAAAGGAGATTCCCCTTATCTCAAAATCACACCTCCAAAGCTATATGTCTTATCCAAACCCTACCAAAATATCCTCCCAACTACACTCACATAATTCTAAAGGCCTTCCACTAATCATTAATCCAACCTATGGAGACATTTTCATCAAATCAAAAGGAAGCACCCAAAGAAGAGGTAATTATTTCACCAACACGTTCAAGTTCTTTTCTTCTTACACATCCTATTTCTTTGTTGTTTCCATACAAAAATAATAAATCCAGTTTCATATAAATACTGTGGTGTTATTATAAATATGTTACAACAATATTATTTATTCTATTCATCCTATTAATGACAATTCACCATACGTGCGTATGTACGGCTAATCGTCTTCACATCGTGGTGTAGTTTGTTATTCAAAAAATTCATTATTTGGATGGTTATAATAATGATTATAACTAATTTAAATAATAGATATTAAATTTTATGGATTATTTATGTATTTTATAACATCCAATTACAAACTATTTCCCCATCAATAAAATGGTATTGTCGTTCGTGCGTGTGTATAGATTACCGTCTCCACGAACGCGATGAGATTGATTCCCTGTCATGACCATTATTGAATAAAAATCATATCATAATTAAAAATAATAATTTTTAAGAACGTAACATCATTTTTCATACAAATCAAATACATACTATCCATAACAGACATGAATTATTTAATAAAACATATAAAAAAGAACCATTTAACACCTGAAATAACGATACTATGAAAATATTATTAACAATATAATATCAAAAGATCATATGTTATATCATATTTGTGTATATGGTTATTTTATATTTTAATAAAAATTATTTAACCATTATACTGGAGGTTAACATACCCTCAACTAAGGGAAATTTCAAGGTAAGTAGTTTTCATCTCACTTTTATTCCAGTGAGATTCATGTTATATTTTCAACTATTTTCTTCTGTGTGGTGTTTATACTACCCATGGATGTATTATTTGAGTAATATAATTTAATTTATTGTTATTTACATCTTAATTTTATTATCTGTCTTTCATGGGATGTGTGTTTCATAAGGGACTAAATTAGAAACGGAATTTCTAATTTCAATTTCAACACATAGGGTTTTATGCAAACATCATTGAATATATTACTCGAAGATTACGTGTGAAGTAACAATTTATTTATTTAAGAAGTAATTTACACTCCCATTTTTGTGGACATACTTTTGAAAAACTTTATCACTCCATTGATAAATTATTAACTCATTAATTTGAACTTGATAAGAGTAATCTTAACTCAATTTCCAATCATTGAGTTAAATATCCTAGTCATTGGTGTTGTTTTTACAAGAATATATGTGAATGTACTCTAATTTATTTACACTTAATATCTAATAATATTGAGTGTATTTATATTTTTCACACATAATTATGTCATTGATTTATCCTTAACCTAAGGATACATTCTTTATAAGGTATTTCATATAAAATTACATTCTATTGATACTTCTTTGTTGTTATGTACTAATTCACTTTTATATGTTGTATATAATGTACATTGACATAGTATATCATGAATCCATTAAATCTCATGATATTATAAAGTTTTTATTAACTAAATTATATTACTAAAAGTGTCTCTCATTTTGTTAGGAACTCTAACTAAAAAATCATTTTAAATATTTTAAATATTTATTCTTCTAAATCATTCTCATTAATTCCCATGTTTTAAAAATGGTTTTAAGTAATTATTTTTAGGGACATTAATGTTTTAAAAATAAAATTCCTTTTAAATTTTTCATTGTGGTATGGGACACTTGGATTCAAAAAACTAATTTTTAAGAGCTTCATGATAAATAGTGGGAGTTTTAAATATTTTCCCTAAAAAGGGGATATTTCACTCAAATAATTTTATTTATTATTTTAATCTATGTCAATATCCTTCATTATTCAAGATTGAGGTTGATTTATATAATCATATATATTGTATAAAATGAGTTCTATTTGACTATGGATGTGGTATTTTTATTCCATTAATGTTTTGTGGTTAAAATATTGACATTTCTTATGCATGTTTTAATATGAATTCTTAGATTATGTTTCAACCTTTTCATATGAGGAATTCATTGGACTTAGTAAGTGATGGTTGGAGCTCGTTGTAGCTCCTTGATATATTGGTAGGTCTCATGAGACAAACTTGTGTCTTGGCACAAGGCCTTGACAAAATCTTATTTTTAGTATAAGAACGAGGTCTTGCCTATGTGGTTATGATATCTGACATTATGCATTCCACCATTATTAAATTGGATATTTATATTACATGTGATTATTTGACTAGTAGAATATCCATGTGAATGATTAAATAGAATTATATGATTTATCATTTTCCATATTATGCTGAATTTTATGTTTAAAAGGCTTGAGTTTTAGTTTTATACATTGAGTTAAATGATTTTTATAATTTATGATTGTTTCCACTATATTTGTATCCTTACTGAGCATCTGATATCTCCACTTTCTTATGTTTTATTTTTCCCAGGGTGAATTTAAGTATATTATGATAAAAATACATGAATAGGTTAAGGGATATAAGAGTGTTAAAAGGGTACACAATGATTTTTTCATGATGTAATGTAAAACTTATGTATGTATCTAATAATTCCAAGGATACTAAACAGATTGGTCTTTCGGGACATGATTCATTGTATCATGCCAATTTTATGTAATAATGAACCGAGTCTAGGTAACTGGATTCAGGGTGTTACCATTGGTATTATAGAAAGTTTAGTAAAATCCATGGAATCTTGATTTAGAAAAACTCTGACCAGAAAACCCGACCCTATGATAGACTTTGAGTATTAATATAGAAGAACATCCAAAAAATTGGTAATGTAAAAATTATGTGGGTTTTAGAAGCAATATATCCATGTATGGATACGAGTAGGTAGAGGTGGCTCTGGAACAGATGTACCTAGGAGTGAAAACTCTGATAATGAGTTTTGGTCTTGACCCAGGGTTTCCCTGTACACGACAACAGGCCTTATTTCACTCTTGGTTAAGACACTCCTAGGGGATTTTCTTAGGATAATTCACATTTTCATTACAAATCGATTTGACATATTTTAATATAAGATGAGAATAAATATCCTTGGTTGATCCTAAGGTGTTTTATATTGAAAATAAGGTGTCATGATATTCTATAAATGATTTTATGACCCAAACTATGCTTTTTGTATTTTTCAAATGCTGGATTCCATGGAATTCATAGTAACAATAAACGTGATGTATAAGGTGGACACTATGATAGAAATGAGAAACTAAATGAAATATTCATAGGCATACAAGATGTCAAGTTCATGGTGAAGTAGGTTTAAAGAAATATGATCAACAATATATACATTAACCAAATATCAAACTCAAAAAAGATGAAAATGGCATTGAATGATAAGAGCTCCAGCAGTGGAAACCATAGACAAAATAATGCCCAATTTCCATCATGCCAGAAATTTGGAAGGAGACACCCTAGAAAGTGTCTCAGTGGAACAGAAAAATGCTATATGTGTGGTAAAGATATAAATAAAGTAATGAACTGCTGAGGAAAAATGATGAGTACTATGGAAGAAAATAATAATGATCCTTATAATCTAATTACATTCATTTTCCGTTAATGTAAGGGACCATGTAATTACCTGAGTCAATGCCTTATTCTATTATATATCTTCTAGGTAAAGGAAAAACCAATGTGAAAATAAATGTATTGAGAAATTTTTAAAGGTATTAATGATCTTTGATTATGGGATTACATTTAAAGACTATTCTCTCATGTGTGTAAAAATGCAGTTTGTTATGTGAAAATGCTATTTGAGGAGGAATTATCATTTCTTTTGTAGATATAGTTATAAAAAACTATTTGGGTTTATTTGATCCTTGAATTTGAGGTAATTACAGTGTATTAATTTTTGGGATGAAAATGTGAGGTATGATATAACATTTTTGGTTAAATTATGTTATGGTCATATTGAGGAATTTATCTCATTTTGGGAATGTTATAAAATATAGTTTTTGAAAACAGACAATACGTAGACCGAGTGACAACCCACCATGTCGGAAAAAGATACTGGAATCGAACCCACAACCAGAGTGCGATTGGGATTTATCACCTACCACTGGACTAAGTTAAGTCCCTAGTTAGTGGGACTAATTATTTTCAGTTAAATGATTTTATTTATTGATAATAAGTTCATTTCTAATCATCTGTTTTATCAAATTGATATCCATAGTATTGGAAAATGATTTGTTGATTAAGTGGTAAATGTTAATTTGGATGACATGTGCTCTGTTTGGAACACTATATGCCTAATGAAAATAGAATACTGTAGAATTTTATATGAGGAGTAATGATGGATTTTTTTATTTTGGAAGAATCTATGTTTTTATAGAGATTCAGGTTATTAATAGAAATGATTAACCTATCATAGAGAATATGTGATTAGGTTAATTTAACTTATGAATGATTCTTTAAGATTATTTGATGTTATTTAGAGATAAATGTTAAGATTTACAATGAAATACTATGTTTTTAAATTTCTATGATTTTTGGATTTCAATCTTATTTTGGATTATATTAAAGTATGTTAAAGACAATTTCTTATTGAATGGTATCTATTGAAATTTGGGTATTTTTGGTTTAATTTTAGAAATTCATATTAGTATTTCTTTATCTAAAGGATTATAATTTTTAGGGATAATCTGATATTTACCTAACCATTTTGGTTTTGGATAATCTCTAATGATAATGGAAATATATAGTTTATCCTTATTGAATTATGTGATTCCATACATGTTGATTCTAGCACTTTAGGTGTGAACAAGTCATATTGAATACACATCGTTTGGATAAAAACATGAGTTTGTTTTAGAAATTGGTTAATGTATGGAACTCTACATGTCAATTATTTTTTTTATTCTATAAAGAAATTAATTCACAAACATTAGGGAAAGGATTTTAAAGTGAAAAATGTATTATCCTAACAAGTTAAATTATTCATCCTTGATTTATGGCTTTGAGGCCCTCAATTTTTATTTACTAGTTATTTATTGATTAACTAATTCACTCACTATAAATACTTACTTTTTTCCTACAATTATAATTTCCACTAATGTTTTCCTATTTGAAATACTTATGTGGTTGTAAATTTCTCATTTTTATTTCCCTATTATTAAGACTAAATTTTATTAACCCAATTATCGATGTGGGTTTACCACAATGGTATTTTCTAATTTTTATTAAACATTTTATTTTTGGAGAATAATTTTAAATTGTGAGGACACAATTTATTGAAGGAGGAAAGAATGTTACACCCCAAGCTTCCATGATACACACATCTACGAATACTACAATAGCGTGTGATGTACACATCACTGAGTTAAAATATTTGAATCTTTTATATATTAGATTTTATGAAATTAAATTTTTCATTAAAAGCGGGACATAAAAATTTATTTTTTATAAATATTTGTTGTTTTTCTGATAAAATTCACATTTTGATGAATAGTGAAAGTTAATAAATTTTAATTGAAAACAACATTTTTAATCAAAATAATAAATAGTGTTAAATTATACATTTGTATGGTTTGGAAGTATAATTAGATTATTTATTATCCATTTAATCAAATTTTTGTCATTGGAAATAATTTCACTTTTAAAACGGACATAAACACATATCAATCTTTTGATAGTTTTTACCTCTCAAAAACAAGCTTTCTGGTTTATACAATGAGAATTAATTTTAAATTAATTAATGAAACTTCTATGTTTTTTATTTTGTAAAATATAAATCATTATTGGATTTGGAATATCAAAATTATATTAGGGTGATTATTTATATTTTTCTAAAAACATTCAATATTTGATGAATAGTGAAAAACACTCTGTTATTGTTTTAAATCCGAATTTTTTATTTAAATAAGTATTTATTTTATTTCAATTTATTTTAAGTTAAAATATATACATAATACCTATATATTTACAATATAATTCATTGATGTCATTTTAAAATAAAATTATATGTATAAAAGTTTATTTAATTTTTTAACGTCTTTTACCCACCTTCTAAGAACGTGAGCAAATTTAAATAAAACATAATTATACTGCTTTTGTGAATTGAATTTCAAAAATCTGAGAGACATTGATGATATCATTAAGTAAAATATGGTTTAATAAGTTGAAAATAATTTTTTGGTGAATAGTAAATTTGGAATTTTATTTACCACGATTAAATGTAAATAGGGTATTTAAAGATAAAAATGATATTATAATTACCCCAACACATGTAATAATTCTATTAAATAAATTTATTTGTACAAAAATCAGCCATAGTAATATCATATGATCTTTTGGGTCTACTTGGATTCTATTAGGACATTAATAATTATTTTATTTAAAGAAGTGTTAAAAGTGATAAATTCAATGTTTAATAACTTAAACGTTTTTAATATAGGGTAATACATAAGATAAATTAAACTGTACATATTCATTAGAAATAAAAAAAATATTTAATACATAATGGTATTTTATTAATAATTTTTAGACATTAAATAATTAAATTTATTTATGACAAAATGATGATGCAGTAATTACCTTATTAATGAAAGATAAAAATAATTGATATTATAAATATAAAAAGAAATTCAAATTCAAATTTTTGATTAATTTTATAAAAAAATTGGTTAACATGACATGTTAGGGTTGACTAAATAATTTTTCTTATAAGTAATTATGCTGATAGAACTTCAAGAAATCAAATACTAAATAGTATTAACATTGACATAAATGAGTTTTTAAAACAAATATTATACTTTTAATTGATATAATATTGCTAACAATCTAAGGTTTGGCCAAAGGAAATTGATAAGGTTATATACATCAATAATTAACCTCTTCAGGTTCTCTTGAAAGTTTACAGTATGTTTATTAACCATATAATATAAACATACAAGGAGAAATGGTAAATGCCAAACTATTTAACTAAGAGATAAATATAAAAGATAAGGTTAATATTTTCTCCATAAACCTGTATAAACCTATTTTTTAGGAGACTTTCGACCCATACCCACTTTATCCTCTAAATAAATACTATTGGAGCCATTCAAAATAAAAAATTATTTTATAATAAAAAAATATTTCAATATTTTTTTAAACTGACCCTCACCCCTCTTATAAAATTGAACTTCCCCTTCTCTCAAAATCACACCTCCAATTCCATTTTTATTGGCATACCCCTACCTAAATATCATCTCAACTACCCTCACATAATCTTAGAGGCTATACTATGATCACAAATCCATCCTAAGGAGTCCTTTTGATCAAATCAGAAGGAATCACCCAAAGAATGGGTAATTATTTCACCACCTCTTTCAAGTTCAATTCTCCCTCCAATTCCTATTTTATTTTTGTTTTCAAAACAAAATAATATCTTTGGGACATTATATATAATGTAATGTTATTATAAATATTTTACAACCATATTCATTATTCTATTCATCCTATGAATGAAAAAGTCACCATACGTGCATACGGACGACTTACCATCTCTATGTCTTGGTTTTGTTTGATATTCAAACACTTCATTTTTTGGATTGGTGTAATAATGAGTATAACTGATGTAAATAAAAAATATAACATGTTCAAGATTCTATATATATGATATATCATCTAATTACATACTATTTCACCGTCAATATAAAGATAATATTACTTGTGCGTACGAACAGATTACCGTCTCCACGAACGCGATGAGATTCATTCTCCATCGTAACCATTCAAGAATAAATATAATTTTATGATTAAAAATTAATGTTTTGGAACATAATATCATTTTGGATACAAATCAAATACATCCTACCCATAAAAAACATGACTTACTTAACCAAACTTATAAAAAAGAACAAATCAGTTAACCCCCGAAATAATGATACTATTGAAATATTATTAAGAGAGAAATAGTAAAAGATCGTATATGATATCACATTTATGTATATAGTTATTTTATAATTTAATAAAAATTATTTCACAATTATATAAGAAGTTAATGTACTCTAAACTAAGGAAATGTATAAGGTAATGCGTTTTCATCTCACTTTCATTCCCGAGAGATTCATGTTATATCTCTCACTTATTTCTTTTGTGTGATGTTTGTACTGTCCATGGTTGTATTATTTGTGTAATATATATTATTTTATGAGTATTTACATATTCATTGTATGATATTTCTTTAATGGTATATATGTTTTGTATGTTACCAAATCAGTAAAAAAATTCTAATTTCAATTTCCACTCATTGGGTTTTACACAAACTTCATTGATTTTTTTACTCTAAGATTCTACGTGAAATCACTAGTTATTCATTTATTAAGTAATTTACACTTCCCTTTGTGTGTATATACTACTTATACACATAATATCTCCATTGATAAATTTTTAAGTCATCGATATGAACTTCACAAGTGTAATCATTACTCAATTTCCATTCATTGAGTTAAACATCCAAGTCATTAGTGTTGTTTTTACAAGAATATGTGTGAATTTCCTCTGATAGATTTACACTGAATATAGAGTAATATAGAGTTTATTTATATTTTTCACACCTAATTATGTCATTTATTTGTCCTAAACCTAAGGATATGTTCTTCATAAAGGATTTCATCCCAATTTACATTCTATTGAGACTTTTTTGTTGTTATGGACCGATTCAATTTTATATGTTGTATATAATGTACTTTAACATAGTATATTATGAATCCATTTATTCTCATGATTTTAAAATGTTTTTATTACCTAAATTATTTGTATTCATGCATCTATCAATTGGTTATGAACTCTAACTAATTTATCATTTTAAATGATTTAAAGACTCGTCCTTCTAAATCATTCTCATTAATGTCCAAGATTAAAAAATGGTTTTATGTATTTATTTATGTAGATATGAATGTTTTAAAATTAAAATTCCTTTCAAATATTTAAAATTGGCTTGTTACATATTGATTCAAAAATATAATTTTTAATATTTTCATGATAAATAGTGATGCTTCTAAATATTTTCACGAAAATGGGGTATTTCTCTCAAATAGTTTTATTGATTAATATCATCTATATAAATATCCTACATTATTATTTATTGAGTTTTATTTATACAATCTTATATAGTTTATTTAATGATTTATGATTGACCATGTAAGTGCTAATTTTATACCATTCAAGGTTTGTGGTTAAAATATTGACATTTCATACGCATGTTTTAAAATGAATAATTATATTATGTTTCAACATTTTCATATGTGGAATTCATTGGACATAGTATGATACTGGTGGAGCCCTATATAGCTCCTTGATGCATTGGTAGGTCTCATGAGGCAAACTAGTGTCTTGGCAGAAGTCCTTGACAAAAACTTATTTGTTGTCTTGGCATGAGGCCTTGAATATGTGGTTATGATGTATGACATTATGAATTCCATCATTATGAAATTGGCTATTGATATTACATATGATTATTCGACTAGTTGAATTTAAATGTGAATATGTAAATGGAAATATATTATTTATCTTTTCCATATTATGCTAATGTTTAGGTTTAAAAGGATTGATTTTTATTCTTATATGTTGCCTTAAATGCTTATGCTTATTTATGATAGTTTAATCTATATTGTTATCCTTACATAGAATTTGATATCACCTCTTTATTATGTTTTATTTTTTCCAAGATGAAATGATGCATGTTTTGATTCACCTACAAGAATATGTTAAGAGATATAAGAGTGTTCAAAGGGGAACAATGTTTTTTCATGATGAAATGTAAAATGTATGTATGAATATAGTTCTAAAATGTTACTAAACTTATGGGTATTTCAGGACATGATTCCTTGAATCATACCAATTTTATGTAATAATGCACTGACTATGGGTAACTAGGTTTGAGGAGTTACAAAATAGTTATCAAATTTATAATCTCTTGGGCCTTTCGTTGACCTTGTTTTATCCCACCAAATAAGTATTTATCATTTCACTGGATGGGGGTTCGAGAAATCTATAATTGTATCATGAATGTGTTATTCTATTTCCCATATATTATTTTAAGGATTCAATATATTTTATCTTGACTGCAATTAAATCACTTCAGTGAAATGAAATCATTGTCCAATTTATTTAATATAATTTTAGAAATATATTTTTCTAAATACATTTTATATAGTTTAATCCATCCCATAACATTGACCACCTTCTCATGCTTCGTATTTCTTATAAATGAAAATAATTGATCAAATTATTATTTCTACGATAATAAACCACCATAAACATTTTATTATTGGACCATTGATCTATGAAAAAGATCATTTGAAATGAATAGATCAAATTTTCAGTGATTAGGTGATCATATGATACATTCAATGTTAATGAAATTTTTCAAAAACAAAATTCACAATTGTAATATGTTATAATTTAGGGGGAAGTAGGATTTCTTCTATATACATGTTTCAGTTTCAAACCAGACTCAATTGATGGAGGATCATCACATTTATTTATTCATACACCCATGAATTTTGGAATATCGTTTGGGAATTCATCACATTTTCCATCAAATAGGTTATTTAATCATTCTTCTATTTCATTCTATTGGATTGTATAAAGGTAAAAATTGGGATGAGTATTTTTAAACTATTTAAATCATAAATTGGAATCCAATAAATTTAGTACGAAAATCTATAAATGACATGTGTATTCTTAATATTTTAACTTATAAATATCAATATATTTTGTACATGATATATTTTATAACATATGATCTCATGGGAATTTAATTTCCCCTTTTTATATTTTCATATTAAGATTTTAAATTCACCAAATAATATCCCCCATGAGTTTCAAACAAGGTGTTCAAGAAGACCTATATTTATGCAGCAGTTCCCAATCAGGTCTATATTAATATGGGTTTTTTGGTTTCACCACTATGTGAATAAATTATTTAGCCTCTCCCATAGGTAGTAACAAGAGAAGGATTTTTTTCTTGTAAACTAATTATAATATATATTACAAAAATTAATTTATTTTTTAGGCTTATTAATATGGATTTAAAAAGAGTATTTTAATCATAATCCCCAAAATCACTAAACATTACTTTGATACCAACTATTTAAATCCCTATTTTTATAAAAATTATTTAATTATTTATTTCATATGAATACCTATAATAAAACCTCGAAGATATAGATTTCTTTTTAAATTGAAAAATTACGTAAATTACATAATCTCTTAAAACAGGAGAAACATCAGTGTTATTGAAATCTTCTTTAACATGCTCTTATTTTCCAATTCTTGTTGTAAATTCATGAGATATCCTGGGTACATACATAAGATTTGGGTGAGATATAAAATTTAGTAAGTGAATAACAAAAGTAAAATATAAAGGTGGTATAACAAGTTTGATAATTGGATTATCAATGGGACAAAATGGTGAGAATCATAAACATGAACACCAAGGCATGATATAAAATGATAACATAATGGAAACATGTGAATGTGAAAAAATAATTAAACATGAAATAAAAATAATATGGAAATGTAATAATAACTCAAAAAATAATTTGACTCAGATAAAATCTTGTAAACAACACATGGGATCTCATTAGATGAAAGCATTTCCCAATGCGTTGGAGAGCTATCTAGGAACACCCATCATAATCATATCATGTACATGCATAAATGATCCACATAGATCTTATAAATAAGAAAATATTACATAAAATATAATATTATGATAATAATGTTTATATTTAATACATGGTATTCAAAAAAATTAATGTCTTTAAGGTGTGAACCATTGATTGGAAATGTGTATGGGTATTCATTACACAATTGTTTTCTATAAAAAATCAGAGTAATATTTCAGCAGAACAATGTTGGAACATAAATTTTTATTGGAGAGATTGATGATATTTAAAGGGGTAGATAACAATTTGAAAATCATTAATTCAATAATTATGATATGTATGAACATATCACAAGATTATGAATTTGAGATAAAATGAATAGGACAATAAAGATACTTGAATAAAGAAGAGGAGTGAATCTACTATTAAATTTTTGGTATAATAACTACTTAGGTAAATGATATAACAAGAGGAAATAAATGATCTCAGATAATCTGGATAAAAATTGTAATATAGGGTAATACTTATAAGGTCATAAAAATGTAACGTAATGAAATTTTAATGGTTATATATAAAGAGAGTTATTTAATAGAAAAGTAGTAGGAGACGTTCTTTACCACAAAACTGTGATTTCAAATATTTAGGAGGAGATTTTTGAGTGATTTGGTGCACCTTGGGAGGACTATAAAGTGGGTAGAAAAGATTAATACTACACTCTAAGGGTTTTAGTGGAGTGGAATGTCAGCTTGGGTGGGTTTATAATAGAATATAAAGGGGAGATCTTTATTACTACCCAAACATAGGATTTGGACTATATATAAAAAAGTAATCCATATAACAAAACAACACATTTCTTCACATTTTATCTTCCATAGATATGTGTTTTTTCATTAGTTTATAACCCCAAGTTCCTAACTGTCTAATATATTTTCCACTTTGATGTTGAAGTGTGCTAGTTTCTCATTGAAATGATTTTAAAACCTTAAAATATAATATCAATATTGAAGTATTCATAAAGGCTTTATAAATTAAATAAATTAACTAAAGAATTTTTTTTAAAAGTTATAAAATACATTTTTTCTTTTATAACTATTATAGAATTTATTACATCACTTTTTGGATCATTGTGATGTCATAATAAACCATATATATTTATACCGTATTTAATTTTTACATGAAAATTTGAATGTATCATAAAATTATGATAACTTCACCATTGCATAATTTAGATATAATTATTCCAAAAAATAATATTTATTATGTCATATAAAGTTTATAATTATTTAAATTTTCCATTTTTAATAGAATCCACATTTATTTATAAATGATTGGTCTAATTGACAATAATATTTTTCACATTTTTAATTTTTTGGACTTCATAGAATAATATTATCAACTATTAATAATATTTAGTAATTATTAATAAACTTTTTTAAATAAAATTAATTTAATAAATTCATTAATTTAATGACGGTTATGTTTTAGTTGAAATTACATATTACCCAAAAATATAATTTGTGTTCTATAAAACCCAAATCTTAACCATTTAAAAAAACAATAATAAAAAGTTATAATAACTAGTGTACTATTGAAAATTATATATACATTTTATTATTTTTATGTTCTTAATACTTATCTCTTTGTAATATAGGAATGTTCTGTAATGGTAATGTGTTAAATTGTGATAATTTTATGAGGTAATTCGGTGTAAATGGCTTTGTTTGTGATATCGATGGCCTTGAAAATATACTATAAAGAGTTTAACTCATTATTTATTTTTTTGATCTCATCTTTTTCTTGATCAATGGGAAATCCATATAATCCTATCTCCCTGTAAATCTATGGTAATTGGGATACACAGAGAAATATCCATGTGTCTAAGGTCATCAATTACATTGTCTATTTGAATTAGATTTATCAAAACCATTTACTTATAATAATCATATCCCCATTGTTCATTTGGAAACCTGACCCCCAAAAATCCATGATCTGATGTATTCTATAATTTATATGGTCATGATTACAAGGAAAAAATCCTAGAGTAACAAACATTTTAGTAGTCTTAGAATATCAAATATAAAAATTAGTCGTGTATTAAAAATGAATACACTAATTACAATGAAATTTGTTTCCCTTAAAATAAATAACATCATGGACAATTTTAATTCATCTAGTAAATCCCTACACATCATTCATTATATTCTTCATGGATTTTTTATAAGAGAAATATAATATGGGAGAGCTCAAATTCTCAGTAAGGAAAATATATATTAGAAGAAATGATAAATCAATGAGAATAATAATTATGTAATAGTAAATAATAGATGAAACATACCATATAATCCATAAATTGAGAAGGAAGTGCCTAAAAAATATAGAAATATAATGTATAGAGACATATTAAATTTAAATAAATAGGTAAATTCAAATAATCATGGAATGGTATGAAATATAAACACCTGATATTTAATCAATAAACTAAAAATTAAATTTATCCATAGATATGTCAATGAAAATTCTCATTGATGAATAATAACTCAAATTGAAAGATGGAAATTATTTCTTAATGTAAATCATGTTTGAGGTACATAAAAATATATACCATCAAGACTATTCATAATATAGTTCAAATCTATGGATAGGAACCAATTTATTATATGCAAATTATTTTTCTAATGAGAACTTGCTGATGCATCAAGGAGAAAATTAAAGTTCAATATCCACCAATCATTTCCAATAAAAAGAATTCCTCATATAAAAGATTCAAATTAAATAATATGCCTTATAAAATATTCATAATTAATAAATAATACTGAATTATCAATATTTACACACAAAAATAAATAACTATCCAATTAGAAAACATATGTAAAATGGTTTACAATTTAGGCAATATTAATATCCATGATAAATTAAATAGATAATTAAAATAAAATTCAATGATTAATGATCATATAATATTGAATATTAAAAGGGGAATAAAAAAATCATGTATATAAATGTTAATAATATCCTTCTAAAAATATATAACTAAACACCATGAAGAAGAATATGGGTGATATCAATAATTAAAATTCCAAATGTAGTAAACTAAAAGATTTTTTTTAATGAATCGAAATGTTATAAAAAGATCTAAAATAAATTATGGAAGATAAAATCCTTTTTTTATAACAGATTTCCTTGAAAATAAGTTTTGAAAACCTTTTATATTAAAATTTACATTTTATATATCCAAAGGAGGATTCAATAAAATGAGGGTGAGTAAAACCATATATATCGTATGAGGTAAAAAAAATTCACAGTAATAAGGATAGAAAAAATCACTATTAGGAAAAAGACAAGATGATTTATTTGTAAACATTCGTAAAACACAAAAGGGTGAAAATGTCTTTACCCAATCATTATATATGTATTTTTTAAAAAAATTAATAAAACTTTTTATTAGAATAAGTTAGGTTCTCTAACTATGAGAGAAATAATATCTAGTTTTCATAAATACATATTCTGAAACATTTTGAGTAAAAAAGGGTGAAAATGGTATATATAATTGATAATAGTAATAATTAACCATATTATAGATAATTAACGGTTTTACTAAACAATGGTTATAAAAATTTCATTGAATGTAAATAACATTAAAAGATCATTATTGTTATTGTTGACGAAAATAGTATTTAAACATTTCAAAGGGTCTCTTACCAAATTGTAACATTTTAAATAAAAACACTCATTAATTAATAATATTTCATGTATGTTTTAAATACCAAGAAGGAATATTAATTAATGATATAATATAAAAAATATGTATACATACACCACATAAATAAATTAGGTGGTGAACATGTCATTTATCTTAGAGAGGGAAAAAGTGAGATGAAAATCATTACCGTATGTTTACATTTAATAGAACGTCCATTAACTTCATGTATAATAAATATAATGCATTTTTTACATTCATTAGAAAATTATTAATGATTATCAGTACTATTATTTCAAATTTTACTATGTTTTATACATCTAATTAAACAATTCTTTTTTTACATCAGGTGTTTGGATCATATTCAGTTTATGTGTAGAAAAAAAATTGGTAGGACAACAATGGATAAAGGGGTCATTATATAACTTCTAAAGAATAATAGTCATGATATGAAAATATTATTAATACACAAATTATACATTTGAATGCAATCATTACGGAAGGTTATGAAAAATGATTCAATGTTATATTTATAGAGATGGTAGGTCGTACGTACACATGAGTAAAATTATATTTTTTATTGATAATTATGGAAAGTAGTTATGTAACACCAAATCAATACATAATTACAATTATATATTAAATACATTATTATATAATCATAGATACTTACATATATAATTCATGTGACGTAAAAGGTATCACATCATGTTAAAAAGGGGGTAGTTAAAAAATCCATGAATAACGTTATCAATTTTTATGTGTGTGTGATGTAATTAATGAAAATTATATATATATTTATTTATTTAATTAATTAATTATAATCATATTTTATATATTCCATGTATCGTGAGAATGAATCACATTGTTTTTAGGGGCGATAGTCCAAACTTCCTCAATCAATGTTATCATATTAAGGAAAAATGGAAGGTGTTTTCAGTATGTGTTATCAAGGGATTACAGAAGTATAAAGACATAATAAATATCATATATATCATATAAAATAATAGTATACTTCATAATGTTCACCAGGAGAGGTAGTAAAGGAAAATTGAACCATCATCGTTTCATGAGGGAGTAGTTCTCCATACACAAAAACAATATGTTTGTTACCCATTTAATAAAAGTGTTTGTAATTGTTGGTCAAACCCATAATTTAAAAACATATAATTATATTGAGGATAATTTTTTTATCATTATAACCTGGAAAAATAACATTTTAGGTGGTGTAAATGTAAATTAATGAAAAGCGATCATTGGAAATCATAACCTAAAAAATCTGGTAACTCATTTTGGATTATACCAAAGGGCCTCCTTAGAAGGATTTATGATCCAATAGATGCTTCAAGGTCTAGGGGAGGGATTTTGGGAAATTAATTGGTTAGATATTAGTCGAACCTATATTGTTTGAGGGATGTGAATAATGGGGATAAGTTGTGTCATTTAAGAATGGAGGAAAAGGGCTCACTGGGTAGTTTGAAAACAATTTATGTGTACCCACGTTTTTTTCAAAAATAAATAATCAAATACCAAAAAAATCAATGATGGAAGGTTCAGGGCATAATTATGGCAATAAAATGGGTTTTGGACCATTGGATAGGTCATTTGGGCTAGTAAGATAATAATTTAGTCCTTTATTATGCTTAATTCTACATTAATGATTGTAATTTACATTAATCAAATTCACTAATCATGTGGGTCAAAAAGAGTTTTTATAATTAGATATTATAAATTATTAATATTCTAAATATGGAATACATTTATAGAAATTCTAATCAAATAAGTTATAGAAGTTGATTTAAATTTAATCCCACAAGAAGGATGATAATGTAGATATTTAATGTAAAAACGTCTAAATGTTGTTTATATTTTTATGATAATTATTATATCTAAATTCATTAAAATTGAATATATTTTATTAATTTATTAAAATAAAATAAAATTATACAATAAAAATAGTTAAAATGTATAATTTATCATTATAATTAAATTATATAAAAAAGTATCTTTGAACTAAAATTTAGTATTTTCTAACAATTTGTTGTAAAATTAAATGTTTCACAAAAATATCAATAATCCACCCTAAGAAAATCATAATTTCACGATTTCAAATATAATGTTTTATTTAAAATTATAAATAAATTTACTTTTCCAAATTAATATTGAAAATTTTTTCTCCATTAAATGGTCGTAAAATTTCCATTATAAAAATATAGGTTTTATGTGTAAAATATAGTTTATTGTTATCATTATTCTAATAAAACGTAATTTATGAACACAAAAATTATATAATGGATTATATAACACACACACACACATATATATATATATATCATTAAAATCATTAATCAATTATAATTAATTATTTTTATTAAGACAAAACTTTTTTAGAAGCATATGTATAAAAATATTTCTTTTTATATCTAATTGGTTCTTATTTTTGTTTCACCGAAATTGGTAGAAAATGTATTAATTTTATATTTATATAAACCATAAATTTTCATAATTTATTTTATACTATTCATAAACACTAACATAACGGATACGCCATGAATAATTTGATTAAATAAGAATATTCCAATAATATATTAGTTTTTTGTAGACTCGTTCTACCATGTAACGTAAGTCATAAAATAATTCTGTTATTGCGTGAAACACACAACAACTCGGTGTTTCAAGAATTCAAATATATATAATCTATTTTAGATAGTAAATTTATTATAAATCATTTTTATTTTATATTTACTTACGCGTTTGGTTTCACATGTCATACACACTATCAACTACAAGGTTCTTACTATATAATTTCAGAGTGTCACTTTCCCCCCACCTTAATTATATTTTTTTCTTGAAATTTAATCACAATCTGGGTGATTTTTTTTATTTTCCTATTTTAAAATCCCACATTGTAAGAAGGGTTCATAAAACGTCCTCTAAAAAAGATAGAATGGGAAGTGAAATGTTCATAAGGACTAACATGTAACTAGGAATCTTTTCAATAAAAGATATGTGTTAAGTAAAGATACATAATTGGGAAAAGGTTCAAAAATTATAGGGAGTGAGTGGTGTTGACAATAAAAAATAATTTAATGATAAATAAAATATTTAGAGCCTTAAATCCATAAGTATGCAGTGATATAGAAGACATTGTTTGAACAAAAATTAAGGTATTAAAAATAAATTTTTGTATGATGGATGTTTTTCTAATATTGATGAATTCCTTTACTACATATGAATATAATGAAATATACTTAATTTATATGATTATATTTTTTATGATCAACCCTCAGTTTTTATTGTGCTTCTATGAAATTCTAATTGATTTATTTACTCCGAGAAATTAATTACAAATAATGATTTTTTTATCCTATAGCACTAAACGAAACATTTAAATGATTATATGGCCTATGAAATTGATAAAAGTCTATCTATATATTTTTAAATATATTCAAAAACCAATATGGTTCATATATTAATATTTCTTCCTCAAAATTCATAATAGTTTTTCATTATTAACAATTATAAATCAAATTTGTTAATTAAAAACAATGAAAAATTAAACATGAGATTTTGTATGAAGTGGTTTTTATGAGACACTTATTGACATTCGAACATGGGTTCAAGACCCATGACATTTCCATATTTAATTAGTTGTAACCAGGATTACAAGTTAACCATTTATAAAACCAAGTTAATATAATTTCCAAAATAAATATGATGGACACCATTGAAGTAGACTATTAAAAATGTTTATCATTAAAAAAATTAATTCATTGATACCTCCAACACATATTTTAACATAGATCCTTCCTCATTCTAAAGGTTAACCTCTTTAATAGGTCGTTGAATTGGGTAATTTCAAGGTTCTCTACAGTTATGATAAATAATTGTAAAGGATTTCTTAGTATTAGATTCATTTAATTCCATATTACTATTCAATTTTCATTGGAAATCATGTATTGTATGTCCTTCATTCCAACACATATAGAATTTTCATGTTCAATTGTGATACAATCATGGTTTTCTCTTTACACACTTCTAAATTGTAGGAAATCAATCCTTCTTTTCATTATTATCATGAGTCTTCCCCTAGGGCCCGTACTGTGACATGCCCACAGCCCACCTCCTGAAGGCCAGTGGTTGGCAACTGTCGTTGAAGGCATCGACCTGCAAATAAGAGTAATTTTCCTGAGTACTTGTACACATACACAACCACAACAAAAAGTTAGAAAATGAAATATTCTTGCCACTAAACTACCACTGAGTAAAAGTAAAAAAATGAAGGTTTAATATGCCAAAATACCAACCCAATAATGGAAAAATAGAAAACTGGAAAATATGATAAAACCCTGATAGCTGTTATTTGGAATCCCCACTTGATGAGTAAGTATAGAATATCTTCTAATTTCCTAATAATCACATCCTTCCTGCATGACCTCACTGGGCACTGCCATGTCCTGGGCCACCTAGTCCTCCGCCAAGTCGTCAGTCATCTTCACCTGACATAACACGTGCAGGCAAAGCCTGTATAGCGGTGTGTAATGAAATACTCAGTAGGATCCCCAATCCAACGTAGAAAGACATAAAATAAATACCCAAGAAAAACATGTTGTATGGTGATGATTTATGATCCCAATTCAAGATATTTCACACCTAGTATAATCTAGAATATTAATAGAAAAACCAACGATTGCAAACACTTAACATCAATCACTGTAATTGCACTCATCATCCATAAGTACTTTTTCCTATCTAGGTAGATTATACCTATTCATTAGCTGAGTCATGAAGCCTCACTGTGTAGAAGAATCCACATTCCTCACAGGGTATCTGAGTCATAAAACCTCACTAGGTAGCTGAGTCATGAAGCCTCGCTGATAGCGAAGTCACAAAGCCTCACCGGTCAGCTGAGTGATGAAGCCTCGTTGATAGATGAGTTATAGAGCATCACTAGGTCAACACAAATTATATATTACTATGAGGATTTCATGTGTACTTCCCCATCAAGTCATTCATAATGCTCAACATGACGCATCAATAGGGCGCACAGTGTGAGAGATATTACCCATTTTGTGAACAGCGGAATGTTGCATCCAAACCTAGCATGACTGGTTCAAAGTAACCTGGCCATCACAACACAAGGACATGCATAACCTAATCTTGTTAGTTTGGAGCATTGGGCCTCATTGGACCCGGCCATGTTTGGTCATGTTTCCAGTCTGCCCGGTCACCCAGTGACCCGAATTCATCCATCCCTACCCGCACTGGTGGTCCGGTCTCTTTTCCAAGCCTGAGTCTCCCTACATCTCGGATTTATCCCGTCGATCGGGTCCAATAATGTTGATCGCCTCGAATAATTTTTCAGGCCACCCAAGCTGCTCGATCTAGTTGGGTTGTGTGCTTCTACCAACTGACTGTCCACATTGGTCAAAACATAGCCCACATACAGCAGGCCACTCCTACGTGGGGCCCTGCTGGTGCTGCGTCCATCCCGCCAATGATCTGCAACCCTCCATAATCGTGGTGCGCATCGAGTGCTCCACCTTAGCTAGCGCGACTGGTGCTAGTCAGCCACTTTGTCTTCCATTCAGCACCTTGTGTGTCACAACCTCCTTCTTGTGTCCAACACCACTGGTCACCGGTGCCACCATGCCAAAGGTTTCATACCTGCAGCACCATTCGTGCGCAACCAGGTCCGATCTAGTGGACCGATCTGAGATCCAATTGTTCCTTCGGGCCTCTTGGGTCGCCTCCATCACGTCCATGACATCGTATCAACCTTTTTAAAATTCAAGGATTCATCCATGAGTAACACACAAGAAGAGGGGTCGGGCCTTATTCGTGTTATCATGCGCCCTCTGCGTTAGATGTTTAAAAATTGGGGATGCTTGGGATCACATTTATATAGAATAATCATCAATCTCGGAGAAAAAAAACCAAGGAAATCGCAATCCTTCAAGAACAAAAAATCCATGAATCAACCTGTTCTTAGGTTTATCCACGTTCATTATTTTATAATAATAATAGGGGAATCATAAAATAATTAAACCACAACCTGGGTCGGATCATTCATTAGAAATTAATTATGTTTCTACATTCGTCATTTTGTGATCCTCTATTTAGTGCCATTGGTCAATCGTTATTCATGAAGATCCATTCAAAGGGGGGTTGGTGTTTTTCATCATCACCCACAAGAGCATCGGAGGAGTACCAAGATTGTGACAATAATCCCGCATTGTCTTTTTGGCCATTGATGGATGAAACATGAATCTATGTTTCTGTGACGTTTCTTTTATGAAGCTGTTAAACTGTTTCATTTAATGAAGAAACATATTTCGTTTTGGTTGGATGGATAACCATTCAGCTGCAATGATTTTAAAATCAAGAAAAATAAAATAAAATAACTTTATTTTATTCTTTTATCTATTACATTTAAATGTCCTAATTGTTTTCCCCTTGACCCACACTGGTTGAGGGTAGGTCCATTATAGTTGAATCTTGCAATTCGAAGTTCAATAGTGCCCTCAGAATATTGATTCAAGCACCTTTTTAAAAGATTTAAAAACACACTCGCACATTTACATAATTTAACCTTCAAAATAGATCAAAAATTAACATTCACCCTAGACCCATTACAGTCGACGTTAGTCTCCACATAAGGGAAAAACACCATCCCAATCACAATCGTACTCCTGGATTTCCAATATGAGTTATCATTTTGGTGTTATAAATATTTTATAATAAAAATTTCATATATAATTATTTTATTGATGACCAAAAACTAACAACCATTATTATCCCATGCTGGCCATTGTTAGGATCTGCCTAATGAAATTATAACCTCATGAGCTCAATAGTGGTCTTGGATTTTAAAACCGATTCACTATTCAGTAGTTATAGGAATTTGAAAAATAAAATAATTGTATAAAATAATTGTTTTACACTTATTCCATTTTCGTGTTTTCTCACTGGAGGTCTGTGCCAACTAATCTTAAGTTGCTCCTAGGGTAAAATAACTATCCTAAATTCAACGTTACCCTCATATTTCTGATCCAGGAACCCGTTTAAGAGTTATTACACTTTTTTTCGTAAAACCTCTCACATGTGAGATATGAAGGTTAAATTTTTTCAGTGGATCATTATGGGATCTCTGAGCCTCGGAAACAGTCGATGTCTCAGTGCCTAGTCATTATATAATTCCATATAAAAATATTACCTGGAATTTAAGATACATTACATTAATCCCAATTTTTTAGGCATTGCGTATTATATGCCAAAACAAGGATTAACAACCAAATGGGCGTACATAGAAATAATTACAGCTTACCTATCACAAGTGCTCTTTAGGAGACTCTAATGTTGTCATTGAAAATGAACTAGAGGGCCCAGCCATCCATTAATTCCCAGCTCCTTTCAATCCTCTATCTCTATAGGGAATTCAGAAAATGTAGCACCATCATCATTGTCTAGCCCGCCCGAGTCGATGATGTGTGATGGATCATGCATATACCTCCTCAACTATGACATGAGAAAAAAATCATGAACCTAGTACATCTATGGGGGAGAAAGAAGATGCAAAACCTCACCAACTCTTCTTAGTGTCTAAAAATGTATGATGAACTTTGAATATAACTTTCCGCCCTAGCCAAATCTCGGCAATCCCTGTCGAGGTGAGACCCATTGGAAAATAATGTATCTTACCAAAAAACATAGAGGGTCTCTATCACTATCTGTATATGATTTATGTATTCTTTTCTATAGTCCTCGTATGATCTTTGATGATATACACCTTCTCAGTGGTAACCCATACCATCTCTGGACCCATGAGTACTGACTCCCCTAGGTCTGTCCAGCATATAGGTGATCTACAAGGTTGTCCATACCAATCATCGAACAGTGCCTTACCAATGGTGGATTGATATCTGTTGTGGTATACAAACTCCAACAATGGAACGTGGTCCTCCCAACTGTGATCAAAATCCATAACTCAAATAGAAAGTATCTCCTCCAAGGTCAATATGATAATCTACGTTTGACCACCAGTATATTGGTGAAAGGCTATGCTCAAGCATAGATGAGTCCCAAATGGATCCTACAATCCCTTCCACTACCGGGATGTAATGTGTACATCACGATTTGAGAGTATCGTAGATGAGACTTGATGGAGTCAAACTATCTCCTGCATGTAGAGGAGTCCCAATCCCTCTACAGAACACTTATCTTGAATGGGTTGAAAGTTAGATGACATGATGAATTGGTCGATGATCACCCAAATAGAATGATGGCCCCTAGACATTCATGGTAATCCTATAAATAATTACATAAATACACCATCCAATTTACACTCTGGTGCCTCATGGTGTTGTGTAAAACTTTTGGGATCCTTGTGCTCAACATTCACTAGCTGAAATGTGATGCATGAAGAAATGAACTTAGCCACTATTTCCTTCATACCTAGCCACCAATACAAACGTCAGAGATCCTGGTACATCTTCTAAACACCGGGGTGTACAGCCAAGGGTAGTTATGGAACTCCATCAAAATATCCTCTTTCAATTCCACTGGTACTAATGTGCACCAATTTAAAAGTATGATGTGTTATACACCTATAAAAAACCCATCAACTTCTTATCCATCGGATAACTAAGCACATCAAGGCTCGCTGCTAGCATCTTTGAGTTGTGCTTCCTCAGCTCAAAATTAGAGAATATGGGAAACAACCATTGACTGGTGAAATAATGTATCCTATTTATACACAAAGGATATTAGAAGTAAGGTCCATAGCTCTGAGACCTCATTCAATAATTGTGAACTAAGTCCCATGATGAGATCATCCTCTACCGTGTTTCCCACATCAATTTTATAGACTAGTTTGAAGTAATATTGATAGAGGAACTTTAGCAATCATCCCAGTCTGAACTATTTAAAATCATACAATCACCTTTACATCCATGTGAATGGCTACCTCTTTAAATTGATTGATGTTACCATTGACCATTTGGTAGTGGGTACTCGTTATCTATGACCACATTGATAATGTTACGGTAGTCCACACATAACATCAAACACTAGGTATAACAAAGCCCTTCCGCTGTAAGTCCCCCACCTACACCCCCTTCCCACAAAGCTCTATGAAATCCCTATGATATACTGATGTTGATATTGGTGCCATATTTGTGGGTAGAATGATGCATAAGTCCCTCTCCCTGTGGTGAGGAAATCCTAGAAACATACTTTGAAAGGACGTTCATAAACTCTACCACTACTGTTGGTAATTGAAAATGAAATACATCAACTACCACAAGGGTAAGGATGGATGACTCAAGAGTGATTGGTTCCACCCTACAATTCAATATTTTTATCCCGTGATTCCTACGATTCCTTTTTTGATAAAAAAGGAAATCCCATTCCAACACTGCAGATATATCGCATCTTTTTCCCTAAAACAATCAATTTGATCATGAGTTTTGTTTAACCAGTCTATACCCAAACTATCATCGTAAGGCCTTGATTTTTCCACAGTGAGGTTCCAACCGAAACTCTCACCTCTAGGGTAAGATCACACCTTCATCATATGTGTGATTATCGAGTCTACTCCAATAGGTATCTCCAAATTTTGGGATCAATTCATTTGTTTAACCAGCAACACTTGGTATTGAACAATAATCATTAGAAGAAGGAAGGATTACAAACTATGACTATTAATAAGACAGCTAGTAGTAGATACATACAGTACCTTGAATCCTTATTGGAGCCCTTGGGTCATACTCCTTGACCGCATGTAGAAACTCCTCTTCCCCTATCCTCCTGATCCCTGAGCTAGGTGTGGACCATGTTGGGGTGGTGGTTGTAACATGTCACAATGTATACCACCTCCTACTACTCTCCTATCTCCTTTTTCATTTATGAAGCCCTATAGATTCATATTTTCCTATCACTTTTTATACCCTGGTGGATCATAAACCATTTCATTATCATCACGACGTGCTGGAAAATATATAGAGAGATATCCCCTACAATCATTTCATATAAAATACCTATTCATATGCTGACTAGACTCACACTATGGGCCTTGATCTATATACCCCTTGCCTTGGGACCTCTTATATGAATGTATCACAAGTTCAAGTATCTGAGACAGAGGTTGGATACTTTCTTTCACACTACAGACATCCATTTTCTATATCTTCTCACCCAAAGGACATCCAACCACAAAGTTTCACTATAGCACCCAAGCATAAGTAGAAATTCACATAGGAATAGAACTAGCTCAGATGACAGTAAACAGACCTTTCTTGGTTGTCTGAGCCTTGAAGCACTGGTTCATATTGTATTCATCAAGTAAATGGAAAATTTAGTATGCCACTATGAATACTTAGAGACCGAAAGGTAGTCCTATAAAAGATCGTGGGCACACATACACATTATCTTTTATAGAATGATACATTTCTCTGAGAATTTTTCTCAAGATCTCTCCATGGAAAATACACCTCATTATATGATCGAGTAATATAAAACCTTCCATTTCCCTACTGGGCCACATAGAAGTCTCAGTTCTAGGACCACCATCAGATCTAATGGTTCCCATGATAGATGGAAACTTAGTCACCTCCTCATGCTAGTTCTTAATCTCCTGTGTGTCAGGCGCGCTTCAATACATGAGGGGTCTCTGTCACTAAAACTCATGTAAGGAACAAATCGTACATATATAGACTGCCATTAGCACCAGTAGTGACTGTTGTACAATGGGAAATGGTATCACATGGTCAACACCAAAAGGTACCATCTATAACAATATTTTATTTAAAAAAACCACATCACTCGGTGGACCATCTTTATGGTAACACACTAGAATCATGGGGGATTTTATGCATGGAGGAATCTTGTAAGATAATCAGGATGAACCATGGTAAATTTATTATACCATGTAATCTATCTGTGACTCAAAATGATCATTGAAAAATACACAAATATTCATGCACCTAGTGTATTTATTTACCGTTTTGGAAAAATAGAATTATGTTTCCTTGTGTATGGATACGTCAGCCGCCTCACCAGTACTAGACCCCCAGGCCTGAAAGAAAAACATGAAAAATTTAACTCTGTTGCTCCATACAAATTTACAAACACTTGGTTATTTTGGTAGAACCGACCACCTTTGATACTACATTGTCACGACCCATTACCCAAGGACCGTACAATGACATTCCCCAAGACTACCCCCAAAGGACAGGGGTTGGAAACTAATTCCAAAGGCATAAACCTACATATGGGAGGAGTTTTCTTGAGTACTTGTATGTACTCACACAGAACTACTCCCCAAAGAAGTAAAATTATACATTCATGCAATTAAACAACCACTTAGTAAAAGTAAAAACTGTATGTAAAATGGGAAATAATACAAACCCAACAATAGATGAACTGATATTTTTAAAATGGTAGGAAACTCTAATTGTTGTCTGTTGGAAACCCCCCTTGATGTGTAAGTATAGAGTAGCTTCCAAAAGTTGTAGAAGAAAGTCCCCCCCCCCACCTAACCACACTGGGAAACACCTGGTCCTAGACCACTAAGTCCTCCGCCATGTGGTTGGTCATCTATATAAGAGAAATCATGTGTAAGTGACTCTCACATAGGTTTGAGTAACTAAATACTCAGTAGGTACCACAAACAATGAAGGAAAGACCACAAGGAAATCCTCAAGAAAAAAACAAAGTATGATCATGAAGAATGGTCAAAAAACAAGATAGATCAAACCAAGTATAATCAATTATATTGATTTCACAACCAATGGATGAAATCATTGAACATCAATCATTGAAATAGCACTCATCCCTAATGAGTCTTTTAGGCAATCTAGGTTGCTTAAACGTATTCAGTGGATGAATCACAAAGCCTCACTAGTTAGAAGTGTTACCAAGCCTCACTAGGTAGTAGATTCATAGAGACTCCTTGGGTAGATGAGTCACAAATCCTCATTGATATCAATGTCACAAAGACTCACTAGGTAGCTGAGTCATGAATCCTCGCTGATAGATAAGTTAGACAGCCTCACTAGGTAGCTCAGTTATAGAGACTCACTGATAGTTATGTCATTGATCTTCAATGAGTCATCATCCATAAAATATATAATATAATATTCGATAAGGAAATTCCCATAATGTGGGTCCCAATGTCGTAGAGGGCGCGTCAATAAGGCGCATAGTCTGAGAGATATGTCCCGTTTTATAAATAGGGGCCAATTGCATCTGGGCTCGGTCTGACTAGTTCAGACTGACCTGACCAACCCGGAAAGGTGTCCCACATGACATGATGTTGTCTGTCTTTACCATTGGAAAATTCCATTGGGCCTCACTAAACTCAATAGAGGATGTCCTTCGGTCCAATCTTCCTGGTCTCCCAGTGACCCCAATTTTTCTGGCTTGCCCTGCACTGGCGGGCCAGTCTCTTTTCCCCACCTGGGCCATCCCATGGCCCAGATTTATCTAATCCCCCCAGTCCGATAAAGAATTATAGGATGAATAATTATTCATGACACTCAGGTGGCCAAGTCTGTTGGCCGGACCCATCCTTATGGGCCCGATAGACCAGTCAGTCAGATTCAGCCCGGACTGGCTTGGTTAGTCTAGTTGGGGTGCATGTGTACTGTCAACCAGCCACCCCCATTAGTCATCATGATGCTCGCATGGAGTGGTTCACTCCTTCTAACAGAGCTACACTGTTCCTACTTCCAGTAGGCCGCAGTATTACTCATTTTCCCCGGCGTGCACTGAGCATGCCGCCTTCACCTGAGTGGCTGCACAGGGTGGAGATGACTGCTGCCTCCGGCCACAACCGCAGGCCACCACATGTGACACCTTCCACTGGCCACAGGGTCCACTTCTATATTCTGATCTTAGATCTGTCTGCACCTTCAGGCATATCGGGTTGCATCCATCACTGTCATGGCCTTAGATCCACCTTGAATACATTTTGAGGATGTGGACATGTCAAATGTACATGCGTAGGGGAATGATCATTATTCGTGTTGACCTGCACCCTCCACGTTAGAATTTTAAAAATGGGGGAGGATTGGGATCACAATTCTATCAGATAATCATCAATCTTTTTGAAACCCACACAAGGAAACCCACCCCCCATAAGAACATATGATTCATGCATCAACTTGTTCTTGGGTTTATCCATATTCATTGTTTTAGAATATGAATGTTTAAATCTTACAACAATAAAACCCTTACCTATGTTAGATCGTTTATCGGAAATTAATGGTGTATCTGTGTTCATCATTTTGTGATCCTCTATTTATGGACATTGGTCGATTGTTGATGTGATGATCCGTTCAAAGGGGGTTGGTGTTCGTCATCGTCACCCACCAAAGCATTGGAGAAGAACTAGGATTATGACAAAAATCATGTATTGTATATTGAGAATCAGCATTTCTGTTATGTTTCTATTATGAATATAGAGAAGCAATCCTTTTACATAAAACATTTCATGATTTAAACATAATTAATCATCAGATTACAAGCCAAGGATCGTTAAGTCTAGTGTCTTGGAAGACTAGGTACATATAACATAAAACATGGGGCTAAAAAACATCTTTATTTAATATCCATAAAGAGATTCTAACTTCTTTTGAGCCCTTACATCTACATAGGGTACCATGTGGAAGACATGAACAAAAGGGTGAGCTAAAAATCCCAGTAAAGGAAAGAACATAAGGATACATCTCAAGCACATGAGTTAGGAGGCATGATATAATAATATCCAGAGCATGAAACTTATAAAATAATTTAATATAAACATGGGAACATATAAACATGGAATCATATAAATGTGGATGAATCATAGAACATTTCTTTAGTATAGGTCAAGGCTAACCGCCAATCCCATTTCCCATTTCAGTACGGGTCATGGCTAACCGCCAATCCGATTTCACGTCGCCTCTCATGAGAGTTATCCATACCCAATGAATTAGAGTGCTATATGGGTGCACCCATCTCAACATATTCATGAATATTCTTTCCAAATAAATAATCTTGTCACATTAATCATCATACATAATCAACCATACATAAACATAAGGGTACCCATGGAATGAATTGGGTACCACAATCATGACATAAATCATAACCAATGGGCGTATCATGAAAGTTTCTATGTAAGGAAAGAATTAAAAAATACATGGACTTTAATAGGGTAATATAAGAATATAACATGGTATGTGGTTTACAACATAATTTACAACATATGAGAAATTTATTTTAGATACATTAGTATTAAAACATTTTTGTGCAGTTTTAACGAAAATACTATAGAACATTAAAAATAGTAAAGAAGACATTGTTTTATATCAAACCAGACTTTAACCAAGAAGTTTATCATAATAAAAAAACATAACTTACAAAGATAATGGTGTCTTAAAACAGAAGATATAGTGCACTTGAAATTGGGTAAAAGTTTGGGAAGTCCCCTTAAGACATGTTTGCATACCAGAAAGTTCTAAGGAGGGAATCTTCCAAAAACATGCATATCCCTGAGAGAATGTTATGAAAGGTTCTTGATATAATAATTTTTTACAACTAACCATAATTCATAATATTAACATAAATAGATAAGGTAACACCATTTTGAATGAAATATAAGGCAACCCAAAAGAACAAAGAAGGTTCGGGTAGAATTCGTTATGATTTTATCGGCATGGTGTCGGGTGTAACCAAGAAGGATTGATGAGAGAAGGGGGGGTTTTATCATCACTTATAAATCAAGAGGGAAGTATGGGGGAGGTGTGTAAACATACCCCATCACTTGGTATTACACACAAATTCATAACATAGAGAACAATCTTGACTAATAGTGAAAAAGAGAGGATCTCTTACCTTAAATCTATTGGTGTTCTTCACTTGTTATTAATGACCCGAAAAAACAAATTAGGATTATTAATTAATAATTAATTAACCTTTTATATATATAATTTATTTATTATAACCCTTTTTAGTTCATTAAAATTCTTTTTTATTATTTATAAGGTTCAATTTCATTGTTCAGGCTTGTTTGTTTACTTGGATTTAAAAGACCAATTCACTTATATTCAAGTTTGGATTATATGCAAGATGAAAGTGGTTACCCAGAATTGAAGTTATATTTTTTAGTTCATATCCAATATATTAAATGATATTAATTTTAATTATTCTATTTAGAGTGAAGTCAAATTATTATATATATAACCTTAGTGATATCCGTTTTTTTAATTGGTGGATTTGATTACAAAGAATGTGTTTTGCTTTATAACTTAATTCAATTTGTACCAAAGGATTAAAGACCCAAAAATAGGATATATTAAATATATAATAATCTGGTTCAACCATAACACAAATGGTTTCATGACCAGAATTAGAGATAATAATAGAAATTGATAAATCATTGTCTTTGAATGTGCTAAATTAGCATTGTCACGAACCAAATCTGGTCGCCGCCAAAAACGGCACCAAACCCAGCCCGTGACATGACCCGAAGGGCGTTACCTATCCCCATGGTCAGGAAAAAGTTCCCATGTATCATTAATTTAGGTTTGGGAATGATTTACCCGAGTATGAAAGCATAAAACATTAAAAACAATCCATAATATAAATCTGAAATTTTTTAGCCAAAAAAGACTTAAGTAAAAACCAGAACTGATTACATTGGTTTAAAGATAATAAAAGTGGTCCAAATAAAAATATTTATAGAATCAAGACAGCCCCAAGGACTCCACACGACTATGGGTCATCACCACCAAGCTATCTCCACAACTCCGCACCAAGGATGGGAACTAACACCCTGAACCGCCATCACCCTTAGCCTTTCCTTTACCTGAATCAAACATAACCAAGTCTAATTACACCCAAGGGGTGTAAGTAGGGTGTGATTTTAAGCCCAATAGTATACCACCCAATGACTCCGTGGAGTAATAAATACAATGTGAAAAATCAAGCAGTTTTCAAATGCATGGAAAAGTAGTGTTAAAATTTCAAGTAATGAAACCTCCAATTGAAAATAGATTTCAATCCAAAATTTTCAGAATATTAAAAAATTAAAATAGAAATGTTAGATACTGTAATCTACTTCCAAACACACCCTAAGACATTGGTAAATACTACAAATCCAATGAGCAACAACATTGGGTACACCCCTAGGCACTAGGTTGTCTTGGTCGCTATGTACCTCGTACATCGGTGTAAAGTAACCATAGAAAAATTCATTATCATGCATGAGCCACTAGTAGGGAACATACCCATAACCAGGTGGTCCCCAATAATCATCTATATTGTTTAGTTAGAGTTTTCATTATCCAGATTCTATGTGAAATATGGACAAAACCCATCCGGTCCACTAGTCGTACTAGTACAAATCTGCCCCACCTAGGTACCTGGGCTTCCCCTTTTATGCTCAATAAATTTCAGCATGCAACATAAATCAATTTTCATATAAAACACCATTACTGGTCAAACACAACCAATACATTATCTATCACATTTTATACCACTTAAAACACGCAACAAAACCCTTAGATTTTTCATAAAACAATTCCTCAAAATCCCGTAGTGTTTCCGATACAAAACTCCTTATAAACCTCACTTGCATACTATGTGCACATTTTTAAGTTTCCAAAACAGAAAGGGCAGCCTACTAAATTTCAGTGAAAACACAAAATCATGTTTAGGGCAGCCCGATATGGTTCATGAAATGACATCATTGCAAAATCTCCATTTTTTACACAACAAAACTCTTAAAATTTCATGTGGTTCACAAACACCATTAAAACCAGATTTTGAAGAAAAAAACACAAGGTATAATCATTAAAAACAGTATTTTTATCCCTATTATAGTTAAATAAAATCAACTAATTACTTATAGGGTATCCCCAATTAAACTAATAAAACATTTATTTGAAGAAACCCCCAATTTCACATGAAATTGGAATTTAGGATTCATTCTAAATACAAACACCACTAAAAATATTTTTTTTCAGCAATAATAAAACTAAATAAGAATGAAAATACCATAAAAATAGTATCCAATTCACAAAGATTTCATACAAAATGTAATCACCTACCAAAACCAAGGAAACCCTTGAATCCTTTGTGCGAAAACTCAAATGCACCTCCACCGCATCTCAAGGAAGGTAAACCAGACCTAAAACCAGAATTTCATACCATTAAACAAAAGATAAAACCCTAATTTTTAAACCCTAATTTCTGGAAATTTGGAACCTCAATGATAAGGGAATAAACCCTAAGTACATTGGATGTAACCCTAAACAAATTGAAAGAAGAAAGAAGGAGAACAACATACATAAAATATCCTATAGAAATCGCCCCCAAAAATACTAGTAGATGATTTTAAAAATACTCAAAACATCAAGGGAGGTTCGAACAAGGATAAGGATATCATTTAGGAATTTGAATGTGGGAAAAGGAGTAAAAATTG
The DNA here is from genome assembly GCA_963277665.1 of Viscum album. Classification (NCBI taxonomy): domain Eukaryota; kingdom Viridiplantae; phylum Streptophyta; class Magnoliopsida; order Santalales; family Viscaceae; genus Viscum; species Viscum album. The sequence continues at coordinate 1,429,610,797 of OY728155.1, read as the reverse complement.
ATATAGTTATGAAGGAATGAACTTAACTCTTCAAATCTGGACGATTTGAGGAATCCTATGAAGTTCGACATCAAATCGAGATTAACCAGAGCTCCAAATACAGGGGAGAGAAAATGGTCGCGCGGTTGGGTTCATTGGGCTTGGTCTCCACTTTTAATCACAGAAAAAAACCAAAAATTGAATAAGTTATAACATAATCAATTTTTTTTTAAATAGTAATTGGGCTTTCGGGCAGGCCCAGCCCCTTAGATAAAAACCCAAATAAACCCTGGTTATGGATTTCTAAAAGCTCCAAATTACCTTGGTGGTGTTAATATGTTAGGGGAGGTCAAGTAGGAATTTGAATGGATGAAAATGTTGAAAAAATAAAAGGTTATAAAAGATATATAATGTTATTTTTTAATCTGGAATTGGCCTCACGGTTTGGCCCAATTCATGAATACTCATCTATTCCTCCCTAAAACCTAGGGAACCCCCCAAACAAAACAAGGATGTAAATTAAATGCAAAATACATTTAAAATATGTCTTTTATGTGACAATTCTCCCCACCATAAAGCATTCCACCCTCGGAATGCCACAACAAGACCAGATGCAAAAGCAAAGCCCAAACGATAGACCAAGACAGAATTCCTTGCCGCGTTTTCACCCGCTTCAAAACGGACGAACATATCCAGTTGATCAAACAAAGGAAGATAATACTATCACCAACAAAAAATAACCCCTCTTAAATAAAATTATGAAATACATTCAAAACACATCCCAAAACAAAATACCTCAAACACTACAAGACGACGCTCAAGTAATCCACTTGAAATGAACAACAAACTCAAATAACGCTACCACAACATTAAGTAAAAAAAACCATTGGATGTTCTCTGACCTGAAATTTACCCAAGTAACAAATTTGTGGATTGATAGACTTGAATGATACTACCTCTTACCTAGAATACACCTAGGAGAAAACCAAGTCACTAGTACGGGGTGACCCAATTCGAACATCCCACCACTAGGGACAACTCAATTTCTAAGACAGAATAAGGATAAAAATTAGGGAAGGAAGGAACGGTCTCCCCATCATAAAAGGTAAACTAAAATTATTCCTTTTCCAAGATAACACACATGATACCCATGACGGGTCTCCCAACCATAATAACAGACACAACATTCCTTAAGATAAAATCAAGACACTAATAGGGGGGCTCGAACAGACTTCACAGCATTAGGGGTAGAATAATATCATAATTCTTCCAATGAAACTTAAATGAGTCCCATTGTGGGTATACCACAAACAAAACCCAACCATCTTTACAAAATAGTATGGTATAACAACAACAAAAAAACATAATTTTAAGGAGTTGGCATGGCCGCACGGTTGGTTCACACGGTTTGGGAAACCATGAATTAACTGTGCGGATCATTCTTTCCAAAGAGGAAACTTCACACAGTTTCCTTGGACAATGATCATGGACGTGTGGAGACCATGCGGTAGCTACTGTCTCTTATCACACGGTCCCCTGGGTTGGAACATGGTTACTACTAACCATGCACAAACTATGCACTTCAACCTTCCTAACCCAAATTTTAAACTTTTCTCCAAAAACACAAGGGACCCCAAAGGGGAAAAAATCAACTCAGGGTATGACATGGGAACAAGGTACTCACACCTCTTTCCACCAAATGTGAGAAATTGGAACAAGAAGAAGACACTAGAGGTTTAAACTATTCGTATCTTTCATATTGATGATATGACCTTGAACAAAAGTTTGAACGACTCTAGGATTTCCCCTAACTACGCGCCAGCTTCTCTCCAGGGCCTATGGCTAGAGCTCAATGGATTGAAGCATCTTCGGCCTCGTAGTTAGGATTTGGAAACCCCTAAACTGAACATCTTCTTCCTATTCCAAAAATAATTATACTATAATCTCAGATGGTCTCATTGAGACATGACACACTTCAAACCCGCTTTTCCCCAACCCATCATTTTACCAAAACAAGAACTTAGAGGATGCACACACATCGCCCCTTTTTTTCTTCGGATTCTAATCATCGGAATGAAAGGACATATAGAAACACATTCCTCTAGATCATAGGATTTAGAATTTCATATAGGGGGACACACATCCAACAAAAAATAGTGACTCTCATAAGATTGCACAATCTTCACCCTTATAGTCAAATAAACACATGACATCACAAGGCATAACCGAACATAACCATTGTGGATAAAAAAACAAGTAGAGGGACCTTGTACTAAGTCCCAAACAGCACATGATTCCATCAAGTGTCCATAATAGCCACTCGTGGCTAGATCTTACACACAGGGGGCCTAACATGAACTCTTGCTTCAAAGATACTAATGAATGACTTAGAGGACCTTTAAGTCATCATTCTACATTGACAACCCTAAACTTCATTGACCTTCGACAACTTAAGAAACATAAGAAACTAATCTCTATTTCAACCTCCCACAAAAACTCTCCCACTATAGGGGGATCCACATAATTGAAAAGGAAGATGGGTAAACTCAATCTCCAAACCTCTAGAATAAAGTCTTTATGTTGATAAAATGGAGGATCATCCAACGGTGAATCACAGTAGGCCAAACATGAATCATACATTAACACTTTATGGGGGGGTAACCTAGCCTACAAGAAAACCCAAGGACCCAACCAATCTGGTCATTTGGTCACAACAGACCAAAAACCTGAACAGAACACATGAGGGAAGCCACCACATTGGCCTCCCAAACGTTTCCTCAAAAGAAACCATTGACCAACACTTCATTCCACCTTATCAATGAAACAAAAACCCAAAACATCGTTCAAACAAGAGGGGTTATTAAACTCAAAACATCCCACAATAATAATCCTGAAAACACATAATCCATACCTCCCAACCATACATTATCCAAACACAACACTTTCCTTAACAAACATTATTTAAAAAAACATTGTTTCTAGGTTGCACATTTACCAATATTATCTCATGAGCCTCAAACATGCATGTTTACATGACACATTGGGAACCCACATCATATCCATCCATATTCCCAAATAAACCTATGCATTTGGTCACCCTTGAGAGCACCAATTACCAAAAATCAAACCTTTCCTCTTTTTAAAATAAAAACTTTTAACAACACTTTCCCTTTCTCAAAAACAATAACCATAATATCAAAACCCAATTTTTCATCTCACAAACCAATTTAAAAAAAGAATCCATAATTCAATAAAATAACATATTCATGCCTTTCCCAATTGTTTCAAAAAATTTCAAACCATTTCAAAACACTTCTAATTTCATAAAAAACACCATTTCATAAATCTCCATTTAACTAAGAACTCAAATCTTCTCATTTCAAGACAAGGTTCTAAAAGTTCATTTTTTTTTTGTTCAATAGACACCAAACCCAAAATCCATCTTCATCCCCTACACAAAAATTCTAGAACACTTAATTCAATCCCAAAACACTTTTCCATGGTTTAAAAAAAATTCCACTAGAAACATATTTTCAAAACCCAAATTAACATAGTTCATACTTTCCAAAGAGGTGTAAACACATAATTTACCCTTTTGAAATAATTATGAAATTCCATTTATAGGAAATAAATAAACTAATACCATTTTCATTTTACTAGAAAATTACTTCACAAAAATTCACACACTTTAAAGTGAAGTCATTTTTTTGCTTAAAAAAACCAAGTTTCCAAGATTCCAAATCAAAGAGACACAATACAATGTGAGAGGAAACAAGTTTCGGTGGGTGACTTGGACATATGGTTGGAAGCCATATTCTAATCACTTCTCTATCACAGAGAGTATTCTAGGGAAATATCCACGGCTCCACATGGATTTCCAGGCCCTGCGAGCTCACTGAGATTATTCGCCCAACTCTCTTTTCATTTCCCATAGTCATCATTAAACCAAGAAAACCAAAGGACTCAGATAAATCCATACTTCCCATGGTGACTTGATTCCCATCATGAAGTGTGCTGGCCAGGCACACTACCCATGACTGAAATTTCAAGTCCCAAAAATCCTAGCTCCAGACTATACTGACTCTTCTCCAAATAACATGACCCAAGGAGCGAACCTCCTCTGATACCATTTTGTCATGAACCAAATCTGTTCGTCGCCAAAACTAGCACCAAACCCAGCCTGTGACATGACCTGAAGGGCGTTCCTTATCCCCATGGGCTGTAACAAGTTCCCAAGTATCATTAATTTAGGTTTAGGAACGATTTTCCCGAGTATGAAAGCATAAAACATTAAAAACAATCCATAATATAAATCTGAAATTTTTGAGCCAAAAAAGACATAAGTAAAAACCAGAACTGAGTACATTGGTTTAAAGATAATACAAGTGGTCAAAATAAAAATAATTATAGAATCAAGACAACCCCAAGGACTCCACACAATTAGGGGTCATCGCCCCCAAGCTATCTCCACAACTCCGTACCAAGGATGGGAACTAACACCTAGAACCGCCATCACCCTTAGCCTTTCCTTTACCTAAATCAAACATAACCAAGTCTACTTACACTCAAGCGGTGTAAGTAGGGTGTGATCCTATGTCCAATAGGATACCACCCAATTATTCCAAGGAGTAAGAAATACAATGTGAAAAAGCAATCAGTTTTCAAACGCATGGAAAAGTAGTGTTAAAATTTCAAGAAATGAAACCTCCAATTGAAAATAGATTTCAATCCAAAATTTTCAGAATATTAACACATTAAAATTGAAATGTTAGATACTGTAATTTACTTCCAAAAACACCCTAATACATGGTTAAATACTACAAATCCAATGAGCAACAACATTGGGAACACCCCTAGGCACTAGGTTGTCTTGGGCCCTATGTACCTCGTACCCCGGTGTAAAGTAACCATAGAAAAATTCATTCTTGTGCACGAACCACTAGTAGGGAACATAACCATAACCTAGTGGTCCCCAATAATCATCCACATAGTTTAGTTAGAGTTTTCATTATCCAAATGCTAAGTGAAACAGGGACAAAATCCATCCGGTCCACTAGCTGTACTAGTAAAAATCCGCCCCACCTAGGTACCTGGGCTTCCCCTTTTGTGCTCAATAAATTTTAGCATGAAATATAAATCAATTTTCAAATAAAACACCATTACTGGTCAAACAAAACTAATATAGTATCTATCACATTTTATACCACTTAAAACACGCAACAAAACACATAGATTTTTCATAAAACAATTCCTCAAAATCCTGTAGTGTTTCAGACACAAAACTCCTTATAAACCTCACTTGCATACTATGTGCACATTTTTAAGTTTCCAAAACAAAAAGGTCAGCCTACTACATTTTATTGAAAACACAGAATCATTTTTAGGGCATCCCCATATGGTTCAAGAAATGACATCATTGAAAAATCTCCATTTTTACACAACAAAACTCTTAGAATTTCATGTGGTTCACAAACACCATTAAAACCAGATTTTGCAGAAACAAACACAAGGTATAGTCATTAAAAATAGTATTTTTATCAATATTATAGTTAAATAAAATCAACTAATTTCTTATATGGTAGCCCCAATTAAACTAATAAAACATTTCTATGAAGAAACCCCCAATTTCACATGAAATTCAACTTTAGGATTCATTCTAAATACAAACACCACTAAAACTATTTTTTTCAGCAATAATAAAATTAAATAAGCATGAAAATACCATAAAAATAGTATCCAATTAAAAAAGATTTAATAAAAAATGGAATCACCTACCAAAACCAAGGAAACCCTTGAATCCTTTGTGCGAAAACTCAAATGCACAACCACCGCGCCTCAAGGAAGGTAAACCAGACCTAAAACAAGAATTTCAGACCATGAAGCACAAGATAAAACCCTAATTTTTAAGCCCCAGTTTCTGGACATTTGGGACCTCAATGATAAGGGAATAAACCCTAAGTACATTGGATGTAACCCTAAAGAAATTGAAAGAAGAAAGAAGGAGAACAACATACTTAAAATATCCTGTAGAAATCGCCCCCAGAAATACCCGTAGCTGATTTTAAAAATAATCAAAACATCAAGGGAGGTTCGAACAAGGATAAGGAGATAATTTAGGAATTTGAATGTGGGAAAAGGAGTAAAAATTGAGAGAGTTATGTAGGAATGAACTTACCTCTTAAAATCTGGACGATTTGAGGAAGCATATGAAGTTCAGCATCAAATCGCGATTAACCAGAGCTCCAACGAGGGGGGAGAGAGAATGGTCGCGCGGTTGGGTTCAGTGGGCATGGTCTCCACTTGTAATCACCGAATAAAACCCAAAAATTGAATAATTTATAACATAATAAAAATTTATTTTTAAAACAGGAATTGGGCTTTCGGGCAGGCCCTACCCCTTACATAAAAACCCAAATAAACTCTGCTTATGGATTTATAAAAGCTCCAAATTACCTTGGTGGTGTTAATAGGTTAGGGGAGGTCAATTAAGAATTTGAATGGATGAAAAATGTTGGAAGAAAAAGTTATAAAAGATACAAAAAAAATATTTTTTATTCTGGAATTGGGCTTACAGTTTGGCCCAATTCATGAATACTCATATATTCCTCCCTAAAACCTTTGGAAACCCCCAAAACAAAACAAGGATGTAAATTAAATTAAAAATACATTTAAAATATATCTTGTATGTGACAAGTACATCTCAAATGGTGCTTTAATTTCTTTCAAATAAATGGGGGAAAGGAGAGAAGATAATGAAATATAACACTGGTATGAAGAAATTACATTACATTTATATTACTAGATTTATCATACTATTATAGTGAAGGGAGGTGAGGAAAGAAATAAAAAATAAAAGAACTTAAAAGAAAAGAAGAAATTGGGAAGAGGAATTTACCTCTTGAGACTTCCTCCTTTTAGAACCTCTTAAGGGAATTGGTTTTGGTATTTTGAGGGGTTTGAGAGCTTTTGGACGTGGGGGAGGACCTTTTGGAGATATTTGGGCAGAATAATGGAATGGCACAAGGCTTGAGAGGAGTGGATAGAAGATGGAGTGAAGGGGTTCTTATAGTGGAGAAGAGAGGGGTTTCCTTAATATAAAATTCATTAGTTTATTATTTCCCCTCAAGACAAGGAAAAGTGAGTATTGAATGACCAAGAATAGTGATTTTATAATGTAATCTCGAACCAAGTGGGATTCCATCAGCAGAACATCACACATGACTCTATAATTATCTCATTTAGCTTATTTTTGTAAATTGCGGTATTTTACTATTTATCAAATATTCATGTATTTCAAAAAAATCCCAAAAATTTACCCCAACAATTTTTCGATGTTTAGAATCCAAAGATGAAGTCCAGTTTTCAAAAATAATTTTCTAAATATGATTATATTTATATTTAATTAAAAAAATAATTTATTATCAAAACCTGTTTTAAAACATTCATTAACTTGTTCTAAAATATAGGTATATCAGACTTCCAACTTGAATATTATTTTTATACCACCATAGGTGAGGTTACTATTCATTAGGGAATATCACTTTTCATAAGGGTATTTTACTATTCATTAGGGTAGGTTACTATTCACCGAAATTTATTTTTGTTTTATTAGACTCCAAAAAACATCTTGAACACAACCGTGTATGTCATATTTTCAAAATTATAAACACAGAAGTGACAAACTTATGTTTAAAGGTCACTTATCACATAGTAGTTCATTATGTTCCGCTTTCATGTGATTTTATGTAATAATTATGAGAAGATAATTTCCATTGAAAAACATTGGGTTGTTACATTCTTCCCCCCTTATGAAATTTCACCCTATAAATTTCCTTTTACATTCTATGCCAAAAACAGGTGTGGGTACTTTTCCTTCATTATTTCCTCCAATTCCCAGGTTTCCTCTTCGTACTTATGGTTTCTCCATAGTACCTTGACCAGATGAGTAGTCTTGTTGCATAGAACTTTTTCTCTACGATCGAAGAACTTCACTAGATTCTCCTCGTAAGAGAGATCATCTCCCATCTGCACCACCTCTGAGTTTAGTACATGTGAGGGATCAGGTATGTACTTCCTCAATTGTGATACGTGAAAAACATCATGAACGTGATCCATATTAGGTGGAAGTTCAAGTCGATATGCCACATATCCTATGCGTTCAAGAATCTCAAAGAGGCCAATATACCTTGGGATTATCTTCCCTTTCTTCTAGAATCGCATGACTCCTTTCCATGGAGATATTCGAAGGAAGAATTTATCTCCAACGTCGAACTCCAAGTCCCTTCGACGGTTGTCAGCATAGCTCTTTTTCTGACTTTCAGTAGCTTTGATGTGTTTCTAGATAACTTGAACCTTCTCTGTCATCTCTTGAATGAGATCGGGTCCAAGTAGCTTTCTTTCTCCAACTTCATCTCAACAGGTTGGAGTTCTACATCGCTTTCCATATAGAGCTTCATATGGAGACATCTTAATACTTGAGTGGAAGATATGTTTGTATAAGAACTCAACCAATGGTAGATGCTGATACCATCCACCTTTGAATTCAAAAGAGCAGGCTCTAAGCATATCTTCAAGCGTATGATTAGTCCTTTCAGATTGGACATCAGTTTGGGGGGTGATAGGTCATGCTGAAATTTAATTCAGTACTGAAATCATATTGAAGACTCCTCCAGAATTTATATGTGAACCTTAAATCATGGTTAGAGACAATTGAGAGTGGAACACCATGCAATCTCACCACTTCCTTCACATATATCATTGCAAGTTGTTCAACAGATAAATCTTCCCGAATAGCGATGAAATGGGATATCTTGGTGAGTCGGTCAACTACAACCCATATCACACTATTTCCCATCGACATCTTCAAAAGACCCGTGAAAAAGTCTATTGTAACATTTTCCCATTTCCACATAGCTATAGGTAATTGCTGCATCATACCTTTGGACGTTTACCCCTCAGCTTTAACTTGCTTAAATACCAAACACCTTAATATATATTCTGAAATATCCTTCTTCATGTAATCCCACCAGAAGTGTTCTCGGAGATCACGATACATTTTGGTACTCCCATGATGGATAGAGAAGGTAGAAATGTGTGTATCATTCAATATCTCCTTCATTATATCTGGATCATATGGTTCACATAATCATGTCCCAAATCATACAACTCCTTCCTCTTTAATTTTGAAATCATAGGATTGCTCATTTTTAATAGCTTCCACCCTTTTCTGAATTTCCACATCCTTTCTTTAAGAATCATTTATTTTCTCCATGAGGGATGGTTGAGCAATCATTTGAGGAAGGATTGATTATGTTCCTCCCTTAATGATTCCCATGTCCATCCATTACAAATCTAATAAGATCGGATCCTTTTCAATTCTCATCATTGATAAAGATATAGGATCCTTTTTACTTAGAGCTTCTGCCACCTTATTTTCCTTACCGGGATGGTAGTGTATTGACCAGTGATAATCCTTGATGAGCTCTATCCATCTTTTCTAGTGCATATTAATCTCTTTCTGAGTGAATATATATTTGAGACTCTTGTGGTCAGTATATATCTCACATTTTTTCCCATAGAGATATTGCTGCCAGATTTTCAATGCAAAGATCAGAGTCCCCTACTCAAGATCATGCGTGTGATAGTTTTTCTCATGTAATTTCAGCTGCATTGAAGCATAGGCTATCACTTTATCATTTTTCATTAGCACATAGCCTAAACCTTTCTTAGAAGAATCATTGTACACCAGAAAGAGTTCTCCACTTGAAGGGAGTGTGAGTACCAGCGTAGTGATAAGCCTTTTTTTTCAAATCATTGAAACCGTCTTCACATTCCTGTGTCCAGACAAACTTTACCCCCTTCCGTGTTAGCTTGTCCATTGGGATTGAAAATCGTGAAAAGTTCTTCATGAATCATCGATAATACCCAGCTAGACCTAAAAATCTGCGGATCTCCGTTACAGAAGTTGGCCTTGGCCACTCTTCAATTGCGTTCGTCTTGGATGGGTCCACAGATATCCATTTCCTAGTGATAACATGCCCCAAGAATTATACTTCCTCCATCCAGAAGTCACATTTACTGTACTTTTCATACAACTTATCCATTCACAAAGTCATTAACACCATTTCCAAATTCTCTTTATGTTCCTCCTTGCTCTTGGTGTATATCAGAATATCGTCAATAAATACCACCACAAATTTGTCAAGGTAATCTCTAAAAATGCTATTCATGAAATCCATGAAACTTTTTTGATCATTAGTGAGTCCGAAGAGCATCACTATGAACTCATAGTGTCCGTACCTCATTCGAAAGGAAATCTTGTGAATATCTTCCTTCCTCACCTTTATTTGGTGATATCCTGAACGATGGTCCAACTTAGAGAAATAACTGGCCCCACGAAGCTGATCGAACAAGTTATCTATCTGTGGAAGGGGATACATATTCATTATTTCAATTTTATTGATCTCACAATAATCAATGTAGAGGTGCATTTATCCGTCCTTCTTCATAACTAAGAGGACTAGGGCACCCCATGGTGAACCACTCAGGTGTATAAAACCCTTCTAAATATTCTCCTATAACTGATTCTTCATCTCTTCTAGCTCTATGGTGGCCATTCTATAAGGTTTATTTGAGATTGGCAGAGATCTAGTGATAAGTTCAATTGAGAACTCAACCTCTCGGTCATGAGGAAGACCAGGAAACTCCTCGGGGAATACATCAGTGTAATCCCTCATGATGGGCATGTCTTCAAGAATGATTCTATCATTTGTCCCAATCATTTGAGCTAGATATGATTTCTCACAAGGAAGCAATATCCAAACTTGAGGCGAAGATTCTAAAGGAGAATCATCTTCTTCCTTACACTTGTAAAGAATCGGAGGATGCTTTGGGATGTGAAAAGTTATCTCCCTTTCCCAAAAATTGATGTTGGCCTTGTACAAAGATAGCTAATCCATGCCCAATATAGATTCGAACTCCACTAAAGGGAGTATCACAAGATTTTCTGGGAGGTTCAATCTAGAAACATTAGCCGAGGAGGTTTTACAAACCATGGATGCAATAATTACACCATTCATAGTTATCACAGATAACTTTTCGTCCAAATTTTGAGGTGGTGTTTAAATAGTTCTACTAGTCTTGCAAGAAATGAAAGAATGTGTAGAACCGGAATCAAATAGTATGTTCGCTATTCTTGAATGAATAACAAGCATACCTATCACCACATCATTTTCGGGCTCCACCTCCATAGTAGTAATAGCATAATACCTTCCTTGTTGCCTTGGAGGTTGTTGTTGATTGCCTCCGACAACCCTTGGCCTAGGGCAGTTGTTCGCATAATTCCCAAGCTCCCTACAGTTAAAACACTACACTGTAGGCTGAGTGATGATATGAACCATCCTCTCTTATTAAACATTAGCAGGATTTTTCATATCCCTTCAAAAATTCTTGGCCAGATGACCAAACATTCCACATTTGAATCTATTCTTGGTTCCCTTGAGACAGGTACCAAGATTCTTCTTCCCACAATTTTTTGCAAAGGGGAAAGTGAGGCTTCTTTCAATCATGGGATTTATTTGATGAACCACCCATGTTGTTCTCCATTTTCCACTTCTTTTCACTTGGCCCATGAGACCACTAAGATTCTTAAATATCCATTTCAATCATGAGGGCACAACAGACAATCTCCTCATAGCTGTCAAAGTCTAGAATTGCCAACACTTTTCGAAGACTCGGCTTTAGTTTGATAAAGAAGCGACCCACCTTGCTTTCTAGGTTCATGAAAAATCCAGAGTCGTACCTTTCAAGCCTTGTAATGTTCTCTTCATACGCCCTAATGGACTCATATTCCTTCTGCTTGAGTCCAAGGAACTCTATTTCCATCTTGAGATGGAGGGTTCAAGGAAAATATTTATTGAAAAACATCATCTTGAATTCCTCCCATTCTATGGAATCAATTTCCTATTGGGATTTTGTATTATTGATTAATGTCCACCACTAATCAGATTTCCCATCAAAATGATAGACTGCTAGTATAACTTTCTCTTCTTCCGAGTACTGGAGGACAGAGAAAATCCTTTCAATGGAGTTAATCCATTGTTCTTTTAAGAGGGGATCAAAAGACTCGATAAACATGGGAGGACTTTTCCTCATGAAGGATTCTACGACAACTTGCTCTCTCCTTGGAGGTGGGGGACGTTCTATCTGATTCATGTTATTATTCATATCTCAAGCCAGCTGAGCAAGTACTGCCATAAAGTTTTGAGCACCCACTTCCATCACATCATGCATGTCATTAGGGAAATCATCACATTGCCTATCACATTGGTTGTTGGAACATGTTATTCTATTTCCCACCATTAAATAGGAAAAAGAATGTATAATTAGAGGTCTTGAATACTTTGAGCATAAAAAGAAACTCTGAACATAAAAGTATTAACTTATAAAGAAGAAGTATATCCTAACTTGTGTTTCCTTAGGTTTATATCTAAATTATCCTTGATCTATTTTTTAACAAATATTCTTATGGTCTCTTTTTCCCTTAATAACGGTTTGTACTAAGCTCGTGAATCTACCAAAGAATATCCTTCGATAGTGTCGTAACCAAGAGTGAATCAAGGCCAGTTATCGTGCACCATTTCCCATTTGAGTCTAGCTCAAAGTGGTGTTTTTGGGTTTTACCCCTAGATACATCTATGCTAGAGCCACCTCTACCTACTCGTTTCCAGACAGGGATGTATTTTCCTGATAAACCGCTCAATCTATACTCACCAAAATTTAGGAGTGTTTTCATATACGTAGTATCATGCTTATGGTTCTCACTAAGGTGCTCTATTCCTAATCTCCAAAATTTCCAGACCATCCTATGATAACAACTATAGTGAGCCAAGCCTTTTACATAAAATATTTCATGATTTAAACATAATTATTCATTAGAGTACAAGCCAAGGATTGTTAAGTCTAGTGTCTTGGAAGACTAAGTACATATAAAATAAAACATGGGGCTAAAAAACATCTTTATTTAATCTCCATAAAGATATTATAACTTCCTTTGAGCCCTTATATCTAAATAGGGTACCCTGGGGAACACATGAACAATGGTGTGAGCTAAAAATCCCAGTAAAGGAAAGAACATAAGGATACATCTCATGAACATGAGTTAGGAGGCATGACATAATGATATCCAGAGCATGAAACTTATAAAATCATTTTATATAAGCATGGGATCATATAAACATGGAATCATATAAATGCTGTAGAATCATAAAACATTTCTTTAGTATGGGTCAAGGCTAACAGCCATTCTTGTTTCCCATTTCAGTACGGTCTAAGGCTAACCGCCAATCCCGTTTCACATCACATATCATGAGACTTATCCTTACCCAATGCATTGGAGCGCTATCTGGGTGCACCCTTCTCAACATATTCAAGAATATTCTTGCCACATAAATAATCTTTCTACATGGATAAGCATACATAATCAACCATACATAAACATAAGGGTACTCATGGAAAGATTAGGAACCACCATCATGACATAAATCATCAGCAATGGGAGTATCATGAAAGTGTCCATGTAAGGAAAGAATTAGAAAATACATGGACTTTAAACAGGTAAAATAGGCATATAACATGGTAAGTGAGGTCAAACATAAGTTACAACATATGAGAAATGTATTTTAGAAACATTAGCATTAAAACATTTCTGTTCAGTTTTAAGGAAAATACTAAAGTACTTTTAAAATAGTAAAGAAGACATTATTTTATATAAAACCAGAATTGAACCAAGAAGGTTTTCATAATAAAAAAATAATTTACAAAGATAATGGTGTCTTAAAACAGAAGATAGAGTGAACTTGAAATTGGGTAAAATTTTGGGAAGTCCCCTTAAGACAGGTTTGCTTATCGGAAAGTTCTAAGGAGGGAATCTTTCAAAAACATGTATATCCTAGAAATAATGTTACAAAATGGTCTTGATATAATAATTTTGTAAAACTAACCAGAATTCATAATATTCTCATAAATATATAATATAAAACCATTTTGAATTAAATATAAGGAAACCCGAAAGAACAAAGAAGGTTCCAGTAGAATTCGTTACGATTTTATCGGCTTAGTGTCGGGTGTAACCAAGAGGGATTGATGAGAGGGGGGGTTTCCCATCATGTATAAAACAAGATGGAAGTATGGGGTGGTCTGTAAACATACCTTATCACTTGGTATTACACAAAAAGTCATAGCATAGAGAATAATCTTGACTAAGAGTGAAAAGGAGAGGATCCCTTGCCTTAAATCTGGCGGTGTTATTCACTTGTTATTAATGACCTGAATAAAAAATTAAGATTATTAACTAATAATTCTAGAACCTCTTATATATGTAATTTATTTATTATAACCCTTTTTATTTCATTCAAATCCTTTTTGATTAGTTATAATGTTCAATTTCATTGTTCAGGCTCATTTGTTTACTTGGCTTTAAAAGATCGATTCACTTATATTCACTTTTGGATTATATGGAAGATGAATATGGTTTTCTATAATTGAAGTTATATTATTTAGTTATTATCCAAGATATTACCTCTTTTTAATTTTAATTAGCCTTCTTAGAGTGATGTCGAATTATTATATATATAACCTTAGTGATAACCGTTTTTGTTAATCGGTGGATTTGATTACAAAGAATGTGTTTTTCTTTATAACTAAATTCCATCTTTACCAAAGGATTACAGAACCAAAAATAGGATATATTAAATATATAATAATCTGGTTCAACCATAACACAAATGTTTTCATGACCATAATTAAAGATAACAATAGAAATTGATAAAAAAATTTCCTTGAATGTGCTAAATTAGAACATATCAAACGGTGATTTCATTTCTTTCAAATAAAATGGGGAAAGGATAGAAGATAATGAAATATACCACTATCATGAAGAAATTATAGTAAATTTATGTTACTGGATTTATCATAATATTATGGTGATGGGAGGTGAGGAATGAAATAAAAAATAAAAGAACTTAAAAGAAAAGAAGAAATTGGGAAGAGAAATTTACCTCTTGAGACTTCCTCATTTGAGAACCTATTAAGGGAAGAGGTTTTGGTATTTCAAAGAGGCTGAGAGAATTTGGACGTGGGTAAGGACCTTGGGGAGAGATTTGGGCAAAATAATGGCAAGGCACAAGGCTTGATAGGGGTGGACATAAGAGGGAGTGAAAGGGGGGTTTTATAGTGGAGGAGAGAGGGGTTTCCTTAATATAAAATTCATTAGTTTATTATTTCCCCACAATACAAGGAATTGTGAGTATTTCATGACCAAGAATAGTAATATTATAATTTAATCCTGAACCAAGTGGGCTTACATCAGAAGAACATCACACATGACTCTATAATTAGCTTATTTATCTTATTTTTGTAAATTATGGTATTTCACTATTCATCAAAAATTCAAGTATTTTAGAAAAATCCCAAAAATTTACCCCAACCATTATTCGATGTGTAGAATAAAAAAATGAATTCCATTTTTAAAAAATAATTTTTTATATATGATTATTTTAATATTTAATTAAAATAATAATTTATTATCAAAACCAGTTTTAAAACATTCATTAACTTATTCTAAAATATAGGTATATCATACTTCCAACTTGAATATTATTTTTATACCACCATAGGCGATTTTACTATTCATTAGGGTATATCACTATTCAAAGGGTATGTTACTATTCATTAGGGTAATTTACTATTCGCCGAAATTTATTTTTGTTTTATTAGGCTCCAAAAAACATCTTGAACACAACCGTGTATGTCGGATTTTCAAACTTCCAAACACAGAAGTGACAAACTTATGTTTAAAGGACACTTATCACTTAGTAGTTCATTATTTTGTGTTTTCGTGTGATTTTATGACATAATTATGAGAAGGGGATTTCCATTGGAAAACATTGGGTTGTTACAAAGAAGTTGTTTGTCTCTTTCATTTAAGGAAACGTCATATTCAGTTTTCCTTGGTTAAAAAACCATTGAGCTATACAATTTGAAAATAAAAATTAAAATAAAATAAAATAAGTTTATTTAATTTTATATCTTTTCCTTTAAAAATATCGAAAAAATCTTTTTCCCTCGACCCGCCCTAGTCGATCTTAGGTTCATTCTAAGAGAATCCCAGCATTTTGAGTTCATTGGTGACCTAGGATTTTTTATCCGAGCACCGGATTAAATGATAGAAAATGCCACATTCATGGTTACTTAAATAAAACATTAAAATAGTTAAAAAATTAACCTTCAACCTCAACCTACGCTAATCGAGGATAGGCTCTTCCTAAGGGGAACATGCCCTCATGAGCACAATGGAACTCTATTATTTTAAATCAATGTTACCGTTTAGAAGTTATTAGGATTTGAAAATAAAATAATTGTTACTTAATTATTTTATTTTCTACCAAAAAACTAGCTTCCTTTATTGACCCATGTTGGCCAATGTTAGGATTTTCCTAAAGAAAATATACCCTCATGAGCTCAACAGTGGTCTCAGATTTTCAATTAGATTCACCATTCATGAGCTATAATCATTTGAAAAATAAAATAACTTTTATTTAATTTTTTTTATTAAAGGTTATACCATTTTTAGGTTTTCTCACTGTAGGTCTATGTCGTCGAAACATAAGTCTTAAAAAGGGTAAACAAGCAATCTTAAATGAAACGGTTCCATTGGATTTCTAATCTGGAAAACTGTTTAAGAGTTATTAAACGTTATTAATAAAACCGCTCCACCATCTTTTTATTGTTTAAAAATTTTTGACGGATCATTCTAGTCACACTGGGTATCATAATCGCTCATCTTCTCAATGCATTGTCTTGAAATATTTACATAAAAATAAATAAATTGAATTTATGAGATATTAAATATATGGTCTCCACCACTCAAGCTCTTATATTCCTCAATCTATATCTTCTTTAGAGTGTTCAGGAGTTGGTAATGGTATATATTGTTAATCATATTCCTAGAAAACTGATTTGGAATAATAATGATATCCTAAACTCCATTAAATATATCATTTACTTTCAGGATTTCAAAATATTCTCCTTTATATTCGAGGTTATATTTATTCCTTTAGGTTCGACCAATGACTAGTACTAGAACAAATAAGGTGAAAAACATTAGTCACAGTGAGAAAAGTGTATAATTATCTACAAGAAATATAAATCATGAAATATTATTTTTCAATCTAAAACACCATATGATTAACTTTTGAAATTAATTTCCATTATCTATTCATATATATCATAATAGTTTTGAATGAAAAAGTGAATTATCCTAAGAATATTCCCCAAGAGTATCAAACAAGGTGCCCGGTATAGTAATTTTTCAAGTAACAGGTTACCCTGAGCGATGCTCAGAACTACTTGTTGGAGTTATAACACCTAGGTACGTCTATTCCAGAACCATGGCATATTGTACTATCTGATAGGGGTGTATTTCTTGGACTACCCAAATAATGCCAACAATAAAAAAAATATAGGATGCTATTATAAAATTATCCTCAACTACTATCATTGGGTAATGTTATATAAACAATGTTTTACGAAATCTAGATTCCCTGGTTGATAATAAAAAACATCTGATACAAATCATAGAGACCCAAATATATAAATAAAAGGGCCAATGTCCACTATAAATTACATTTTCATGAATACATAGAATCAAATCCAAAATAACAGATGAGTATAGTAGTCTTGGTAAACCAGATCCATAAATGAGTGTTATATTACAAATGAATTAAATAATTAGAACATAATTTTGTTAAATAAATAACCTCAATGATAAATATAATCTATCCAGTAAATCCATGTATATTGTTCATTGTATGATCCATTGATCCTTGGGGAACAAAAAATTATAAGGGTGACTCAAAATGACCATTAAGGGAAAATTATTGTGGGGGAAATAATGAATTAATGAGAATAATAATTATAGAATTGTAAATAATAGAAAAAAATAAAATAAAATAAACATACTAAAAAGGAATTTTTTAGACAATATGTAAAGGAAATTAATGGAAACACATTCCATTAAAATAACTAATTAAGGAAAAATAAATATGGAAGGGTTGAAATCAAAAATACTTTCTATTTTATAAATGAACTAAAAACAAATAGTATATATATATATAGATGAAAAAATGGATGGATGAATAATAACTGAAACTAAATAAAAGAAATTCATTCTTAATGGATGTCATGTCTAAGGAAGATGAAAATTTATACCTGTAATAAATTTCACAAGATGATTTAAAACAACAGTTATAAACCTGTTTTATTTGCCCAACTTATTTGTATCATGGGAACTTATTAATGAATCGAGTAGCTATATAATGTCAAGGATCTACCCATCATTTCCTATCCAAATCATTCCTCATATCTAATATTAGAAATAAATAATATTTCATATCAAATATCAGTATTGAATAAATAATATATAATTATCAATATTTATAAAATAACTCAATAAATATCATAATAGGCACCATATGTAAATTGTATATTGTATAGGTAATAATAATATACATTATAAATGGAATGAGTAATTAGGGAAAAATTCAATGTTCAATGATCATTGGAGATTAAATATTTAAAGGGGACTTACAAATCAATCAATGAAGTCAACATGAATAATATCCTTTTCAAAATCAAGAATTAACCATTTACAGGAAGAAAAAATATGGTATAAATAAAAAAATCACAAGTCAATAAAAATAATGGGTTGTTTTCTATTATGAATAGACATATTATAAAAAGATTATAAAAATTCTTGAGGAAAATAAAATATTTTCATCTTTTGAAAAATCATTTCTTTGAAAATCACTTTTAATAACATTTTATATGAAAATTATCATTTTATAAATTAAATTGAAGCTTCAGTTAAATGAAACCTACAAAATCCATACTTTTTGTATAAGGTAAAAAAACTTTCTTTTTTCACTAAAAAATTGTTTGAAAAATTCCTTTCCAATGAAGAAAAAATAAGATTCATATGGAAACATTAATAAAAATAAAACAGGGTAAAAATCACTTTACCAAATAATTTTAAAATCATTTTCGTAATCATTTTAATAAATTATTGTTTTTCAAAGAAAACAGCTTCTTTAATTAAGCATAGAAAAATTGTCGGGTTTTCCTAAAATCTTTTTCTAAATCATTTTGTGTCCCATTTATTGGAACAAATGTACTACCCTAGGATTATGGTAATTAATAACCAGATTAGATAAGATGAATGATTTTTTCGAATATTTATCATATAATTTCCATTAATGGAAATACCCTTGAAATATCTCTAATGTTATTGTCGAGGAAAGTAATAATTAAACATTATAATGTTTCTCATACAACATTAAAGAATTTTAAATCATAATTCTCAGGAAAAAATATATTAAATCGTTGTTTTAAATCACCTAAATGAAAATGAATTAATTATATAATATATAAAAATTACAAGTACATAAACAATATAAAATAAGTAAGTGGTGAACATGAAATTTATGACATAGAAGTAAAAATTGAGATAAAATCCATTACCTTGTGTTTCCTTTCATGTTACCTTCCTTTAGATTCTTGTATAATAATATTATTTTAATTTCATGAAAAACATTTTATTTTCATTAATAAATTTATTTCACTTTTTACTATGTTTTATACCACTAATTTCATAATTATGTTTAAATTTGGTTTTTATAAATAATTATGTTTATGTGTTGAAAAAAACTTATGTATGTCAACTATAGTCAAAGGGGTCATTGTATAACGTCTATAAAATAGTAATAATGATGAAATTATGATATATATACATAAATTATACTTTTAAATTCATTCATTACATATGGTTATGTAAAACGAATTAATGTTACAATCAGGAAGATGGTAGGTTGTACGTGCACATGAGCAATGTTCTTATTTTTCTGTGATCATTTTATAATGATTGTAAGTAAAACTATATATTTCCATATTGGTGATTAAAACTTACATAAAATATTATTTAATATATATATATATATATTATGATGAAAAATGAATCATATCATGTTGAGAAGGTGGTAGTCCATAAATCTATGAATAACACTATAACTTTTTAAGTGTGTTAAAGGTTAATAAAGAAAACAATATATATTTCAAGATAGGTAACAAAGTCATGAATATAATAAATTTATTTGGTTTTAATATTTTTAATTAAAATAATATGTTATACATTCCATGTATCATTTGAAAAAATCACATCATTGTGCAAGGTTGGTAGTCCACACTTCCTCGAATGATGTTATCATAATCACACAAAATGGAATGTATTAATATTATGTGCTATAAATTTCTAAATCAGTATAAATAAATAATATATATCATGTATATCATATATAAATATATTATCTATCATAATAAAATCCATGATATTTGGTAAAGGAAAAATGAACAATCATTGTTTTGTAAGGCAGTAATTCAACGTACACATAAACAATAAGTTCGTTACCCATTAGATGGAACTGTGTGTAAGGATATGTGAAAAACATAAATAAAATATATCATTATATTGTAGATACCTATGTTATTATATGAAATTTAAATAATAATTTTTTAGGTGGTGTAAATGTAAATTAATTAAAATAGATTGTTAGAAAGAGTTACCTTAATAATTGGGTAACTATTTTAGGTTTATACCATAGGGATTACATAGATAGTTTTATTCCATAAGGGAGGAATTTAGGGGGTTTGTATGTTGGGAATTTAATTTATCATAGATTTTCTAATGCTATGTTTATTGAATGGTGTGTGAAATGGGAGAAGTGGTGGCCTTTTATGGAAGAGGAAAAGGATTCACTTGGTATTTTGAAAACAAGTTAGGTGTACACATGATTTTACACAAAACATTTATCCAAAATGAAAAAAACTAGTTAAGGTAAAGGTAATGGATGAATAATTTCTATTAAATTGTTTTTGGTAAATTTTCAAGGTCATTTGGTTCCTAAGATAATGGTTTAGTCATTTCTTATGCTTATGTTTTCCTTAATAATTGTAATTAATGTTAATAACATTAAATAATATTTATGGGAAAAAATATTTTCATATTATAAATTTCAAGTTATTTTGATCCCAAATATGTAATAAATTATTTCAAATTCAAAAAATAAATTTCATATAATATTACTTAAATTTAATCCTCTGGGTAGAAAGACAATGCATGTTTTTAATGTAAAAACATCCAAAAGTTATCAAAAAATTTATACTTAATTTTTAATTGATATTGAATAAAATGAATCAAATTTTATTAATTGATAAAAATATGATCTAATTAAAATTTAAAACACATTATAATTATAATTTATCTTTATAAATATACTATATTAAAAGGAAATACTTATTCTACATTTTCAATATTCTATAAAAAATGAAATGTTTCCGAAAAATATCAAAAATTCACCCTAACCTAATTATAATGAATAAATTTCTAAAATTACATTTATTTCAACATATTAATTGTATTAATGTTTCAAAATTAATACTTAAATAGGTTCTCTATAAATTGGTTGAAAATTGCCAATATAAAAATAGATCTTTTCATGTGTGAAATAGTGTTTGATAGATCATATTCATATAGAACCAAATGTATGATTATCAAAAATATTTCATAGAATATATATGAATAATATTTAATTATACACATTACATAATTGTAATTAATTATTTTTATTTAGACAAAACCCCATTGGATGAATAAATATAATAATATTTCTTATTTTAACCAATTGTTTCTTATTTTAGTTTCACAATAATTGTAATCAAATGTATTAAATTTATATTTATATAAATCTTAAATTTTCAAATCATAGTTAATACTATTCATAATAACTAATATAATGGAAATTTTATGTCATATTTTATTAAATAATTATATTTTATTAATATATTATTGTTTAGTAAAACATGGTGTTTTGTTTCATGCAAGACATCAAAGAAGGTTTTTATTTAGTGTAACACACAATAATTCTATGTTTCATCCACTAAAATATATAGAATAAATTTTAAGTAATAAAGTTATTATAATGTTTCCATATATTAAATTTCTTTACATGCTAGGTGTCGTGTGTCAAGCATGGTACCGACTACAGGGTTTCCACTTTAGAATTTAGGGGTGTTATTGTTCAATGACCCCATTATCTATATTTTTTATTAATAATTTTTCTAATTAGATAGTATATAATGAAACAATGGATGTTCTAGTGTTTTTTAAAACAATAATTCAAAAAATGGAATTTATTTCAATCATAAATGGAATTTAAATATAAAAAATTTGAGCCTTTAAAGATGGGATATCTAAGGTTCATAATACATTATTGATAGTGAGTTTTTTATTTAGTAAAGTAATATGATAATATTGGCCATTTTTTATCTGATTGAAACCCAAAAAAAATTAATTAATTTAAATTAAATATAAATTCACTTCAATGAATACTTTCATTATATTTATTTTAATGGGAATTTATTTTCCTCAAAAGTGGTTTAAGAGATCAATATGATATCAAGAACATTTTCATGGAATGTAATTTTTGATATATAATATATTGAATTTGGATTGTTCAACAGAGATTAATCATAAAAGAAACACTATTTTTATTTGATGATTAGTTTATATGGATGATGATATATAAGAAATAATGGGATAATCTACATTATTTTCTTAAATTAAATTATAATCCTGAATTTGAAGGATATATTGATTCAATGAGGTTAGTAGAATAATAAATCAAACTTAAATTATTGATATTTGATAAAATTAATTATATGTAAAGAAAATTAGTTCAATAATGACATTTTTTAAAGTGAAAAGTTAATTATTTGATGAAAAGGGACATATCTATGGCATGTATTTTTAAGTGGGAATATGATAAATATTGAAAATAAATATTTTGGTGGACCTATTTTTAGGACATATGTTGTAATGTGGTGGAGAATTAATTTTTTAAAATAAAAAATTATATTAACTAAATATTGTATATGATTAAAACTATTGTGACTGACTTCTATAAAATAAAAAATGTAATGTTTTTTTATCTTGTGAAATAATTCAAAGATATTGAATATTGATTTTAAGGTATTTTGACATTAATATAAACACAATGATGAGGATATAATGTTTTTATTCATAATTATTTTAATATATCTCAACTAATTATTTTCATCTGTGATTATTATTATATATATAATGTGATGAATATAATGATACTCTTGCAATGAAATTTATATAGTTTGACAAATAATTTTTAGATAAATATTCATCCTCTTATTACATCAATTTTTCTTTATTTAACATAATTCATTAGTACTATTCTGATATTTGATGATATAGTGACGATCGAATATAAATTTTGAAACTAGATTTGATAATTCTCTAAAACCAAATGTTCTCATTTGCGTATATTATAGTTATAAAATAAAATCATTCATGAATCAATGATGATTTAATTTGTAGGATGTCCCTTTAGAAATTTTTTTTCTAACTATATTAAAAAAAATTCTCAATGGAGATGGAGTTATGTTTATTGTATATGTTATTATTTACATTTATAACATTAATTCTTATCGGCCTCATATTCAAATTGGTATAAAACTATTTTCATGAACATTTAATTTTCATTAATATGAATATATTAAATTCACTTTTGGAAAATATTCAACATCCCTTCATCCTGTTAATAATTTAGTAACAATATTTGCATAGGACGTGCATTACTCTTATTAAATTTTTATTCCTAATTATCCATTTTTTAGTAATTAGTAACATTCCCACTATTTACTAGAGATAATAATTAAATAATACCATAGAAAAAACCGATCAGTCATATGTTTGTATCCCACCATGCAACTATACTTGTATTTCTAGGGGATATAAATAGTATTTTTATTATTGTAATGTATTTTTAATGGTTTAAATTTTATTTCATTTTCCTATGAATTTTTACTGATAAGTGTATTATTGTTATAATAGAAATAATTAATATAAAAATTAAAATTGGTAATTAAAAAAATATTAATGTTATTACTTGTTTTTATGATTTAAAAATAAATTTTTATACTTTTTTTCTTGGTTTACTTGAAATTATTTATAATATTAGTTGTATTCACTATATAAAAACAATTATTGATCTATCTGATATTATTCGGAGATTCTAATCAATTTTTTGGTTTTATTTTGACAAGATTTTTATAGGAATATAAAATTATATGTTGATTTATGTTACACTAATATGACAAGTATAGATTTGGAATCCACATTATGGACAATATTTCAGTTAATATTGATATTATTAGAATAAAACATTGTATTTTGTGTATAAAAAACATTTAAAACCCAATAAATTTTATGATTACCAATATGTTTAAAAACCCAATCCCAAATAGTATTCATCATTTAGAAAAATAATCTTATATATGATAAAAAAATATTGATAAATAAAAATTAGGGCACTAGACCATAAAAAATCCACAATTAAACATTGGATATTAACATTCAAAATAGGATCAAGAATAACTTTTAATGAAAAATTAATTATGTAAATATGAAAATTATGAGAACAATAGTGTACTAAATATTTAACTATAAATTGATGACAAATCTATTTTATTTTAATACCTTAATGTGATCATGAAACATTTCCTACAATTATGAACTCATGAATTAAAATAAACCAATATAATATATTTTTAAAGACCTTGATTTTTGGTGGAGTATTTAATTCAAGGGATTAAAGAGGAATATAACGTGGATTTTCCCTGAGGTTTCTCTCTTTCTAATGCTAAGAAAAAATATTGATATAGTAATTTTGGTTAATTCATAGCTATGGTTCTGGGAAAAAATAACTAAATAATTCAATATTAAACACTCTGTAATAAATTTATTAAAATATTAAGTATATTTATATACATTGAATTAAGAGATTTGGGATAGAAAACATTAAATTTGAAGTTTCTATTATAGAAATTTTTAATCATTTTTGAATAATGATCATCCAAATTTTCATATTTTAATCCCAACAAATTAAATCATGAAACATTATAGAGATTTTCATGTATTGGATTCCAAAGAAAAGAATATATTTAAACATGCTCTTAAAAATCATCCAATATATGATATCTTTAGATTTTTTATGAATCATATATAATTAATTGTTAATAATTTTGGGGAAGATATTATTAATATGAATTTTTTTATTATTGATTTGTTAAAAAAATTAACCTTTATTATCTGAATTTGATTACAATACTAAAATGTTATTACTTCCTCTTTTCAAGATGAAATTTAATAATTTGTATTTCAGACAATGGTATAAATAATAGTTTTTTCTATAAATATTTTACTATTAAAAGTTTGTTTCTACATATTTTGAGTAAATTTTGTAAGAGATTAATGATATTGTAAAACTAAAATTTTGAGAAGAAGAAAAATTAATTCATTGGATTTCTTATTTGTGTTTCCCAACTAATTAATGTTTTGAAATAAACATATAATATAAAATTATAAGAGGATTTAATATTGAGTATCAATTCCATGGAAAGTAAAATAACTAAATTTGAAAATACTCCTCCTAAATGTTTTTTAAACAATAAACAATAAAGAATATTTTTTATAACTTGAAGAATGAAATGAGAAGAGATGTTTTTAATAATGAATATACCACACTAATAACACGCAATTTCATAATTTACCACCATGAATAATTTAGTTATTTTTATTATGGAAATCTATATAAGTTAACACTAACATTTACATTAGTAAAAATAGTGATTCAATGTGAAAAATTATTCTCCTATTTTGATGATATGTTTGATAAGTATTCAAAATATCAAAAAAATTATTTAAAAAACTATTCTTCTCAAATTTTTTTGTTCCTTAATAGAGAACTCAAAATTCTTTAATATGTAGTTAAATAATTTTTTAAGTATGACTGGATTCATTAAATCTATAACTATATGTCATAAAGCCCCTAATTTTCATACTTTAAGTAATCACAATTATATTGTGTTTTTTTAATAGTTAGATGTAATTTTTTATTAATATTTAATTTTAATTAAATCATTGTGCATTGAAGAAGTAACCTACTTATATTTTTGTTCATGATTCCAAAAAAAATTACAATTAAAATTTCATTAATTCAGATTCTAGATTATTTTGGTTGAAATATTATAGAAACCCTTGGATTAGTCCCTCTAGACATAATCTTGTTTGGCGTATTTCTCATAATAGGGTCCCCACTGATGTTTGTCTGCAATATTTTCTTATCCAAACATTCTCTAAATGTCCCCTATGAAACCAACATAGAGATGATACTAACCGTCTATTTCTGTCTTCTGCTACTACTAGAGCTCTTTGGAATTACATTCTTGACATATTTGGTTTTATATGGAAACTTCATTATTTTATTAGATCTCAATTTCAGCATTGTGTAGATTTTGAATATTCTAAAAAAATAAAAAATATTTTCTTGAATGTTATTTGTGAGATCCACCATGTGATTTAGTATGATAGAAATAATATTCTTCATAATAATTTTTCATTCAGGCTTAATGCAGGTTGAAAAACGATTCTCATTCCCATTCGTGATGCTGCCTCGATTCAGAAAGCATATTATAACAACACTGTTTGAGAATTTATCATCCCTCACTGACTCGGGATTGAAGGTTTGTATAGATAGCCTAGAAACACCATTAAGGTATTCTGGAAATCCCCACTTCTAGGATTGATTATAGCGAACCTCGATGGTGCCTCTAATGGAAACCCAGATCCTGTAGGATGTGGTACTATTTTCAGAGATTATCTTGGTAGGTGTCTTGGATGCTTCGTTGTCGGGTGTGGTACGACCACATCTATATAAGTGTAAATGATGGTGGTGATCCATTTTGTTGACTTTTCAAACAAAAGTGTTGGAATAATATATCTATTGAAAGTAATTCGACCAATATTTACCAAACTATTTGGATGGGGGTGGTGAACCTTACGTGACAGCTTACTTCCCGTTGGATGAATTTTCTTGATTCTATCATGGAAATAAACTATATTTCCACTCATAATTTTATAAGTAAAATAGGGTTGCTGATGGTTTTTCCAAAAAGGGAGACAACCAGGGCATTACGTGGCTGGATGATTTTCCTGGGGATTTTATCCCTTTGTGTGATAAGTATTAAAATAAGATTCCGTCATTCAGAATCATGTAGTCTATTTTTTCTTTATTCATTAAATTATTCCATGATCTTTGACTAAGGAACCACCCTTTAATGAAATGATTAAAAGGATCTATATGGTGGAAAAGCTTTCGAACTCCATCTTTCCCCTCAAAGCTCTTCTAAAAAATGTATACAATCTGATATCTCTCTCGGGGGGTAGAAGAGTGAGAATTTAAATAGGATGAACATTAAATGATATCAAATTGTTAATTAAATTAGTCTTTGTTTTAACAATACATAAATTATTACATAAAAACTATAAATTTATGACTCATGAGATTATGAGTTAAAATCTATTAGAAATAGTTATTTTCTTGAAGAAACCATTGATGAAATATTCTTATTCATACATATTTTTTGGTGGATTTTTTTTCATGTTTTTTCATTTGACGAGTTTTTTTATTTATTTCTTTTAAATATTTATGAACCTTATTTATATACAAGTAATTTCCTTGAATTTTTTTTCATTTTCAAAAGAGAACATCAGTATTATCTAAATAAGGAATATTTTTATTCTAAATATATCTGATATTTTATTCCTTATGTAATATATTTATATAAAATTTAACAATATTATGACCCTTTGACATAACTTTTTACTGTTGTGTCAAAAATTATATTTTAATTTTTATGAATTATTTTGGAAATAAAAAAATCTTTTTACTCAATTCCCAAATAAAAGATTAACTTTTAATATGTTTTTCTTTTTATCATAAAGACTATAGACATTATACCCAATCTATTTATCTTACTAACTATGTCCATCATACTTAATTTGTTTATCATGTTGACTATGTTCAGCATACTCGCATTGTGCATTGTACCCACTTTGCATTATATCAGTATTTTTCACTATGTAATATTAATCGTACTCATGTTGTACTTTTATCACATGCATGATTTTATTAATTTCTTAAAAAAAAATTGTTACATCAATGGTTAAAATTTTATCGTTTTCGTATACCTATAGTTTTAACTAAAGAACTTTTGTGGAGACAGTGATAAACCGAAAAAAACAATGTCATGTTTTCTATTTCAATATAACCATTTTTATGCCAGCTATCCAAGTCCCTCTAGGTTTTCTGGAGAAATATGTCCATCGATGAAAATGTGACCATTGGAACCTGAGGTCTATAAATATGAGTTCATTATAAGAAGAGACAACAACTTTAGATACTTCCAACTTCTAGATAGAGACTGTGTGGCTTCTCTCTTATATTGTGTGAAATCCTTGAAATTACAAAATGTGAATATATTGTTCTTAGTTTCTTATTTCAATGTGTTCTTTTTTTCATTTAGTTTTAGATCTGGTGAAAACTTTTGAAAACTTTCAAGTGTTTTAAAGACTTATGTGCTGATTACTTATAAAATAAAGGGCTTGGGGGATAGTAAAATGGACTTGTCGATCATGGTATCAATGGACTATTATTGCTGGAAAGATAGACCTATTATCATAGGTGAAAGGATAACTTTCACTTTGGGATTAAATAATTGTAATTCCTTTTAAATTTATGGTTATAATTGTACTAGATAGATAACCCTTTTCTTTATTCTTTCTATTTGTATTCTCATATAATGTAATTGTTTAAATTACAACTAATACTTTTTTGTATAGATTATATTCGTTATATAGTAGAATCATTTAAACTTTTTATTACTCTAATATTTGTTTTCAAGCCGAATAAAATTGTTTAATAACCGGTGGTATTATATCATCAGACCAAGAGATAGACTGATTATTTGTATAATTTTATAAGGGGTTGTATGAATTGTTTTAGTTTAGGTTGTATTAAAATAATCAACACCCTTAAATTTTTTAATTGAATGTTTAAACATTAAATTCACCCCTATTTTATTTTTTCAATCTCATATCCATTTTGATCCAACAATTTCTATCAGTGTGGGTTTCCACTACTTTGTATATTTTTACACGTTACATTTCTTTCTTTTAGATACAATAATCATTATTATTGGAAAATGATTATTTTTCAATATAATGGAAGTAATGATGACTGTTTTATCAATTGAAAATATTAATCCTACAATACCTCCTATATTTTATGGAAACAATTTTGATTATTGGAGAAATAGAATTATGGATTTTATCATAAATACTGGTGTAGATAACTTTTTAATGCACACTGGTGACAATAATATTGTCGAGAAAGAAGTCAAAACTTTTATATCCCAAGAAAAACATGAATATTAGTTAAAATATGAGGTACCAAATATTTTATTATGTTCTATGACTAGAAACATTTACAGTCAAATATCTTCATGTGTAGCAGAAAATAGCATATAGAAGAAATTAGATATTACACACATTGGTACTTCCAAATTTATTGAAACAAGAAGAGTTAATCTAAGAGGTGATTATCAAGAATTTGAATTTGTAAGAACCTGATTCTTATTCATGAGGTATGGGTTTCTTCCTTTCTCCTTTCCTAAATTGTTTTTGAGAAAATAAGGAAAAAAGTAAAATCACACTTTTATTGGGTACACGTAGTGTACTTGTCAACACGTCATGTACTTTGGCCGTGTGGGATGAGTACACAGGGTGTGTAGCCATGCTAGTGATGAAAGGTGTAAAAACTGACTACACATTGTGTAGTCGGTATGTACACGCTGTGTAGTCAGTCGACAGACAAATAGTAAGGCGGTCAAGGAATCCGTCTGATAAGCTACAGTACATGGCGTGGAATTAGGAATACACACCCTGTAATCATGTCGATGGATGAACAGTGTCACGGTGGAAAGAAGCCACTGTAGGAACAGTTAAAAATGAAAAGTACATGTCGTGTACTCAATAGTACATGTTGTGTAGTCTGTTTTTTTCCATAAAATGAGTATTAGCCTACTCTATTCACAGAGAAGGCTGAGAATCATAGGAGAGCTCGGGAGAGAGGGATGGAAATTGTTTGACCCCCTAACCGCACACCGGGAACACGTTTTTTGCACTGTCGATCTCCTTGGAACCGCGTGGGTGATATCTTCCTCCTACTTGCTTGGATCTTGCCAATTATTCCTCTAAAGGAAGTTATTTGAGTTTGAACAATGTTATGTTCACCTCAGATCTACGTCGTTCTTGGACGATTCGAGGAGTATTGATCGCGTATATCGATTAGGGGTGATAGAGTTAGGTGGTCTGGTGTTTAAATTTTCAACTGTTGTGCGTTTTTTGTACCTCTGTGCTACGAACCCATGTTTGGGGTGTCGTATGGCTGAGGCCAAGGTTGTTTAAATACCTAGAATTTCATAGGTATTTTATTGTAATTGTAAAACTGCTGTTTGGGATCCCTACTTGGATCCAAGACCACCCCGGGGGTGCATTCCTCTATTTATCCATTTATCCAGGTTACCCGAGGGTATACCGTAAAATTTAGCATGCTTTAAATTGCCTTGATAGGAATTTTAAATAATTGATTTCTTATCTATAAGGTTTGTCCTGGTTACTTGTGCCTAAGGGCAGTGTTCTATTTAGCCTGAGGGCAGTGTTCCATTTCGCCTGAGGGTAACATCTTCCATGCCTGAGGGTAGTAGATTCCATGCCTGAGGGCGACACTTCTGTGCTTGAGTGAAATATCTCGTACGCCTAAGGGAAATATTCGATATCCTGGGATCAAGCCTGAGGGCGTGGTTTTATTATATTATCTCGAGAGCAAGGTTCTAATTGGCATGAGGGCTTGGTACTGATATGCACATAATGTTATTAAATAAAATGGTTAAATGAATATTAAAATGGAAATATGACTGGTAAAGTTAGTTACATTTAGTACTACTTCGTTTATGGCATTTACTAATGCACACTATTGTTGCACATTTTCACTGACAGTTGGGCATGGGCCTTTGGTGGGTGCCCACTGGGATTTATTTCTCAGACCCTGTTTGGGGTCATGTCTTCAGCCCCAAACAAATTACATTTCTGCAGGTATGGATAAGGGAAAGGGTCTCTATACTGGTACTTGATTGTTGATGAAGAGTAAAGGAGCATGGGACCGAGCATAGGCTCGCGATGCTGCTGGCTATTCTATTTTGTTCTGCGGTACCTATACATTCTATTGTATTGTACTTCACTACTGTGTAACATGTTCTGGCTGTTTTCTTAGAACTATATACATGTTGCATCATTATCTATATAATTGTTGGTTATCTTTTACTGCAGTTGTTCATCGTAAATGTGTATGTTTATTGATTTTGTTGTTGTTGTGTGTTGTTTATCGTTTCCACTGCTCGAAACATTGACAAATGAGGGCATAGTATCCCCACTATTAGACCTGGGCCCTCACTACTAGTCGGCAGCCTCTAGAGTTTGGGGAAATGTGCTTGAGTTCATGTGACCAACAGGGTCCGGGGCACCCGTTGAGTAGCTTTTAAAACCAGGATGTTACAAAGTGGTATCAGAGGGTTTCTTTTCTTTGACTTACTATTTGGAGCCTTAATTGGGGATAGGACAAAAACATTAGTTGGTGATAAGATGTGACCGGGAGTAGCTAACCTGTGTATAGGGAAAAGCCGGTCTACCTCGTTTTTTTGCAATTATTCTGATTTTTCAAATTTACTGTTGATTTGATTTCACCATTGGGTGAAGCATTTGTGATTGTGTTGTTTATATGTTATCCATGGGGTGAATTTAGTTACAACCCGATGAGATGAGGGTATTCGATCTCATTAATTATTTTTGAACATGCTAAAAATCACATGTCATGCATAGTTCCATGCCATGTAGGCGCATTAGAAATTTTATGTGGCTATGATAGTTGTTGTGCTAGAAAATAATGTTGTTGTGATAGCTACTTTGATAAATATCTACTATGGGATGGGGTATTTTTTTGAGCTTGTTGATAGGATGGACACCAAAATTTTGTTTTTGGGGAGTATGGGCCCTCAATGACCAGAATTTTCTGGATCATTGACTTTTTACTTGTGTATAACATGTATAAGATGCCAAACTTTGATTCGTGGGGAGTATGGGCCCTCACAGATCATAATTTGGCACTTAGGTGTTGTTTTTCAGTATTTTTTGTGTTCCAGAGTAGTATTTGAGGCTTACTGTCTAGACAACACTATATACATGACGTGTATTTCTATGGAAACACGACATGTGTTCTTCTGTTCGGGAAGAAATGAAAACATTTTGAGTACACACCGTGTTCCCTCAGTGCACATCGTGTAGTCTCTTACCCTGTCATAGACTGTGTAGATGGGGACACGTGGTAGGGAAAGTCTTTGGGAAAACATGTCGTGTACCAGATGTACACACCGTGTAGTGTTGACCTGGAGTCCGCCCGTGTAACTAACAACACGGATGGAGGAGACCTAAAGACATACACACCATGTCCACCATGGAACACACCGTGTAGTCTGACCTGGGGACCCGACCGTGTAGATAACAAACACGGGTCGGTGTTGAACATGTTGTGCACCTGAGGGACATTCCGTGTAGTCCTTACCAGTGGGAGACCGTGTGGATTGAGCCGTGTGGCTGGGGAAACGGGGTGGTGTACACACTACGTGTGTGTGTAACACGCGGTGTAGTTTTAGCTGAGTAGTTAGTCGTGTCACAAATGACATGGGAAGTTGGAATTTAAAACATACACATTGTTTAGATGTTATACACGTTGTGTAGTCTTGTTAAGTAGAATGCCCTGTGGCTAAGCCGTGTAGAAGGACCCGGGTAGGGGAAGAAAATTTAGGTACACGCTGTGACGTTAATATACACGCCATGTAGTCTTGTTTTTCAAGTCTTGAAATGCCTTTTTCCTCGTGTTCCCTTTTGGGTCCCCTTGTTTTTCAGTCCTTGATAAAATCAAATATAAGGCATGTTTTTTTCCTTGTAGAGTCATGCCGACGATATGACCACGCGTTGTTCGCCAAGAGAGCGGCAACGATTATACTCCAGAGATGGTAGGCCATGGGCTACCAGTGGATCCTCCAGTAGATCTAGATGCGGTGCCAGCCGTTATACCGGACATAGGCACGGAGTCATAGTTCCATGAAGGCTTTATGTGGTTCATGAAGACCTTTCAGGGAGCACCGCCGGCTGCCATATCTATGGCAGAGCAGACTCATATCATTCAGCAGTAGTATCCACCTACATTTTCATGGGATGGCGGGCCACAGGCTGCGGAGTCTTGGCTAGGGTCTATGAAAACAATTTTCGAGCACCTTGAGATGCCTCCAGGGTGAATGGTCAAGCTTTCTACTTACATGCTACGTGATTCTTCCAAGAGGTGGTGGGATGTTACCACTCAGTATGAGCATCACAGATACATGGCATGGGATGATTTTCAGATAGATTTCTATAACTTTTTTTTTTCAGAGATGCTGAGGGAATATAGAGCTCAAGAGTTCATGAATCTGCAATAGGCCCCTATGTCGGTGATGGATTATTCTGCTCGCTTCACCGAGTTTCAGTGTTTTTCACCCATTCTGGTGGGTGATTAGACGTCGGGGGCCAGATGCTTTGAGGATGGTCTTCGATATGACATTTGAGAACTGGTGAATGTTTTCAGGTTTCCAACAATACAAGATATTGTTAACCATGAACTGATTACTGAACGGAACCTGTGGGAAGCTAATGGTGTGGGCCATAGCGGTTTGACACCAGTTTCGGGTACTATTTCTACTAGAAAACGGAAGCGACAGATGAGTTTCTCTCATGGTGGAAGTACTAGCCAGGCGATTACTTCAGGTGGCCCGGTCATTTTCTACCAGTGTGGAAAAGAGGGGAACAAGAGACCGTAGTGTCCACGTGACCCAGTGGAGTGCCGAGCTTGCGGCAATATGGGTCATTAGCAGCACTTTTTCAGGGCGTTTCCACCAGGGGCTAGTGAGAAGGGTTCTGTGCAGACTCCGCATGTGGGAGCAGGACCTGTAGCTTTTTACCAGTCGGGAAACTGGGATACGTCAGGACGTACAGGCAGAGGTGTTGGTCATGTTCGTGGTATCCAGACACCAGGATCTCAGAGGCAGTAGGGTGGGACAGCTCAGTGTATCTAGGCTGTGCCGCAGGGCCGCGACACTGGGCAGGCATATACAGTGCAACAGACCCAAGAGGAGCAGGATCCCGGACCTTCTAATGTCTTAGGTACTATTTTATTAGCTTCTATTTTATCTTCAGTACTTTTTGATATAGGTGCTATACATATATTTATATTTTTATCTATTGTGGAGAACATTGGGCCCTATGTTTCTTCTTCTTCTGATGTTATGGAGCTAGACACTCCATTGGGGAATAGAATGGGTGGATTGCATCAGTATAGGTAGTGCCCCCTAGATGTTGGTGGGTGTCACTTTCTTTGGGACCTCTATATCTTGGAGATGACGAGATATTATGTCATTCTCGTAATTTACTGTTTGGTTCCCTTTCGAGCCTTTGTAGACTGCTATCTTCGCAGGGTGTGTTTCACATCACCAGAGGGCGGAGAGTTTCTATACAAGGGAGAGTGGGATGTTCAGTCAAGTCGAGTTGGACCAGAGCATCGTGGGCAAGGTGGAGTCATAGCCCAAGTTGTGAGTTTATATCTGGATGACAAAGGATCTTGTCAAAATGATTTCCCTCCTATGGTTGATCGTTTCAGGGATGTCTTTACAGAGAACTTTTCAGGTCTACCACCATAGTGAGAGGTGCATTTCTCTATTTATCTCGTGCCAGGAGCAGCTCTGGTGTCCATTCCTCCTTATTGGATGGCTACACATGAGTTACAGGAGCTCATGAAATAGTTAAAGGAGTTACAATCAAAGGGTTTAATCTGACCCAGTACTTCTCTTTGAGGTTCGCCGGTCCTTTTTGCGAAGAAGGAAGACGGTACCCTCAGACTCTCTGTGGATTATCGAAAGCTGAACTAGTTGATGTTCAAGAACCGATATCCCTTTCCAAGGATTGATGATATTTTTGATCCACTTCGAGGTGCATGAGTGTTCTCGACGATTGACTTGAGATTAGGATATCATCAGTTGCGCATTAGACCATCAGATATACCTATTACAGCTTTTTGGAGCAGATATGTGCTATACGAGTACTTGGTTATGTCGTTCAGACTCACAAACTCTATAGCATTTTTCATGGCTCTGATGAATCGTGTGTTCCATCCTTATCTGGATTCTTTTTTGGTAGTCTTCGTGGATGACATCTTGGTGTACTCTCATACTCGACATGACCATGCTAACCATCTTGAGATGGTTTTGAGTACACTAAGAGAGAATCATCTATATGCTAAGCTCTCAAAGTGACACATTTGGATGGCCCAGATTCACTTCGTAGGACATATCATCTCAGAGGCAGGAGTTGCAGTAGACCCAGAGAAGGTGAGATCAGTAGTTTCCTGGGAGCAGCCTAAGAACTTTTTTGAGATATGGAGTCTCTTGGGGCTGGCTGGTTACTATAGGTGTTTTATACAGGACTTCTCCTGCTTAGCAGCATAGTTTATGGGTTTGACTAAGAAGGGTGTGAAGTTCGTTTGGTCAGAATCTTGCGAGATGGCCTTTTAGGAGCTGAAAGGAAAGTTGATATCAGCACCAGTCTTGATACTACTAGAGTATGGGAATAGCTACACAGTTTACTGTGATGCATCAGGTGTTGGGCTGGGAGAAGTGTTGATGTTGGGCGATCGAGTTGTTGTGTACTGGTCTCGGCAGTTGAGGCCACATGAGAGGAATTACTCGACACATGACCTCGAGTTGGCTACAGTTGTTCATGCGTTAATCTGTTGGAGACATTATCTCTTGGGATATCATTTTGTGGTTTTCAGTGACCACAAAAGTCTCAAGTATATCTTTACTCAATGTGACTTGATTCTGAGGTAGAGAAGGTGGGTCGAATACCTTCAGTCCTTTGATTTTGCGCTTCCCTATGCACCTGGTAAGGGAAATGCAGTTGCTAATTAACTGATAAGGAAGACTCAGATACAGGAAGTTCATGAGGCCACTGGTGAGTGGAAACATATGGCTTTGTTCTATGAGATGCATTTGGAGGTGCACGACAGTCAGGGGGAAACATATCTTTCATCTTTAGTTGTGACTTCTACCCTCCTGGATAGAGTGAGGATGAGACAACTATCTCATTCTGAAGGCCTAGTTCTACAGGAGTCGGTGCAAGTGAGGACCCTCCTCCTAGTTGGACGATAGGCGATGGGTAAGTACTGTGTTTCCATGGATGAGTATGGGTTCAACGGGATATACATGAGGATCTGATGTGGGTGTTCCATGCTTCAGCTTGGGCAGTTCATCCCAGAGTTACCAAAATGTGCTGTGACTTGAGATGTCAGTATTGGTGAACGGGTATGAAGAGGGAGATGGCTAGATTTTTTACGAGATGTTCCACCTATCAGTAGGTGATGGTGGAGCATCAGAGGCCAGTCATACTCTTACAACAGTTACCCATTCCAGAGTGAAAATGGGATGATGTTGCGATGGACTTCGTGAATGGGTTTGTGAGGTCACCTCGAGGCAATGATGTTGCATGGGTTGTTGTGGACAGACTCACAATGGTAGCTCAATTTTTTCCGATCAAGGAGACCTTCAGAGTTGACGAGATCGGGAAATTGTATATCCGAGAGATCGTACGTCTTCATGGGGTTCCTTATTCTATAGATTCAGATAGGGATGCTCGTTTTATGTCTCATTTCTGGAAGAGTTTTCAGAGGGCATTGGGTACATAGGTGCTTCTGAGCATAGCGTTCCACCCTCAGACTGATGGTCAGTCAGAGCATACGATACAGGTGCTAGTGTAAATGGTGCGTCCATGCGTCTTAGACTTTGGGGGATCTTTGTAGAATCATATACCCCTAGTAGATTTTTTCTATAATAATAATTATCAGGAAACTATTGAGATGGAACCTTATTAGGCTTTATATGGTAGGTCATCCCGGTTACATTTTTGCTGGATAGTGGCAGGTGAGGCAGCTTTATTAGGACCATGTCCTATGCAGGAGACTTATGAATAGGTCTAGTTGATTCAGAAGTGGATGTATACTGCACAGTCTCGTCATAAATCTTATCTTATCACCGCAGATGACCCATGGAGTTTGCAATCAGGGATCAGGTCTTCTTGCGTGTTTTGTCGAGGTTGGGAAACTGGCGGATCAGGAGACAGGGTAAACTTTCACCGAGGTATGTGGGGCCATTTGATATTATGGAGAGAGCCAGGCCAGTTTCCTATCAGTTAAAGCTACCACAAAGGTACCGGGCGATGCACGAGGTCTTCTATATATCTCAGTTGCGCAGTAATCATTCATACATGTCTCACGTCTTTCATCCCGAGGAGGTTGAGCTTCAGATAGATGCGTCCGTTGAGGAGAATCTGATTCGTATCATGGATAGGATCATGAAGGTTCTCTAAGACCGGTCAATTCCTCTCGTACGGTTGCTATGGCAACATATCTGAGTGTATGACGAAACCTGGGAATGGGAGAGCGACCTACGTGCTTAGTGGCTAGAGTTGTTCTAAGATTTATCTTCACCACCCTTAGAAGGGTGATTTCGGGACGAATTTCTTTAAGGGGGGATGTTTGTACGAACCCGGTTCTTATTCTTGAGGTACAGTTTTCTTCCTTTCTCTTTTCCTTAAGTGTTTTTGAGAAAATAAGGAAAATGGGGGAAAATCACACTTTTTGTGGGTACACGCCTTGTACTTGTCCGCACATCGTGTACTTTGGCCGTGTGGGATGAGTACACAGGGTTTGTAGCCATCTTGGTGATGAACAGGGTAAAAACCGACTACACACCGTGTAGTGGGTATGTACACGTTGTGTAGTCAGTCGGCAGACAAATATTAAGGCGGTGAAGGAAGCCACCAGTTGAGCGATAGTACACACCGTGTAATCAGGAATACATGTTGTGTACTCATGTCGACTGATGAATAGTGCTGCGGTAGAAAGAAGTTATCGTAGGAACAGTTAAAAATGAAAAGTACACGCCATGTACTCAATAGTACACACCGTGTAGTCTGTCTTTTTCGCTTAAAATGGGAAGTAGACTCCTCTGTTCACAGAGAAGTCTTAGAACCAGAGGAGAGCTTGGAAGAGGTGGTCGGAGCTTGGAGGACCTCCCGACCGCACACTGGGAACCCGTTTTCTGCATCTTCAATCTCCTTGGAATTGCACGGGTGAGTTCTTCCTCCTCCTTGTGAAGTTCATGCCAATTATTCCTCTAAAAGAAGTTATTTGAGTTTGAACTATGTTGTGTTCCTCTTGGATCTACGTCGTTCTTGGATGATTCGAGGAGTGTCATTCGCGTATATCGATCAGGGGCGATCGAGGTAGGTGGTCTGGTGTTTAAATTTCCAAGTGTTGTGTGTTATGTATACTATTGTGCAACGAACCCATGTTCGGGGTGTCGTATGGATGAGGCCATGGATGTTTAAATACGTAAAATTTTATAGGTAGTTTATTGTAATTGTAAAACTGCTGTTTGGGATCACTGCTTGGATCCAGGACCACCCCGGGGGTGCATTCCTCTATTTAGCCATTTGTCCAGGTTACCAGAGGGTATACCATAAAATTTAGTATGCCTTAAATTTCCTTGAGAGGAATTTTATATAATTTCATTCTTATCTGTTGGGCTCGGCTCGGTTACTTGTGTGAGAGGGTAGTATTCTATTTAGCCTGCGGTTAGTGTTCTATTTCACCTGGAGGAAACTTCTTCCATGTCTAAGGGCATTATATTTTGTGCCTGAGGGAGACACTTCTGTTCCTAAGGGCAATATCTCATATGCCTGAGGGAAAAATTCAATATCATGAGGGAAAGCCTGAGGGAGAATTTCATATTGGCTTGAGGTATTGGTACTAATAAGAACAAAATGTTATTAAATAAAATGGTTAAATTAATATTAAAATGGAAAATGGATGGTAAAGTTAGTTACTTTTTGTACTGCTTCATTTATTACATTTACTACCGCACACTATTGTTGCACATTTTCACTGACAGTTAGGCACGGTCCTTTGGTGGGTGCCTACTGGGATTTATTTCTCACACCCTGTTTGGGGTCATGTCTTCAGCCACAAATAGATTACATTTCTGTAGGTATTGATAAGGGAAAGGGTCGATATACAAGTACTTGATTGTTGCTGAGGAGTAGAGGACCATGGGACCGAGCTTAGGCTCGCGATGCTGTCGGCTATTCTATTTTGTTCTGATATACATGTACTTTCTATTTTATTGTATTTTACTATTGAGTAACATGTTATGGTTGTTTTCTTAGAACTAGAGACATGTTGCATCATTATATATATAACTGTTGGTTATCTTTTACTACATTTGTTCATCATAAATGTGTAAGTTTTATCTCTTCTGTGGTTGTTGTATGTTATTTATCTTTTCCGATGCACTACACTTTGACAAATGAGGGTATAGCTTCCCCACTATCAGACCTGGGCCCTCGCTGCTAGTAGGCAGCCTCTGGAATTTGGGGAAATTTGCTTGAGGTCATGTGACCAACTACATCTGCGGCACCCATTGAGTAGCTTTCGGAACCATGAATTTTCAAAGAGGTATCAGAGGGTTTCTTTTCATTGACTTACTGTTTGGACCCTTATTCAGGGATAGGATGAAAATGGTAGTTGGTAATAAGCTTTGCTCGGGAGTAGCTAACCCATGTATAGGGAAAATCCAGTCTACCTCGTATTTTTGAAATTATTCAGATTTTTCAAATTTTACAGTTGATTTTATTTTCAACGTTGGGTGACGCATTTGTGATTGTATTTTTTATATATTATCCATTGGGTCTATTTAGTTGCAAATTGATGAGAAGATGTTATGACATCACATGCATCATTTAGTCACATGACAGAAATCACATGCCATGCATAGTTCCAGGACATGTAGGCGCATTAAAAATTGCATGTTGTTGTGATAGTTGTTGTGATTGAAAAGCAAGATGTTGTGATAGCTTCATCAATAAATACCTACTATGTGATAGGGTATTTTTTTTGAGCTTGTTGATAGTATGGACGCCAATATTTGGTTTTTGGGGAGTATGGGACCTCAATGACTAGAATTTGATGGATCATTGACTTTTTACTTGTATATAACATGTATAAGATGCCAAACATTGATTCACGGGGAGTATGGGGCCTCATGGATCAAAATTGGTAACTTAGGTGTTGTTTTTCAGTATTTTATGGGTTCCAGAGTAGTATCTGAGTCTTACTGTCTGGACAACCCAGTATACATGACGTGTTGTTCTATGGACACACACTGTGTGTTCTTCTGTTCGAGAAGAAATGAAAACTTCTTCAGTACATTCCATGTTCCCTCAGCACACGCCGTGTAGTCTCTTCCCGTGTTATAGATCGTGTAGATGGGGACACGGGGTAGGGAAAGGCTTGGGGAAAACACAACATGTACTGGATATACATGTTGTATAGTGTTGACTAGGATTCCACCCGTGTAACTAAAAACATGGACGAAGGAGACCTAGAGACATACACACCATGTCCACCTTGGAACACAACGTGTAGTCTGACTTGGGGACCCAGCCGTGTATCTATCAAACACGGGTCGGTGTTGAACATGTTGTGTACCTCAGGGACACGCCGTGTAGTCCTTAATGGTGGGAGACTGTGTGGACATAGCTGTGTGGCTGGGGAAATGGGTTGGTGTACACGCCATGTAGTTTTAGCCGAGTAGTCATCCATGTTACAAACGACACACGCAGTTGGAATTTAAAACATACACGCCATGTAGATGATATACATGCTGTGTGGCTAAGCCATGTAGAAGGACCCGGGTAGGGGAAGAAAATTCAGGTACACACCATGTAGTTAATATACATGCTGTGTAGTCTTGTTTTTCAAATCTTAAAATTCCTTCTTCCTCTTGTTCCCTTTTTGGTCCCCTCATTTTTCAGTCCTTGATAAACTCAAATCTATGGTGTGTTTTTGACCTTCTAGAGTCATGCCACTAAGATGACCATGCATTTTTTGCCAAGAGATCGGCAATGATTATACTCCATAGATGGTTGGCCATGGGATATCAGTGGACCCTCCAGCAGATCTAGATGTGGTGACAACCATTATACCGGACATAGGCGTGGAGGTGGAGTTTCGTGAAGGCTTTATACAGTTCATGCAGACCTTTCAGGGAGCACCGCCCGCTGCCACATCTATGGCAGAGCTGACTCGTATCATCCAATAGCAGAAACCACCTACATTTTCAGGGGATGGAAGACCAGAAGCTGTAGAGTCTTGGTTGGGGTCTATGCAGTCTATTTTTGAGCACCTTGAGACACCCCTAGGGCGGATGGTCATGCTTACTACTTACATGTTGCGTGATTCCTCCAAGAGGTCGTGGGATTTCACCACTCAGTATGAGCATCACAGAGACATGGCGTGGGATGATTTTCAGACAGATTTCTATGAATTCTTCATCCCAGAGACGCTGAGGGAAGATAGAGCTTGAGAGTTCATGAATCTGCAACAGGGCGCTATATCAGTGATGGATTATTCTACTCGCTTCACTGATATTCAGAGTTTTGCACCCATTCTGGTGGGTGATGAGATGTTGAGGGACAAACACTTTGAGGATGGTGAAATAGCACTGTCGTGGGCGCCCTCAAATGATTAGTGTGATTTGGGGTACTTAAGTGCAGCAGAGTGGCTAACCAAGGTCGTCTCTCAAAGGAGGAAGTGAATTTAACAACTTATTAGAGGTATTCTAAAAAAATAAAATAAAATAGAATAGAATAAAAACACTACTTTAAAGGATTGGGGTTTGTTGTAGTTTATGAATCTAGAAGAAGTTTGCTGGAAGAAGATTGTATAATTTTTTTTTTGTTTTTAGTTTTGAAATGAATTTCAATTTAAATGACACAACAAGAAGATGTTTTTTTTTAGAAATCTATTTAAAAAGCGTAATCGATCTAACTATACCTCTTCACTTTATTATTACTCATTATCATTTAAATTAACATTCACTTAATTATGATCCCTTAATTTGTTAAATCCCGAACCCTACGAGAATTAACTTTACCACAAAGATGATGTGAATTTAAACCTAGGCTAACTTTGGAACGTGCAATCGCAGCACCCTGCTTTGATTGATGTTCTAAGATTATCTTATGATCAGTGGTAAATTAAGGCACATATCCATTCTGGAAATGAGGATGAATTGTTTTTAGGGATTATATTTTAACTCTACAAATTTATCCCGTGTGGTCTTGTATTACCGATTAAGATCGCGCTCTCACAATTTACACAAAATCCCGACCTCGCGTGTTTTTGTGTTAATTGTTCAATTGCTTGCTTAGTTTCTTACAATTTAAAAACACAATTCATGGATCATATTAAGTGAATTACAGTAGCTCATTGACTCAAAATAATTAAATGAAGAGGGTAGAAGATAGATCGATTACTAAAAGACTACTCTTCCATGGGTGGCGTAATCATCGTAGAAGCGTTTTGCATGTGCAAAGGTTTAAAATGGGTATAACCCAATAACGCTTCTACTCAAGAATTCCAGACCAATTAGGAAGATTAAGAGAAGAATAAATTTAAACAAAACAGAAGAAAAGAGAATAAATATAAGAAGAGCAATGAAGTTTATTACACAAATGAAAACATTACAAAATGAAGAAGAGAAGGAGGCTTCGATGAGGGGATCCTTGCTTCAAGAGCTACCCCTCTTACAATGGTTGGAGAATTTGGGTGAAACAAATTCTCCTCTGCCTCCAATATCCCAATGCACGTCCCACCCCTCCAAATGAGAAAAACTCTAATTTATAGAGGGGAGGGGAGGAGAGGTTACAAATGGTTTCAAGTGTGAATGTGGAAATTCGGCCAAATATTTTATGCCAACTTGAACCGCCCATTTGACCACCAAAACGCGTGAATTGGCCGGCCTTTCAGAAGGATGCTTTGTGCCATATCATGTCCCCGAGCTTTCATCAAACTTTGGGCTCAATCCAAGCCCGTATGTAGAATATATGGCCCAAATACAGAACCTTCTCCATTCTGGAGAGCCCAGCCCAACTTTGACTTCATGGCCCAATTTCAACAACCAAATGAACTCTTTAGCTTTAGTGTCCTGAATAAAAGTTGTAGATAATTAAGTTAGAAACACTGTTACAAAATGTCAAATGCAAATAAGAAATATAAAAAATATTTAGCTTCGAAATACTACAGTGCACTATTAAGGGTAAAACTGGAATTTTCACCAAATTTTCAAATGAATGATCAAATCCCAAATATTTTATAAATAAACATGTTTAACACAATGTGAGGAAATTATATCATTTATTATCAATAAAATATTCAATAAAATAGTGTTTTATCAACTCCCCCACACTTACCCTTTTGCACACCTGGGCAAAACCTCATATCAAGTAAACATCAATATCAAATCAAAACCAATTTTAAAACACATATCTTTAAGATCAATCAATTTCACACCAAGAATAAAAAAGATATCATGCCTCATAAAAAACCTTATTTAAAGTTCTCCATTTATATCATTCAATATATTTCCACTTCATTTATCCACCCATGCACAAAACACTTACCTTGCTTGAATTTTCTCTCATCACTCAAATATCAATTTTTTTTTGCAATGTCTTTCTCATCCAAACTCATACAAGGGTCACCATAGGCTTGATAGATTCCTACATCGCTACCCGATGTGAGTCAAGGACATATGTTTATCATGAGGATTTTTCAGGGTTGTTCTGTGGCTTTCGGTTGGTAGGATTAAGATGTGAAAAACTCTGAGGCTGAATGAGGAGGGCTTGACTCTTTTAAAGCAAAATTGCATTAATCTAATTTTCACTTAAATATGGTCTTCTCTTCAATCCCCATAGTATCAATTCAGCTCCATCATCATGAAAAGTCATGAAAGTTTTACACCATTCATCATTTCAGCATAAAAAATGTCAATCTTCTCAAACATGATTTTCTTGAAAGCTCCAGATGGGCACAGCTTTCCACCTCAATTAGAAGCTCCAGAAAAGGCACAGCTTCACTTGTCATGAAAGCTCCAGAAAAGGCACAGCTTTCAATATAATGACTTTCTTTAGCAGCAAACACATCTCTTCAGAATTTAATTTTCCACCCAAAGTATCACAGAATGTGGTTTCAAAATCCAATACAACTTCCCCCACACTTAAGCTCAACTAGATTATGCAATTTCACTTCAAGAGTTGGTTGGATAGGGAAAATTGGCTTGTAATGTGGCTTAACCTAACAGGTTGTGCATGGCTTCTAAGGGATACAAGGATTAAATATTCAAGGTAGGCCATTATAAAAAAGGATTCTTTGAAATAGGGGCTTTAATACCAAACAAATGCCTCAATCATTTAAACATATGTACCTCAAACCCTCAAGTTTTGACAGGAATAGATCAAATTC
Source organism: Viscum album (assembly GCA_963277665.1). NCBI lineage: Eukaryota > Viridiplantae > Streptophyta > Magnoliopsida > Santalales > Viscaceae > Viscum > Viscum album. The sequence continues at coordinate 1,429,566,218 of OY728155.1, read as the reverse complement.
TGGTTAAATCAAGTATGGTTTGGTTCTCTAAAGAAGTGAGGTGAATGTAAAGAATATGAAAATAATGGTTCAGAAGCCTCACAGGAAAGTGATTTCAAATTTAAAGACAGTGAGATGTGGCATGGGATTCAAAATTCGGTGTACTTTCCATGAAATTACTAAATATTTGAACTTCAAACAAAGTCATTTCATCATTCATTTAAGCTTAGTTTCAAGGGGTAAATTGTTTCACTTATTGATATGGATTAAAAAATGGTGATGAGAATCATTTCCGCTCAAAAGTTTCAAAAACACACAGAAAATTGTAAAATAAACACACAAATTTTGAAAAACACACAATTTTTTTTTTGGTTTTTTTTTAAAAGGAAAACAATTGAAATTACTAAACTAAAAGGTTCCCTCCCCCATACTTAAAATATTGCATTGTCCTCAATGTGAACCCATGAGATGATATATTCACATGAAATGCAGAATTTTTAAATAGGACAAATAATATAAAAGTGAAAGGGTTAGGAACAGCCTGATGTGATCAAGTGATGATGGGGTCATGCAGTGTGATAAAATCCACTGCATCAGTAGGATGTCCCTCAATGTATCTCTTCAAACGTTGCCCATTGACTGTAAAACTCCTTCCAGTGTCCTCTTGTGTGATCTCCACTGCACCATAAGGAAAAACATTAGACACAATATAAGGACCTAACCATCTGGAACGCAACTTACCAGGCATCAACTTCAGTCGTTAACTATAGAGAAGGACTTTCTCTCCAACATGAAACTCCCTTTTTTGGATCATTTTGTCATGAGCTGCTTTTGATCTTTCCTTGTAGAACCTTGAGTTCTCATATGATGACAGGCGAATCTCCTCAAGCTCTTGAATTTGCAACTTCCTTTGAATTCCAGCTTGGGCCAAATCCATGTTACATTTCTTTATAGCCCAATATGCCCGATGCTCGACTTCCACGGGGAGATGACACGCTTTCCCAAAAACAATCCGAAATGGGGACATACCAATGGGGGTCTTGTATGCTGTCCTATAAGCCCACAATGCATCATCCAAGCACTTGCTCCAATCCTTCCTATTTGGCTGCACGGTTTTCTCCAAGATTTGTTTCAACTCATGATTTGAAACCTCAGCCTGGCCATTTGTTTGGGGGTGGTATGGTGTTGATGTTTTTTGTGTCACCCCATACTTTCGAAGGAGGGAAGAAAAATTCCTATTTCAAAAGTGTGTCCCTTGGTCACTGATGATGGCCTTTGGTACTCCAAACCTGCAAAAAATCTGTGCTTTGACAAAGTCCACAACAACATGAGAATCGTCCGTCCTGGTGGCCTTGGCCTCCACCCATTTACTCACATAATCAACAGCAACCAAAATATACAAAAATCCAAATTAACTAGGAAAAGGACCCATAAATTCGATGCCCCATACATCAAAAATCTCACAAAATAGTATGGGTTGTTGGGGCATCTCATGTCTCCTAGAAATGTTCCCAGTGTGTTGGCAACGAGAGCACGACTTACAAAACAAATGGGCATCATGGAACAAGCTAGGCCAATATAATCCAGAGTCTAAAACCTTCCTAGCTGTCCGTTGGGGTCCAAAGTGTCCACCACAAGCAAGTGTATGACAGAAATGCAAAACAGACTCAAACTCATGATCGGGAACACACCTCCTAATGACTTGGTCACTACACATGCGCCAGAGGTATGGATCATCCCACACATAATACCTAGACTCACTTTTTAATTTTTGGACTTGATGCTTCTTCAAATTTACTGGGATTTCAGAGCCAACAATGTAATTAACTAAATCAGTATACCAAGGATGCTTACCTGAGATGGTATAGAGATGCTCATCGGGGAAAGTGTCCCGAAGTGGTACCTGGTCCAAGGTGTCACCCTCTAGTGTGTGAGTAAGCCTACTCATGTGGTCCGCCACAAAGTTTTCTGACCCCTTTTTGTCCTTTATCTCGATGTCAAACTCTTGAAGAAGGAGCATCCAACGGATAAGTCGTGGCTTTGCATCTGGCTTCTTTAGGAGGTACCTCAAAGCTGCATGGTCAGAAAAAACAACTACTTTAGAGCCCAATAAATATGAACGGAATTTATCTAAAGCAAATATGACAGCAAGAAACTCCTTTTCTGTGGTAGTGTAGTTTGATTGGGCTGAATCTAGCATCCTCGGTGCATAGGCGATCACATGTGAACGTCCCTCCACCCTCTGAGATAAGACAGCTCCAACCGCGAAGTTGGAGGCGTCACACATAAGCTCAAATGGAAGGTCCCACCGTGGGGGCTGTATGATTGGTGGAGTGGTCAGACACTTCTTCAGCTCATCAAATGATACCCTGTATGAATCATCAAAATTGAAGTCAATATCTTTTTGAAGCAATCGAGATAAGGGTAGAGCGATCTTACTAAAATCTCTGATGAAGCGTCGATAAAATCCAGCATGCCCAAGGAATGATCGAACATCACGCACACATGTAGGATATGGGAGGGATGAAATAATGTCTACCTTAGATTTATCAAGTTCAATTCCATGTTGTGAGACTATATGACCTAAGACAATTCCCTTTTCGACCATGAAATGACATTTTTCAAAATTTAAGACCAGATTCTTCTCAATACAACGATGCAACACATCACCCAAACTTGAGAGACATTCATCAAATGAGGACACATAAACGGTAAAATCATCCATAAATACCTCCATGCAGGTCTCAATGAAATCTGAGAAAATACTCACCATGCATCTCTGGAAGGTACCTGGGGCGTTGCAAAGTCCAAATGGCATCCTCCGGTAAGAAAAGGTACCGAATGGGCAGGTGAATGTTGTCTTCTCTTGGTCCTCTGCTGCAATGGGAACCTGAAAATAGCCAGAAAATCCATCCAAGAAACAATAGTGTGTCTTCCCAGCTAGTCTCTCAAGCATCTGGTCAATGAATGGAAGTGGGAAATGGTCCTTACAAGTGGATTGATTTAGTTTCCTATAATCGATACACACTCGCCAACTGTTTTGTACTCTCACAGGAACTAACTCATCATTTTCATTTTTTATAACAGTGAAACCAGTTTTCTTTGGTACAACCTGAACAGGGCTAACCCATTGTGAGTCAGAAATAGGGTAAATGATACCCGCCTCAAGTAATTTTTCAACTTCTTTCTTAACAACTTCTAGGAGGGTGGGATTAAGTCTCCTTTGTGGCTGTCTCACCGGTTTAGCCCCATCCTCCAAGAGAATCCTATGCATGCAAATGGAGGGGCTAATACCTGATATGTCTTCCAATGTCCAACCAATTGCCCTAATGTTATCTCTCAAAAGATTCAAAAGTTTTTCTTCATGTTCAAAAGAGAGATTGTTAGCAATTATGACAGGTAATCTATCAACACTGAGCAAGTATGCATATTTGAGATTTGGGGGCAATGGCTTGAGTTCCAATGTAGGTGGGTGATGTATGGATGGAGAAATTGATGCAATAGACATATCTGCACAATGAACATCAGTATCAGAATAAAAATCATCACAATCAGAGAATAAAGCACCAAATCCATCAGCATACTCAATAGCCATGTCATAATCAGAGTTCACATGATCAAAATCAGAATATGATTCTATTTCAAAATCAAATCTTAGAGAGTCTTGTTCATCAAAAATGGGTGTAAAAGTATTCTTAGACATCAAACTAGAACCAATACTCATAATCTCCCTAAGCGTAGGACAGTCAAATTCTATGGAGTTTTTATTTGGTGGTTCAAAATGGGAGATAACAAAAGCAGAATGGTCATCTGAGGGGTACTTCATGGAATCCATAACATTAAATATCACAACTTCATCCCCAAATTCCATGGAAAGTGTACCCTCATTGACATTTATGATAGTTTTTTCAGTTTTGAGGAAGGGTCTACCTAAGATAATGGGGGCATGAGAACTTACCTGATCATCCTCCATGTTAAGAACATAGAAATCCGCTGGAAAGATCATGTCTCTTACCCAGACAAGTACATCCTCAAGGACTCCTGCTGGATATGTCGTAGCTCTATTCGCCAATTGCACCACTACTCTTGTTGGATTCAACTCACCAACCTGCAAGGAAGAGAATACAGAGTGAGGCATCACATTTATGGAAGCTCCCAAATCACAAAGAGCATCAGAGAAGTGAAACTCCCCTATGGTACATGGGATGGTGAATGTCCCAGGATCCTTGCACTTTGTTGGCATTGCTAGAGTTGGTGTAATGAGTGCTGAGACATTCCTTCCAAGGTTGATCCTCTCATTCCCCTTGAGCCCTCTTCGATTGGTGCAGAGTTCTTTTAAGAATTTGGCATACCTTTGGATTTGCTTAATGGCTTCAAGTAGAGGAATGTTGATCTCCACACGCTTGAATGTGTCCAAAACCTCCTTTTGCATTGCTTCTTCAGCCATCTTCTTGGTTTGAACAACCCTGTTTGGAAAAGGAAGGGGTTTAGGAGGAACATCATCAATCTTTTTCTTACCTTTATCTTTCTCCTTGGATTGCTCATCAGTTGGTATGGAATGCGGCTTCTCTGAAGTTGAGGTGAATCCCGGTGGAATGGTAGGTGCAGATGTATCGTTCATTTGCTTCCCACTTCTCAATGTGATGGCACTAACATTCCCCTTTGGATTTAGAGTGGGTTGGGAAGATAGATTTCCAGAATTCTTACTCACAATTTCATGGAGGGCGGTGGCAATCTGACTCATTTGAGTCTTCAACTCTCTCAGCTCCGAACCTTGACTCTTCAGCTCATTCTGTTGATTAAGAACAATTTGTTTCAAAAGATCATCAGTGTTAGAGTCTACCTTGTGTTGGATATTCCCTTGTTGTTGACTTGTTGATGTTTGAGCTTCAAATCTCCTTTGGGGTTGTTGGAAACCCTGTTGGTAAGGTGGAGGCTGCTGGAAGTTTGGTTGAAAAGGGGGCCTTTGTTGTTGTCCAGAGTCATACCTCATGTCCGCTAGATCTTTCCACCCTTGGTTGTATGTTGGATAAAACTTATTTTGGGGATATGGTTGTTGTTATTGCTGCTGAAATGGTCTCCCAGGGAACACTTCTGCACAATCTTCTGTTTCTTGGAGTTGTGGGCAACAGTCAGTTGGGTGTCTTGTCTCAGTGCAAATACCACAAGGCCTTGAAGGAAGGGGTAGAGATGTCTTTTGTTCCAATGCAATCTACCTCACCATAGTTGTCAATTCTTCTAACTTAGTATCAATCAAATGACTTTCAATAGAAGAAGGACTTACTTGATATACTCCTCGAACATGTGGTGGACCTCTATCACCAAATTGTTGGGAGTTTTGGGCCATCTTGTCGATCAATGCTCGTGCAGCTACTGGTGTCTTGTCCACCAATGCTCCTCTAGCTGAAGCATCCACCATGCTCCTCTCCATGGGTGTGAGTCCTTCATAGAAGTACTGGATGAGTAATTGCTCACTGATTTGGTGATGCGGACAGCTTGCACACAACTTCTTGAATCGCTCCCAGTACTCATACATTGACTCCCCTTGTGCTTGCTTGATCCCTGATATCTCCTTTCGAATGGATGTGGTCCTTGATGCTGGAAAAAATCTCTGCAAGAAAAGACGTTTCAAATCGTTCCAACAAGTTACATCTTCAGGTTGTAAATAATACATCCAATCTTTTGCAGCTCCATCAAATGAGAATGGGAATGCTCTTAATTTAATTTGATCTTCAGAAACATTTCTTGGTTTTAAAGTTGAGCAAACCACATTAAATTCTTTCAAATGTTTATTTGGATCCTCACCAGAGAGGCCATGAAACTTTGGAAGTAAGTGAATTAACCCAGATTTTAGTTCAAAGTCCGATTCGAGATTTGGGTATGCAATACAATTTGGTTGATAGTTAATATCAGGTGCAGCCAATTCTCGAATGGTTCTATTAAGTTCATTTCCATTGTTTCCAGCCATTGGTTCTTGTTTTATGGTTGAATTTGAATTGCTTCCAATTTCAATGTTCTGATATTGGAGTAATTCTCCAAATGGTTGAATGTTGAAACTTCCCGTAGATTGAGAATGTCTGATTCGTGCCCTAAGGCTACGTTCAATCTCAGGGTCAAGATCTAAGAGATCTTCGGGATTAGTTCGTGTCATCAATCAATGAAAGATGAAAAGAAGGAATGTGGACCATAGTAAAATAAAAATTAGAAGTTTGATTTGATGGTCCAAAAAGAAGTAGAAAGAGATAAAAGAAGAAGAAGAAAGAAAAAAATCAGATTGGGTAAAGACGGAAGAAAGAAGAGAGGAAGAGAATTAAAATGTAAAATAAAATAAATACCTCTAATTGGTTGAAATAATTACTTGCCTCCCCGGCAACGGCGCCAATTTGAAAGAGCGTTGTCGTGGGCGCCCTCAAATGATTAGTGTGATTTGGGGTACTTAAGTGCAGCAGAGTGGCTGACCAAGGTCGTCTCTCAAAGGAGGAAGTGAATTTAACAACTTATTAGAGGTATTCTAAAAAAATAAAATAAAATAGAATAGAATAAAAACACTACTTTAAAGGATTGGGGTTTGTTTTAGTTTATGAATCTAGAAGAAGTTTGCTGGAAGAAGATTGTATAATTTTTTTTTTGTTTTTAGTTTTGAAATGAATTTCAATTTAAATGACACAACAAGAAGATGTTTTTTTTAGAAATCTATTTAAAAAGTGTAATCGATCTAACTCTACCTCTTCACTTTATTATTAATCATTATCATTTAAATTAACATTCACTTAATTATGATCTCTTAATTTGTTAAATCCTGAACCCTACGAGAATTAACTTTACCACAAAGATGATGTGAATTTAAACCTAGGCTAACTTTGGAACGTGCAATCGCAGCACCCTGCTTTGATTGATGTTCTAAGATTAGCTTATGATCAGTGGTAAATTAAGGCACATATCCATTCTGTAAATGAGGATGAATTGTGTTTAGGGATTATATTTGAACTCTACAAATTTATCTCGTGTGGTCTTGTATTACCGATTGAGATCGCGCTCTCACAATTTACACAAAATCTCGACCTCGCGTGTTTTTGTGTTAATTGTTCAATTCCTTGCTTAGTTTCTTACAATTTAAAAACACAATTCATGGATCATATTAAGTGAATTACAGTATCTCATTGATTCAAAATAATTAAATGAATAGGGTAGAAGATAGATCGATTACTAAAAGACTACTCTTCCATGGGTGGCGTAATCATCGTAGAAGCGTTTTGCATGTGCAAAGGTTTAAAATGGGTATAACCCAATAACGCTTATACTCAAGAATTCTAGCCCAATTAGTAAGATTAAGAGAAGAAGAAATTTAAGCAAAACAGAAGAAAAGATAAGAAATATAAGAAGAGCAATGAAGTTTATTACACAAATGAAAACATTACAAAATGAAGAAGAGAAGGAGGCTTCGATGAGGGGATCCTTGCTTCAGGAGCTACCCCTCTTACAATGGTTGGAGAATTTGGGTGAAACAAATTATCCTCTGCCTCCAATCTCCCAATGCACGTCCCAACCCATCCAAATGAGAAAAACTCCAATTTATAGAGGGGAGGGGAGGAGAGGTTACAAGTGGTTTCAAGTGTGAATGTGGAAATTCGGCCAAATATTTTATTCCAACTTGAACCGCCCATTTGACCACCAAAACGCGTGAATTGGCCGGCCTTCCAGAAGGATGATTTGTGCCACATCATGTCCCCGATCTTTCATCAAAATTTGGGCTCAATCCAAGCCCGTATGTAGAATATATGGCCCAAATACAGAACCTTCTCCATTCTGCCGAGCCCAGCCCAACTTTGACTTCATGGCTCAATTTAAACAACCAAATGAACTCTTTAGCTTTAGTGTCCTGAATAAAAGTTGTAGATAATTAAGTTAGAAACACTGTTACAAAATTTCAAATTCAAATAATAAATATAAAAATATTTATCTTCGAAATACTACAGTGCACTATTAAGGGTAAAACTGGAATTTTCACCAAATTTTCAAATGAATGATCAAATCCCAAATATTTTATAAATAAACATGTTTAACACAATGTGAGGAAATTATATCATTTATTATCAATAAAATATTCAATAAAATAGTGTTTTATCAGATGTTCTTCGATATGACATCCAAGCACTAGTGAATGTTTTCAGGTTTCCAACAGTACATGATATTGTGAACCAGGCACTGATTATTGAACGGAACCTGCGAGGAGCTAGTGGTGTGGGCCATGGCAGTTCGACACCAGTTTCTGGTACTATTTCTACCAGGAAACGGAAGCGACAGATGAGTTTCTCTCACAGGGGCAGTACTAGATAGGCGATTATTTCATGTGGCCCGGTCATTTTCTACCAGTGTGGAAAAGAGGGCCAAAAGATACCACAGTGTCCACGTGACCTAGTGGATTACCTAGATTGCGGAAAGATGGGTCATCTGCAGCTTTTTTGTAGGGTGTTTCTACCAGTGGCTAGTGAGAGGGGTTCTGTGCAGACTCCGCATGCGGGAGCGGGAGCAGCAGCTTCTTACCAATCAGGCAACTGGGATACATCAGGACGTACAAGTAGAGGTGGTTATTGTGGCCATGGTATCCAGAAAATAGGATCTCAAAGGCAGCAGTGCGGGAGAGCCCATTGTAACCAGGCTATGTCGTAGGGTCGCAGCACTGGGCAGGAATATACAGTGCAACAGACCCAACAGGAGCAGGATCTCAAACCTTCTAATGTCATAGTTACTATTCTAGTAGCTTCTATTTTATCTTTAATACTTTTTAATACATGTGATAGACATATCTGTATATATATACCCATTGTGGAGAGCCATGGGCTTTTTGATTCTTCTTGTTCTGATTTTAGGATTCTAGACACTCGATTGGCGACTAGAACGGCTGGTGTGTGTCAGTGCAGGAAGTGCCCACTAGATGTTGGTGGGTGTCACTTTCTTTGGGACCTCTAAGTCTTGGAGATGATGATCTATGATGTCACTATCAGAATGGACTGGTTGGTTCCCTTTCGAGCCTTTGTAGACTTCCATCTTCGTAGGGTGCATTTCACGTTATCAGAGGGAGGAGAGTTTCTATAAAAGGGCGAGTGGGATGTTTAGGCAATTCTAGCTGGACTAGAGCATCGTGGGTGAGGTGGAGTCACAGCCCAAGTTCCAAGTTTATATCTGGATGACCAGGGAACTTGTCAGAAGGATTTACCTCCCATGGTTGATCATTTCAGGGATGTCTTCCTAGACAACTTTTCAGGTCTACCTCCGGAGCGAGAGGTGGATTTCTCTATTGAGCTCACGCCAGGAGCAGTATCGGTGTCCATTCCCCCTTATAGGATGGCTACACCTGAGCTACTAGATCTCATGAAATATTTAGAGGAGTTACAGTCAAAGGGTTTTATCCAACCCAGTACTTCTCCTTGGGGTTCTTTGGTCATTTTTGCGAAGAAGCCGGACGGTACCCTCAGACTATGTGTGGATTATCAGAAGCTGAACCTGTTGACGGTGAAGAACTGATATCCCTTTCCATGGATTGATGATATTTTTTATCAACTTAGAGGTTCACGAGTGTTCTCAAAGATTGAATTGAGATCGGGATATCATTAGTTGTGCGTTAGACCATCAGATATATCGCTTACAGCTTTTCAGAGTAGATATGGTATATAAGAGTACTTGGTTATGCCATTCGGACTCATGAACACTCCAGTAGTTTTCATGGATCTGATGAATCGTGTGTTCCATCCTTATCTGGATTCTTTTGTGGTAGTCTTCGTGGGTGACATCTTGGTGTACTCTCACACTCAACATGACCATGCAACCCATCTTGAGATAGTTTTGAGTACACTGAGAGAGCATCAGCTATATACTATGCTCTCAAAGTGCCACTTCTGGATGGACCAGATTCACTTCCTATGTTATATCATCTCAGAGGAAATAGTTGCAGTAGACCCAGAGAAGGTGACAGTAGTAGTTTCCTGGTAGAAGCCTATGAATGTGTTTGAGATACAGAGTTTCTTGGGGCTGGCTGGTTACTATAGGCATTTTATACAGGACTTCTCCCGCTTAGCAGCGTCGTTGATGGGTTTGACTAAGAACGGTGAGAAGTTTTTTTGGTCAGAAGCTTGCAAGACATCCTTTCATGAGCTGAAAGTAAATTTGACATCAGCACCAGTCCTGATATGTCTAGAGTAGGGGAAGAGCTATATTATTTACTATGATACATCAGGTGTTGGGCTGGGAGCAGTGTTGATGAAAGGCGATCGAGTTGTTGTGTACGGATCTCGGCAGTTGAGGCCACATGAGAGGAATTACCCGATGCATGACCTCGAGTTGGATGTAGTTGTTCATGTGTTACGATGTTGGAGACATTATCTCTTGGGAGAGAATTTTGTGGCTTTCATCGACCACAAAAGTCGCAATTATATCTTTACTCAGTGTGACTTGATTCTGAGGCAGCGAAGGTTGGTCAAATACCTCCAGTCCTTTGATTTTGAGCTTTCCTATACAGTTGGTAAGGGAAATGTAGTTTCTAATGCACTGAATAGGAAGACTCGGATACAGGACGTTCATGAGGCCACTGGTGAATGGAAACTTATGTCTTTGTTCTCAGAGATGCATTTGGAGGTGCACAACAGTCCAGGGGAAACCTATCTTTCATATTTAGGAGTGACTTTTACCCTCCTAGATAGAGTGAGGATGAGGCATCTATCTAATTCCGAAGTCCTAGTTCTACGGGAGTTGGTGGTAAGTGAGGACCCTCCTCCTGGTTAGACGATAGGTGATGGGGAAGTATTGTGTTTCCTTGATCGAGTATGGGTTCCATGGGATATATGCGAGGAGATGATGCGGGAGTTTCATGATTCAGCTTGGTCAGTTCATCCCGGAGTTACCAAAATGTATAGTGACTTGAGACGTCAATATCGGTGGCCGGGTATGAAGAGGGAGATAGCTGGTTTTGTTACGAGATGTTCCACCTGTCAGCAGGTGAAGGCGGAGCTTTAGAGTCCAGCTGGACTGTTACACTAGTTACCCATTCCAAAGTGGAAATGGGATGATTTTATGATGGACTTCGTGATTGGGTTGTCGAGGTCACCTCGAGGCAATGATGTCGTGTGGGTTGATTTGGAGAGACTCACAAAGGTAGCTAACTTTTTTCCAATCAAGGAGACCATCAGTGTTGAAGATCTCAGAAAATTGTATATCCGAGAGATCATACGTCTTAATGGGGTCCCTCATTCTATCGTTTCATACAGGGATGCCCCTTTTATGTCTTCTTTATGGCGGAGTTTTCAGTGGGCACTAGGTACACAGGTGATTCTAATCACAGCTTACCACCCTCAGAATGATGGTTAGTCAGACCGTACGATATAGGTTCTAGAGGACATATTGTGTGCATGCGTCCTAGACTTTGGGGTCCCTTGGGAGAAGCATATACCCCGAGTTGAGTTTTCCTATAATAATAGTCTTTAGGAAACTATTGAGATGGCACCTTACGAGGCTTTATATGGTAGGACATGTCGGTCACCTTGGTGCTGGATAGAGGCAGGTGAGGCAGCTTTACTGGGACCATGTCTCATGCAGGAGACTTCGGAATAGGTCCAGTTGATTCAGAATCAAATGGATACCACATAGTCTCTTCAGAAATCTTATGTTGATCGCCGCAGATGACCCATGGAGTTCGCATGCAGGGATCAGGATTTCTTGCGTGTTTTGACGAGGTTGGGACACAGGAGGATCAGGAGACAGGGTAAACTTTCACCGAGGTATGTGGTTCCATTTGAGATTCTGGAGAGAGTCAGGCCGGTTGCCTATCGGTTGCAGCTACCACAAAGGTACTGGCCTATGCACGACGTCTTACATATATCTCAGTTGCACTGTTATCATTCATACCTGTCTCACTTCTTTCATCCTGAGGAGGTTGAGATTCATATAGATGCATCCTTTGAGGATCATCTGATTCGTTTCGTGGATAAGAGCATGAAGGTTCTCTAAGGTCAGTCAGTTCCTCTCGTACGATGCTATGGCATCATAACCGAGTGCCGGACCAAACCTGGGAGTGGGAGACCGACGTACTTTCTCAGTGGACAGAGTGGTTCTGAGCTTTATCTTCACCACCCTTGGAAGGGAAATTCGGGGACGAATTTCATTAAGGGGGGAATTTTATAAGAACATGGTTCTTATTCTTGAGGTACGGGTTTCTTCCTTTTTCTTTCCTTAATTGTTTTTGAGAAAATAAGGAAAATGGGAAAAAATCACACTTTTGGTGGGTACACACTGTGTACCTATGCTCACTCCATGTACATTGGCCGTGTGGGATGAGTACACAGCGTGTGTAGCCATACTAGTGATGAAAGGTGTAAAAACCGACTACACACCCTGTAGTGAGTATGTACACGTTGTGTAGTAATTAGGCTAACAAATATTAAGGCGGTGAAGGAAGCCCCCAATTGAGTGAAAGTACACACCGTGTAATCAGGAATACATGTTGTGTACTCATGTCAAATGATGAACAGTGCCACTGTGGAAAGAAGTCATCGTAGGAACCGTTAAAAATGAAAAGTACACGCAATGTACTGAATAGTACACGCCGTGTAGTCTGTTTCTTTTTTTTTTTTTTGCTTAAAATGGGCAGTATCCTCCTTTGTTCACAAAGAAGGATTAGAACTAGAGGAGAGCTTGGGAGAGACGGCCGAAGCTTAGAGGACCTCCTGACCGCACACCGGGAACTCGTTTTCTGCACCATCGATCTCCCTGGAACCGCACGGGTGAGTTATTCCTCCTCCTTGCATGGTTCTTTACTATTCATCCTATAAAGGAAGTTTTTTGATTTTGAACAATGTTATGTTAACCTCATATCTACGTCGTTCTTGGACGATTCGAGGAGTGTCATTCGTTTATATCGATCAGGGGCGATCAAGGTGGGTGGCATGGTGTTTAAATTTCCCACTGCTATGTGTTTTGTGTACTGTTGTGCTATAATACAATGTTTGAGGTGTCATATGGTAGAGGCCATGGATTTTTAAATACATATAATTGCATAGGTAGTTTATTGTAATTGTAAAACTGCTGTTTGGGATCACTGCTTGGATCCAGGACCACCCCAGGGGTTCGTTCCTCTGTTTAGCCATTTGTCCAGGTTACCCGAGGGTATACCATAAAATTTAGAATTCTTTAAATTGACTTGAGAGGAATTTTATATAATTGCTTGCTTATCTATTAGTCTCAGCCCGATTACTTTTTCTGGAGGGCAGTGTTCTATTTATCCTGAGGGCAGTGTTTTATTTTGCCTCAGGGAAACTTTTTCGGTGCATGAGGGTAGTAGATTGTGTGTTTGATGGCGACACTTCTGTGCATGAGGGAAATATCTCGTATGCCTGAGGGTAATATTCGATAGCCTGAGGGAAATCCTAAGGGCGTGGTTTTATTATATTAGCCTCAGGGAAAGGATCTGATTGGGCTTAGGTCTTAGTGCTAATAAGCACAAAATGTTATGAAATAAAATGGTTAAATAAATATTAAAATGGAAATTTGTCTGGTAAATTTAGATACTTTGAGTACAGCTTCATTTATTGCATTTACTACTACACACTGTTGTTGCAAATTTTCACTGACAGTTGGGAACAGGCCTTTAGTGGGTGCCTACTGGGATTTCTTTCTCACACCCTGTTTGGGGTTATGTCTTTGGCCCCAAACAGATTACAATTATGCAGTTATGGATAAGTTCAAGGTTCCCTATACAGGTACTTGATTTTTGTTGAGGATTAGAGGATCATGGGACCGAGCTTAGGCTCATGATGCTGCCGATTGTTCTGTTTTGTTCTGTTGTACCTATACTTTCTATTATATTGTATTGTATTGTACTGTTTTGTAACATTCTATGGTTGTTCTCTTAAAACTAGAGACATGTTTCATCATTATCTATAAAAATGTTGGTTATCTTTTACTATAGTTGTTCATCATAAATGTGTATTGTTTATTGCTTCCACTTTTTTTGTATGTTATTTATCATTTCTGTTGCACTACACATTGACAAATAAGGGCATAGTTTCCCCAATATCAGACCTAGGCACACGCTGCTAGTTGACAGCCTCTGGCGTTTGGGGAAATGTGATTGAGGATATGTGACCAAATGGGTCTGGGGCACCCATTGAGTAGCTTTCGGAACCGGGACGTTTCAGAATTTCCATTGGTTGAACATGTATTTATGGTTCAAAAATGATTTTTGATAATTTTTAATATCCTTCAAGTGATGGGAGTGAAAAATTTATAAGATGAAGTCCTAATTGAGAAGATAATAGAAATTATTCTTATTTAATGGGAATCCAATAGGACTATAGCTGATGAGTCTAAAAAGATTACTAATATTTCTCTTGATGATATTTTTTGAACTCTATTTCAACATGAAGGAATAATTAAGATAGATGCAAATAAATATAAAAATAATAATGTTGGAGTTGAATTTACTACCACATCTAATCCTACCAAGTCTCAATCACATGTGAAAATTAATTCTTGTAAAAGAAAGGTTGAAGTCTTATTAGATTCCAGTGATACTGATCAATGAGAGAATGAACTTTGAAATATTTCTAAAAGAATAAATAAAATAATTATAAATAAGTAATTCTATTAAAAATATAAAAATAATTTCAAAGGTAACAAGGAGAAGTATGATTCTATTGTTACAATATATTAATGTAAAAGAGAATTACACATTTTACCCGATTGTTCTTTGAAAAAAAAGGGTATAAAGGAATGCAATCATGTCAAAAATAAGAATAAATACTAAATGTACAAGGGAATGAATGTATTGAATGTAAATGACACTTGGAGTTCCACAGGAGGTGATTGTTTTAAAGACACTATTGATAGTTAAATATCAAATCACAAGAATTTGGATATATTTTCCAAGACACGTTATCATTTCTTAATGGAAAAGGTACACCGTTTTGAATCTCTATCTAATATGTCTTTGGTTAATAATTATCCTGATAATGATTATTCTAATAGAGAAACATCCTCATCATAGATTGATAATTATTTACCATCTTATGAATAGGATTCCATATTTTATAAACATTTTGAAAATAAAAATTGAAATGGTTTTAGAAAACTTGAAATATAAAATACTTGAATTGATAATTTAACAAGAGAAACATCATATCTCACTATTTAACTCGATTCTAAAACTCTTGAGATCAAAATTTTATCTGAATAACCTAAGAAAGTTATTTCTAAAAGGAAAGAATATTTTAAAACTTTTGATAATATAATTTTGGAGAAAACTATTTTAGAAGAAAAACTCAATTCTAAAACTAATGAATTTGAGTATTAAAATATAGTCATCAGACTAAATTCTGAAATTTTTCCTTAATGAAGCTTTTGTCAAATTTCACTTTTGTAAGGAAAGGTTTTGATAAAATGAATTAACATCTAATTCCTCTTAGAAATAGTTATGGATTTGGTTATACTCATTCAAAACCTATTTTTATTAATAATAATTTTCTTCCTCAAAGTGGTCATTTTTGCACCTTGTTTCAATGTGGTGGAAATTGGGAGAAATATTGTTAGCTAAATAAAACTCAATCTTTGGGTTTCCACAAATCACAAATTTCAAGAAAAATGTATATTCCAAAAAAAATCTTTCTATTATTTTCATATCCAAATAGATTTGGATTCCAAGAGCTTAATTGTTTTTGTTTTAGGAAGACTAAACAACAAACAATAATAATACATGGCACATGGATAGTTGATGTTCATTGAACATGATTGGAAATATTTAAATCATTGTAAAATTTATCCATTTGATTGGTGGAAAGGTTACCTTCAGAGACAATGCTCAAGGGAAGATTTTTGTTAAAGGTGATATTTTTTTACATTGTTAAATATTTATTTATAATGTGTTATTTGTTGAAGGAATTAAGAACATACACATTATCATAAGTCAGTAATATTATGGAGTTTACCTTGTGAATTTTAGAAATTATTATGGAATAGTTCAAAATTCCAAGGATGAATTCATTCTATCATCCCAAAGGCATGTGAATGTTTACACATTAAACATAGAAGATGTTAGCAGCCAGGACTTACCGTGTATTAGTGCAATGGAAGACCAATATTGGGTACGGAATAGAGGACTATGAAATTATAATGTTATAAACTTATATAAAGTCAATAATAAAGGACATTTTAATGATCTACCTAAGCTTAGGTTAGATACTTATAAAAATTGTGACCCTTTTCAGTATGTAAAAAAAATATAAGTCAAGATTTAAATCAATCTCTGATGTCAAAAAAACGGATACATTACAGTTATTGCAAATGGATCTTTTGGGACCTATCATAAATAGAATTATTGGAGACATGTACTATGTATTTGTTTTAGTTGAATATTACATTATATTTAAATGGATATAATTTCTCACAAAAAAAATAATATAATTTTTTTTGTTAAAACTTTTGTTGCTAATGTAAAAAATGAGAAAAACTTATTGTTGACAACTATATGATGTGATCATGGTGGAGAATTTTAAAAATATGATTTTGAAACTTTTTGTAAAGAAAATGTATTACTCACAAAATCCAAATAAACTATTACTTAGGAATCATCATAGTGATAACATCATGGGTCATGTAAATCAACCAGTAAGAACTAGAAACTCATTATGAAATGAAATATAACATCATGATTTTTATCTCAATTTGACCTAAAAATATAATTGAGTCCTTAGGTGGTGAGGATTGGATGATAGCAATGCATTATTAACAAAAATAATTCGAAAGAAATAACATATGGACCTTGGTTGAAAAACCTAATGATATATCTATTATTGGAGTAAAATGGGTTTTAATAAAAAAAGTGGATTAAAATTTTTTTCATTGTAAGAAATAATGATTGGATTGTTGCTCAATGATATAATCAACAAGAAGGGACAGACTATGAAAAAACATATAATCTAGTAGCAAGACTTGAATTTATTAGAATTCTATTTTCCATTTCAACATTAATTAATTTCAAACTTTTTCAAATGGATGTAATTAGTGATTTCCTTAATGGATATGTACAAGAGGAAGTCTATGTAGACCAATGCCTTGTTTTGGAAGTTACAAAACCTCCTGAATATGTTTAAAAACATACCAAGTCCCTCTATATACTTAAACAAGCCCATCAATCTTGGTACGATAGGTTAACCGATTTTTTGTTACGAAACATTTACATTTAGGTAATAGCTTACCCAACTATTTTTATAAAGAACGAAAAAAATAATATGATTGTTGAAATAAATGTTAATGAAATCATTTTTAGATCAACTCAAAAGCCTTTAACAGAT